>CM070555.1:34864070-35549070 GCA_036346405.1 Phyllostachys edulis | reverse complement strand
GATATTTCATTCCGCAAAAGCCAAAAAAAGCACCTATCTTCTGGCTTATGGCTTTTAGGTTTAAAATAGCTTAAGCTTTTTATAAGTCGGATGAAAAGCCACCCCTTTGTTTAGGCTTAGGCTTTTTTTTCTTTTAAGCCAAGCAAAAAGTCTAAACAAACAGAGCCTTCGGCTCAGGCTTTTTTTGCTTATAAGTCAAAGAAAAAGCCTAAACAAACATGGCCTCAAATGTCGAGCAAAGACGGCCACAGAGCTATCGGCCCGACCACGACCAGAGAAGTTGTTTTGTTCGTTCACTCGGCTCGAGCCGAAAAGAGAAAACGGCCTACTACAGCGGTGACGAGGATTAAAATCTCTATGTATTACTTTAATACATAATAAAAGGCCATATGTCTTCGTGGTCATAACCCCTAAGGCTAACGACCCCTGTGGTCGTAAGGATTCTAGAGGTTACATAGTGGGTACCCTGGCCGGATGAGGTCCTGTACCCAGTCCCCGACCAGATGACTGCTCGTAGAAGCACTGAACTGGCATCTGGATCTAACTCCAAGTATATTCCTTACTGTGTGATGAATGGAACACATGTCATATTTGCTCCATACCACGCAACGTTTCATTGTCCTAAAACACTCACAACAACCACCATACGGTTGAGTGTCTCACAAGCATACAACCGCCGAACGGTTGATATTTTACCAACTGCTACCTCACTCCGACCAGTCGCAATACTTTCAACAGACGTCTCTTCAAGAAGTAATTGCCACCACTTCATCGACTATTTAAAGGAGAACACAAGTAGCAGAAGGCAATCTAATTCGGAAGATCAATATACGATTGGGTTTTCATCTGAAGTATTAGCATAGCAACCAGCACACCAAGTGTAATTAGAGTTAGTTCACTGCCTTGTCAAGGGCACCCCTGTAAAGGATCCAGTTCATAGCAATAAAGCGCAATCACATTCTTTCCCAAGAACTCTTTTCCATTTTTCTCTTTTTATTTCGTAAGATCAGCGATTCATTCGTCGACAAGCGGGGAGTTACAATTGTTTGTTTGTTGGAGTTATATCTAAGGACATATACAATGGTATAGACGATCATTGTTTGTAATACTATCCATGCCATTTATAGAAAAAAATAAAGACAACTCATATATATGACCTTACAAAATGTACAGACAACATGGATACAATAGTAAAATAGGCGTCTATAAGGGCCTTATAGACTTTATGTTGCATACCAGGTAGCTTAATTCTCTCTCATCTACATCATTAAAAATCTTACGTGGCAAAGATTATAGACTGGTGATGCCACCCTACTACACATGCTCTAAAGGTTTTAACTCATCTACAAACAACCTTACAGACAACATCCCTAATAATTTATATATAAAATCATTTGTTTTCACCACAACTTCTCCCCTTACACACTCACTATTTACGATGATTTATGTACCGAGTTTATCTCTTATATAAGAGGATACATTCTAACTAGAATTTTAAGTAGTATAGCAGGTACGAGACGACTGAGATACATACCGTTGGAGATACCCTTGTTTTCTGTCGTTCAACCGAAGTGAACGACCTACTAGCGGCAGCTACGATGTTGGCCCGGACTCGGAGCTCAAAGCGTGTGCGCCGGTCAGCAGGTGGCGGCCGAGGTTACCTCGGCCGAATCGGTGCAGGCGTGCGGCGAGATCTCAAAGCCCAGACGCCTACGAGTCCGGAGACGGACACGCCACAGAGCCGTACATCAATTCGATTTATAGTTTTATTATACTTGTCTGCAGCTGGTCATGCCTCCTTTCCTTTCCTTTCCTGACGGCACTCCCCAAGCCAGTTATTTAACTCTCTGTTGTGAACTTGTGATGAAACAAAGTGCCACAATGATGTGAGGTTATTTTCTGCGTTGAGTGTGATGGTGGATTTTTTTTTATTAAAAAAATAACATAGTTTTTATTTTGAAATACAATAATAATACTACATTTTTTTATTTTACAGGAATAATTATATGTTGCTCAATCGCTGGACGACTAGCTCAAGTCGCTCAACGGTTGAGCGACTTGGACACTTGTCGTCCAACAGTGTACAATACACGCCCTGCTAGCTAAGCGGCATGTGCACTTGGACCAACCATTGAGTAACAAGTGGACTTGCCGCTCAACCGTTGAGCGACAAGTCCACGTGTCGCTCAGCTGTTAAGCGATTTGGGCTAGTCGTCCAACGATTGAGCGACAGATGATTATTTCTGTAAAATAAAAAAAACGTAGTATTATTACTGTATTTTAGAATAAAACTAGGTTATTTTGAAAAAAAGTTTCTGTGACTGTGATTGTTCCACCGACCACATATGTGACTTGTCAACACCCCGTGTGAGGTTCTTTCCCCTCCTCTCTTTGTATTTGCTCCAAGGATCTGAAAGGACATAACAACACCTTGAAGCGAGCTAGCTTCTTACGATCAACGGTAGTAACTACAGAAGGTCTGGTAACTATCACCTCAACTTCTTCCCTTCCAAGTCTCACTCTCGTTCCTTCCAATCAAAGGTATGCAAGTTAAGTGAAACGGCTCTGAAGAGTTTGAACAAATTGTGACAACTCACAACAAACGTGGAAGTCGGAAGGAGTAGAGATATTATAGTAGAAATTAGTGGCCAAAATTGTGTTTTAGGAATGGAGTGAATGGTTGATTCTGGAAAACAACGGTGCGTGTGAATCCACCTCCTGGGTAGAAATGGTGAGGCGGAATGGTGTGATCACCGCTGTGACTACATAAGTCGGAAAATTGAGACGTACGGTATCGAAAGTTGGTCAGATGCCACGGACTCACGGCCACATCACTCATATATCATCACCCCGCTGGTTGCCTAGAAAAACAACCATATAACCTGACAAAAGAGTTGCTACGCCTGATCGAGCGGCTAATTAAACGTATCCTGATGCATGTGGTTGATGCCACCCAGGGGCGGACCCACCATTCTGACGAGCTCTAGCGTTTGCCAGAGCTACCGTCGGCCAGGAACCACCCCCCTCCCCCGAGCGCCAGCTGCTGTCTCCCATCGTCCGTTGTCTGAGAAGACGAGACACAGCGTGCTTCGGTGCTTGCGTAGGCTGCGTGGAGCTGAAGATGTGATGTGAGCTGTGAGGTGTAGCCAAATCGAGCGACCTCCCCAATCCCCATTCCATTTCCCCAATTGCACGTGTGCTTTGTGCTCTCTAACCCTAGCGAGTAGCGCGGTGAGCAGCCAAGTGGGCGTGGGGAGAAGCCATTAGCGTGGCACTGTGGCAGTGTGCTGCTCCCTGGAGCACAGGCGCAGCCGGGCAGGCACGGGGCGATGGGCGGTCGACGGAGCGCGCAGCACGAGCTGGGCTGGTGAGCGGGCGAGCGATGGAGCACCGAGCGTGGGCGCAGGCGCCAGGCGGGCGGGCGGTGTGAGCTACTGGGCGGCGGTTGCTTGCTAGTTTGCGCCAAGAGAGGACGTCGTACTACAGAACGAAGCACCGACAGATTTCTACATTCTAGTCACTGGTAGTGTGGTAAAACACTTTTTTCATGATTCTCTAGTCCTTAACATCTTTGTTCTTTCCGCAATTGGTCGCAATTTGTGGTTATATAACAAAGAATCTAGTCATGTTGGTTTCAAAAGCAACAAAGAAGTTGATGCTGATGCATTTACAGGAGTTGCTAGAGCTCCAGAAGACCAGAATGGCACAGTGCAGGCAGGTCTTTTGTTCCTTCCATACATAACTCATACAAAGTTTCATCAAGTGAGTACGTGAACAATGTATCAAGCACTCGTTTTAACAAAGTAGGCATATTTTGTTGTCTAATGTGCAGCTAGCTGGGATGGCTAAGGAAGGAGATGTGGTCGGTGAAATCGGTGTTCTGTGCTACAGGCCTTAGCTCTTCACAGTTCACAGCCAGAACGAGATCCTTGTGCCAGCTCCTGCGCTTGGACCACACTGCTTTCCTCAGGATTGTTCAGTCTAATGTTAGGGATGGAACTATTATCATGAACAAGAGCAACCTTATTCAGGTTGATTTACCGTGACTATTACAATATCAACAGACTAAGAAGATGATCCTAATTTCTTAATTATGTTGTGCTACTGCAAGCTGCAGGATCACGTCGCTTTTGCTCTGATGAGCTTATTTTTCTTTTGATCATACAGTACCTTAAGGAGAAGAAGGACATCAACGTGATCACCGGCGTTACAAAGGAGATTGAATACATGCTAGCTCGAGGGTCGAGGCCAATTGGAACTCCCTATCACACTCTGCTTTGCAGCATCCAAAGGAGATGATTTTGCTGTGTTAGCTTCTTAAGCGTGGCCTGGACCCAAATGAATTAGATAACTATGGTCGCACAGCACTGGTATACTCAGGATATCTTGTTAATCAGTTTATGCCATTTGCGCTGTTTACTCAGCATGTTTGTGTCTAAATCAGAAATTTACAGAGTTCATTGCTCATTTGATTTAACAGCACAACACAACTTCTAGTGGGAGTGAGCAATGCGTCAGGCTTCTGCTAGAGAATGAGGCCGATCCAAATGCCAGAGGTATGCTTTGCGAATTGCAAGCTAGCTAGAATATAAAGCCACACGATAATACAGAATTCATGTCTAGTTCACATCATTATTTGCAAAAACAATTTTGTAAATGTAAAGTAGCATTATTAAATTTTGCAATTAATGTGTAGACCCAGAAGGGAGAGTGCCCTTATAATTTGCATATGGGTTATTTTGTTTTTAGGTAATTCGCTTTGGTTCGTGCTTGCGATGCCGCCATATCTAAAAATTATTCATGGTCCACCACTGATGCCACCCACAGGAACATGCATGCACGCAGCGATTACATGATTGAATGATGATGATTCCATGTATGGAGTGCTAGCGCAGCTTAATTTATATCCAATAGTAACCTGCTGCTGCGCTCCTTGTATGCTGCTGCTCTTGAAGAAGATGGATGCCCCTTGCTCCGGTCAACATCGGCACAAGAAGTAGAAGATCCTACTGGCTCTGGCTGGTGCTCGAAATTTGTGGCGTAAATACTAGAAATAGATCGATTTTTTTTAAAAAAAACTAATATTAATTGAAAAGATAATTACAAAAATAAATAGTAAAAAAAAACAAATTAGGTGTCTGTCACCAATTGAAATAGTGCGGAGAGGTTTTTATTGCCAGTTGAACGGGCGACAAGACCCTATATTTAAAATTTTAATTTATATCTAGAGAATTCCGCATAAAGATTAAGTGTATTTCATAAAGTTTTTTGGTACTACTTTAAAGTGTCCGCGTAGATCGGAATCTGAAAATGGAGAAGATAACGAAATGCGAAGTAGGGAAAGCTAGTTCGGCAGCGCAATAACACTAATAGCCCTGTTCGGAGCGAAATGGAAAAAATATTTGTGTTTCGGGTTGCAATGCGCGGTTGTTGTCCCGATTGTATTGTTCATGGAACCGATTTCTTCGGGAAAAGATTATGTAATATGTAATAGTCGCAATATCTGGGAAAAGAGATTTAAGTTCGAACGACTTCATAATTTAATTGCAAAATACATGGCGTGCTCGGTTTGGTTACGTAAATTAGAGACGACAATATGCATGAATGAGCAAACCAAAATACATCTACGACACATGTGCGCCTTTTTGGAATACAAAAAAAGGTTGGCTCGAACGAAATCGATCAGTCTTGGCGGCCTATCGGTCCCTTCCCCTTGTCTCTGAACTATCCACATCGTTGGCTAGTCTCGAAGTCAGCCATGTTCTATGACACGGGCTGGACGATTAAATGATGTTATGGTAGCACAACGTATGGCCAAGTTAATATTCAGGATGCAAATAGAACATGACTTACCTCTTCGATCCGGACTACGCCCAGGTGACGGGGAGCGCTAAGATGGCCGCCGGTCTCAGTAGTAGGAGCATTCCCCTTCTGCGCCACACGCTCGGCCCGGTCGTACTCAGCTTCCTATTCGGGGGTCCTCTACCACCACCCAGCACTCCTGGGCTCCTCCGGTGCCTTTTCAATCAGGTCGGGTACGTAGGGTTTCCAGCGTTTGAAGGTCTCGGCTCGTATCGCATAGTTCAGCATGTACTTCTACTCGATGAAGACCCTATCGTACATGTCTGGGCTGTCGATCCATTAGAAGAAGTTGCATCGCATCTCCGGTTGCCATTATGCGCGGATGTAGTTAGGTATTTGTGGAATGGAACATAAGATGTAAAAAATCTATGTGTGTGCAAGATTCGCTTATGAGGTGATGACCGCATGTGTAGTACGCCCGGACGACCTTCACCGAGTGTGCGGACTAGATGATCTCAGCCAGTTCTTCATACACACATTGCGGGCATCGGAACTCCGGTAGTACCGGTGCATCCTTCATAGAACAATCCAAGTAAGGTTTAGCCCTCTCGGCAAACCACTTGTGCTTCTGCAGAATCTTCGCGTAGAAGTTTGTCGGGACACCACGTAAGCAATCCTGGAAACCTCTGTGCACTCCGAACTAGTCCCATAATCAGTAGCTAGTCCGCACAATTTCAACATCGATGTAATCAAAACCATACAACAAACTATAGATGAAGCAAACAAATTAATGTTAACAGAAGCAAAAGACCTTATGGTCAAGTCTTACAAGGTCTACCGCACAGGGCTTACAACAAAAGAGAGAGCTTGCAGTGGAAAATAAAACCACTTGTGGAAGCCATTCGACAAGCCCACAAGCTATCGAGTGGAGGACGTCTCCTAGTTCCCATGGTCCTCAAAGTACTCCTCTTCATAGAATTCGGAGCTCCCTGGGTCTTCTTTCAGCGACTGATCAACCAGAGGGCATAAAGCTATGAGTACTTTGAATGTACTAAGCAAGTCGTAGGGAAATGTATGCAAATAATATTCATGCAAAGCTTGACAAGGACATCTTTATGGTTATCTTGCAGAAAGCAATATTAACTAGAAGTACAGTAAGTAGATTGCAAAGCACAAGTTATAAGATTAATACATAAGTAAACAAGTTTCTTTGAAACAGCTCGTGAACACCTTGTTCACTTCCCAGACCACTCGTGAACCAACCACGACCACCTTTTTGAGAAAAACTACCCCTCATGTGAAATCACCAGGCATTGTCCATAACAAGGGACACGGCTATTCGAATAGTTTTACACTCTACAGAGGTTGTACAGCTTTCCATATATCATTAAGTCAAATTCAATCATTCTTTGAGTCATGTGATCGAGAGACCATCGCTTAACTAAAGCATGACTAAGCAATATACATACCCATGTTGGTCTCTCAATAACGACCAACTAAGATTACCCAACCTATGGTGTCTAAGGGTACATGTCAGCATGTCAATCACAATTATTCAAGGAGTCATACTGTCGAGTAGGTATTTAGCTATTTCCCCAAACCATTTTTATACAATTAGCCATGCATGTTGGTATAAAACAATATAGTTTTTGCAAACTAGGTACGACATGATCAAAGGTCTACGACTTGCCTTCGTTGAAGAGTTGAGATTCTTCGGTAGAGGTCGTCGGATCCAAGAACTCTTCAGAAAAGCCGGAATCTACATGTGTGAAAAGAGCCAAATAAATACAACAAATCTAAACAAAACCAAAAACTACCAAACTAGAACTAAAAGAAAAGGTTCTGAATTAGATGAATTAGGAACGGGCTCTTGGGTGGAGGTCTAACTGAGAGAGAGGTCGAGGGAGGTCCTAAGGAAGAGGTCCTGAGGAGGAGGTCCTGAGGAGGATACGACTACTCAACGTGGTCATAGGAGAAAGGAAGAGAACAACTGGGCGAGAGCGGGAGAGTTGGGTAAGGCTAAAGGAGATGAAGGAGGGCTGCTCAGGGTTTTATAGCCAGGAGAGACGGGGAGAGTTATTGAGAAACTCAGAGGCTCACGCGCTCAAGGGTAGGTGAAAGAGGAGATGGGGCAGGTAGGGGAGGAGACAATAGGGGGAACGGGTAGTGCAGAAGCGACAACATTTAATGCGACGCAACGGCATTTAATGCGCTAGGACTTTTGCGTTAGCAGGGATGCAACGGGAGGAAGAAAAAGGTGAGTAGGGTTGACAGGTGGGGCCGGTCGTGACCACCCGGAGGTCTGGACGGAGGGGGAAGTCGTGACTAAGGGGGAGATCGTGACCAAAGGGGGAGGTCGCGGTCAAAGGGGAGGTAGTGACCAAAGAGGAGGTTGTGACCAAGGGGGAGGTCGCGGTCAAAGGGGGAGGTCGTGACCAGAGGGGAGGTTGTGACCAAGGGGGAGGTTGTGACCAAATGGGAGGTCGGCTGAGCCAAAGAGAAAATGAAACGAATAGATAAAATGGATATTCACACACTGAGAACTCCAGCAACCTCAAAACAAACCAAATTCGAATTAATTGAAGTTGGATTAATTCATGTTAAATTGCTTTTAACTTCCAAAATATCAAGGTAAGCTTTAGAACTTCAACAAAACCAAATGGTTATTTTTATTTTGAAATTTTCAAAAAGCTTAGAAAATCGGGACGTTACAAACCTACACCCCTTAAAGGGAATCTCGACCCCCAGATTTAGGCTGACTAGAGAATAGGTGCGAAAATTCGGCCTTCAGGTCTTCTTCACGCTCCCAGGTGGCTTCTTCTTTAGTGTGGTTGCTCCGTTGGACTGCAGAATCGGATGATCTTGCTTCTTGTCACTCGCTCTGCTACTTCCAGAACCTTGATGGGTTGCTCCTTGTAGGTGAGATCTTCCTGCAGGTCAATGGCTTCTACAAACATCTGCTCTTCTGGCACATGCAAGCACTTCTTCAATTGAGACACATGAAAGACATCATGCATATCTGACAACTGGGGCGGGAGCTCCAATTTGTAAGCAACTTCTCCTCTTCTGACTAGAATTGGAAAGGGTCTGATGTATCGAGGTGCAAGCTTCCCAATTACTTTGAAGTGACGCATTCCTTTGAGAGGTGAAACCTTTAGATACACATGATCTCTGGGTGCGAAAGCTAGGTCTCGACGACGGTTATCAGCATAACTCTTATGTCGGGTCTGTGCTGTTCTCAGCTTCTCTCTGATTGATCGAACTTGATCTTTGGCCTTTTTCAGAATATCTGGTCCAAGCACTTGTCCTTCACCTGAGTCGGTCTAATATAATGGTGTTCGGCACTTTCTTCCATAAAGTGCTTCAAACGGGAACATCTGTAGACTTGATTGATAACTGTTGTTATATGAAAACTCAGCGTAAGGCAACATTTGATGCCAGCTGGCCTGGTTCTCCAGGGCGTAGGCTCTTAACATATCTTCTAGGATTTGATTTACTCTTTCTGTTTGCCCATCTGTCTGAGGGTGGTAGGCTGTACTGAAGTTCAGATTAGTGTCCAGAACACTGTGTAGCTTCTGCCAAAATCTCGAGGTGAACTGAGATCCTCGATCCGACACTATCTTCTTTGGTACCTCATATTGACGTACTATCTTAGCTATATACAATTCTGTAAATCTGTCTCCTGAGTGGGTGGTCTTGACTGGGATGAAATGTGCAACTTTTGTTAAGCAATCTACGATTACCCAGATAAAATCATATCCCGCTTGGGTTCTTGGCAGACCGATGATAAAATCCATACCAATTTCTTCCCACTTCCATTCAGATACACTCAACGGTTGCAAGAGTCCCGCAGGTCTCTGATGCTCGGCTTTAACTTGCTGGCAAATGTCATATTGTGCTACATACTCAGCGATCACACGCTTCATGCTAGGCCACCAGTACAATTTCTTAAGATCTTGATACATCTTAGTGCTTCTGGGGTGAATGGAGTACAAGGTTTCATAAGATTCCTTGAGTATTAACTGCTTGAGTTCTTTCTGGTCTGGTACACAAATTCGTTTATTGAACCACAAGGTGCTTTGCTCATCTTTGAAAAATCTTAGGGATTTACCCTTCTTCATGTTTCTTTTGATCTCTTAGATATCTGCATCTTCCTCTTGAGCTTTCCTAATCTGATCTGGGAGAGTTTGTTGCACTTCTAGAGCAGCTAAGTAACCTTCTTCAACCAATTCAAGCTTGAGCTTCTGAAATTCTTCATGTAGTGTTGGCTAGCTTTCCTTGATCATTAGAGTGTTGCAGTAGACCTTTGTACTTAAAGCATCGGCTACCACATTAGCCTTTCCTGGATGGTAATAGATTCCCACATTGTAATCTTTGATCAACCCCAACCATCTTCTTTGACTCATATTCAGATCAGCTTGAGTGAAAATGTACTTCAAACTTTTATGGTCAGTGTAGACTTCACAGCGATTACCGATGAGGTAATGACGCCATATCTTCAAAGCATACACTACGATTGCCAATTCTAAGTCATGAGTGGGGTAATTGGTTTCATGAGGCTTTAACTGATGGGAATCATAAGCTACTACTTTCCTTTCTTACATCAGGACACAACCGAGACCTTGACGTGAGGCATCACAGAAAATCTCAAAGTCCTTTCGAACATCAGGTAAGATCAACACTAGAGCGGTGGTCAAACGCTTCTTTAACTCTTGAAAACTCTGCTCACATTCTGGCGTCCAAGCATACTTCTTTTCCTTCTTCAACAACTGAGTAAGAGGCCTTGCTATTTTGGAGAATCCTTCTATAAATCTACGGTAGTAACTTGCCATTCCAAGAAAACTTCTGATCTGAGGCACTGACTTGGGTGACTCCCAGTTGAGCACATCCTTGACCTTGCTAGGATTGTTTGCGACTCCTTCTGCAGACAAGACGTGTCCCAAAAAGATAACTTCCTTAATCCAAAACTCACACTTGTCGAATTTAGCATAGAGTTGATGATCTCTAAGCTTGTTCAAGATTAAGCGAAGGTGCTCTTCATGCTCTTCTTCACTTTTAGAGTATACCAGAATATCGTCAATAAAGACTATGATGAACTTATCCACATACTCCATGAATACTTTATTCATCAAGCTCATAAAGTAAGCCGGGGCATTGGTCAATCCAAAAGACATGATTCTGTACTCATACAGTCTATAACGGGTTGAGAAAGCCGTCTTGGGGATATCCTCCTGACGAATCTTCAACTGATGGTATCCTGACCTCAAATCTATCTTAGAGAACACTCTGGCTCCCTTCAACCGGTTGAACAGATCATCAATCCTGGGCAAAGGGTATTTGTTCTTGATGGTGACTTCATTGAGTGAGCGATAATCCACACACATCCGCTGGGTACCATCCTTCTTTGCAACAAAGATCACTGGGGCTCTCTAAGGTGAAGAACTTGGTCGGACAAATCCTTTCTCTTGCATTTTCTCGATCTGCTTTTTCAGCTCGACTAGGTTATCAACTGGTAAACGGTAGGGTCTCTTGAAAATTGGTGCAGTTCCAGGAACTAGGTTGATGACTAACTCTAAGTCTCTGTCTAGTGCCATTCCAGGTAGGTCATCAGGGAAGACATCTGGAAATTCTCTAACCACTAGCACTTCTTCCAAAGATACCGCACTGACACTGTAGACTAATGCTCCATCCTGTTTTTCCGAGGAGGCTTCAAATTTTACTTTGGTTCCAACTGGGCTGACCAAAGTGATGCTTCTACCACCACAATCCAAAATTGCTTGGTGATTAGCAAACCAATCCATTCCCAAAATCACATCTAGGGACTTAGTATCGAAGATTATGAGGTTGGCTAGAAATTCTACCCCTTTTATGGTTACTTTAACTTTAGGGCAACCTTGGTTCGTACTCAATTCCGAACCAGGTGATTGAATCAACAACGTACTTTTAAGAGTAAAAAACTTTAGCTGATGCTTTGCAATAAAACTATGAGAAACAAACGAATACGAAGCTCTAGAATCGAATAAAACAGTAGTTGATACTGAATTTACTAGGAACTTACCCAGCACGACGTCCAGGGCTGTCTGGGCTTCCTCCACCATGACATGGTTCACACGGCCTCTCCCAAAAAGCTGAGGGGTCTTGGCTGGGGCGGCTGGAGTTTGAGGTGCTCCACGTCTGGCTCCTGGCATGGGGGTTCTGGTTGGAGTAGCTCCCAAGGTAAATCTGATAGGTGATGGATGTTGCTTCTGTGGGCAGTGACTGGCATAGTGTCCTAGCTGATAACAGTTGTAACAGGTGATTCCTACGGCATGATTGATGCTTCTGGGCTATTGGTTGTTGGTGTTGCTGTTGCCGGAGCTGTGGAATCCAGGAGCAGCTGGGCAAGGTACTGTCGCAGGGGTCTTGGATGCAACAGGAGGAGCGAAGCGGCCAGTGGGCTGCACATTCATTCTAGCTCTCTGTGGGTGGCTTTGATGAGCATTATGCTGCATCATCTTCCTCTTACGAGACTCATAAAGCTGACATTGGGCATCCTCTTGCACGAGGGCCTTGTTGACCATCTGCTGAAAGCTAGGGTAGTCAACTGACACTAACTACACCTTAATGCTAGGGTCAAGTCCTTCCATGAAGCGCCAAATCTTTGCTTTCTCATTTGCAACATCCTCTGGTGCATA
This sequence comes from Phyllostachys edulis, assembly GCA_036346405.1. NCBI lineage: Eukaryota > Viridiplantae > Streptophyta > Magnoliopsida > Poales > Poaceae > Phyllostachys > Phyllostachys edulis. The sequence goes on along the minus strand of CM070555.1, from coordinate 35,536,594 downwards.
CCTTGATAGTTGGGTGAAACGGTTGAGATATTTTGACACACTGAGGTTGCCCTGCTGCAGCTTGTGGAACTCCCTCTTCTTCATCTCCATCCTTCCCTTAGGGATGTGTGCCGTACGGAAGGCAGCAGAAAACTCCTGCCAAGAAATGGTCTAAACATTCTGGTGAGCTGCGCAGTAGTTTTCCCACCAGGTTCCTGCAGTTCCGTCGAGATGGTGAGCAGCATAGAGTACTTTTTCTTGGTCATTGCACTGAGCCAAGATCAGTTTCTTCTCAACATTCTTAAGCCAGTCATCAGCTTCCAAAGGATCGACTACGCTGGCAAAGGTTGGCGGCCTGGTTCTCATAAATTCTCCCAGTTTGGACTGAGGTGGAAAGGCTGGAGCTTGAGCTAGAGCTGGTGTAAGTTGATTAATCTGGTTCTAGGCAAGTGCCTGAATTAGTTGCAGATGCATGGCCATCATTTGTTCCAGGTTCATCTGGGCTGACCAGGAGGTGGCGTGGAAGGAGTTCTTCTTGACTTGCAGAGTTGCGGGTCTGATCCATCCGCCTAAACAAATCTTTCCAGATTTAATAGACGAGAGGAAGAAAGCATAGTAGATGAGAGGGAACAACAAAGAGATGAGCGAGAACAAGGGAGAAAGATAGAACAACCTAACAGGGAAAAGTCGGCTTAACCCAGTGAGCAAATAGCCAGAGAGCTATTAAGAGGCAACAAAACTCAAACAGAAGATCCTAATTACCGGACTAAACGATACTGGAACTAAGAAAGGTAGCTTTGCTACAACACTTCTAGTCTAACTTATCTGGAAGGTCGATTTAAAGCGGAGCTCGATCCTATTGAGATTACCGAGATGGGAGGCATCACTTTAAATTTGAAAACAAAGTTTCAAAAGGGATAAGGTGTAAGAATCTAAGAATAAGGTGAGAAGATATTAGAATAAGATGAGAACAGAATATAATAAGATGAGAGAAGAATAACTACTCACGTTACTCTATTGGTTTGATTTATAAAATAAATTTTGAAACTCTTGACTAAAGCGACCATGCTAACTAAGGTTACGTCCTACAGTCAATATGGCTCTGATACCACCACTGTCGGGACCCCGAGTAAGCAACCCCAGGAACCTCTGTGCACTCCAAACTAGTCCCATGATCAGTAGCTAGTCCGCACAGTTTCAACATCGATGTAATCAAAACCATACAACAACTATAGATGAAGCAAACAAATTAATATTAACAGAAGCAAAAGACCTTAGGGTCAAGTCTTATAAGGTCTGCCGCACAGGGCTTACAACAAAAGAGAAAGCTTGTAGCGAAAAATAAAACCACTCGTGGAAGCCATTCGACAAGCCCACAGGCTATCGAGTGGAGGACGTCTCCTAGTTCGTATGGTCCTCAAAGTACTCCTCTTTATAGAACTCGGAGCTCCCTGGGTCTTCTTCAGCGACTGATCAACCAGAGGGCATAAAGCCGTGAGTACTTTGAATGTACTCACCAAGTCGTAGGGAAATGTATGCAAATAATATTCATGCAAGGCTTAACAAGGATAGCTTTATGGTTATCTTGCAGAAAGCAATATTAACTGGAAGTACAGTAAGTAGATTGCAAAGCACAAGTTGGAAGATTAATACATAAGTAACAAGTTTCTTTGAAACAACTCATGAACACCCTGTTCACATCCCAGACCACTCGTAAATCAATCACGACCACCTTTTTGAGAAAAACTACCCCTCGTGTGAAATCACCAGGCATTGTCCATAACCGCGGACACAGCTATTCGAATAGTTTTACACTCTGCAGAGGTTGTACAGCTTTACCCACAAGAGATAATCATCTTATACTATTCGCTCATACACTTCCGAGGTGTGCGACTAAGAGATTATCACATGGTCTTTACAAAGCTCCATTTTGACTTGGTTCTGCCCACTAAGGTTTCGCCATTCTGGACCCCCTCTTGCGCCATGTGAATCCCTCCGTAAGCTTGGAGATCACACCACCATGACAGAACCAACCCAAAACATCTGCTAATTAGTCAGCTAGGTCCACCCCATCTGGACATGTGGTTGCACGGTATGGCCCGGATCATTGGCGCACAAAGTTAAGTCCTTAGTGGTTGCTCAGGTGAGACTACCTCATTGTAGTGTGCCTCGCGCACTCGCCTGAGCACAAATCATTTTCGTTCAATCCGGCCAAATGACAACTATTGCCATGGCACAACAAATTTTATTAACAGCAGCGTCGCACCACAAATGACACAACTGTGATCTCGCACCACAGTTGCACATCAGTGGTATCGCACCACAATTCCATATATCATTAAGTCAAATTCAATCATTTTTTGAGTCATGTGATCGAGAGACCATCGCTTAACTAAAGCATGACTAAGCAATATACGCACCCATGTTGGTCTCTCAATAACGACCAACTAAGATTATCCAACCTATGGTGTCCAAGGGTATATGTCAGCATGTCAATCATAATTATTCAAGGAGTCATACTGTCGAGTAGGTATTTAGCTATTTTCCCAAACCATTTTTATACAATTATCCATGCATGTTGGTATAAAACAATATAGTTTTTGCAAACTGGGTACGACATGATTAAAGGTCTACGACTTGCCTTCGTTGAAAAGCTGAGATTCTTCGGTAGTGGTCGTCGGGTCCAAGAACTCTTCAGAGAAGCCGAAATCTACACGTGCGAAAAGAGCCAAATAAATACAACAAATCCAAACGAAACCAAAAACTACCAAACTAGAACTAAAAGAAAAGGTTCTAAATTAGATGAATTAGGAACGGGCTCTCGGGAGGAGGTCCAACTGAGAGAGAGGTCGAGGACTCGAGGGTGGTCCTGAGGAAGAGATCCTGAGGAGGAGATCCTAAGGAGGATACGACTACTCAACGTGGTCATAGGAGAAAGGAAGAGAACAATTGGGCGAGAGCAAGAAAGTTAGGTGAGGCTAAAGGAGATGAAAGAGGGCTGCTCAGGCTTTTATAGCCAGGAGAGATGGGGAGAGTCCCTGAGAGATTCAGAGGCACACGCGCTCAAGGGTAGGTGAAGGAGGAGATGGGGCAGGTAGGAGAGGAGACAAGAGGGGGAACGGGTACTGCCGAAGCGACAACATTTAATGCGATGCAACGTCATTTAATGCGCTGGGACTTTTGCATCAGCAGGGACGCGACGGGAGGAAGAAGAAGGTGAGTAGGGATGATAGGTGAGGCTGGTCGTGACCACCTGGAGGTCTTCCAGGACCACCCGGAGGTCTTCCAGAACCACCCAGAGGTTTGGACTGAGGGGGAGGTCGTGACCAAGGGGGAGGTTGCGGTCAAAGGGGGAGGTCACGATCAAAGAGGCAGGTCGCGGTCAAAGGGGGAGGTCGTGACCAAGGGGGAGGTCACGGTCAAAGGGGGTGGTTGCGGTCAAAGGGAGAGGTCGTGACCAAGGGGGAGGTCGTGACCAAAGGGGAGGTTGGCTGGGCCAAGGAGAAAACGGAATGAACAGAGAAAAGCGGTCTTCACACAGAGAGAACTCCAGCAACCTCAAAACAAACCAAATTCGAATTAATTGAAGTTGGATTAATTCATGTTAAATTGCTTTTAACTTCTAAAATCTCAAGTTAAGCTTTAGAACTTCAACAAAACCAAATAGTTATTTTTATTTTGCAAATTTCAAAAAGCTCAAAACTCAGAAAATCAGGACATTACAAAGTTCACCGATGAGTTTGACATCTCCTTCCTCACAGTTGTGTGAACCGAGCTTTGGTGAAATATTGGGTGTGATAGTGTAGTGTTTTCCTACAGCTCTCTTCTCGTCCAATTCTCTGCTCCATCCTTTTATAATGGGCTATTTCAGTCTAAAAAGGGGTCGTGGAGGAGTGTGGTCTTTTCGGTCCGAAAAGGTGGTGTGGCATAGTGTGGCCTTGTCGGTCTGATAAGGTAGCGTCGCACTGTGTTGTCAACTCGGTCTGCAAAAATTGCGGCGTGTGGCGTGACAAGGTGTGGTCTTTTCGACCTAAAAAGGGGTCGTGGTGGAGTGTGGTCTTTTTGGTCTGAAAAGGTGGTTTGGCATAGTGTGGTCTTATCGGTCTGATAAAGTAGCGTTGCAGTGTGTTGTCAACTCGGTCTGCAAAAGTTGCGGCATGTGGCGTGACAGGGTATGGTTTTTTCGGCCTGAAAAGGGGGCGTGGCGGAGTATGGTCTTTCCAGTGTGATAAGGCAGCATCGAAGTGTTTTGTCATCTCGGTCTGCACAAGTGGCAGTATGTGGCGTGACCGGGTGCCGTCTTTTCCATCTGATAAGGGGTCGCGGCGGAGTGTGGCCTTTTTCGTGTAGAAAGGTAGTATCGAAGTGTGTTGTCATCTCGATCTACATAAGTGGTGACGTGTGGCGTGACCTGGTGCGGTCCTTAAGGTCCGAAACAGAGGGGTGTCATGATGCTGACTCCCTCACATGGTTACCCGTGCACAGAAGAACAAATAGTATCAGAACACGACACTACTATAATGTAAGTTGTACAAAAATTTATATTTATATGGTATGATTGATATGTACAACAACAAGTATCACTACTACAGGAAGCCACATCACAGACGGTTCGGAACCGTCATCACAGACGGTTTCTGAACCGTCTATATTTGCTGGTCTGTGATAACAGGTAGTTATCACAGACGATAAAAACCGTCTCAGATCGCAATATCACGCAGCGGTTTTTATTAAAACCATCTGTGAAGGCTAGTATCCGAGCGGTTTTGACTAAAACCGTCAGTGATATCGACGATATCACGAGCGGTTCTAAACAAAAACCGTCTGTGATCCGTGAATATCACAAACGGCTTTTCTTGAGAACCGTCATGATATTCGCGTATCACGCGATTTTTTTGTTTAGAACCGTCAGTGATATTCCGTATCACGAGCGGTTTTAGTGGAAACCGCTCGTGATCTTTGTGCCTTCACAGGCGGTTTTAACAAAAAATCGTCTATGATAGTTCATACCCCTGACTACATTTTTGCTGTTTTTCTGGCTAGCCTCAGGAATTGCTAGCCATGCCCTCTGAAAACAAGCATGCACAAAAACAGATTCAAGCATGCACAAAAATAGATTCATCAAAGATAATCAATTGTTGACAACTCAAAGTGATCATTACTCAAAATAAATTACAAAAGATCGCATTTGTTCAAGTATTGTCGCTATAGTTACAACTGGATTACAATTGTTTACGTTGAGAGGTGTCGGCGGGGTGATGCTCTGGGTTGGCGACGGAGTGAAACTCTCCGTTGTCGTTAATGATTTCGAGTTGATAAAGGTCTGAGCTTCCTCGAATGTCCTTGATCTCTTCATAGCAACGAGTCCATCACATTGTAAATTCAAGGCACATAAGCTAGCAAGAGTAAAGTGGTAAGCTATATATATTTAAATTTATAATTAGGAAATAATTATTTGAGACTAACAAACCTCGGGATCCTTCTTCCTAGCTCTAAGGATTAGCCGCATATGATAGCAGCACGTAGATTGCACATAACTCATCATCTTTTTCTTTGGCAGACTTTGCAAAAATAGAATTACATATATAGGTATAGTCGATTCGAGGCGCGTTATTATGAAGTATGATATAGGATTATCGTGTTGTAGCGTGTACCGAAAAATCCATCCTGTGTGTTAGTTGGGCGCTCTTTCCATTGTATATTCCTTTGTTGGCAACATAATCGATGAACGACCTACATGATTCGAAAAAGTTATCCTCGGCCATTTCAAACGAATGAAGACTACAATAGTGTTATGTAAGGAGGAAATGAGCATACCTCTCGAGTATTCCTATTAGAACGCTGAAGTCGTGCTTGTTGTGGATTAGGGAATCAAGGTATATCACATGGTTCCTCTTGGGTATAATAACTAAAAGGATCGATGGTACCTACTCATGTATGTCGCTATAGTCATTAAACCTAAGTTAGTGGTTATGATAAAGTACAAATGAAATTTGTATAGCAAGTAGTGACACTTACCCCTGGTTGTAGGGCACCACTATGTACTTCATGTTCTTCCGACGAAGCAATGACCTCGTTATGTATTTCTCGGCGAAGGGCGAGTCTCTTGGATGGTTTGCAATGATACCACATGTGGGTCAAGGAAACCCACCTGTTCTTTCCATTCCGGACATTTTTCAAAGATGTATCTATACATAAGCAATGAGTTGTGATATTTATCGGTATTACATGAATGTAGAACTTGATTATGCGCACTTACGATGTCCAACATCGTGAGAAGCGAGGCGTAGAGGCCAACGAGGTTGAATAGGTCATATAAGTCGTTGAAGCCCACGACGAAGTACCTCGTCCGTTGAAGAAATGCTTCTCCTCGTATCGGCGGTGATTCGATGTCGCACCCTTCTTTTGGGTCTTCTCCAAGTACCGGGCATGCAAAGCACGAGAAGCATATCCAACGTGCATTATCTGCGTCGAACTGCGGTTTTCGATGATGTAGTTCCGGATATCGCGGACTTCGAACTTCCGGACTTGGGAGGCGCCTTAACGTTCGTCGATTTCGATTTGGCCTTAGCGATTGGCGGCGTCTTCTTGTGAGACGACTCGGGAACCGACTGGCGGCGCGCTTTTGCTGTTCCCTTCTGCGTCTTCTCCATGGGAATCGAGAGGTGGCCTTCGAGGCGAAACATGAGGTGGAGTCATTGAGGGTCCCGTTGGAGAGGAATGGTCGTGTCGGATCGTAGCCTTCTTTGGGTCGAGCGATGTCCTTCTTGGGCCTTTGGATAAAAGAGTGGGCGGCATCCCTAGTGTTATGATCTCTTCGTTAGGCGAATCTTCAGCGGACGGCTAGGAAATTGGCATGTACCATATCCACGGACCTGGCGTAACCTGCGCCCGGTGGTACCGTCTTTGCTTGCCCTTCCTCGTATGGATACAACATCCTCTGCAGCCTCAATAGAAAGGGACGCATCCATCCTCACTTGGAGCTTGCAGGGCGTCGGCTCCTACAAAATGATACGCAATTAACTAAGGCGTCCTATAGGTCTATCTTTGGTGTATTCCATAGATGTACGTTACCTTGATGTCGCTCTATCGGTGTCGAGCGTCGTCATGTTCAGAATTATCTTGCGACGCCGACGCTACTCCGATGTCGAGGAGGACCGCCTCCCAAATTAACGGGCGACTTACATCTTGGCTCGAGAGTTGATTCATTTGATCCTGCAATGCTGCTATCTTTTCTTCAAATTTGTTAGTAATCATCTGTACCAACTGGTCGTCGTGCTCGGCTTTGGATCTCTTCCTAATCCTATACGTGCAGTAGTCATCTGCGAATCCATGACTCCAAGGTACGTTAACCCCAAGGCCTCACGTGCGACCCAGGTGCTCCTTGTTTCCCAAGGCCGTAGATAGTATATCCTTCTCCTTGTCTGCATGGAAGGAGCCTTGGGAAGCTTGGGCAGTCAAGTCACGCTGCAAGAGGTCATCATGTTATTATAGACACTATGAAGTTATGAACTTATTAACTAGGTAGTTCGACATATTTACCACACGTTGGGACACTTCCTGGTCTGCCGGGTTTGTGAAAGAGATGCTGCCCGAAGACGAGACTTTTGCCCTCGCTTTTAACCAGCTTAGGGAACGCGGGTCTGTGATATCAGGAAATGGCCCGATTGCGTTCTCCTCCTCCGCTTCCCATTCCTCGTATTTACCCGCGTACCCAGCGGTGCTGAGTCTATGTGGGTGAGTGTTTCGTGTCTGGAGAGCTTTGTGCGCCGCACTTTGCTCCTTAAATTCGGCCGTCGTTTTCATAGCCACAAAGGTGTCCCATGCTTCCCGCATCAAGAATCTATACTTTGCGAAGGGCGTCTGACCCGTGTTCACGTACTTCATGACAAGAATGCTCTTGAAGGTCCTCCACGATTTATCCATCGTGAGCATCGCCATCCGTCGCACGCGTGCCACGTCTGCTTCTAGAATAGTGAACTTCTCTGAGAGTTCTGTCCACAGCGCGCCTTTCGCTAGTTTCGTCAGGTCCTTCCACCTTGGTGTGGTGATAGGGACCCGTTCCCTTCTAAGTATCCCACAGATGGTCCGGAATCTCGCCACTGATCTCTTGGGACTCAGAGGGACCCCAAAGTCACTAACCTCCGTGATGACCAGTCGGTCCGCAGGTATTTTCGATTGTCCTCTGCCATCTCGCTTCCGTGTCATTATAAATCGACGGTGGCGGACCTCGTCGGCGCCTCTTCCATCTCTGGCGTCGGTGTGGTGACCTCGTCGGCGCCTCTTCCATCTCATGGCGTCGGCGGCCGAGGCGAAGACGATGTCTCTGCCATCTAAACACTTGCTATCTATATAAGTTACATATGCAATAAAATGGATTGCAAGTGTCCCAAATTAACATATACATTTAAACTTAATAATATGCTCAACATGTGCAATATTAGCAAATAATCATAATTAATTCCAGCATAAATATGAAACAATTAATCTCGGGAAGAAATACAGAGGTTGACTATAGAGATCAAGATGGCAAATGAAAAGTTGAATGAGCTCATACAGACTACTAACATTCCTTAATCCACCAGCTTCTCTAACGAAATACTAAGCAAAGATTTAATGCTTCATGTACAGAAGACTAGCTTTTAATGAAGACATAGAGACAAAATAGAATCAAGTAAAACTTTCGTTCTGGATTAAACTCTCAGCCAATAAAAGGTCTAGAGATTAACAGTGCACAGACACTATTCCAACATATTAATTGATGATATTATGTGCTCTCAGAAGGAGAGTAGCTAAAGAACAAGTCTTTGCCATCTCAATCCTATTGTCTATACTCTTCATTAAATGAATATGATAATATAAATTCAAACTATGAGCTCTAAACAATACTTTGCTTAAGCTGTCAAATGATCTCAATCATAATCTAAAATAGATTAAACTTCTAGTCAAGCGAGAGGAGGCCAGCGGAGAGGAGGGAGGTGCGGGGGGAGGCCGACACGGGAGGAGGACGGCACGGGAGAAGGCGGTCAAGAGGGCATCTGAGACTACTAGAAGAATCACAAACTAGTCATTAGATTACCAACAAAAACTGAATACTCTCAATAGAACTGAACATGAAGACCACGAGTTCGGTGATAAAGCCGATTAGGTGACATAATAATATCCACTTCAAATGCTAGAGATCAAATGAACCGGAAGAATCGAATAACTAGCTTTCAACCGAAAGTAACCAATTAACGATTACATCATATTGACATAGCAAGTAATACAATAGAGCTCAAGTATGAACTAACTATCACATTCAATCTCGAAGATAAGGCAGAGTTCATCACGAGCATGTCAACAAAGCCCATCGATCAATTTGCAATATCTTCGATTACTAGATTCGAAATCGAACTAATACGAGATCAAGGTGTCAACTAGCACCGCAAATATATATATGCAAAGATCAACCGAACTGCCACAGAGGAGCAATACTCACAGAGAGGATGCCGCAAAGAACTCACGGTGCAAGGAGGAGGCCGGTGTAGGGGAGGAGGCCGAAGCGGTGAGGAGGGAGGTGCAGGGGAGGAGGCCGACACGGGGAGGAGGACGACGCGAGAGAAGGCCGGTGTAGAGGGAGGAGGCCGACACAGGGAGGATGTCACATCCCAAAGTTATGTTACCAAAATAAAAATAAATAAAGATATTATTTTATTGGATTTTTTGAAATTTGAAAGAGTTTGATTGCTTTATTTGAATTTCTGAAGCTTTAAAAGTCAAAAATAAAATTTATTAAATTTTTTGAAGTTTTATTGAGTTGAAATTGAAAAATATAATATAATTATTTTTGTGGAATTTTATGGAATTTTTAAAAGCTTTTTCATAAATAGTTTAAAGCCAAAATAATTTATTTGCAAAATTAAAAGCCAACTTTAAGTTGGAAATAATTTTATTAAGTCCAAAATAACTCTAGGAATTTTTAGGAATTTTTTAGAATTTTTGGATTTTATTTGCTATTTTCTAAAAGTCTAAATGATTTAGTTGAATTATTTTAATTAGCAAATGATTAAAAATGCCTAACTTGTTTTGGGCCGAAACTTCCGGCCCATTCCCTCCATCATATACGCTGGCCACTTCGGCTGGCCGCCCAAGATCGCACAAAGAACGCTGAATCGTGGTCGTTGGATGTAAATCCAACGACCCGGACACCCCTTTCCCCTTTCCTTTTTTTCGGCCGCCACTGCCATGTGGGCCCGCCGCCTTCTTCTTTCCTTGTTTCTTCTTCGCACGGGCGCAAGCACAAGCCGCCATTAGCGGCGGGCGAAGCTCCCCCATTTTCGCGATTCCCTCTCTTCCCTCGTGCTCGCACGCGCATTCACTCCCCCGAACGCCGCCTCCCCCATTCCCGGTCCTCTCCTTCAACGCTGCAGAATCACCGCATCACAGTAACGGCCATGAAGCCAGGCTCCCCGTCGATTCCTCGCCGCCCTCGCACTATAAATGTGCGCACCAGAGCCGCCTCCTTCATCTCATCCCGAACCCCCAAGTTCCCCATCTCATCTCCCTCCCAATCGCCCGAATTTCAAGTTGGTCTTCCTACAACCGAAGCAGGCTTCTTCTTCGATTCTGGCGACCACAAGGCCTCTCTGCCGCCATCCTCTATGTCTATAGCACCGCCGCCTCACCCTCATCCCCGTGCACGCGTTATCTCCCCGAAAGCATCAACGGAGCTCAACGCCGACGACAAGCTATCACCGTCGTCGCCTTTTGAGCTCGCCGCTGGCCAAAACATCACGTACCCAAGCAACCGAGGCAAGCACCAAACTCAACATCTCCTTCTCTACCTATTGCGCATACTCGCTCAGCTCGCCATGGCACGAAGCGCCGGCGAGGCTAGAGTCCGAGCGCCGCCGTTCATTGGTCCGATGTGGCATGCCCACGTCAGCTCCATTTGGCGGCCAGATCATCGCCACGTCGGCCCTATCGGCCTAGTCAGCGCTTGGTCAGCGCTAAGATGGCAGCCAAGCCATCGGGTGTAATGGCCGTCACTGTTCCGAAGACCAAGTCCACTGCGGACTTGGACCAAATCATGGACTAAGTCCATTGACCCGTGGGTCCCACTTGTCATAGACTCCAAGATTTTCAGTTTAAAAATAATTCGGACGGAAAATCCTTTTTCTGTGCGCTGACGTCATAATCCCGATTTTCCTTTAGGAAAATAATTCGGGAAATCCATTTAATTTCAGAATTAGGTTTAAAACTTGTAAAATTCATAACTTTTGCATCCAATCTCCAAATTGGGTGATTCAAATTGCTAAAATCTTAGAAAATTATTATCTAGCTAAATAAAATAAAATTATTTCATTTGGAGTTAGTTTAATTTGTCTTTTTGAATTTATTTGAATTTCACTTGAATTTGTTGTACTTTCGCGTATAGACTTTGACGATTCCGGAGAGGTAGATCCTTCAGAGGAATTAGAATTTTAAGACTTCAACGAAGGCAAGTTATACCCTTGACCATATTGCCCTCAGTATTTTAAAGTTATTTAATTCAGTTTTTAAAATTATTATTGCATGCATATTTTTAGTCAATTATTTTAATGCCCTGTTTAAATGCTTAGTTATTCCAATTTTTATTGTATGGCCAATTTTGAATATTGAAATGTCATTCCTTTGTCACCATAGATAAATTGGTTTGGAAATTATTCATGCTTAGCAAATGCTTAGACCATGATTTTGATTTTGGGAGGATTTAGCCAAAACAATGCAAATTGATTTAATCTTGAATCTATGGTATTGTTTTACCATAGAGAATTTGTAAATGTGGTTTTTACTAAAATAAAATCAAAATGGTTTGGACTTGGGCGAAACGGATGTATGGTGGGTGCAGGTTTATGCACGGGCTTAATCTGGTTAAGATTAAGACCTAGGGTTTGATTTTGAAAGACGCCCAAGTTAATTAAGGACCAGTCTTTGAGCCGCATCTTGCTATGCCTCACCGTACCACCACATGTCTTGTATGGGCAAGACCTGGCTTATTAATTTGGGATACCTCATAGATATTTGTGCCGTGTTGTATGTGTGGGTGTCGGTTAGAATATAGTCCCACCTGGCGCAAGAGGGGGCTCCCGGAGGACGGTCAGTTCAATGGAAGTGAAACCTTAGCGGGCATGAGTACTTTGAGGTAGATCATTGTAACGGCCTTGTGATAATTGCTTTGTCACACGCCTTAGGAAGCGTGGATTGGCCGACACAAAGAGCAAATTATCTCGTGTGGGTAAAGCTGTACAAACTCTGCAGAGTAGAAAACTATTCGAATAGCTGCGTCCGTGGTCATGGACATGCTAGCAAAGCCACTCCGAGTTAGACTTGTTTTTTTTGTTTCAAAATGGTTTCAACAGATGATTTTGGATGGGTAATCCTTGTGGAAAAATTGGGCAGATAGCCATGTGATAGGAGGGTATCCTTCACCATTCAAATATGAAGGTTATCCACACTATAAAATTGTCATTTAAAATCTGATTTTAGATATAGTATAAAAATGGCCTTGAAAATTAATATGAGTATTTAAATTGTAAATCCTGCTTTATGCAAATAAACCCTGCCAATACCCCTTGTTTACCTTATGCATGCATCCAATCTGTTACTTGACGGGTGTAACTTGCGAGCACGGTAGTTGTGCTCATACTTGCTTTATGAAAACAAATTTCAGAGGAGAAGAACTTCACCACCGGTGTGGATCTCGACGACTAGGCCGCTACCCAGTCGATTGTCTGTGGCAGATTAACTGGACTCTACTACATCTTCTTCGTATTCCGCTGTGTTCTTTATTGTTGGCTTGTAAGCCTCTTTTGTAATAAACTCTATTGATTATTAATAAAGTTATGCGATTTATGGATGTTACCATATCATTTAACTGTGTGAACTAGCTATTGATCATGGGACTAGTTCACAAATGCACTGAGGATTTGGGAGTGTTAATCCCAGTCCGGCGAGAGGAGGGCGCTGGAGGAGACCGTGCAGGTAGGGCGTTGTGAGGAGGAGGGCGGTCAGCGTCGTCGATGTCGGGGCGGCGGCGAGTCGAGGTCGGCGGCGTCGACGCTTCTGGCTTACGGCCGGAGGTGAGCAGGCGTCGAGTCGGGCGCCAAGGACGGGCGGCGGCACCGAGGTCGGCGCGCCGAGGTCGGGGGCGGCGGTGCCGAGGTCGTAGTCGGCGGTGAACGGGCGAGCCCTAAACCCTGGAGGAGGCGAACGAGTGCACGAGAGCCTAAGGGGCGCGGGAGAGGAAGTGACGAGTGAGAGCAAAACCCTAGCGGTTCCCGCCTTATAAAAAGTATATCACAGACGGTTCTATTAAGGAACCGTCTGTGATAACTAATCACAGATGGTTCCTTAATAGAATCGTCTGTGATATGTTCCATATCACAGACGGTTTCTTATGAGAACCGTCTGTGATATTTTCATATCACAGACGGTTCTCGTAGAAAACCGTCTATGATATCCTTATCACAGACAGTTCTATTCTAAAACCGTCTGTGATATATCTCCTTTCGAGAAAAGAACAACAAGTCTCTTCATTTTCCCGCGTGTGTCTCTTCATCTCACGATCACACGGCTTCGTCTCTTCATTTTCCAACGTCGCTACAGCTCTCCAAATATCTCTTCATCTCCTGCTCCGACTTTAGATCGAACTTGTTCTATAAATAGATGTCCCCTTCTACAATGTATTTCACACAACCTCCTTGATCCCCTTTCTCCACAAAAACAGAAATGGTTGCCTCTTCTATTTCCTTGTCGCCGGCATTGATGGCCTACTGCCGCCTTGTACATGCACCTCTCTCATTTGTCGTTGAACCGTCTTCGCGAAGAACACTATTTTAACAATGTCTTCACTCCTCTATCCGAGAATTTGCTAGAGCGGGTGACGGCCACCTTCCGCCGTCTTGACATCCTCCTTCGCCGTGTCTTCCGGTGATCTCCCACTTCGGCGAGTTTACTGAGATCGTCGATGTGGTCCTCCAAAACGACGCGTTGCGCCTCTCGAGAGGCTTGCCGTCACTTGGACTACTTAATCGAGGCGATGGCGGCACGGTCGACGGTGAGACCCTCAAGCAAGAGAAGAGAGCCTATGGGCTCAATTCTTCTTAGTTCAACTGTCCGGGTCTTGGAGACACTTTCGAGCAGCGCGTCGTGGTGGGCGATTTCGAGCCGTTCGATCATGAACCATCCGCCCGACGCCGCCACCTCTGAAGTATTAAAGACGGAGATAGCAACCTACCTCCGCCGCTAGAAAAACTTTCTTTATTTATAGGTTTCTAGTTTTTAATCTTTTTGTAGCTAACGCCACTTGTTTGGCCATATATATGAAAATTCCAAAATAAATTATTACAAATGTATAGGTGAGAAAGATCCTTTATGACTGGCTATCAATATCAAAGATGACAAGTCCATAACACATCAACACATGACAATTTCACGTTGACATCAAAATATATGAGAGATTACAAGTCCATAACACATGATGTTATGGAATAAATTAATTACATTGGAGTAAATTCTTAATTAAAATATAGGCCTTCACGATGATCGGCAAGATATAGCTAGCTTCCTCACTGGGTTCTTCCTCGAGCCTAATGTTGTTTCCAAAAGGAGGCAACTCGTCAAATTGATTGTATTCTTCGTCTACTACATTCTCAACTCCGACAATCCTTCTTTTTCCATGAAAAACTACGTGGCGCTTCTTATTTACCGGGTCGGTTACATAGAAGACTTGAACAACTTGGTTAGCCAGTACGAATGGTTCGTCTTTGTATCCGACACGTTCGAGCTCCATGGTAGTGACGCCGTACTTGTCGACCTTCACCTATGGGAGATGGACCCAACGGCACCGAAATAGGGGGATCTTGAAAAGCACGTAGTCGAGCTCCCATATCTCCTCTATTTGCCCATAGTAGGAGCTCCTCGAGCCATCGATCTTGAATGCATCTATCACGGACACCGCTTGATACGGGTCATGCTCTTCCTATCTGTTGCCGTATAAAATGTGTACCCATTTATGTCGTATCCTTGCCATGCGACAATTGTAAATTGTGGCCCTCGTGCCAACCATAGCAGTGTATCATCACTTGATGACCTCCCAATGATTCGCACCTTTAACCATTCGTTGAACCGACGATTGTGCTCTCTCGTGATCCAAACCTCCGACCGATCTGGATTCTATTGGCGTACCATGTCTTTGTACTCGTCGATGTACGGGGACACTTGGGTCATGTGTTGCAAGACCGTGAAATGGGCTTGGCGTGCGTATCGGATCGGGAGTGATTGATTTCCTTCCGATGGTCCCGATACCATCCGGTCTCCCCTCATGGCGAGATAGAGGCACACCTATCGGTTCCACGAGCCATGTAGTCGACGCAGAACTCAATGACCTCTTCGGTTGCATAACCTTCGATGATCTTGCCCTCCGGTCGAGATCGATTCCGTACGTAGGACTTGAGAATTCCCACGTACCTCTCGAACGGGTACATATGACGCAAGAACACAGGGCTGCATATCTTTATCTCTTTCACAAGGTGAACAATGAGATGGACCATGATATCAAAAAATGATGGAGGGAAATACATCTCAAGATGACATAGAGTCATCACCACCTCGGCCTGCAGAGCATCTAGTCCTTGGGGATCAATGATCTTCTGAGCAATTGAGTTGAAAAAATAACACAGCCTCAAGATTGCCACTCGGACCTTATTCGGTAAGATACTTCTAATTGCAACAGGAAGCATTTGTGTCATCAGCACATGACAATCATGAGACTTCATACCAATTAATTTCAAATCTTGTATAGAAACAAGGTTCTTAATGTTAGCGGAGTAACCAGAAGGGACTTTCACACTATGCAAGCTCTAGCATAGTTTATTTCTCTCGGCCTTGGACAGAGTGTAGCAAGCTGGGGGAAGATACGTTCGTCCTGTATCGGTATCTTCCGGTGCTAACTCGGTCCTTATGTTCATATCAACCAAGTCACGCCGTGCGTTAACACCATCCTTTGTTTTGCCACTAATGTTCAGCAAGAGACCAATCAAGCTATCACATACATTCTTCTCTACGTGTATGACGTCGATGCAGTGGCGAACTTCTAAGTGCTCCCAATAAGGCAAGTCCAAAAAATTGACCGCTTCTTCCAGATGTTCTTCTCACGGGTTCTTAATTTATGTCCCTTCCCAAGCACAACATCGATATCCTTAACCATATCATAGACCTCTTTCCCTCTAAAAGCCCTTGGAGTTGAATCGTTCTCCTTATTTCCGTTGAATTATTTTTTCATCTTGCGGTATGGGTGACTCCTGGGAAGGAACCTACGGTGGCCTATATACACGCTTTTTGCGAGTTGTTCAACCATACACTCTCTGTAGCATCTAAGCGGTCTGCGACGGGCTTTAGCTCCTTTTGTCTTCGGCTTCGACCAGTTACCAAGGGCGGGAAAATCATTGATGGTGCGAGAACAACATGGCGCGTAAAGTGAAATTCTCTCGTTTATCTGAATCCCATACTTGCCCCTTCGTTCCACAAAGTGTCACAAGATCTTTCAAAGAATGGTGCTAGGTACACATCAATATCATTCCTGTGTTGCTTCGCCCTTGGATAAGTAGTGACATCAAAATGTACCTCCACTTCATACACGACCAAGGAGGAAGGTTGTACATACATAGATTCACGGGCCAAAAGGCGTCGGTTTGCTCATGTTACCGAAAGGATTCATTCCATTCGTACTCAACCCTAACCTTATGTTCCTCGGTTCCGCACCGAACTCTTCGAAGCAACGATCGAAGTTTCTCCACTGGGTAGAATCAGTAGGGTGTCTTAGTTTTCCATCTCTCTTACGCTCCTCTGAGTGCCAACGCAGCAATCTTGCCTCCTTTGGGTTCGCAAATAAGCGCTTCAAACGTGGGATCACAGGCGGATACCACAACATCTTAGCGGAGGTCCTTGCTTCACCTTAGCGATATTCGACGCTTGTATCGGGATGCTTTGCACACGGACATACATGCATGTCTGCATACTCTTTCTGATAGAGGATACAATCGTTCGGACATGCATGTATTCTTTCTACTTCCATTCCTAATGGACAAATAACCTTCTTTGCTTGATAGGTGGTCTTTGGGCAACACGTTTCCCTCGAAGGATGTCCGCTAGGAGACCTAACAACGCCGTGAAACTCTTATCGGACCAACCATTGCTTGCCTTCAATTTCAGCAGTTCAAGAACGGTTGACAACCTTGTGTATTCGGCTTGCGGCCGAGGAACAAAGGTCTCACGAGTCCTCCTTAAGCCCTCGAATTTACAAAACTCTCTCTCCTTTGTAGTTCTCTCTCGCATCGCGTAGCATCGATCCCAATTGTCATCGTGCCACCTATCCTCATCAAAAGCACAGTCCACATCCGGTAAATCGTTGACTTCCTCGGCGATGTCATCATTATTAACTTCTGGTATAATCTGCTCTTCACCGTGATTGGTCCAACATGTATACCCTTTTTTGAAACCCCTTCGAATCAAGTGCGCTTCGATCTGCACCGCGTTGTTAAACATCTTCAGATTACCACAATCAATGCATGGATAGTACATAAAATTTATCCCCTTCTTTAACATATCCTGCTCAGCAGCTCTTCTAAAAGCAACCACACCATTAATGTACTCTTGACTCACACGGTTCACACCATACATCCAGTTTTGATCCATCTACACTACGCATGTTACAAATTAGTGTCAAATTGATTAGCAATTAATTTATAGCAAACATAAATTTAAATATGCAAGTGAAGCTTCATAACGAAGTTTTCTTTTTTGCTTTAGGCATTTGATATGCCACTAGGAAGAGAGAATTGTACCAACTCCAAATTTCAACATTTTCACAAAACATCTAGTCATAGATAACCAGAGCAGTAGAGGCAGAGTTCATCACAGAATATCCCAATTCCAGTTTCAGGTTTTGAACTATGTAAATATGTGATACAAGAAAAATATGTAAGTACGTAAATAGCCATGCATCAAACATCATATTACAATATGTGAAAGTCTCACGGATTATTAGAGGGAATGTAAATATGCAATACAATCATCCAAGTTCGAACTTCATAATTCATAGTTCATAGTTGTAGTTTCTAGAGATGCATTCAAATTTAAAAAAAGTACATGTAGCCATCCATGGAGGTAACATAGTAACATGCATCATGCACTTGCCTCAACCACCTCGTTGCCTTGCGAACTTGCTTCAGCTTCCCCTTCGATCTTGCGCGCATTAGCAGCTGTCGTTGTGCACTTGCTTCTTCAACAACCTCATCATCATTGGCCTCTACACCTCTTCATCTTCTTCAATACTCGCTACAAGGCTCCAAGGACTTGCCATATTGTTTCCAAGTTGCAACCTAGCATAGAATGGCCATCAAAAATCAACAAATAGCAATACACCATTGACCAGTACCTCAAATAGTCAAACTACAGTACCTTACAACATACCGAGGAATGGGGATGTGGCCAGCAGGAAAGGAGGAAGGATGCGGCAGTGCATCACCGATGAGGGAGAGGACGATGGCCTAGGGATGCACACGGCCATAGGAGAGGGCAACGAGGTGGCGGCGACGAACGAGCCTGAGGATGCGCACAGGTGAGGACGACGGCTTGGAGGTGGCAAAAGCAAGCAGAAGAAGGGACACAGAGCCTCGAGGCGGCGGTCTGGCGGAGGTCATGAGGACCCCGGCTTATTTGGCTTGTAATGCTTAGTCATCCATTGACCCTAGCTTCACAAACAAAATAACTCGTGTCTTCGAGATATGTATACTTCCCAAAAATGCAGTATTTCATACAAGACATAGAACCAAAGCACGAACTAGATTAAACCAAGGACATACATAATAGCAAGTTATTACAAAAGGGGCCGACCAGCCAAATAACAACTAAGAAAGATAAATAACAGTGGAAGAAAAAGCCATAAGATGGCGATAAACAAAAGCTATACGGTTTGCCTAAAGCCCACAAGGCAACCGACCGGCCGCCAAGCTAGTCGTCCCATCCACAGCACATCTCACAAAAGTAGGGCCCTTGGGGCTCCACCTCCTCTGCAACAAATTAGTTAAGCAAAGCAAATGAGTACAAAATGTACTCATAAGATCGACGTGTAGTGTAATGAGACCTATACATATGCTACATGCAAGCTCATTTTAGTGGAGGCTGTAGGTTGTTTTCAGCATAACGCAAGTTTTCATTTGCAATAATTAAATAGATTCAAAGCAGTTTTACAATTTATTTTTAATTTGCAAATAACAGCAAAACAATAACCTCATAACAATAGATAGATGACAACAACAATCCTGGAAGTGACTAACCCAATAGTTACTACAACAATAGCATGAATTACCCATTCATACCACCTATGTCAAGTTTTAATTAAAGGTTATAGTCTAACTCTCGAAAGACCTCCCCAAGCGTGTCCATAACCTAGGACAAGGCTATTCGAATAGTTTGAACCCTACAGGGGTGTACCAATGTACCCACACGTCAGACCGCCTTTTCGCCAAGCTATTTAGCACACTTCCTTTGGTATGCCGGCACGGCTATTCCTACGAGGTATTTCCAATGAATGATGCTAATTAAGAGTCACGACAACCCGAAGGGTAGGAGACATCGGCCCAGCCTAAGCAACTGCGGGTGCTCTTCCCCTTATAAAAACAGTTTTAACCACCTGCGACCCATAATTAACACCTCCCAAAGTACTTAGCCAAGAGGGGTTCCCAATACCCTCGTGTGGTTAGCACGCAAAATTGCTTGGTTTAGTGTAACAAGATGTTCGGTCCTTGTTGACTTAGGCACCATTCCACACACCAACAGATCACACCATCATCCATTGTGCCCAAGTCCAAAGAGTTTTCATTTTCAGTTTTGTTTTGACTTTACAAATTAGCAAAGCACAAGTGCTGAACATAATGGAATAATAATTAGATTTGTGTGATCAAAGTTATCGACTAAGTCGATAACCGCCCAATTCTATTGTAAGCTAAGCATTTCTAAGCAATATCAACACGTAATCTACTATGTGACAAGAGCTCATCCAACGAACTCTAAATCACAGCAAGATATTCCTAGGCTTAGTAGTAGAGATTGAATATTTACCTACAGGATCAACTAGTATGCATCTATAGGATCAACTAATCGATAATTTAACACAAAGTAAGCATGCATACATATAAGTGAATACAAAGTATTAGACTTTTAAAGTAATGGGATTGAAGAAATATGATCAAACTGCTTGCCTTACTGGAGCTGCTCACTATGCTGCAAAGGGTCACTCACGGGATCAACACACTCGTCGGCACCTAACGAAAAAGCGAAAAAGACCCGATAAGAACGAGGAAAATCGAAAAGACTCCACAGAAAAATTTCACCAAATGCTCTGAAATTTTTACAGAAGAAAGAACATGATTTTTAAAGAATTTATCAACAAGAATCAATTGATTTGGATTCTAAATGCAAAAGTTATGGCCAAAACAAATCTGCTCAGCCAGGAAAATGCTGGAAAAATTCAAATCGGGTACTGTTCATCCGAATTGAATTCTCAAGCACAATTTTCCACAGAGGTGTTGCACCTGGGATTTTTATGGTAAATAAAGCACCTCATGAGATGAATAACACAATTGAGTTCACCTCATTTGGAGCTATGATGTATGTTTTATGATTTTTCAAAGACATGCAAAAGAGCACAAATAAAATGCACCCACAATTTTTTTGAAAATAGTGACATGCCTAAATCCTATTCTACCATTTAGTACACTAATAGAGGAAGCCAACAAAGTTGGATTCACTCAAAAAGGATCTATAGTGGATTACTTATGCATTTTCCAAGTTAAATGCAATGTTTAGAGTAACATTTAAAGTCTATTTCTAAACCAATTTTCAAACCCATTTTCTGGAGCCAATCTAAGCTTACAACCATTTTTAGATTAAAGCCCAGATCAAACCAGAGCTAACAAAATTTGAATCAACTCAAATGGAGCTAAAATGAAATAGTTATGCATTTTTGAAGTTCATTACATTTTTCAGTTTACAAATAATTCCCCCGGGAATTTTCTAAAACCAAAATGACGTGGAAATTTGTGGGCCGTTGATCATGCATCACACGACCCAACGACTGGACGCACGCCCGCTCACGCCCGTGCGGAATCAACGAACATGGACCGTTGATCTTGGATCCAACAGCCCAGGTTGAATCGCGCGCGGCGCGTTTGGAATCTCCGCGCGTGAAAGGGGCGGCGACTGTGGACCGCAGATCTTAAAAGATGGACGGCTCACGATGAGCCATGCCGTGCACGTGCTGACACTGTGCCGGTGAGTCCGACAACGCGCTCACCGGCTTCAACGGCGAAACGCCGGCGACTTAAAGCACGGCGGCGCAATCTAATGCCAGCTACGGGTGCGCAATAGTAGTGCGCACCCACTGGTACCACTCACACTTGCGGTGGTGGACCAGTGCGGCGGCTAGTCGGAGAGGGGCGGCGCGGCACCCACGGCTAAACGTGAAAATGACATAGAGCTCCGCAACGGTTCATTCAAGCGAGTGCCAAGCATCTAGGGGCTACTAGGGAGGTTACCTAAGTGCAGGGAGGAACTGAGGAGGACTGAGGAGCTCTGGCGGCAGAGGACCTTGCCGGCGCCGAAGAAGAACCCAAGGAGGTGACGGTCTGAGCAACAAGGAGCCCAAAGGAGCGTAATGTTAGCTCCACCATAGCTCACAGAGGGTACAAGAGCGAGCAATCGGAAAATGGAGGTCTTACCGGAGTTAAAGACGAAGAGGGGTGAACCTCGGCCGAAAAGGGGGAACTCCAAATTCAGCTGCTCCCTAAAGAGACAAACCAAAATTGAGTTAGGGTTAAGGTCCACCGAGATGAGAGGCTCAAACTGGAGCAACGAGAGGAGAGGAAAAGCCACTGGGGCACTGCCTTCACCAACAAGCTCCAAGGTCAACAATGGCGGCAGTGGGCTTCGGGTGCTTTGAGCTCAATAAACCGAGAGCAAGAGGAGAAAGTGTTTAAACGAAGCCAAGGAGGAACAAGGGTGACCTTTTATAGCCGGGGAGCAGAGGCAATGAGCTAGGGTTAAGCTCCATGTTGAGCTTAGCCCACAGCTCGGTCCATGGCTCAACAAGGACGCGGAGGGGATGGGGGCAGTTCTGAACATGACTTTGGGGGCGGAAGGCTGACCCGCATTTAATGCTTGCAGCAAAAGGGCTATTGAGAGGTGACAAGGCACTACCCTCCCTCTGCCATGGCGCACGCGCGCGAGACCGAGGAAGGAGAAGAACAGGTGCGGCACAGGCCCACCAGTCAGAGGAAGAGAAAGGGCATGGCTCGGCCGAACAGAACCACAGACAGGTCGCGCCAAACCACGATCATGAGCGGTGATTCTGGTAGTTAGATATTTAAAGGGGGAGGTCGTGACCATTAGATCTGAACCGGGGTGGTCTGAAAAGGAAAGGGGGAGGTCGCGACCATTGGATTTGAATCGGGGGTTCCGAAAAGGAACGAGAGGTCGTGATCATTAGATCTCGACTGGGGTGATCGTGGACCATTAGATCTGAATCGGGGTGGTCCGAAAAAGAAACGGGAGGTCGTGACCGGTAGATCTTCATCGCCGGTTCCGACAAGGAAGGGAGGTCGCAGCCATTAGAACATCGAGGTTGTTGCGAAAACGAAAAGGGAGGTCACACGCTGAAAGGAGATAGAGAGTCGTGGCCATTGGATTTGCATCAATGGCGATCAACAATGAGGCGGAGGTCTGGCTGTTGTGCACGACGCGATGGGAGGTCGTGGCGTTAGATTTACATCAAGGCGCTGCAATGAGGGGAGGTCTTGACCGTTGGTTTACATCCAATGGCACACAATGAAGAGGGAGGTCGTGACTATTGCGCACGACGCGATGGGAGGTCGTGGCGTTGGATTTCGATCAATGGCGCTAACGAAGATGGGAGGTCGTGGCCATTGCGCTGTACGCGATGGGAGGTGTGGCCGTTGGATTTCGATCAATGGCGCTGCGAGATGGGAGGTCGTGGCCGTTGGATTTCGATCAATGGCGCTGCGAGATGGGAGGTCGTGGCCATTGCGCGCGACGATGATGGAGGTCGTGGCCGTTGGATTTCGATCCAATGGCGCTACAAAGAGGAAGGTCGTGGCCGTTCGCGCATGCATTTACGACGAAAGGAGAAGGGAGGTCGTGGCCGCTAGATCTGGATCTGACGGCGACGAAAGGAGAGGGGAGGTCGTGGCTGTGGATTTTGATCCAACGGCGCACAACGCTCGCGTGAGGGAGGAGCTCGGGCTGAGCTGGGATGCGGATGGGTTCGACCCACTTGAAGGTGGCTCGGACCCAAGGAACAGTGCTCCAGATTTGAGTTTAAATTTGAAGGCTGAGTTTGGAGGAATTCTTAGAGGTAGCAAACTAACTCCAAATAATCCGAAATTTTGACTAGAGCTTCCTTATTCCAGGATTAACCTTACATAAAATTTCCAGAGATTTTTATGCATTGTATTTTTCTCAAGAAATTCATCAAGGGCTGTTCTAGGGTTTGACCAAAGGTCAAACTAGTCTGACTTACCTCCAAAAATTATCAAATAATTTCTAAAAATTATGAAATTTTTCAAAGGGGTCATACATCATCCCTAAAACCAAGGAAAAATATTTTGAAAGGTTGAATACCAGATTCTTGCCAAAGTTGACTAAGGGGTTGACTTTAGTCAACAGGAATTTTAGGTTTTTGAATTCCACAACTCTTGACAAGAATTATAGAAATGTTCAAGAGTTTCAAGATGTGAGAAAAGTTTTAATTTCTTCTCATTTAATTACATTTGAAACAAACACCCATATTAGGTTACATTTGAAACACAAACCCTGGTTTGGTTACGTTTGAAACACAACCTATGTTTGGGATGTTACAGAGGCAGCGGTAGTGCGGCAGAGGGATGTGTCAGGCACAATTTATATGATGCCAGGATATCACAGACGGTTATTAATTCGAACCGTCTGTGATAACTAATTATCACAGACGGTTCTTATTGAGAACCGTCTGTGATTGACTAGATTATCGTAGACGGTTTGTGAATAGAACCGTCTGTGATAATTCACAGACGGCTCTGTTAATGAACCATCTGTGATAGATGACTATCATAGACGGTTCTAAAAAATACCGTCTGTGATAGACTGCCCGCGCCACACGTAGGTCCAGACAGACCCAACACAGACGGTTCCAAAGGAACCGTCTATGATGGGGCGTCTACTATAGCCTGTTTTATAGTAGTGTATCTACTTGCGGGCCCTCTTGGGACGTACCCCACGTGTGACTCTTAGCCTTGTCCGGGGTAACTGCTGGCGGTAGTACGAGTAGGTGAAAGGGTCAGGCGGCCGAGGCACCCTACCAGCGCGAGTAGCCTGGGGGTGTCGCGAGAGGATCCTGCATTGGATGGGTCGCTCTGGGCGCACTGTGCAGCTGTGAAGCCCCTATGAAGACCTGGCTGCTCTCGGCGTGTGAAGGCCTACCACCACCCGGGCAAAAATCATAGTCCCCGGAGAGTGACTCCTCGTGCGACACCAGCTCCTTCTCCCAAAGGGGTGCACTAGCTATGAAATAGTAAGTTATGCATGCAAACATGGTGGACATACCGAGATAAAATGTTGTGCATGCGTGTAAACAAGACAGACATACCTTAGTGCACAAAGTTAGCGGACGGCTCTACGTACTTGTGCCACGTGTACGGGTGGTACTCAGGACCTGCTAGAGAAAATTGCCGTTAGTGCTAGTGGAGTTCAAAATAAACAACCAAACATGAGTGTGTCTTGCTGACTTGCGAACTGTGCTAGGGTATTCCCAGCACGGTACCACAAGGACCCGCCCGCCATGTCCAGGTGAGGAGTCGTGGGGCGTGACGCACCGTGACTCACCCCCTGTTTGCGCACAAGTGGGTCCACAACCACCCATGGCCTACGGCAGGATGCCAGCTCGATGCCTCGTCTCGTCTTCTCGATGAACTGGTCCATGACCCCTCTAATCTCCTACGTCATCATGCTAAAGCGCTCCCCGAGCGTCATACGACGCACGGAGGCCACAAATGCGTGCATCTCCCAATGTAGATCGACCTACACACGTAATTAACAAGTTAGGAACCGAAAACTTGTGAAGCAAATAATATGTACGGACCATTCAATACGTACCATGCGATGGAATGCAAAGTCCGGCTGGGTGGGGTATGTGTCGGACGTCGTGGCCTTGTGTCATGGTGGGTCGTCCACAACCCTGACGCAGCGAACCCTCGTCCGACTGGAGTACACTCGATGTACTCTCAGTACGTCTCAGAGTCGTAGGGAGCATCCTCCTGGACGACGTCCTCCAAGGCACGAAGTCACCCCTCAACCAAAGGGAACATCCTGTCCGTCCAGAAAGTCGTAATAGAGACTCCCTTCCTAGTGTACATGTGGAAGGCAAAACAATTGTTTCGTATGTATGTAAGGCAAATGGTACAACAGAAGTAAAATATGAACTTACCTATGGATGTTCAGCGCAACCCACTGGCCCCAGGGGGCTGGGACCTCCTATCGCAAACCAAACTGGCGTATCACCTGGTATACGTGGTACTCCTCCATGAAGATGTCGTGAACCAAGCACCTCCGCGTGTACCAATACACGCGGTCTCGCATGCAAAGGCTCAGCAAGCCTCAGGGTGCACGCGCGTACACCATGTCAGGAATGTACGGTGTCCAAATGACGCGGTCGTCCGTCAACTGATCGAACATCGAAACGTAGTTCGGGTAGGACGCTTGCGTAGTGATCGGAGTGAAGGTGACCTATCCAATGGAACAACGGAAGCTTAGCACAAGAAATTGAATTAGATTATAAAAAATAATAAATATTCCGAAAACATACCCGTCGGCGACACCACACCGTACCCATGGTCGTCCGGTCCACATCGTCATCCTCAGCGTACATGGCGACTGCGTAGGCGCTCAGGTCTAGCTATGGCCGTCCTATCTGGAAATGCTCGAAAGACCACAGCTGAAGAAGCATCCAGAGAGGACGGAGCTGTGCTGAACCCGGTGGCACATGTCGCATAGTCGGTGGTATGTCGCGTACAGCACCACCAGGCCCCAGGCGTAGGGGTGGATGTCCTCCACGTCCCAGTCCACCAGCTGGCGTGCGTATAGGATGTAGTACTTGTCGACGCTGTTGCCGTGGAATTCTAGGATCATCACCCACCCGGACAGCCACAGCAAGTAGACCTCGAAGTGTCTCCTCACGGCATGCTCGGGTGCGTCCCCTGCCATACACTCTGACTGTAAGAAGACAGATACACATCAGCAAGTTGCACAAACCAATTGAAGCGGAAGGACAAGTGTTACGAATACTTACGTAGAACTAACAAACTTTTTGATCCAGTGATCCAAATTCCCTAAAACTTCAAACATAGCTCATCAAGAAGGTTAGAAATCTATTCCAATCGACGATTGGGAAGATCGAAGCCAAGATTATACGAATTTGTTAGACGAGGGAAAGAGGCCACGAAAACCGAGGAAATTCAATCTTTTATATATATAAAAAAGCCTTGCTCGTGGGTGATTTCTTGGATGAGGGAAGGACAAAGTTTAGAAGTTCAACTAGACATGTCGTTCCTGGTTGTTCAAAAATCTGAAAAAAAAATTTATGAAAAAAATAATCATTTGATATCATCACAAGTTGAATGCATGAGACAAATTAAAGATTATAATTCGTCTAATCAATTGATTACTAGTATAGGACAGATGAAAATAATATGTGCAGATTTTTCTTGAAAAGTTGTTTGTAATATCATAAATGTATTAGGTTTTTATAAATATATTATATTATAAAAATTAAGGGTCAAAAATGCATTTTAGAAACCTTGCCCCAAAACGTCACCCTTTTTTTCTTTTTTTATTTAACTGAGTATATACGGAGTGAGTGGTTGATTCTAGAAAACAACGGCGTGTGTGAATCCACGCCGAGGAAAAGGTGTAAAATCACCGCTGTGACGTACATAAGTTGGAAAGCTGAGACGTATGGTGCGACCGATTGTTACAGTTGATTTCAAATTTCTGGAGAGACCTCGATGGAATTTTTTTAAAATAATCTATTTTTTATTAGAAATTACAAAAATATTCCTACGTTCTTTTTTTTTACAGAAATAAGCGTCGTCAGCCCTAACGCTTGGCGATTGGATCGATCATTGTCTGATTAGGCAAGCTGAGTCCTATCGCCCAACCGTTCGGCATTTATACTGCAGGCGCCGAACCGTTGGGCGTCATTATTGCGATCGCCCGAGCAGGTTGGGCGATAGGTTCAATCGCTCAATCAGACAATGACAACATCTTCGATTATTAGCCCAACGTTCGGCGATCGATGCCTATATAAAGGCCCGCGCGGTCCCCCCCGGCCGATCGAGAAAGAGAGAGAAAGTAGAAAGAAGCAGAACCTGCGCGTGAGGAGAGGAAAAAAGAGAGGGAGAGGAGAGGAAAAAAGAGAGGAGAGGGAGAAGAGAAAAACAGAACCTGCGCGTGAGGAGAGGAGGAAAAATTCGACTGTGAGGTAAGTTTGTTTTATTTTGTAGTGTATTTTTTGTAGTAGGTAAATAGTTTATTTAGTTAAAATTGTAGTATAAGTAGCACTCATACGGAATTTTAGTTAGAGAAAAACAGTGGAAAATCGAAATGTTGTTGATTTGTATGTAAGTAGCAAATGATAAAAACTTTAGTTAGAGAAAAATAGTCTGTGAGGGAGTATTAGTCTTTGTTTGTGAGAAGTATTGTAGTTGTGTGGGTGCATGCGTGGCCGACTATTATTGGGTGAATAATGTGTGACCGAGCGCATAAGGAGGATGAATTATTTGTAAAAACTAATTAGTAGAAGTTAATTAGTATGAACTAATTGACTTAGGTAATAGGTATAGCTCTGTAGAAGACTGGAATGCCACTTGTAGCATTTCGGATTGCAAGTTAGCGTCCGAATCGGATAATGGCTGCTATGGAATAGCTCGGTTTTGAGGTTGAATCTAAATATTGTACTACACGTTCATTGTGGCCTCTGCCCTAGGTAATGAATGACGTCTTGATCATGCTGTCGTGTAGTTGTCGACGATAGGCGAAGGGCCTTAGAAATGTAAGTTACAATGTAGCAGTACTTGCATGTCATGCGTTGTGATCTAACTAGCTGCAATGTTGGAAATATTTGCAGCCATACAATAGGTCATGCCTGTACCCACTACATTGAAAGTGCATTACGGTGTTGGCACCGTTCGTGAAGGTCCGTGCGGTGTTGATTTGAGCAGTTTTCGGCAAGCCACTCTAGTACACTCGGACGGCAAGAATGCACGAATTGAAGATGTGATGCATTGGCTCAGCCGTAGCTTCTCTTTGAACCCTGAGGTGTGCAGCGTGGACATACAAGGGCTTTGGAGCCGGTCTCCCACGAACATCAGATGGGAGTTGAGAAGACTAACACGCACGACTGTGTGGAAGGGCTTTATACAAGGATGTCGGCGCCCAGTGGATATGAGTGTGTGATACTTGTGCAACCATGCCCAAAGAAGTCGGTACTTCACGGGATATCATCCGGGTGGTGGGAGCTTGCTGGTGCCCAAAGATGTTGGTGAAGAAGAGGACCCGGAGGGTGTTCTGAAAGAGTTCAGAGGATGTTGCTTGTGATGAGCCCGACGCGGTAGATCTGAGAGAGGAAGATCGGCCACCGCATGGTGAGCCTAGAGGACAGGCTGATGAAGGAGGCATAGGGATTACATATTGCGTCAAATGGATAGCGATGACCAGATGGCCTTGGCTGAAGAGGAAGCTTTACAAGAAGACGACGAGGACAGTTCCGATGAGGACGAAGCTCCCATCCCCCGGGAATAGAACAAATTTGACGCTGAGGGTCTATCTACGCATGACGAGCACGAATCGCCGTGGGAGTACCATGCCACGGAGGTTCGGTTGCACTCAATGTTTGCTGATAAGACATCTTTGCAGGATGCCATTAAGCTATGGGCTATGTCGATGCAGTGGGCGTTTCGGGTCCTCAAATCTACCCAGGAGCAGTACACCGTCAAGTCCGAGCAGGCCAGTTGTCCTTGGCGAGTGCACGCACATAGACTGAAGTATGAGACTCACTGGATTGTCTCGAAGGTGGAGCCGCACTCTGCATCTTGCCGAAAGTGTTTTGTGTGCGCATATCATAACTTAACGTCGACCTTCATAGCCAATTTGATGTATGGAGAGATAGTGGAGAAGAAGGATGTGGAGGCCAAGTACATTATGGTGGCTATTGAGAAGAAATTCAAGTACAAGATCAGCTACGCGAAGGCGTGGCGTGCGAAGCAGAAGGCTTTGGAAGGACGGTTTGGATCTTTTGAGGTGGCGTACGACAACCTTCATCGTATGCTTGGGGTGCTGCAAGAGAGAAACCCGGGCACGTACACTACTATAAAATACATGCCATCTAAAGTTCCGCGAGGTTTTTCGCTATTGCATAGGGCCTTCGTAGCCTTCAGTCCCTGCATCGAGGCTTTTAGGCATATGCTGCCCGTGATCTCAGTTGACGGGACCTTTTTGACCGAAAAATACAAGGGGCAGATACTTACCGCCATAGGTGTTGACAGGAACAATCAAATTCTGCCATTGGCCATTGCATTCGTCGAAGGTGAGAATTTCGACAGCTGATTGTGGTTCCTTCGACATCTGAGGGTGGGAGTTGTTGGAGCTCGTCCTAGTGTGTGCGTGATCCATGATCGCCACGCCGGGATGTTGAAGGCCATAAGAAAACTTCAGGAAGACCCGGAGGAGCCATTTCCTTGGCCAGATATGAGGAGTAGATGGTGTATTCGCCACTTGGGGGCCAACTTCTTCAAGAAGTTCCCGAAGCAACCCTTGGTGAAGCTATTCAAGAGGTTGGCTATGTAGAACCAGCAGCACAAATTTGGCGCCTTATGGGCGCTGCTGGATGAACACAGCAAGAAACACGTGGACGCGAGGAACCAGGGACCAGAGTCTGAACCTGCTGGTCCGAGGCGGAGGACCTCGAGGAATATCGAGTGCTTCTCCCATTGGATCGAGGCCGAGCCATTGGACAAGTGGTCTCTGCTGCACGACACGGACGGGGCAAGGTACGGCATAATGACTACTAACCTTGCGGAGGTGTACAACTGGGTTCTTAGGGGCCTTCATTTTCAGCCCCTCGTCGCCATCGTGAAAGGTGTTCTGCACAGCACAATCAGGTATTTCAGGGAGAGGCATGCAAATGCCGCACTTCATGCCACTAACCCTCAAACACCGTACTGCTCGAAGATTACGGCATATATGCAGGCGAAGACAGAGAAGGGCCAGTCGCACATGGTGTACGTGATGGGCAATATGGAGCATCGTTTCGACGTGCTCCTCCG
The DNA here is from genome assembly GCA_036346405.1 of Phyllostachys edulis. NCBI lineage: Eukaryota > Viridiplantae > Streptophyta > Magnoliopsida > Poales > Poaceae > Phyllostachys > Phyllostachys edulis. The sequence goes on along the minus strand of CM070555.1, from coordinate 35,506,160 downwards.
GGATAGAGCTGGATTTGGGACAGCTCGTTCTCTTATCACCCACGAGGTATGCCTTGGAGATCATGTGAATGAACCTAGCTGTACGTGCAACAAACCGAAGCTCTTACACAAGCCATGCTCTCATGTGCTCGCCGTATGCGGGACTGTGCGCATGGACCCTTTGAACTTTGTGTCCGAGTACTTCTTGAAGGAGAGGTTGGTGTAGGCATGGATTGGCGAGCTTAGGGGCTTTAGGGTTGTAGGTAACTTTGCCAACTTGGATATTGCAAATAAGATCTGGATTCCGGATATTGACATGCTGAATGGTGGCAAGTGTCGTCGGTAGAGTCGTCGTATTACCAATGATATGGACGAAGCACAAGTCGGGGCGTTGGGTGACGGCAGGTGGGCATTCTTGACGGAGGGCCACATAGCCGCATTTATGCAAAGCACCAGCTGAGGAGTAGGCACTGCCATGGTTTGCGTTAGCACTTCTTGTAGTGTGCAAAGTGGGACCAAAATTGCAAATTAGTGTAGATTGTCATCTGTACTTTGTATTTTTCATATAACTGTTTTGGTACTACCCAATTTTTATTTCATGTACGTAATGCCGTAAGACATGTATCGTATGTTGCACGTAATGTTTATGTAAGTGCTGTAGTACTATCCCTTTTTAATTACTTTTGAAAAATTGTCCTGCTAGCTAGTACTTTTTGATTTGTTTGTTTGCAAGTTAAATGTACTCATTCTTTACATTCAATTTTTTATTTCCGCATATTTGCTAACTTCAAGTTGTGTTGCAGGTATGGCTCACAGATCCGGCCGGAGTTTCGGCCTCCTGGAGGAGCGCATCAACCGGCTACATCGGCGTCGCGTCGTGTCCGCATCCCGCGGCGGCGCCGACGCGATCAGGTTGGGGTGATCGCGATGCGGACACCTCGGCCCGGAGGCTAGACCCACGCCGGGCGGTGAGGTTAGTATCGTCAACACTATCTTCTCGCCATAACGTACCTTCGTACTAACCTTTTGTTGCTTCATGGCTCGGTATTGCCGATCTACTACCTATCGCCCGAATGGTGCAAACCACGGATGAGGACGAGCCAAGAAGACTACGGCCGGGCGGCAGCGGAGACGTCCATGCCGGGCAGAGCGGTCACGATGCTTCCGTTCGACCGCTCCTGGCCGACAATATGTGGACCATGGCGGCGGAGACTCACACTTTCCATCTCCCATTCAGAGAGATGGCTCCTGCCCTGCAGGACGTCTCCCTGCTTCTTGGCATCCCTATCGCGGGAGGTGCCGCCTTCCGTAAAGTCTCCGGACGACCGCGCGAGACCTTCGGCGGGTTTCGTGGTGTCCTTCTGCCTGCGGTCGCGGCCGGGTACTACGTCTTCCCGGAGGCACAGAGGCACGGCCCGCCCTTACGGTGGTTGTCGCAGTTTCGGGTACGTGTTCGACACCGTTCGCATTGGAAGTGTGGCGCTCTCCTTTCCGTACTACGGTCTTACTAGCTTTTTCCTTGTGCACAGGTCGAGCGGATGGACCCTGCCGCGGACGACCAGCAGGTGTCATCCCACCTCGAGGTGTACTTGTTGTGGCTGTTTGGTTGGGTGTTGTTCACCAGCAGCCACGGCGACACCGTCGACGCGAGGCTCATCGCGTACGCCAGGGCCATCGCAGATGGGGAGGCCCCCAGATCAGCTGGGGTTCGGCTGTTCTTGCCGCCACCTATCGCGGCTTGTGCGACGCATGCTTCAGGTTGAGGCCGAACTCCGTCCTCACGGGGTGTCCTCTCCTACTGCAGTTGTGGTCGTTCGAGCGTTTTAGTCTCGGACGGCCCCTGTTGGACAACAGCGCTCCGTACGGGCTGGAGATGTACAACGCAGACGAGGTGGACCGGCCGATGATGGGCTCTCTTTGGTGCCGGCGACAGGTACGTACTCTTTCCTGTGACTAATTTCTTCATATTACCGATCGTCCTATCTAATATGTTGTGTTCCTTACAGGTACAGTTCGCGCACATGTAGGTGCCATGGGCGTACGAGCCGTTCGTGGAGCAGTTCGACCGGCTCACGGCGGACGACGTTCGTTGGGAGCCATACTCGCCTCAGGAGTTACTTGCCCGTGCTCCCCGCGGATCGTCCTCGTACTGCGAGATCGGGACTCTTGGTCGACCGCAGGCGCTTGTCTTCGACATCTTCGTCGAGGACTACGGGGCGCATCGTGTGATGCGCCCGATTAAACCTGGCGAGAGGTTCTAGTACGATTAGGCGTCCAGTGCCCGACAACGTGCACACGTGAGTAATCAGCATACATGCGTTGTTTGTGCTGTCGTCTCTTGCGCACGACTTCTAACTACATGTTACGTCTTGCAGCTTCAATAGGAAGGGAGTCCGTCGCGGCATGAACGAGGGGAGTAGGATGGACTCATGGGTAGGGCAGTGGGAGGGAACGCTACAGGACCGTGTGCAGGAGGACACCCCTTACGACCACAGCACCTATGACGAGTACATTCGCTGGAACGCTCCTCAAACACGTACCAGGCTCGTGCTTGCTGCAGACGAGCCCGCACCACGTCTCCCGGCACCGACCAACACGTACCCTGTGCATTTAGCGCAGGACGTGCACCACGCGGTACGTTACATCCGACTTCGAAAACTTCACTTCTGTCATCCGCCATTACAGTTTTCACCGTGTTTTGTTTTCGATGTAGGCGAGTATGGCTGCTGAGATTGCGACGGACTGCCGCTCCTAGCCAGAGGTTCACGGGACGGTGTGGAGGGCACACGCGAGACACGGCCCGAGCTATCCGTCGTGTGGCACGGCAAGCCACACGTATTTTCGGCTGTTATGCGTGCACCAAGCTCCGGAGGTTGGGGCGCTCGAGCTGGTCCACATCCGTCGTCCGCCGGCTACGGCCGTCCGGCGATAGCACAAAGGCGGGAGGTCGGCGGACCACGTCCGACACCGACGCGCCCTGACGAGGCCGGAGGCTCGACCAGACCATGTCCGACACCACCGAGGCCTGAGGAGGCCGGAAGGTCCGCCTGGGCACAACCCCGTACACCGGCAGCGTCGCACTACGTCGGTCCTCCACACCCCTTCGCCTTCCACACGCAGCACACACAGGGCACGTACAACGTGCCACACTTCCCTGTGGACTCCTTCGCGCGTGCCATGGCGCTAGCCGAGGGTACGTCACGTCTCTGTTTGTCAGCACGCATCGCGTTTTTTATTAACTAATAAAATTTTGCTGTGCAGGTACATTGCCCTATGACAAAGGGGCCTCCTTAGGTGAAGTGGACGCGCAGGAGTTCTTGCTGGACGACGACCTGGTAGCTCAGCCCACACCTCAGCCCACACCCGCTGAGGTTCTGTCTGGGTCACAGCTCCTCGGTGCGCCAATACCCACACAGCACCTAGTGCTGTCCACCCCTTCGCCTCTCGGTCCTCATCAGATCAGGGCTCCTGACCGTCTTTCCCTCTCGAGGCCGAGGCCCCGACACCCAGCGCAGAGGAGGGGGCCCAAGCGAGCCCGTAGGGGAGGACACGGAGGTGGAGTGGGCGGTGGGGACGCGGGAGGGATCTTTGGGGTCTTGGTGGGGGGCTAGTAGGGGCATGTGATCAAGCCTTGGTGTACATTTCTTCGTTATGTGATACTTAAATTTTGCACTTAATATATGATGCATGTAGTACTTTTGCATTCTTGTGTGTACTCGTTCATATAATGCATGCTTGTTCAATGCATATCGATGCCTATAGCTTAATGCACACGACACCTCGATGCAACAGTCAACTCGATAAATGACAACCGCAATGACGTGTCCACCATTTACTTACATGCATTACGAGATTGAACATAATTGCATACAGAAGGGGAGACTACCTCGCGGATGCGAATTTCCTTCAACGCTGCCACACGATTCCTCCTCGGGCCCGGCACCTCGCGGACGCAAATTTCCTTCAACGCTGCCACACGATTCCTCCTCGGGCCCGCTACCTCGCGGATGAAAGGATGGAAAGAGTTGAGAACATGCTTCAGAAATTAGTTAAGCTAGTTAGTTTTGTGGTATTTCTTCTATTATTTCTTGTTGTTGCCAAGTAGAAGTTCAGTTGTAATGAGATGTAATGTCCACTCTTTACTTATGCATCGCAGTCCGTCATGAATGAGAATAAACCAGTAACATTACTTACCCATGAATGAGTTTGTTCGATGCATATAACTTAAAGCACACGACACATCGATGCAACATGTTGACTCGATAAAAGGCAACCGCAATAACGCGTCCACCATTTAGTTACATGCTTTAGGAGATTGAACATAAGTGCGTACATAAGGGGAGACTACCAACGTACAAGCTTCTCTGCCCGTGCCTAATTGTAGAAGGTGCCTGTCGCTACCCACATAGAGTGTTCTCCAGTTGGACGCCTCGGATGTGGTAGGGTCGTCGTTGTAATGGCACGCACATATGCAGCTAGGGTTGGCACAAAGCGATGTGGGATCATAGGAACTTCCTATGTTCACGACCTCCTCGTTGCCCCTCTCGCGCTGCATCTGTTGGCGGAGGTCATCATTTTGCTCCTTCAGATCGTCAATTTACGCCTCCAAATCAAAAATTCGGTTCCACAATATATCCACGTGCCTCGCAACACAGTAAGCGTGGGGAGGATCGATCCAGCGGGTAAAGTTGTATTTCGCCATCTGCTGCAAGGGACAGTTAGTGTGGAGGATGTATTAGCAGTAACATGAACAAAACTATTTACCCCAGAGTATGGGCATCAAAAAAACACCGTCCGCCATCGAAAGGGCCGTCTATGACCTGCACGATAGCGTCCTCCCCGTGTCCGCATTTTGGCCACTTAGGTTGAGCACGCTTATTTGGCATCAACCAGTAGTTAGGGCTGAAGTCCTCCCTCCTTTCCAGGAGAAGGCCTGGCTTCGGCGACCCCGGTTGGACTGGTCCCTGGGCGTCTGCCATCGTATGTTACTGTAAGACGGAGAAGGTTCTTCTTCCTACGGTTTCAAGGGTCGAGTGGTCCTACTTTCGGAGCGTGGGCGTGCATTTTATAGCCCGTGGGGGGAGGCTAACAAAGTGGGTAATGTATTAGCTTGCAGATGACAAGACCACATGGGCTTGGCTGCTTTGCGCAGAGATAAGACCAAACGAGGCAGCTTTGTGCAGTGACAAGACGAAAGAATACAGTCGTGCGCAGTGACAAGACCAGACGAGGCAGCTTTGTGCAGTGATAAGACCACACGGGACAGCTTTGCGCAGTGATAAGACCAAAGGAGACAACTTTCTGGAGTGACAAGACCACACGGGGCAGCTTTGCGCAATGATAAGACCACACGGGGCAGCTTTGCGCAGTGATAAGACCAAAGGAGACAGCTTTGCGCAGTTTAGGATTTAGGTTTAGGGTTAGGCTTTTCAGATGGACTTAACAACCCTGACCGCCTCGCCAGCTTTCCAGATTGACATGACAACACTCTACCTCCTCAGCTTTTCAGAATTAAAAGACAAGACTCTCTACTCTGCATGAAATTAACCACACCATGCCAACCATGGGGCTTATAAAAGGGGGTTGAACCAAACCCAACTCTACACAACACTACACAATAGATACCCAGCTATGGAGTCTTCGACAAACTTCTACGCGAGGATGTTGCAGAAGCAAAAGTGGCTAAGCAGAAGAGGAAAAAGCTACAATACCCAGATAAATCAATGAAAGATACTCCAGTACCACCACGTTTTCCAATCCCGCAGTGTGTGTGGCGAACCGGTAGAGATCATTGATCCGGACATCCGAACCGCCGCCGGCAGGCGTACTACGTCACGGGCACCACCTCGTAAGCGTTTCTTTTGCACGCATCGATTTTCCTCCCGCAATGGTGAATTCCTTAAATTTTTAACTTCATCCCCATATAATGGCAGCCCGAGATGTGCTGCCACTTCTTCCAGTGGATCGGCGGCCGAAGATGTATGACGGGGCATTCATCCGTGAAATACATCTTTGAACTACTCGGTGCGGGTGAGAACTTCGTGCGGTAGAAACCTTACGTACTGGACCCTGTTGAGGAGGCACCGAAGGACCCCAGTACTCGCCCGGGTGTAATCCATATCGACGACGTGAGTTATGAAGAATTTATATTCTTATTACGTTTTCAGCATGCGGTTTACTTACATCATAGAATCGAGGACATGGGCGACTTGACATACCAGATAGCGTGGGCGGTCCATGACAAGGGCAAGGAAAGGCTCATGCGGCTCGGCCAGATCGCCACATCAGTATCCGATCGCGAGGCGTCGCCGTATCCACGACGTGAGTTATGAAAAATTTACATTCTTCTCACGATTTTCACTATACGGTGCGCTTACATCATGAAATCGCAGGACATAGACGACTTGACATACCACCCGACATGGGCGGTCCCCACGACAAGGGCAAGGAAAAACTCATCTTGGTGAGCCCGCCGCCACAGCGTATCCGGTCGCCCGGGCGTAATCCATATTGACGACATGAGTTATGAAGAATTTACATCCTTCTTACGATTCTCACTATACGGTGCACTTACACCATGGAATCGTAGGATATGGACGACTTCGACATACCGGCCGACGTGGGCAGATCCGCGACAAGGGAAGGGAAGGCGGCGAGGAGTTCAACGCCGAGCTAGCAAGGAAGGAAAATGGCCCGGTCCACGCAGATGAGTCGAGTCATTACGTAGTAGTCCCCCGTCCTACCCCCATGTTTTTACTATCCCTAAAGGCATGTAGACTTACATGGTCCGGATGCTTGTGTCATGATGTACCCTAGTAGTAGTGAGCATGACTAAAGCAATTAGTGAACCATCATGCCATGTGACTATGTGTAGCGATGCTTCTATCCGCGGACTCTAATGTAGTTCTGGTTCTGTGTCTCCGCTAAGCCATCAAAGCAAGCCTATATTGCAAGTATGCCTCTTCTAGTGGAATCCCGGAAAGAACCATTCGCACCGATATCGAATCCTCCATGTTTTAGGGCATCTTCATAATCACAACGAGCATTCTCAGCCCCTTCAATCATATCCTATATAAGCTTCATAAAGCACGATATCGACTACCTGCCTATATACGCGTATACGTTCAGACGACTTCATCGAGCAGAGACTCCCTAGCACATCATAATCACTTACCTTTCTACTTACAACTCATCACTATCTCAATCATCCTCCCAAAATTCTACAGAAATTTTTTGCACTACAACAATATACGACGATCACAAAATGTTATTGCGAGTTTGACAAATTTCGTACCCTTGATATTCTACGAAAATAACAAACAGACCAACCAACATCGTCACAACACTATTATTTTCAAAATAAATAACATCATACAATCAGATTTGCTAAATGTAATTAACCCACAAAATGTAATATTCATTACAACACAATTAAACAATAATTAAATAATACAAAACAGGTGGGGGCCCCTTGTCGCCTTACGGTTGGGCGGCAGAACACTGTCAGCCCAAGCTGTCGAGCGGCAGAGTGCTCTTGCCCAGCGGTTGGGTGATAGCACTTGATCACTAAACGATTGGGCGAGAACTCGATCGCCTAACTATCTGACGATCGCATCCATGCATAGCGTTAGGCGACAGACGCATATTTCTGTAAAAAAAAAGAACGCAGGAATATTTGTGTAATTTCTAATAAAAAATAGATTATTTAAAAAAAATTCGACCTCGATGTAGGCACCGGCTGGTCGGGTCTTCTGTCCCTTTTGTCACAGCGGTCTCTCTGTCTGTGATCGATCAAATGGGCGAGTACTCTGAGCTAAGGGGCTGTTTGGTTTATGGCCCTATTATGCTAAACCAAAATTTTAGTAGTACCTAATAATTTGGCTAGGCTTTAGATTAGTACCAAATTTTTGGTGTGGGCGAGAAAATTTGGCAGAGCCAATCCCTCTGTCGTTTATTTGCGCACGCAAATATGGGTGAGCAAAACGCTCGCCCCAACTTTGGCTCCCATCCTGCCAATCTTGTGATGAGGTGGCAGCATCTTATTGGCTGCATTTAATACATACCTTTTTGATTAATCACTTTCAAATGATTATATTTTCTAAACCGAGTATCCGATTTGTGATTCGTTTTAACCGTTGTGTTCCTTGTCATTTTATCACCAAAACAAGACCATTGTTGGCATATTTTGGTGTAAAAAAGAATATATGTCATGCGGACCCCATGTGTCATACTCACATTTTTTGCTAATTTTGGCATGGCTGCAATCCAAACACATCAATTTCGGTATTGCCCATGAATTGGTATGGCTACGATCCAAACACCATTTTTTTGCCCAGGTTTTGGCATTGTCCGGGTTTTGGCATTACCAAAATTTTGGTATGGCTACTTAGGGTCGTAAACCAAACAGGCCCTAAGTCTTCTGCGTTTGATGCACGCCTCTACTTGGAATCTTTGCCGGTTCTTTCATTCAAGTCTTGGGACATTACAACAAGTGCACTGGCTGAGTTTAAGGTAGCGTCTGGTTGGGTGAATCAGAGTGAATGGGATAGGATGGTATAAGACAGGGGTGGATCTGGGCCTTGGGTAGGGTGGGCTATAGCCCGAGGCCCAAGAAAAATAGTAGTGTAAATTTTTTTTACATATGAGCAAAACAAAGTGGGAGCAGCCATTTAGCCCGAGACGGTGAGGCCCAGCCCACGCCTGACGCCTCCTTGCCCAACTGCCCACTCCACAGCCCACGCCTGATGCCTCCTTCCCCCTCTGCCCACTCCATCCAGGTCACCAGACACCAGTAGGCAATGACCTAATCCCCTCCGCCTCCGCACCACTGCCTCCATCGCGACCTTGCCCGCCGCCGCCGGCCTCCCCTCCCGGCTCCCTCCGCGCCCTCCCTCACGCCCGGCACCACGCCCGCTCTTCTCAGCCGTCGACGATCGCACCAGATCCGCCCCTGCCATCGCGCCCTGCTCCGACTTGGCGACCTCCCTGCGCCACCTGGCCCAGATCCGCCCCTGTCGACGACCGCACCAGTCTTGCCATGTTCTGACTTGGCGGCCTCCCTGCCCTACCCGGCCCAAATCTGCCCTTACCATCGCGCCCTTCTTCAACCTGCTCCTACGCCCCCGGTTCGGCCCCTCTCTACTGCGTCACCGCTAGCTCGCTGCTGGGCGCTGACGTCACGCCTGACTCCGCGCCCATGCTCCGACTTGGTAGCCTCCCTATGCCACCCGGCCCCATGCGCTCGCCGCTGGCGTCGCACCCTACTCCCGCGCCTGACTCACCCCTGCCAGCTGCGTCGGCCTGCGTTCCCACGCTTGCCTCCAGCCCGCAACGCCTGCTCCTACGCCCCCACCACCCGCCAGCCTACTGGGCTCTCCCTCGAGGTAATGGGATCTACCGATCTGGTGAAATGTGAATGGTGATGAGTGGTGACCAGTGACCGGTGTTATCTATATGTGATGTCTAAATAAATTTATAAATGTGATTTGTCTATATCAATAATATCAATATGTTCAATGAATCAATGTTGGATATGGTCAGATCATATGGAGTTATGGACTATGGTTCGTTGGTTGTAGACTTTTAGTCTTGTAGAGTGTAGACTTGTAGTTCTTCTGTTCAGGACTCAGGGGCATTGTGCAGTGTGCGGATAATGGAGTAATGGACCATATGGTTGTAGACTTGTAGTTCAGTAGTTGCTCGACTTATACTGGTTTGGTTCCTTACTTCCTTGGTGCAAAATTAACTTGTTGCCTGCATATTGTTAATAAGTGTATTGCTTATTTAGGAATTAGAGATACAAAATGAAGAGGAGCAAGACGGTTAGAGATGAAATCTTCATTATTTAGGTACTCAATTTGTATCTCTAAGAAGCTATATTATTTATGTTTTGTCATGTTTTCTAATTATATTTTATGTTGAAGCATTTTTTATAAAGTATCATGTCAATGAAGTATTTATAGCTTATTTTTTGTTATGTCTTGCTATGGGTAGAAATTAGTGTTAGTTTTAAGATGTTGGCCTATTAGAATTTAGCCTGAGGCGTGATCTAATCCTAGATCCGCTACTGGTATAAGATGGATGGGATGATCCTAGATGAGATGATACAAGTATGATATTTGGTTGGTGGGATAGGATAATACATGATTTTGTTTGGTTGCTTGGATAGGATGGTCCTAGATGGTTCAAGATGGTGTTTGGTTTGATGAATGAGGTTGTATTTGGATGGCCATAATTTTTGTTCTTTTTTTTCTTTATTTCTCAAGAAAATTACATAAAAATTTAATAAAATATTTTTGAATTTAATTAAAGTTTATTTTATTCATCTAAAATATTTAATTCTATACAAAACAAAAACAACATCGAGAAAAACCTAAAAATCAAAGTGCTAAAAAATGCATGAAATTTCTACAGTAGTTAGATGATGATTTTAGATAAATTTAGGTGAATACTATAATATTTATCATGATTAAATATAATTTTCCCCAAATTTCCATCCGACGTCTCCTCCGATCGGACGGTCCGAACAGACCCGGGCTCTATAAAATAGCAAAAAAAAGCAAAAAAAAAAATCCTAAAATCCTAAAATAATTCAGGGAGGTTCCTGGGATGTGCTAATACTCAAATAAAATTTGAAACCTCATTGTTCAAGTGTTATTTTCTTAAACTAAATTCAAACCTAGCTTAAGTTGTTGAATAGAGTTTGAATTTTGTGTGGGTTGAATAGAGTTCCAAAAATTTGGGGCAAATTATATTTAATCATGATAAATATTATAGTATTTGAATAAATTATTTTTACAGAGGTCTTTATAAGGACTTAAGGGGTTTAATGCATTTATAAATTCCGAAATGAATTATTGATGCACTAAAAAATCATTTAATTTCACAAATGCATAACTATTTCTTTTTAACTCCAAATCCAGTGAAGCCACGCGAGCAAGCGCGACCGGGACGGCGTGGTTCAGCCAATTTTTTGGAATGAGTTGATACAACATCTCCAAGGAATATTCTATAAAGTTGAACCATCTCATCCGGGATGGATTGGTTCCATCCCTTCAACCAAACGCATGAATGTCCTCATTTCTTGAATCGTCCGGTACAGGACTGTAACATCCCAAATGTATAAACAGGTGTGCGTTTCAAATGTAAGAAAATGTGTAGAAATTAAAACTTTTTCTCACATCTTGAAACTCTTGAACTCACCTATAATTCTTGTCCAAGAGTTGTGGAATCCAAAAGTACAAAGCTCTTCTTGACTAAAGTCCAACCCTTATTACACTTGTCTCAAATCTTGTGCCAAACTTGGGGAAACATTTTCCCTTGGTTCTAGGAATGATGTGGGACCCCTCTGAAAAATATCATAAGTTTTAAAACTTGTTTGATAATTTTTGGGGGTAAATCAAACCCTAGAACAGCCTTGAGGAATTTCCTGAGAAAAACGCAGTGCACAAAAACCTCTATAAATTTTATGAAAGGTTAATTCTAAAGTCAGCAAGCTTCAGTTAAAATTTCATAAATTTTGGAGTTGATTTGCTATCTCAATTAAATCCGCTAAGTATCAGCTTTTAAATTCAAACTCATTTGGCTGGCACTATTCCTTGGGCTTGAGCCGCTTTCCAAAGTAGGTCCAACCCAACCGCATCCTCAGCTCACCAGACCTCCTTTTCACCCGCGTGAGGTCGTAACTGTTGGATCAGATCCAACCGCCACGACCTCTGCTGCAACCAGCTCAGCCCAGCCCTCCTCCCTCGCGAGGTCTTGCACCGTTGGATCAAAATCCACGGCCATGACCTCCCCTCGTTATCTAGCGCACCAGTCCTCCCCCTTCATTGTGTTGTGCGCCATTGGATTACAATCCACGGCCACGACCTCCTCTCTTTGTCAAGCGCATCAGACCTCCCACCCGCGCGAGGTCGTAGCCGTTAGATGGAGATCTCACGGCCACGACCTCCCTTCTCATCTCGTAGCCGTTGGATAAAGATCCAACCGCTACGACCTCCCCTTCCCTTTTCTGTGTTGTGCCTAACTGCCCAAACCTCCCGCACCTCAGTTCGTAGCCGTTAGATCCAGATCTAACAGCCAAGACCTCCACTCTCATTTCGTTGCCGTCAGATCAACATCTCACGGCCACGACCTCCTTTGTGTCGTGATTAACGTCCACGACCTCCCCACCCCCTTTTCCGTGTCGTGCGCAACCGCCACGACCTCCCCTAAATGTTATGTGCCCTTGGATTAAGATCTAATGGCCATGACCTCCTTCTCTGTCGTGCGCACCAGCTCAAGACCTCCCTCCATGTGGTGTGCCCTTGGATTGAAATCCAAAGGCCACGACCTCCTCGCTCCATTGTGTGCCATTGGATGTAGATCCAAAGGCCACAACCTCCACATCCCCTTGGCAGTATCGCGCGCATCGTTTAAGTTCTCCTCATCAGGTCCACGCCTTTGGATTCAGATCCAACGGCCAGGACCTCCTATCCCTTTTAGCGCATGATCTCCTTTTTCTTTTCGCAACCATGCGATGAAAATCATATGGCTGTGACCTCCCCGTTCCTTTGCGCCTCCGCGCAATGTCGATATAAGGGTCACGACCTCCCCAGTCTAGATCCTATGGCTATGACCTCCTCCCTTTCCACTTAAATCCTACCGGTTCAGATCTAGGGCTGCGACCTCCCAATCCTTCTTATCCAACGGTTGGGGGCAGGTCCTGTTCTTCTCCTAGCTCGGGCGCGCACGTGCGCCATGGCAGTAGGGGAGGTCAGTGACCTATCTTGTCCCAACGGCTCTGTGCCTGCGCGCATTTAATGCGTGTCAGCCTTTCCGCCCATAGGCCATGCTCAGACCTACCCCCATCACCACCATCGTCCTGTCCAAGCCATGGACTGAGCCATGGGCTAAGCTCACCATGAGCTTAACCCTAGCTCATGACCCTTTCTCCTCGGGCTATAATACCTCCCCATTGTTTTCCTTGGCTTCTTTTACACACTTTACCTCTTACTCTCGGTTCTGTGGAGCTCTAAACACTCAGACCTCCTTGGTCGCCATTGAAGCACCTTGGAGCTCCTCGGTGCATTGAGTACTCCAGTGGCTCCCTCTCTCGACCTCTGCTCCATTTTGCTCCTCTAACTTCCTGGAAGTTTTAACCCTAACTCCATTTGGGTTGACCTTTTCAGGAAAGGGCTAATTGGAGTTTGGAGCTTTTGGCCGTGGAGCTCATCGTCTTCACCATCGCCGGTCCTCCTCTCCTCCGACCTCCTCAGCACCTCCAGGACCTTCAGGTAACCTCCTGGTAGTCCTTAGTTGCTGGGCACCTGCATGCATGGTTGTTGCAGAGCTTTACTTCAAATTTTGCTCTTGGCCGTGTGCATCTGCGCCGTCCTCTCCGGCTCGCCGCCGTTCAGGGCCACCCCCGCCGCTGTGAATGGTCCCGGTGTGTGCGCAACACTATTGCGCACACGTTGGTGCCCTTGGATGGCGCCGGCGAGGTCCATGTCGCCGGCGGCAAGCCGTGGATCCCCCTCAGCTTTTGTCGGACGCGTGCGGCCGCGTCCGTTGTCGTGTCGGACACATTTATTGCCAAATCCCCGTGGTTTCCGCGCTAATCATTGGGTTAGGATCGTTGTCGGAGCACGCGTGCGCTGGGTGTGAGGTCTTGGGCCGTCCATCTCAAGATCAACGCCCACGACCTCCTCCCCATTTGCACGCGCGAGCGCGCGTTGCCGGGAGGACATGGACCATTGGATCCAACATCAACGGCCCATGTTCTCTGGACCTGCGCGAGCGCGATGCGCGCGATGTCGCAGGTCTTGGACCGTTGGATCCAGGATCCGCGGCCCACGCCCTCTATCCCCTACGGGCGCGTGCGCATTTTCACCGGGAGGTCTTGGACCGTTGGATGCAGCATCAACGGCTCATGTCCTCCCACGTCTTTATGGTTTTTAGAAAATCCCGAGAGCTCTTTTTGGTAAACTGAAAAAGGTCATGAACTTTGAAAATGCATAACTATTTCATTTTTAATCCAAATGAGTTGATTCAAATTTCTGCAGCTCTGGTTTGACCTGGGCTCTAATCTAAAAATGGTTGTGAGCTCAGTTTGGCTCCAGAAAAGAGTTTGCTAAAATAGTTTAGAAATAGGTTTTAATTGTTATCCTTTAAATGGTGTTTAACTTATAAAATGCATAAGTAATTCTCTATAGATCATTTTTGAGTGAATCCAACTTTGTTGGCTTCCTCTGTTAGTGCACTAATTGTTAGAATAGGATTTAGGCATGTCACTATTTTCAAAAGAATTGTGGGTGCATTTTAGTTGTGCTCATTTTCATGTCTTTGAAAAATTATAGAAAGTGCATAATAGCTCCAAATGAGATGAATCCAATTGGGTTGTTCATCTTATGAGGTGCTTGTTTTACTGTAAAAATTTCAGTGGCACCACCTTTCTAGAAATTTTTGCTAAACATTTAATTATGTGAATAGTGGCAGATTGCATTTTAGGGGCTGAGCAGAATTGTTTTGCTCATATCTTTTGCATTGAGAATCCAAATCAATTGGTTCTTGTTGATAAATTCTCTAAACATCATGCTCTAGCTGCTGTAGAAATTTCATAGCTTTTGGAGCAGGTTTTCTGTGGTGTCTTCTTGGTTTTCTTCGTTCTTATCGATTCTTTTCGCCTTTTCGATTAGGTGTCGACGAGTGTGTTGATCCCGTGAGTGATACTCTGCAGCAAACTGAGCATAACCAGCAAGGCAAGCAGTTTGATCATATCCCACTATTGTCCTTTTACTTTAAAAGTTAATACTTTGTTTCACTTATATGTATGCATGCTACCTTGTGTTAAATTATCGATTAGTCAAGCCTATAGATGCATACTCTGTAGGTAAATGTTCATTCTCTACTACTAAGCCTAGGACTATCTTGCTGTGATTTAGAGTTCGATGGATGGACTCTTATCACTTAGTAGTTTACGTTGATGCTTAGAAATGCTTAGATAACGGTAAAAATGGGCGGTTGTCGACATATTGTCGATGACCTTGATCACACAAAAATTATTATTCCATTATGTCCATCTTGTGCTTCATTACTTTGTAAATAAAAAAAATTAAAAACCAAAATTGTTATTGACTTGGGCACAATGGATGTTGGTGTGATTTGTTGGGTGTGAACGGAATGGTGCCTAAGTCCCCAAGGACCGAGTTACTTGTGTCACTAAGCCAAGCGCTTTTGCGTGCTAACCACACAAGGGGGATATGAGATCTCTCTTGACTAAGTACTTTGGGGGGTGTTAATTATGAGCTGGATGGTGGGTGTTTTCAAAAATGTGTTGTGATGTGAGGGGAGCATTAGCAGATCGGCTGTAAGCTGGCTAATGTATCCTTCTCTCGTGGGTTGCGGCTCTTTATTAGCATCATCCATTGGAAATGTCTCGAAGGACTTAGCCGTGCCGGCATACCTAAGGAAGTGTGCTAATAGCTTGGTGAAAAGGCAGTCTGACGTGTGGGTACATTGGTACACCCCTGCAGGGTTAAAACTATTCGAATAGCCTCGTCCTAGGTTATGGACATGCTTGGTAAGGTCGTGCAAGAACTAGACTAAACACTTAATTAAAACTTGATGGGTGGTATGAATTTGGTAATTCATGCTATTGTTGTGGTGGCTATTGGGTTAGTCACTTCCAGGTTGTTCTTATTGTTGTTATTATTATTGTCTCGTTGTTAATTGCAAATTAAAAATAAATTACAAAACTGCTTTCAATCTATTATATTATTGCAAACGAAAACTTGCTTTATGCTAAAATGAGTCCAAAGCCTCATCCACTTAAATAAAGCTTACATGTAATTAACTATAGTTCTGTTATACTACACGTCAATCTTGCGAGTATATTTTTGTACTCATTTGCTTCGCTTTATAACTTTGTTGCAGAGTAGGTAGAGCCCAAAGGGCTTTACTTTTGTGAGATGTGCTGCGGTTGGGAGTCTAGCTAGGCGGCTTGGTTGGTTGCGTTGTGGGCTAAAGGCAAACCTTGTGGCTCTCTTTTGTTTATCGCCATCTTATGGCTTTTGCTTCCGCTGTGTTATCTTTCTTAGTTGTATTTGGCCGGTCGGCCCCTTTTGTAATAACTCTCTCTATATTATGTATGTCTTTTATTCTAGTCGTGCTTTTGTTCTATGTCTTGAATGGAATTGATACATGATTTTGTAAAGGGGTGTGTATACTACATTCTGGGAAGTATACATATCTCGAAGACACAGGTTATTTCGTTTGTAATGCTAGGGTCAATGGATGACTAAGTATTACAAGCCTAATAAACCGGGGTCCTCACAAGGACCAGATAATTCAATGAACCAAACGCACCCTAAATAACCAACCGAGTGTCTGTACGTCGTAACAGATCTTAAATAAATATGTATAAGTCCTAAATTTGATAAATAAATATATATATAAGTTCTAAATTTGATAAGCAAGTATACGTAAGATAATTATCCCTACATCTAAAAGTTACAAACATAATTTGTATCCTATCTACAAATCACAAAGAGTCTTATCACAAACCACATGCTTAGATCCCACCAACTCAAGAGGTGAGAAAGTAGATGACAGATTTACCACCACCACCAAATATTTCTTTTATAATAGTAAAGAAACTAGCAGGAGGAGGGTGGCCCATGCAATTGCACGGATAGACATTTCAAAAAAGAAATTTAAGGTCCTTTTGGATCGAAAGAATTTTATAGGGTTTTTGTAGGAATTCAATTCCTATAGGATTTGATACTATCGTACTATTTGGAACGGAAGAATCAGCTGATGAATTTTGCAGAATTATTTTAGTTTTAACATAAGGGTCCACCGAATAAAGCGTAGGATACGGGCAGCACAAAAGGCTTATTTACATTTTTTCACAATTTCTAGCCACATTTTCCTGCATTTTTCCTACATGTCCCATCCAAACGGTTATTCTTGTAATTTTTCTTACGTGTTCCAATAATATGTTTTGCACTTGGGTTGCTATCTATATTTTTATTTTCCCTATTACTCTTTTTTTCCGTATCGAAAGTTTTAACATAGGTGCTTTAGAGTTTTGTTTATACACATATTAGGTAATTTAGGTATTTGAAATATTGTAAATATTAATAAAATTTTATAGCCAAATAAATATTGAGGCATAGTACTTGAAGTATGGGCCTTGTGTTGGAAATTTATATATGAGCGTAACAAACTTTTGAGGTTATATATAGAAACGTATTATAAGATGCTTTGAGGAAACGACGTGAAAAGATAAAAAAAACAAGTTGTCTCTAAATTACTCGCGCGGCCAGAAAGAAACCATGCACGTAGCTTCTCGTTGGCTTGGTTCCTTCTTTATCACTTTGCCGATTTTGTGGGATTTTTTAAAAAGAAAATTTGATTTTGTGGGATTCGGATCCACCTAATTTTAGTTCGAAGGAACTGTACACGACTTTGATTTGTAGTGCACATGCATGGATAAGGAAAACAAACTCCTCGCTGGCATTTCTCTTTCCCATGCGCACCCCTGTCTTGCATGCGCACACAGGGGCGTAGCCACCGAGGGCTTCGGTCGGTTCGAGCCCACACTCCGCCTAACCGTACAAGAGATATCTTTAATGTATTTTTTTCTCTTATATTCCTATATAAATTTAGATTACACGAGATTATTTTAATTTAGCTTAGTCCTCTTCGGTTTTTAATAAAAAAAACAGCTTAGTTCTTTGAGCATCCCTCCATTTTCCATTTTTATCCTGGCTTAAACACTACAGTGTAGCTGTAGCACGTTAAAAAAATATACGAGAGGAACTAGTTACTATAGCCCTCAATTTGTACCACATCGTTGTTTCGAATCCGACTGGCCATATTCATCGTAAGGAACTCACCGTTCATGTAAAACAAGATGATAAGTTTTCTATGAAGATGAATGTTTCTATAATCTACACTCTATCGATAAATATTATGTACTGCAGTCGCCCGGCACCGAAGAGGACTAAGCTAAATCGAGCACAACGAAGCCCCTGTTGGCTATGCCCGTGTCGAATGCACTTGTTAACGGTACGTTCTATCCCCTTGATGTCATTTTCCTTTCTCCCACGTGCAACCTCATCAAGCACGGTATGGCAGCATAGACACATTACATGAGAGATGCAGAGTTTTTAGCTAAAATGACACGATTGATGGCCATAATAGTAAATCTAACCTTCTCCCTACGTTAATAATAAAAATGGCACCACGGAGTTACCGACACTCGACACCTAGCCATGTCCCGTCCCCGGGGGGTCGGACTCCCTTCCACCGTGCCTCAGGGGGCTAGATTCCTCCCCCGTGCGCCATGTGGCTAGTCCGGTCCCCTGGAGGCTGGACCTAGCTCGTCCATACCCCTAGGGTCGGAGCTAGCTACTCCGTGCCCTAGGGGCACGGTGCTGCCGAGGTAAGTGCCCTTGGGGTCCGGTATTGCCAAGCATAGTGCCTTTGGGGGCCGGACTCCCCTCCCCCTGAGTGTTGTTTTATGATATCATGTGAACCTCGGGTGTTTTATGATTTCATGTGAACTCCGACAAACTACGTACGTGTGTCGCAGTCGTCTCCAGAACCGATGTACTCTGAAAATACACACACAATGTATACAAATATGTTATGCAAAATATGTATACAAATATAGTACAATATAAACATACAACATCCTAGATACATACGCACATAATGTATACAATGTAATTATACACGGGCTACAACATGACTCACTCGTTTAAGCCACTCTCTGCTAGCTACGTCTGTGTCTGCGTGCGCATCCTGGTCATATGTTGAGCATGTCCCGTGGGATATGTTAACCAGTTCGGAGAGCGCATATCGGTTCAGAGAATGTACGGAGATTGTTAGTGGGCGGAGGTGCTTCAGCAAGTTGAGTCTATCCAACGTCAATGTCGTTCAGCTGAGTTATGCCAAACTGGCTACCACCTGCCATCATATTCATAATGAACAAATCAAGAAATCTGCCCCTCGAGCCATGACCCCACATGTATGCTTTGATGGAAGAAAATTATTGAGCACAATAAGTTATTGGGGTTCTCAGAAATGTAACTACTCTCCATCATGCATGGATCATGTAACTGCATACCCTTACGGCTGCGCCATCTCTACTCCGAGCTCTTTACTCCTCTGCTTCTGTACGTCTGTGCTTCTATTCATACGGATGCATGCATGTATATACACATCCATGATGTTATACATGCTCGATTTCCTCTTCTCCTTGTCAGTCGCTCCTCTTTTCGACGTTGGCTAACTTAACATTGTGGCTTGCTTATTAACCGTGGCGACCTCCCATCTTCGCCGATGCCAGAATGTCTGGTTTAGTCACCGTCTAACAATATGGAGAATCTTCTCGCCATCTCCAGTGACGTCGTGCCCTCGGTGATGGCACGCTCCTAACTGCCCAATAGCCCCATATTGTCCATAGCTCTTCTTCAATACAAAGCTCCATCTCCTCTCTACCTGGGCTTTCCCATCATCGAGCTTCTTTGACCAATGACTTCTTCAATAATACCAACGCTCACCACTCATCGTCGTAGCGTTTGGCTCCTTCGACTCTAGTCTTACTTTTCAACGGCTTTGGCGAGCAACACGGTATTGTCCTCATCGAGCGGCTAAGGTGAGTAGCACGACATTGTCCTCATCTCTATCATCACCTCTTCGCTTCTCCGCAGGTCAATGTCTTCTTGTAGGACACATTGACATCATTGCACTCCTTTGTGATCTCCGACACCATTCGTGTTATCCACGCTATAACTTTTAATTTTATTCAAAAGTTTAGTTGTTTTTTTACTATAGTTCGTATGCAAATCAAATTGCTAATTTTATTTATCCGAATTTGAGTTATTTAGGAATTTTACTTTGGAATTTGTATCGAAATCAAATTGCTAGTTTTATTTTATTTTTATTCTGAATTTCAATTATTTCTTATTGGAGTTAGTAAACAGATCCAATTGCGAATTTTTCTTTAATTTTTATTTCGATTTTCCTTAGAAATTAGAACGAATCAAATTGCTAATTTTATTTAATTTTTATCTCAATTTCAATTATTTTTATTGAAATTCATATACAAATCAATTCCTAATTTTTTAATTTTTATTCCAAATTATATTTATATAGTGATTTTACTTAGGAATTTGTATGGCAATCAAATGACTAATTTTATTTCATCTTTTATTATGAATTTAAGTAATTTCTAGATTGTGCTTGACATTGACACTTTCTTTTAGTCTTGGGCGTTATAATATGGGCATACCATCATCAACGGTGTAGATCTGTTATCTTGTTCCTGCGATTAATGTGGGAATTTGTAGCTTTCGAGAGCGAATGTGGTGGCTTATTTTGCTATTGCTTTAAAAATATAATAGATAGATAGATATAGATTTATAAAACTAAAAAAATTATAATATTACAAAAGTGTTTTTTGAGACAAATTTGTCCATACTGTACTAATATGGTCAATATAAATATTCATAAAAGTATCACCGGTCAATTTTTTTTTAAAAAAAATACCTATTCCAAAATGACACTTATTTTTACTGGAGGAAGTAATTTTCTTGTCAAATTCGTCGTCTAACTTCAAAATGGTTATGGAGGAGCTACTTTTATTTGGTTAAAAGTGACAAGCTAGGTTGCATAACTCAGATATTTTTTTACAAAAGTAGGTGTCTACCGCCATTTGATATGGCGACAAGCCCGTGTCGCCATTCCAATTGGCATAGTACGTATCCTTGTCGCCAATTGAAACAGTGCTGAGAGGGTCCTATCGCTAGTTCAACTAATTGAACTGGCGATAGGAGCCTCTCTCCGTACGAAATGGCGACAGGAGCCTGTCGCTATATCAAATGGCAACATGAACCTATTTTTTGTAATTTTGTTATTTTATGTGCAGAGAATTAAGCCTAAAGGTTTAGTGTATTTCACAAAGTTTTTTGGTAATACCTTGAAGTGTCTGTGTAGTTCAGAATCCGAAATTGGAGAAGATAACGAAATGTTAAGTAGACAATGCAAGATGGGAGGCACAATAATAGGAACAGACCCGTTCAGAGCAAAATGAAAAAAAAATTGGGTTTAGGGTTGCCATGCGCGCTGTTGTCCTGATTGTATTGTTCGTGGAATTGATTCCTTCGAGAGAAAATTTACGTAATATTTAATAGTCAAAATATATGAAAAAAGAGAAGTTTGAAAGACTTATAATTTAATTGTGAATTACAAAGCACGCTGGGTGTGGTTACATACATTAGAAACGTTGATCATAAGGTCCAGTTATTACTATTTACTATTTTGCTATCTTTTTAGTTAAATCGTTAAATGGATGGTATTTCATTGATGTGTACAGTGTGAACTAGCTACTGATCATGGGACTAGTTCAAAATACATAGAGGGTTTTGGATTTATAAATCCGGGTCCCGACAGAGAGATTGGTGCATGGTGGGAGCAGCATGCCTAAAGCCCGTCATTCCTGGAGCTTAGGCTTCTGTTTGTTTTGGTTTGTTCTTTTCTAGAGGCTGTCTTTCTAAACTCATGTTATTGTCCTTTTTTCCTCGCTCTTAATTAAATCAGTAGGCAAGACTTTTGCTTGCGCGTTAAAAAAACAAATATATAGATCTTTTAGACAATAATATGACATCCAAGCAACATTTTGATCATTAATTTCCATCGCAATATATTGCTACAATAATAAAAATATATGTTATGAAAGTACATTTCATAGTGCACGAAGTAATACCAATTTATATGACCATCTTAAATATCTTTTTTAATGAACTGACAGTCAAAACATAAAATATTTGGCGCACATGTTATTTGACTATTTATATTTGGAACCGAAGTCGAGTCCATGTAAAACAGTGCTAGCTAGATGGGCCATGCTTGCCGGGCTAGCCCACGGCACGGTCTGCACTGTTTATGGGTCGTGCCGACCCAGCACAAAAGCCCGTGCCGTGCTTGGACCGCTACTACAGCCGGTGGGCGGCCTGCCCAAGACAAGCCCTACCAACCCAAGATAGCCCATCCGCCCCAGACGTTGCAGAGAAGAGGAGGCGACACCGGCGCTGAGGGAGAGGAGGTGGTGCGGCGCCGCCATGTTGGCGCAGAGAGAGAGGGAGAGCCCGAGATAGAGAGAGCAAGAGCGGGAGGGGAGGCAGCCGGTGCTAAGGGAGAAAGCGACGCGGCCGCGCGGGCGACGGGGAGTCGGGGAGCAGAGTAGTAGAGGGAGAGGGAGAACCGGAGAAGGAGAGGAATAGGGGGATGGGAGGCAACGCGGTGCGGGCTGGCATTGACGGTGATGAAGGAACGGAGGAGGCGGTGCGGCGAGGAGGCAAGGAGGTGCGGAGGTGGCTTGGCGAGGAGGTGCAGAGGCAGTATGGCTCGGCGAGGAGGCATGGAGGCGGCTCGGCGAGGAGGTGGTGCGGCGAGGAGGTGCGGAGGAAGTGCGGCGAGGAGGAGAGGATAAGGAGGCGGTGCGGTTCGGCCTGCGCGGAGGGAGGCAGGGAGGCAAAGGGGCAGAAGTGTGGCACTGCTAGTGTCGCACGTGGTAGCACACGCGGGTAGTGGTTAGGGAGAGAAGAAGGGGGCGGGCAGCGGGGCAGGTGGCGGGGTAGGCCAGGTGGGCTCGTGGGCGTGCACAGCACGCACTTGATTTAAAATCGTTGGGCTCTTTTGCCCGTTTTTTGTGACCGTTTGGGTCATAAAAAATAGTAAAAAATTCAAAAAATCCCAAATTTTTCCTATAAATAGCCTCCATACCCCCCCCTCATTCAGCACCCCTTCATTCTCCATTCTCTCTTTGAAATTGTGTTATGCAAATTCAAATCCGTGTTGAGCTAATTTGGCAAAATTCAAAAAATTTGTGCCAAAATTTAGAAAATTCAATTTTCGGCCGCAAGTCAGCGAAAGAGGTACAATACTATTTTTGTAATACTTTTATTGTTAGTTCTTGTTATGCTAAGATGAAAGTAGTAATAGTGTTAGTTTCGATTTTGTAATTTTTGTTATGGACAGTCCTTACGACAGATTTGCTCTTGGTGATTACAGACTTTCACCGGAGAAAATTGCATCCATGGAGGCGGCTGCAGCTGCCTCAAGCCAACCAGAGGTTTCACCGGAAGAGCAAGACGGAGTTCCGTCATCAGGTTCCACGACAGCATCAAGCTCCACGGCAACCGGAGCAAAGAGGTCAAGACCGTCTACATCGGGAGTGTGGGAGAATTTCGATAGGACAACCAAGCAAGACGCAGCGGGCAATGAGGTACCATATGCTATTTGTAAAATTTGTCACCATGAATTGTCTGCAAAGTCTACAGGTGGAACGAGACACTTGCTTAGACATGCTACAAGATGTCGAGCCAAGCAAGGATTGGTGATGAGGCAGACGCAGCTGTAATACAACCCCGACGGTACGGTATGTAGCTGGGACTACGATCCTCAGGTAGATCGTCAATCTCTCTGTCGTTTAATTGCTTTTGAGGATTTACCGTTAGGCTTTGGCGAGTCTGTTTCTTTCCAAAATTACATTAGGACTGCACATAATACTAGGTTTTCTTTCATTTCTAGATAGACAATAACTAGGGATCTAGTAAAATACTATAATGAACATCGTAATAAAATAAAGGAACTATTTAGTATGTGCACATTTTCAGTGGCCCTGACCTCGGACATATGGAGTGGTCGGGCTAGGAAGGATTACCTTAGTGTAGTTGCGTATTATGTTAATGACGACTGGGTAATGGAGAAAATGATTATAGCTTTGAAATTAATTAATGTAGCACACATGGGTAAGAATATTGCGAACTGTATTATCAAAGTCATGGAAGACTTTGGTCTTACAGACAAAATATCCGCAATTACTTTAGACAACGCTGCTTCAAACTCTAGGGCCATGAACATTCTTACTCCAGTGTTGACTACATACACCGATTCCTTCTTGCTACATCAATGATGCGCTTGTCATATTATCAACCTTATTGTCAAATGTGGTTTGAAGAGGTTGAGTCCGTATATTAAAGCTTTTCGCGATGCGATTTCTTTTTTGAATAATTCTAACGTAAGAATAGCACAATATAAGAACTTCTGCAGGGCGATGGGTGTACGTCCAAGAAAGTCCGGTTTGAACATGGAGGTAAGGTGGAACTCTACTACCTCATGCTTAAGAATCTTTTACCATACAAGAGCATTTTTTTTGTTTTTATTCAAACACACTATCATAGCACTGACGGTAGTGTACTATTAACTGAGTAACATTGGTTCGTTGCTGAGAAGATACTGTCATTTTTAGAATTTTTTTATGAGGCAACTGTTGCTTTGCCTGCTGTCTACTATCCAACATCTCCTATCATTGTGCATACTATTTTACGGATTGCTACTCAATTGAAAATGTATAAAAATGACTTAGTTTTACGCAATGCTATTGTTTCCATGAAATCTAAATACCTTAAATATTGGAGAGAAATCCCTTACCTATATGCATTTGCATTTCTTTTAGATCCTAGGGCTAAAATTGATGCATTTGGTACTGTACTTGATCTTCTTAGTGATGCTACGGGGCTAGACTATACTAACTATTTTGCAGAAGTTTATTCTTGGATATACGAGGTTTACCAAAGGTATGAAAATAAGTTCTGGGGAGTCCGCTCGCAACGACCTCCAGTAGCCCCCACCTCGAGTGGGAAGACAAATATGCAGGGCACGATCTTCGGTGCCTCTTCCTCCAGGTCCAGGTCCAGGTCCGGGTCTTCTTCTTCTTCCACAACATCGCCTGCTCAGCCAAGACCCACAAGGAGTGGGGAACTATCCACCTATCTGGACAACGATACGGTGGATTTCAACTCAGAAGGCTTCGACATCTTGCAATGGTGGCAAGCCCATAAGTTAACATATCCCGTGCTATCCACACTTGTACGTGATGTGTTAACATTCTCGCTCTCACGGTTTCCTCCGAGTCTGCTTTCAGTCTTTCTGGAAGAATATTGGAGGAGAGAAGAACAAGTCACACAAGTGAGATGGTGGTGATCCTTCTAAATGTGAAGGACTGGGAACAAGCTGATTCACGAACACAACACTCTGTGAAAAATCCGGAGTTATCAGAGGTGTTCAAAAATCTGTACTTAGACAATGACAGTAGCACCGACACGTAGAACAAATGATGTATTATATATGTAGGGCTATAGGTTGTACTCTTTTTCCTTTGCCATGGTTTTCTCATTTTGAGTTTTTACTTGGCAGAGGTTTCAACGAGGTAGCTGGTTGGACATTAATAAAGCTCTTTATTACATTTTCAATATGATTGTCTTATTTTTTTAATTTTCATGTCTATTTCTAAATTCTACATATTTTTCTATTTTCTGGATTTTATTTTATTTTTTTCATTCTGTCAGGCCAAACGGGCCACACTTGGCCTCATGGGTTAAACGGGCTCGTGCCGGCCCGGAACAGCACGAACGGCTGATGGGCCATGCTTGGGCTGCCACCCCGGCACGTGGGTCGGCCCGACACGGCACGAATAGTAGCCGGGCCAGAATGGGATGTGCCGATACGGGCCCGTGCCGTGCCGGGTCGGGCCGGGCCGCTCGTTTGGCTAGCTCTAATGTAAAAAACACAACAATTATACTTCCCATTTTGTCTTCTATGAAATGGTAGTATTACTCCCTCCAATTCACAAAAACAAGTCATTTTGGACATCGACACGGTCTCCAAAATACAAGTTTGACCATTAATTACTATTGTAATATATTTGTAAAACCCAACAAATTATAATAATATGAAAGTAATTTTTGAGATGAATCTACACGTATGATTTCCATGCATCTAATCTAAATATTTAAAAAGATATTAATAGCCAAAGTTTTCAAAGTTTGACTATACGTATTCACAAACAACTTGTTTTTTTGAACTAGATGGAGTAAACTTCCTAGTAACAAAAAGCCAAGAACATGTAAATGTGACCAAAAGGGAGCAGTAAACGAGAGGAGTCTAACCTTATCCAGCATGCGATCGAAATAGGGGAGAAGATAGAGGAAAAAGCACCTTTGTCTACGCCCATGTGATCATCATGGGGTCGACTGGCAACCTTAGCGCGCGCACCGTGGCAAAGTACGTGAAGGTCCTGCTGCCTTCTTCCTCCCATAAGTTGGTAAGAAAGATAAAATCAACATTGCTGTCCAAAGAAACACACACCCAAATTTTAAATGTTGATCCTTCAATGGTGAAATGAACTACTTCTGCGCCGAATCTCCGACGAGCTCGCTAGGCACCTAGACAGAGGCAGCGATGGGGCCACAACGCTCATTGTTAGCCCGTTCGGCAAGGTCTGGCGTGTCGAGGTAGGCTAGGACACGGAGTTCTCGGCGCGCCAAAGATCGGCGTGGGGTGGTTCTGGTGTTACGGCATGAAGGCGACAGCGTGCTCATTTGTTAAGGCGTTTGACACCACCGTTGCCTCAAAGAGTTCGGCCGTACCGGTGCATATGTCCTCTGCCTCGATATAGAATTGCATGTACAAATAAAATGTGTAGCCAATTTATACTAGAGTAAGAAAAAACAAATTTGTGTTTAGATGGAATCGACAAGCCTCTAAGATGTTTAGATCACATCGAAGTGTGTTGTCATCTTGGTCTGCAAAAGTGGCAACATGTGGCGTGACCAGGTGCGGTCTTTTCAGTTTGAAAAGGTGGGGTGTCACGATGCTGACTCCCTCACATGGTTACCTGTACACACAAGAACAAACAATACCGAAACACGAGACTAGCATAATGTAAGTTGTACAGAAATTTATATTTACATGACATGATTGATATTTACAAGAACAAATTTCTACTCGCGGGCCCTCTTGGGGCGTACCCCACGTCTGGCTCCTGGCCTCATCCAAGGCAGCTGCGGGCGTCGGTACAAGTAGGTCAAAGTCTTAGGTGTAACATCCCAAATTTCCCGAGTTTTTGAAAATTTTCAAAACTTTAAGAAGGTAACCATTTGATTTTATTTTGCCAAAGCTTAACTTGTATTTTAGAATTTTAAAAGTGATTTAATTTGAATTAATTAAAACTCGAATTAATTCAAGTTGGTTTGGTTGAGTTTTGTTGGATTTTAAAGTTGGTTTTTACTTTTGCCTTATGTTAAAAATAATTATTTGCAAAAATTAAAAGCAATAGTTAAGCTGAAAATATTTTTACTAAGGCCTAAATAATTTAGGGGATTTCTGTGAATTTTCCTAGAATTTTTGGACGGCTTTAACTATTTTCTAAAAATGCTTTTGATTTTTTGGCCTTTATTTTAATAGAAAAATCCCTAAAAACCCTCCCTTGGCTTTGGGCCTAATTTCTTGACCAATTTCGCTTCCATGCGCCATCCTCGGCCCGCCATGAACCCACGATCGGCACCATCCGATCGAAATCGGACGGCTGCCATCGCCCGCGCCTTTCCCCGTTCTCCCTCCTCTCTCTCGCTGACCAGTGGGGCCGCCTTGTGAGCCGCACGCCCCGGGGTCGTCTTCAACCTTCGGCCGCGCCGCGCCCGTGTCGGCCTCACCGCGTTTTTCGCACACAAGCCTCGCCAGCCCTAGCGCCTATTCCCGTCCCTGTCGTCGCGCCCCGCCTCCACTCGCCGCGTCGCCTTGCTTTCCCTCTTCCCAGCAAGTCAAGCGGACCCCCTGCCGCTCGCCATTAAAGCCGTCGCGACACCTCTCCTCCTCCACCTCCTCTAGGTGTCCCTCGAGCCTATTTAAGGAGCACACCAGGGCCGCCTTGAGCTCCTCCACCTCCTTCCCCCACTCACTCTCCCTCTCTCGCCGTCTTTTCGCCAGATTTTGCGAAGAGCCGCCGTCGGTAGTGAAGCTCGCCGCCACCGATTACGCCGCCTGTGGACCTCCTCCGGCGCCATCGACCTCGCCTCCGGGTTCGCACGGCCGCGGGCTTCCCCGTGCACACCTCCCCTTCACCGGAGCCCCGCCGGAACCCCGCCGCCGCCTTGAGCCACCGCCGCCGCCGTTTCTTCCTCCCCGCCGATGACCTTCCCGTGCCGCCGCGTCGATGAGATCGTGCGCACTAGCATCACCGTGAGCCCCTCTTGCCGCCGGTGTCCTCGCCGTCGGCCATCTCCCGGCCAAACGCCGGCGACCCTTGGTCCCCGTGCGCCGCCGCTCGGGTTTGACGTGGCAAGCCACGTGGTTGCCAGGTCACGCCCTTCAGCGGTCACGTCACCCTTTTGCTGACGTGGCTGCCCAGTCAGCGCCGAGTGGAATTTCTGGGTTTTTCTTTAGAAAATTAATTCGAAAAAATCAGGAAATCTCCAAATTCATCATTTTATGTGTTTTTCCAACTTCCCTTCGCCGTAACTTCCTTATTCGGACTCCGATTCGAGTGATTTAAATTTCTAAATTCCTTGTCTTCCTATTAGTATTTATTTAGTATTTATTTGGAGTTGTTTTATTTATTTAGCTTTGTTCGCACATATAGATTCCGACGTTTCGGAAGATTTCTCGGACCTGACAACCGAAGCACCTCTACTCTTCAACGAAGGCAAGTCATAGATCTTTGATCATATTGAACCCATCTTTAGAAAAGTATATTGTTTGATATAAACATGCATTGCTAATTTTATAATAAATGGTTTCGGGAATTAGTTAATTACCTAATTACCATTATGCCTCCTTGATAATTTGTGAATGACATGTACCCTTGAATGACATAAATCCTTGGACACCCTAGGATGGATTATTAGTTGGATATTATTGTACTACCAACATGGGTATCGTGTTTGCTTAGCCATGCTTTGGTAGACGTCGGCCTCGCCATGAATCATTCAATATTAGTTTACCCCCAGCGCACCGGTTTGTGCCTTGTGTAGTAGCGGCCCGTGTTGCTGATTAAAATAAAGTGTGGTCCTGTGTGAGACCACGACATTTGTTGTCGCCTTAACTAAAATTTGTGGTGCCAGGGCTAGGGTGGTCCTCTGGCTGGGTGGAACCCAACAAGGTTGAATTTGACTAAAGGAATTATGGAACTGTGGCAAAGCCACTATTGATAAAAGATGTTGTGCCATGGCAAGGGTTGTCATTTGGCCAGGTTGAACGAAATTGATTTGTACTCGGGCGAGTGATCGTGCAGTAAAGGGGATGATTTTGGGATGAGGTTGCCTCGCCTGAGTAACCACTAAGGACTTAACCTTGAACCATTGATCTAGGCCTTAACCATACAACCACATGTCTAGACTGGGATAGAAATGGCTGACTAATTAGCAATGTCTCGGTTCGGTTCTGTTTTTGTTGGGAACGACGCAAGAGGGGGCCAGATAGAGGCGAAACCTTAGCGAACAGAACTGAGTCAAAATAGAACTTTGTAAAAGCCTTGTCATGTGCTCTAGACTGCTTACCTAAGGTAGGGAGCGGTGGCATAGAATTATGCCGAACAAACTAGAGAATTCGTGTCTTGTGGGTCAAGCTGTACAACCTCCGCAGAGTGTAAAACTATTCGAATAGCCGTGTCCCCGGTTATGGACATGCCTAGTGATTTGATGCAAGGGGTAGATCTTTTATCGAAAATGTTGGAATGGGTTGTCCGAATCTTGTAGATGGTTGTGGTTGTTGGTTGGGAAGTGAACAGGGTGTTCACTAGTTGTTTCAAAGAAAATTGATTACTTATGTATTAATCTTTTAAAATTGTGCTTTGCAATCTACTTATGGTATTCAAATGTCAAATACTGCTTTCTGCAAAATAACCATAAAGCTGTCCTTGTCCAACCTTGCATAAATACTATTTGCATACTTTTTCCTGCGACTTGCGGAGTACATTCAAAGTACTCACAGCTTTGCGCCCTTTGTTTAAATCAGCAGAGGAGGGTGAACCAGTGAACTCAGAGCTCTATGGAGAAGAATATTTTGAAGAATCTGCGAACTAGGTCGCGTCCTCCACTTGATTGCCTATGGGCATGTCTAATGGCTTCCACCAGATGTTTTGTTCTCTACTGCAAGTTTACTTTATTATCTTTAGCCCTGTGTGGCAACCTTTGTAAGACTTGACCATAAGGTTGTTTTGTTATTAAATATTAATTTGTCAGCTTCATCTATAGTTTAGGTGTACGGTTTTCATTACACCAATGTTGCAACTGTGTGCACTAGCTACTGATCCAGGGAATAGTACAGTTATACACACAGGGTCCTAGATCCAGAGATCCGGGGTCCCTACAGCGGTGGTCTCAGAGCTGTGTCGACTGTAGGACGTAACCTTAGTTAGCATGGTCGCTTAGTTGAAAGATTCAAAATCTATTTTCTAAATCAAACCAACTGATTAACATGAGTAGTTATTCTTCACTCATCTTACTCTATTCTCCTCTCGTCTTATTCTAAACTTTCCCCATATCATCCATAAGTTCTTTTATCGCACCCTTAAAACTTTGTTTCTGAATTCAAATTGATCTTTCTCCTCTCAGTAATCTCTATAGGATCGAGCTTTGCTTTAAGTCGACCGTCCATTTAAGTTAGATTAGAAGTGCTTTAGTAAGTTACCCTTCTAATTTCAGTATCGTTTAGTCTGGTAGATAGGGCCTTTGGCTTGAGTTTGTTGCCTCTTGTAGCTTTCCGGCTATTGTTCGTTGGGTTAAACCGACTTTCCCCAATTAGGATGCTTCCATCTTTCCCCCCTCGTTCTCTCTCGCCTTTTGTGCCTTTTCCCTCTCACCTATCATGCTTTCTTCCTCTCGTCTATTAAACCTGGGAAGACTTGTTTCAGATGGATCAAACCCCCACCTCAGCAAGTCTCAGCAGATTAGTGGACCCCAATGCTAGTATTAACCCTAATGCACCACCTCCACCAGCCACACTAGCAGACCAGGGCTTGTGTCAGTTTATGGCAGCTCAGACTCAGTTAATGAATGTTGTAATGCAGAATATGAATCAAATGATGAATCGACAGAATCAGGCTGCTGCAGCCCTAGTCAACATGATGAACCAGCAGAACCAGACTGTTGCTGCTCTTATGACAATGGTGAACCAGAACCATCAGGCCACTACCAAGCTGCCGCCACCACCAGCCCATGTAAATCCAGAAGCAGAGGAACCAAAATTCAACAAGAGCAATCCCGAGGCACTCCATTTAGAAGCTACCTGCCATCAGCCGGACAACCGTCACAAGAGGAAGATGGTGGATCAAGACCAACCTGATACAAGAAACTCCAAGACTCAGGAGAATCAGCCTCACTACAACCCAGCACCAACAACAGTCCCACTCATCACTCCAGGACCAACACTACTTTCATCAATGCAAATATCCCGCGACAACGATAGTGGCCAACCTCAGCAGAACAAAACAACCCAGGCAAGGATGCAATGTTTCAAATGTCAGGGTATGGGACAGTTTGCCAATAAATGCCCGCGAAGACTATCAGCACTTCCTTCAGATAGCATTCCAGAAGCCACTCTGATCGCAACAATAACACCAGCAGCAGGTGGTAAAAGCAACAGAAAATACATGTCACAACTGCGTAAATACAGAAGTTTAGGCTTGCCAATGCCTCAAGAAACAACCGTGAACCAGTCGGCCAGCTTGTTGCTCCCCAACACATCCATTGGAGTCCTGTCACAGAAGAACTTGTCTCATGCCGCAAGAATCAAGTGTTTCAACTGCCACCAGATGGGTCACTATGCCAACCATTGCCCACTAAAGAAGGCTTCATCAACAGAACATCCGCAGAAATTCAGAATAAATGTACAGCATTCCGCCCAGCTCGCTCCTCTAACCACGTTCGGAAACACTAAACCGACACTTCGCCCAGCTGTTTCAGGACTCGGCAACAGCAACCAACCTCAGGGAAACAACAATTCAGCTCCAGGAGTCACCTGTTACAGATGCCACCAGATGGGTCATTATGCTCACAGTTGCCCAAGAAAGCGAGCCCCGACGCCAATTCCATTCAACTTGGGAGCTACACCAGCCAGAATCACTACACTAGCACCAGGCCAAGGAACAACGCAGACTCCAAGTCAAGCCACCAGGACTTCACTTCCTTCTGCAAGAGGTCGAGTGAATCAAGTCACCGTTGAGCCAGTTCAACACGTCGTCCATGGTAAGTTCTAAGTCAGTGCAGCTTCAGTTATAGTTTTGTTCTGCTCAAAAGAGAAAGTCGCTTGGAAGAGAGAGCCAAGTCCGAGTCTCCGAACCTATTCTCTAGTCAGCCCGAATCTCGGGGTCGAGATTCCCTTTAAGGGGTGTAGGTTTGTAACATCCCAAATTTCCTGAGTTTTTGAAAATTTTCAAAACTTTAAGAAGGTAACCATTTGATTTTATTTTGCCAAAGCTTAACTTGTAATTTATAATTTTAAAAGTGATTTAATTTGAATTAATTCAAGTTGGTTTAGTTGAGTTTTGTTGGATTTTAAAGTTGGTTTTTCCTTTTGCCTTATGTTAAAAATAATTATTTGCAAAAATTTTAAGCAATAGTTAAGCTGAAAATATTTTTACTAAGTCCTAAATAATTTAGGGGATTTCTGTGAATTTTCCTAGAATTTTTGGACGGCTTTAACTATTTTCTAAAAATTCTTTTGATTTTCTAGCCTTTATTTTAATAGAAAAATCCCTAAAAACCCTCCCTTGGCTTTGGGCCAAATTTCTTGACCCATTTCGCTTTCCTGCGTCTTGCCCGCTCCTCCAAATAGCTCAGGCAAATACCGATCGGCACCGTCCGATCGAAATCGGACGGCTGCCATCGCCCACGCCTTTCCCCGTTCTCCCTCCTCTCTCTCGCTGACCAGTGGGGCCGCCTTGTCAGCCGCACGCCCTGGGGTCGTCTTCAACCTCCGGTCGCGCCGCGCCCGTGTTGGCCTCGCCGCGTTTTTTTGCCATGCGCCGCTCCTCGCCAGTTCTAGCGCCTATTCCTGTCTGTCTGTCGCGTCGCCCGCGCCTCCCGCGTGTGCCCGTCGCCTACTTTCCCTCTTCCCCGCGCGGTCAAGCCGGACCCCCTCCTGCTCGCCATTAAAGCCATCGCGACACCTCTCCTCCTCCTCCTCCTCCTCTGGTCTCCCCCGCGCCTATTTAAGGAGCGCACCGGGGCCGCCTTGAGCTCCTCCACCTCCTCCCCCCCACTCACTCTCCCTCTCTGGCCGTCTTTTCGCCGGATTTCGCGAAGAGCCGCCACCGGCTGTGAAGCTCGCCGCCACCGATTGCGCCGCCTCTAGACCTCCTCCGGCGCCGTCGACCTCGCCTCCGGGTTCGCCTGGCATGGCTTCCCGTCGCACTCTCCTTCACCGAGCCTCGCCGAACCCGCCGCCGCTGCCGTTTCTTCCTCCCCGCCGGCGACCTTCCCATGCCACCGCATCGATGAGACCGTGCGCACCAGCATCGCCATGAGCCCCTCTTGCCGCCGGTGTCCTCGCCGCCGGCCATCTCCCGGCCAAACACCGGCGACCCTTGGTCCCCGTGCACCGCCGCTCGGGTCTAACGTGGCAAGCCACGTGGTTGCCAGGTCACGCCCTGTCAGCGGCCACATCACTCTTTTGCTGACGTGGCTGCCCAGTCAGCGCCGAGTGGAATTTTCGAGTTTTTCTTTAGAAAATTAATTCGGAAAAATCAGGAAATCTCCAAATTCATCATTTTATGTGTTTTTCCAACTTCCTTTGGCCATAACTTCCTCATTCGAACTCCGATTCGAGTGATTCAAATTTCTAAATTCATCTAAATTCCTTGTCTTCCCATTAGTATTTATTTAGTATTTATTTGGAGTTGTTTTATTTATTTAGCTTTGTTCGCACGTATAGATTTCGACGTTTCGGAAGATTTCTCGGACCCGACAACTGAAGCACCTCTACTCTTCAATGAAGGCAAGTCATAGACCTTTGATCATATTGAACCCATCTTTATAAAAGTATATTGTTTGATATAAACATGCATTGCTAATTTTATAATAAATGGTTTCGGGAATTAGTTAATTACCTAATTACCATTATGCCTCCTTGATAATTTGTGAATGACATGTACCCTTGAATGACATAAATCCTTGGACACCCTAGGATGGATTATTAGTTGTATATTATTGTACTACCAACATGGGTATCGTGTTTGCTTAGCCATGCTTTGGTAGACGTCGGCCTCGCCATGAATCATTCAATATTAGTTTACCCCCAGCGCACCGGTTTGTGGCTTGTGTAGTAGCGGCCCGTGTTGCTGATTAAAATAAAGTGTGGTCCTGTGTGAGACCACGACATTTGTTGTCGCCTTAACTAAAATTTGTGGTGCCAGGACTAGGGTGGTCCTCTGGCTGGGTGGAACCCAACACGGTCGAATTTGACTAAAGGAATTATGGAACTATGGCAAAGCCACTATTGATAAAAGATGTTGTGCCATGGCAAGGGTTGTCATTTGGCCAGGTTGAACGAAATTGATTTATACTCGGGCGAGTGATCGTGCAGTAAAGGTGATGATTTTGGGATGAGGTTGCCTCGCCTGAGTAACCACTAAGGACTTAACCTTGAACCATTGATCTGGGCCTTAACCGTACAATCACATGTCTAGACTGGGATAGACCTAGCTGACTAATTAGCAATGTCTTGGTTCGGTTCTGTTTTGGTTGGGAACGGCGCAAGAGGGGGCCGATAGAGGAAACCTTAGCGAATGTAATCGAGTCAAAATAGAACTTTGTAAAAGCCTTGTCACGTGCTCTAGACTGCTTACCTAAGGTAGTGAGCAGTGGCATAGAATTATGCCGAACAAACTAGAGAATTCATGTCTTGTGGGTCAAGCTGTACAACCTCTGCAGAATGTAAAACTATTCGAACAGCCGTGTCCCTGGTTATGGACATGCCTAGTGATTTCACACAAGGGGTAGATCTTTTATCGAAAATGTTGGAATGGGTTGTCCGAATCTTGTAGATGGTTGTGGTTGTTGGTTGGGAAGTGAACAGGGTGTTCACTAATTGTTTCAAAAAAATTGATTACTTATGTATTAATCTTTTAAAATTGTGCTTTGCAATCTACTTACGGTATTCAAATGTCAAATACTGCTTTCTGCAAAATAACCATAAAGCTGTCCTTATCCAACCTTGCATAAATACTATTTGCATACTTTTCCCTGCGACTTGCGGAGTACATTCAAAGTACTCACGGCTTTGCGCCCTCTGTTTAAATCAGCAAAGGAGGGTGAACCAGTGAACTCAGAGCTCTATGGAGAAGAATATTTTGAAGACTCTGCGAACTAGGTCGCGTCCTCCACTCGATTGCCTGTGGGCATGTCGAATGGCTTCCACCAGATGTTTTGTTTTCCGCTGCAAGTTTACTCTGTTATCTTTAGCCCTGTGTGGCAACCTTTGTAAGACTTGATCATAAGGTCCTTTTGCTATTAAATATTAATTTATCTGCTTCATCTATAGTTTAGGTGTACGGTTTTGATTACACCAATGTTGCAACTGTGTGCACTAGCTACTGATCCAGGGAATAGTACAGTTATACACAGAGGGTCCTGGATCCGGAGATCCGGGGTCCCTACATTAGGCAACCAAGGCACCCTACTGATGCAAGTTGCCTGAGGAGTTGTCGCGAGAGTGTGATGTGTCAGCTGGCTCGCTCCGGTCACACCATGCAGCTGTGAAGCCGCCACAGAGACTTAGCTGTGCTCGCCGTGCGAAAGCCCACCGCCACCCTGGTCAAAGTCCCCGGAGCGTGACTCGTGCGACACCAAGTCCTCGTCCCAAAGGGGTGTACGAGCTGTGAAATAGTACGTTATGCATGTAAACTTGGCAAAAATGGTGAAATAGTATGTTGTGCATGCAAACAAGATAGACATACCTTGTTGCGCGAAGGTAGTGGACCGCTCCGCATACTCCTGCCCTGTGTACGGGTGGAACTCAGGACCTATCAGAGAAAATTGCCGTTAGTAACTAGTGGAGTTCGAAATAAACAACCAAACATGAGTGTTTCATGCTGACCTACGACCTGTACCAGGGTACTCCCAGCACGATGCCATGAGGACCCGCTTGCCACGTCCAGGTAAGGAGCCGTGGGGCGTGACGCACCGTGACTCACCCCCCGTCCTCGCATAGGTAGGTCCACCAACTCCCTCGGCTGACGGCAAGACACCGGTTGGATGCCTCGCCTCGTCTTCTCGATAAACTGGTCCATGACCTCTCTAATCTCCTGCATCGTCATGCTGAGGCGCTCCCCGAGCATCATATGATGCACGAAGGTCGCGAAGTCGTGCATCTCCCATTGTAGATCGACATGTACACATAATTAACAAGTTAGAAACCAAAAACTTGCGAAGCAAATAAGATGTATGAACAGTTCAATATGTACCACGCGATGGAATATGGAGTCCAGCTGGGTGGGGTACGTGTCGGACGTCGTGGCCTCGTGTCGTGGTGGGTCGTCCACGACCCTAACGCAGCGAACCCTCGTCCAACTAGAGTACAACTAGATGTACTCCTCGTACGTCTCGGGGTCGTAGGAAGCATCCTCCTAGACGACGTCATCCAAGGCGTGGAGCTAGCCCAGAACCCAAGGGGGCATCCTGTCCGCCCAGGAAGTCATAGCAGGTACTCCCTTCCTAGTGTACATGTGCACGGCAAAACGATTATTTCGTAGGTACGTAAGGAAAATGGTACGATATAAATAAAACATGAACTCACCCATGAACGTTCGACACCAAACACTGCTCCCAGGGGACTAGGACCTCCGGTCAAAGACTGAACTGGCGCACCACCCGATGCACGTGGTACTCCTCCACGAACACATCGTGCACGAAGCTCCTCCGCGTGTTCCAATACGTGTGGTCTCGCGTGCACAGGCTCGACAAGCATCGGGGTGCGTGTTCATACACCCAGTCGGGAGTGTATGGTGTCAAGATGACGCGGTCATCCATCAACTGATTGAACATCGCAACGTAGTCCAGGTAGGACGCGTGCATAGCGATCGGAGTGAAGGTGACTTGTGGAATAGAACGTTGGAAACTTAGCACAAGAAATAGAATTACATTACGAAAAAAGAATAAATGTTTGAAAACTTACCCGTCGGCGACACCACACCATACCCATGGCCGGCGAGTCCAAGTCGTCGTCGCCGACGTACATGGTGACGGTGTAGGCTCCTAGGTCCACCTATGGTTGTCTGATCTAGAAACGCTCGAAGGACCACAACTGAAGAAGCAATAGGCATCCGGAGAGGATGGAGTTGTCCCAAACCCAGTGGGACTCGTCGCACAGGGCGCAATACGTCACGCACAGCACCGTCGGGCCCCAGGAACTAGCGCATCACCCGATGCACCTGGTACTCCTCCACGAACACATCATGCGTCTTCGGCCTCCACCAGTCAACCAGTATCGTCTGGAGGCACCGGTCGTACCAAAAGTGCCTCGATGTACACCCATCGTCTGCGTGGTCCTGGTCGTCCTTCCACATCGCCTCCACCATCCTCGCTAGTGGAAGGAGGCTTGCCGCTCTCAACCTGCGTCGAAAGGATTAAGAACAAACGTGAGTCCACCCAAATTATTCAGACTGCAATTGAGTACATGAAGGTCACAACTACATGTACCTCGGAACCCAACGTGGGTCCACGCTCCATGCCCTCATGGGCGTGTGCAGCCGCAATGCACGAAGCTCAATCGCCGCCCCACCCTCCTGGGGAAGGATGGTACTGATGTGGCTACGATGATGCACGTCAATGGCCAGGTCAAACAACTCGTATGGCCACTACGCAACGTCTCCTAGGTCCGTCATACCTGAAAATTCAATGCATACATTGTCAATACTATGAAACATATACAAAAAGTAATAAGAAGCGACATTAACAGAATATTTACCGTGCACAAATAGAAACAAAAATTAGGTTCACAGTGTTTTAGTTCAGCTCTACATACTCTATGTAGCAACTCTGGGTTTTTTTTTTTTTACAATTTTTAGAGGTGTCTTGCTATTTTCCTAGTTTGAAAAGTATTTTCGGCATTAACAGAATATTTACCGTGC
This sequence comes from Phyllostachys edulis, assembly GCA_036346405.1. NCBI lineage: Eukaryota > Viridiplantae > Streptophyta > Magnoliopsida > Poales > Poaceae > Phyllostachys > Phyllostachys edulis. The sequence continues at coordinate 35,468,224 of CM070555.1, read as the reverse complement.
ACAAATGGAAACCAAGATTAAGTTGAGATTATTTTGATTAAGCTCTACATATGGTATTTAGCTACTCTATAATTTTTATATATTTTTTATAGGTATCTTGCTATTTTCCTTGTTTAAAAAGTGTCTCCAGTATTTATAAAATATTTACCATGTAAAAATGGAAATAAAAATTATGTTCACAATATTTTAATTCAGCTCTACATGCCCTAGGTACCTACTTTGGATTTCTTATAGAATTTTTAGAGATGTCTTCCTACTTTCCTGGTTTAAAAAGTATTTTCGACATTAACAAAATATTTACCGTGTAAAAATGAAAACCTACAAAGTTTTCTTAGTATTTTTGCGTATTTATTCTAAATCGTTGGAGTACTGCAACATAAATAATATCTATATGATTAACTAAACTATACACATATAAAATGATGTACTACATCAAACATCAATACAACTAAAATTATATAATCCGTTGAATTATATGTCGCTATTTTTATTTGCTAACCTACAAGGTTTCAAATTTATGTACAAAGTTGCAAGATCATTTATCTGCAAAATAAGCGACCAGATCTGCTGCTCTGTCTCTCTCTCCTCCGCTAGGAACCGGTCCTTCGCTAGGAACCGGCAGGACTTCGCTACGTCTCTTCTCCTTTCTCTTCTCTCTCTCTCTCTTATCTTTTTTCCGGAATTAAAATGATTTTGTCACCAAATTTTGGGGTATATATAGCCGAACCTTGTCGCCATTTCAACTGGTGATTTGCACACTCTTTAATGCAAATCGCCAGTTGAAATGGCGACAGGCAGTTGGAACGACGACTGACGGTAAATAGTTTTTTTGTCGCCATTTGAAATGGTGACATGAGTCTATCGCCATTCCAAATGACGATTTGTACACTCTTCAATGCAAATCGTCAGTTGAAATGACAACAGACAGTTGGAACGACGACTGGTAGTAAATAGGTTTCTGTCGCCATTTGAAATGGCGACAGGAGCTTATTGCCATTTCAAATGGTGACAGTGGTGCTTTTTTTTTAATAACTATTTTTTTGTAATTATTTTTAAAATTAATATTATTTTAAAAAGAAATTCGCATAACTCGCATGATCAAAAGCTACAAAATGAACAATTCGGGGAAACAGGTACCGAACTGAAGGAACATATTCAACATAGAGTAGGGTGCATACTACATGCGTAGAAGTAGAACTGACACGAAATACCAAATACAGTATGTTCTTCTGTACTGTCGTTTTGCCCGCCAGAGGACAATACACAGTAGCGCTTCTATTTCCCTTTGCTGACGACACCGTAGCTTTCCTGCAGCTCTCCCACCAGCTTCCGCAACACCACGCGTGCCGTGCCGCCGTCGCTCACCGCTGACTTCGCCGCCTGCTGAGCCCACGCGGCCTGCGCCCGCACCCTCTGCCCTTCCTCGCCGCCGGCGTCCATCAGCCTCCTGACCTTCTCCTCCACCTCCGCCCTCTCTACGACGGCCGCCGCTCCAGCGGCTTTGACGTCCAACCTGAAGCCGGCGCCGATGATGTCCACGACGTGCTTCGCGTTGAGCTGCTGCTCGGCGATCATCGGCCATGCCAGCACGGGCTTCCCAGCCGCGAGGCTCTCCATCACCGAGTTCCACCCGCAGTGGCTCACAAACCCTCCCACCGCCCGGTGGGCCAGCACGCTTCTTTGCGGGACCCACCCCCGGACGATCCGCCCGTTGGGCCCCACGTCCACCGGCGGCAACCACGTGTCGGACCGGACGGCCCAGATGAAGGGGTGGCCGGACTGCACCAGCCCGCGCGCCAGCTCGTCGAGCTGCGCGTCGGCGACGTGGGCCTGCGTGCCGAACGACACGTAGAGCACCGACCCAGGACGCTCCGCCCTCTCGTCGAGCCAGGGGAGGCAGCCCTCGGGGTCCTGCTCGTGCTCGCTCTCCGGCATGTCGCCGGCGGCGAGGAACAGCGGGCCGACCAGCCAGGCGCGCGCGTCCGGCTGGTAGAACGACTCGAAGGGCGCCACGTAATCCCCGTCCACCGCAGCGAAGCTGTTGACCAGGACGCCCCAGCTGCGCACGTCCGACTCGCCGATATCGTCGATCAAGAACCGGACCACTGGGTCATCGGGGTCGGCGATCTTCGCCACGACATCGGGGATCTCCTCCGCCGTGATCTTCACGTGTTCCGGCATACGAGGTACGTGGAAACGAGCGCCGTGCTCGACGCTAGGCGGTGGGCTCACGATGAGCGACTTGCAGATGGCCATGGAGAAGCAGGACATGCCGTGGAACACGATGCGGCGGACGCCAGCGTCGCCCGCGACGCGGTGCGTAAACCCGAGGAAGAAGTCGGAGACTAGCGCGAGCGGCGGGGACGGGAGCGACGCCAAGAACTCGGTGAAGGGCTCCCGCAGGAGCGCCGTGGCGCGCAGGAACGTCGGGTAGAGGGACGGGCAGGGGAGGGCGTCGGTGGACTCGACGCCGGCCGGCAGCGGAGGCAGCGACTGGAATGGGAGCTCGACGAGCTCGACCGACGCGGGGAGGCGGCTGCGGGCGAAGGCGAGGTTGGCCGGTGTGGTGAGCATGGTGACGCGGAGGCTCCTGTGGTGCACCGAGAGCGCCGTGGCGAAGTGGAGCAGAGGGAGCGTGTGGCCTTTCGCCATGAACGGGAAGATGACGATGTGGTCGCGGCCGGCCAAGCACGCGCCGTTGCCGGCGCCGTTCGCGGCATGGTTGGCTGTAGCGGCACCGTTGGTGGTGGTGGCCATGGGAGGGCGTTGTTGTGGTTGGGTGCTGCAGAGTTGAAGTCTTTGTTGGAGTTTTTGTATACACACTTTATGTTCAGATCATCTCTAGTCTATAGATCTTTTTATATAAGTGACACATGAATGCTGAGATATATGGTCGCATCTCGCGTGGCAGCTTGTGGCTTTGCCCTACCCCTATGTATACCTTTTTTCCAAGTTTTTTTCCTGCTAATTAATGAGATCATGTAACTTATGTAAGGGGATCCGGACGTTCTGACTTAGCAGAGCTAATGCACCGGTGAACAGTTACATACAGTAGAAAACAGTGAGAGGAAACGAAATTACTGTGGAAAACACTGTAGCGGTCGTACTGCTTGCGCTGTGGCGTTTGTACTGTATCGCATGATCTGATTCATCCGTCTTGGATCGAACGGCTGAGATTCACGGAAGTCAGGGGCACTGTGCTCCTCGGATCTCAATCCCACGTAAGGATATTGAGGTTTAGTTGGGCGTGCATATGCATTCTTTTAATTGCATGCAATGCATGCGGATGCAACATGCATAGAGAGAATGAGAAGTGCTGCCAAATGTCTTTTGGGGTGCTGTGTCAAGTAGGATTTGGAAATGGCATAATGAGTTGGATGGGTTGACCGGAGAGTAGTGGTGGATCAATGACTAAAATTTAGAAGGTGCTAAGATCATCTCTAATACTGTGTTTTAGTCGGTTCAAATAAGGAGAGAGAAGACATTAAATCGATTCAATACATTGGAGAGCTCGATTCCAACAAAAAAATGTATGGAACAGGACTCTACTTAGAGCATCTTTAGAGCAACTTTAGTATATTGAACTGATGTCGATTCAAAATCATTCCACGTAAGCATTCTAGGAGCTGAGATTATTTTTCTTCAATGTATTGAACCGATTCCTACTAATAACTAGGACTCACGTTACATTAAAAAACTATAAAATAATAATATCTTCTCTCAACCGCACTCTCTCCTATGTAGTTGTTTAATACTTTGAATCAACTCCTAAGTAGAGTCCGGTTCCATGCATTTTTTTTGTTGGAATCGACCCCTCCAATTTATTGAATCGATTCAATGCCTTCTCTCTCTCCTCATTTGAATCGGCTAAAACACAACATTGGAGATAGTCTTAGTGTATTGAACCGATGTCGATTTAAAGTCGTGCCACGTAAGCATTCTAAGAACTGAGCTTGTTTTTCTCCAATGTATTGAACCGATTCCTACTAATAACTGGGACCCACGTTACAGTAAAAAACTACAAAATAATAATATCCTCTCTCAACCGCACTCTCTCCTATATAGTTGTTTAATGCTCATATGAGTTGTTTAATGCTTTGAATCGACTCCTAAGTAGAGTCCGGTTCTATGCTCTTTTTTTTGTTGGAATCAATCCTTCCAATGTATTGAATCGATTTAATGCATTCTCTCTGCTTATTTGAACCAGCTAAAACACAACATTGGAGATTGTATTAGGAGTCGATTCAAAGCATTAAATAACTACATAGGAGATAGTGCGGTTGAGAGATGATATTATTATTTTGTGGTTTTTTAATGTAACATGGGTCCCAGTTATTAGTAGGAATCGGTTCAATACATTGGAAAAAAACAAGCTCAGTTCCTAGAATATTTACGTGGCATGACTTTGAATCGACGTCAGTTCAATACACTAAAGATGCTTTAATGACCTATAGGGCCGTGCGTTGCATGCCTACCCGATTGCCGACGCTGCCTACCTGCCCTGTTGGCTGCCGCGCTGCATGCGGGCTTGTGCCACGCAGCGTTGCCCGGTTGCTACCACACCTCATGTCCATGTGAGCCGCCCAGCACGCCTAAGCCCATGCCCACACCGCACACCGGCCTTGGCGCTAGTCTCTAGGATTCACCATGATGGGGATTGTGGAATTGGTTAAGGATTGGAGTGAGACTTGATGCCTAGTAGGAAAAGAGAGCAGAGTCAAAATGAGATAGATAAGTTTGATGGGCTTGACGAGTTGGCCCAGAACAACAACGACCAACATTTAGTTTGACGCAGACCATACAAAGGAATTCCGGCGAATCATTTCCTGGTACTTCTTCTACCTTAGAACCGTTAAGCTTCAAATCATGGCTCCCGATGGATGAAGGTGCTAAGGGTACCCATTGTCCGGCCGACCAAAAAAAGTGCTCTGCCCCCCAGCCCCTGATTGGTCCGTCACTTGATATAAGTAATGTTTGTCACCAAAACTTGACGTCGGAGAGTTGCATTTCTTAACCGAGATGCACATGCCGTCTGCGGTGGATAAGCGTAACGACAGCAAGAAATGTTAAAAATCGCTAGTCAATGGAAGGGTGTGATTAGTGCATGCCAAAGTCAATGGAAGGGTGTCATTAAGATGTAATTAGGGCATGCCAACGTCAATAGTTAGTTATTTCAACCAGGTGGCACCTGGTTTTCTGGCAAAGGCTAGCGTTCCATTCCCACCAGCTACTGCGAGTTGGGTGAGTTCCCAGGATGGCGCAAGATGTGTTGCCTGCAGCTTCTATACTCTGTTAGCAAAGTAACTGTGTTTTGACTGTACTCAGTCCTGTAGGGAGAGCGTTTGCTAGGAAAAATCATCTCTCTGCTCTAATGACAAGTGTGCAGGCTTGGCCATTTGTCTCTTGTTTCTTTTGTTTTCTTTTGAACTTTTGTAGAACCTTGGTTTCTTTTAAATTGTGCACAACAAATTTAAGCCCTTAGTTTTTTAATACGATGTGACGAAATTTCAAAAGTGCTGATCAAATGGTGGCCGAAAATGCCAAATGGCTAGACAGGAGAGACTGCTGTGATCGATGGATGCACCAGAAGGGCCCAGCTGCCATTCTCTCTTCAATATGTTCCTACTTTCTCAGGCCGGACCTTCCACATCCTTCCGGAAAAAAAAAATCCTATGAAACCATGACTATTGACCCTTTAAGTTGGACCCTCCCCAAACCTTGACATGTGGCAGCGCTAACCTTGAAGCGTCCATCCCACTAGCTTCCCCATTAACCCAGGAATTCCATTAACCGGACCATCTGGTTCCCAATTCCGTCGGCGACAACGCACAGCTTCTCGTTTCCCCTCCTGTTCGTCCAGCCGTCCTCATCTCTTCTCCATCTTTACATTTTTAGGGTTTTGCCGTTCAACAGAGGAGCACAAAGATGTCTTTGCCGCAAGGAAGCGAGATGATGCCTAATGCCGCATCAGTAATTATCTAAAAAAAATGCCGCATCAGTAGTCCAACTTGATGGGCCATCGCAAATTCACGTTTGCGAGGATGATCAAGCACTTGGAGACAAATTGGTCCTTAATCACGTTTGTGAGGATGATCCGGACAATATTGATGGTGATATCCATCTATTGTTTTCTAAGAGCACATACATGATTCCAGATTTGTGAGAGAGCATACATAAATTCAGAGATGATTTTTTTTGAACAAAATCTGAGAAGTACTTGGTTATCGGCCTGGCAAAAGTACCTGAATAAAATCTGAGATGTACTTGGTAAAATCAGATAACAACGATTCATACAACTCACCGTAATACATATCAGTGATCTTCAGAAAGGAAAATGAGCTATAATCGATGAGAATTCTCTCCAATCTGACAAATATCTTAGTTGTGATAAGATTAGCAAAGATGCCAGGGGACAAGGCACCAGGCCCAAACGGTTTCACGATAATTTTTTTCAAGTCCTGTTGGACCATCATTAAAGTTGATATCCTGATAGTTTTCCATAGCTTCCATAGCCTACATACGGCAAACCTCCACCTCCTCAACACGGCAAGCATTGCCCTCATTTCGAAGAAAGATGGAGTGACTACATACCAATCAGTCTCATCCATGGAGTGGGGAAATGGATCTCCAAGACGCTCGCATTGAGATTGGCGCCGCACTTAAACAACCCAGTGTCAGTAAACCAGAGCGCTTTTGTCAAGACAAGAAGCATCAATGATAATTTCTTGTACGTCAAAAACCTCACATCATGGCTCCATGGGTCAAAAACCCAACGCTCCTTCTCAAGTTGGACATAGCAAAAGCTTTCGACACGGTTCGCTGGGATTACCTCCTGGACCTGCTCCAACGACTGGGCTTCCCCCCAGATGGAGAGACTGGATAGCAGCTCTCCTCTCGATGACAACCTCCAGAGTTCTCCTAAACGACATCCCCGGTGGCGCCATCGCCCACGGCAGGGGTTTGCGGCAAGGAGACCCGCTATCCTCTTTCCTCTTCATTATGACGATCGACCCACTCCAATGCCTATTACAGAGGGTAACGGACCTAGGTCACTTGGAACGCCGGCGTGGCCATTTTGACAAGCTAAGGACTTCCATGTACACTGACGATGCGGTCATCTTCATCTCCTCAACAGACACAGACATTACAGCAACAGCCTAAATTCTCCAAAGTTTTAGAAATGTCTCGGAGCTCCACACCAATTTTCACAAAAGCATAGTGGTACCTATAAGCTGTGACCAAATCAACCTACAAGCGATCCTCCATGATTTCCCCGCAATGAGATCAAATTTTCCCATCAAATACCTAGGCCTGCCGCTAAGCTACAAAAGACTAAGAAGAGTTCATTTCCATTTGATCCTAGATAAAGTGGGCCGTAGACTCACCCATTGGCAAGCCAGACTCATCACGACAGCCGGCCGAATGACCCTGGTCAAATCGGTGCTGACCGAAATCCCGGTCTACTACCTCCAGGCCCTTAAAGTCCCAAAATCAATCCTTCATGGCCTAGACCACTCCATGCGACGTTTTCTCTAGGGAGGCGCGAATGCATTAACTGGTGGGAAGTGCAAAGTCAGCTAGGCAAAGGTCCATCATCCAACCGACCTAGGTGGTCTTAGCATTCTAAGCCTTGAGCCATTCACAAAGGCCCTAAGACTCCGATGGCTATGGGAAGAATGGAAGGCTCAAAATAAACCTCAGGCTGGAATGGAGATTTCGCGTGATGAGGCTGACTGACATCTTTTCACGGGAGCTACTAAAATCACCTTGGGCGACAAAAATAGTGCCACCTTCTAGACCTCTCAGTGGCTAGACAGCGCAGCCCCGAGAGAGCTGGCCTCGACAATCTACCATTTGTTTAGAAGGAAAACCAGAACAGTTCATGACGCGCTTCTAGACAGTCGCTGGATTCAGCACATCAACACTCCAGGGGAAATAATAGCTCAGCTGGTCCAACAATTTTTGGGTCTATGGGGGAGATTAAACCAAATCACTTTAAACCCCACCCTTGCAGATGAGATCACCTAGAAGCTCACCTCGCAAGGAAACTACACGGCAAAATCAGCTTATGAGATGCAGTTCCTTGGCTCAACAGTAACAGAATTCAAAAAATTAATCTGGAAAACCTCAGCTCCCCCAAAATGCAAACTGTTCGCTTGGCTGGCCATTCAGAACTGCCTTTGGATTTCTGACATATTACAAATGAGGGGCGGGCCAAACCAAGGCATCTACCCCCTCTGTAGACAGGCTCCAGAACCGGACTTACGTCTTTTTGTTCGTTGTCGATACACCCGCAAACTGTGGAACTCAATGGCCGACTGGCTCGGATGCACACCACTCAAACCAACACACTGGACTGCCAGCCACAGCATTGGCGGCTGGTGGCCTCAAAAAAATAGTTCTGCACTGATCCCAAGAAGGGCGATGGATACAGGGGTCATCCTAACCACCTGAGAGATCTGGAAGGAGTGCAACGCAAGAATTTTCCAACATAGGTCATCCACTCACCTGGACCTACATGCAAAGATCAAAGAGGAAGGCAGAGCCTGGTCCTTCATAGGGAGAAAGTGCTTGGAGAAATGTATTTCCATGTAAATTAAACTAAAACCTTTGGGCGAGGTCTTCGGCCTCGTGTGTTGTTCTATTTCTTCTCTATTAATGCAATAGACAGTCCTTCCTTAAAAAAAAGGTTCTGATAAGAAAGCTATGCAATTTCACAACCGCATGCATCTTTCCCTAAAGTAAAATTTTAGATCATTGGTCCTTGTGTCCATGCCTAGGAGGGTATCGAGCAGCTCACTTTCCATGAGCCATCGTGCCGTGAGGTTGGGCTCTTGAGCAATTTGACAGTCGTGCGCCATCATGCCGCGAGGCCGGTCCATGCAGAAGCTTCAGTTAGAACACAATGAAATTTGTTGTCTGTGCGTGGTGGTTCTACGACACCACATCTTGAATCAAAGTTGCAACTAGATCATCATCGTTCAAGGCCACCATTGTTGTCATTCTCCTCGACTCCCTATAATGGAAGTTAGATGGTTCACAAAGCCATGGAAACAAGAAGGAGAAGTGGGAATCGAGAACCAGATGGTTCGGCGTGGAGATTATGTGTTTGATCATAATCTTAGTGTTGAACAATTGGCAATAGTGTCGAGATGCTTGTGATTCAAATTCTCGGTTTTAGCAAAGTATCGCTAACTGTCAAGATTAGTCGGTCTGATCGGCCGTGGGGGCGGTCTAACCGGCCTAAGGTTGGTGGTCTGACTAGTCCAGGGGTGACAGTCAGACCAGCCTAAGGCCGACAGTCAGACTGGCCAGAGGACGCCTATCTTGTTCTCTCTTTGATGATTTTAGGGGTTTTGTCTTGCAAGGGTTTTGGATGGGTCTTTTGTTGTGACATAGCTTGCTATGACTTGTGGGAATTGATTTAGGGTCACCTTGAGCAATTTCCACCTATGAGTAAGCTCTTGGCTCAAGTTTTGGTTTTCCCAGTTTTTGTGCCCTCTTGACCTCATCCAATAAATTTGTGGATTCTTGTCTTCGATCATCCCGATCATCGATTGGAATAAGTTCTTGACACTCTTGATAAGCTATGCTTCAAATATTAGGGGATTTGGATCTCGGAATCAAAAGTTAGGTGTTTTGGAGATCACTTCAGGCTGTTGTCACTACAACCGGCAGTCAAACAGCTCCTCCAAGCGGTCAGACCGGCCGTGGGTCTTTGACGTCGGGGTTTTTCGGGTTCAACGCGAGACTTCTGTTGTGCTCTTGTGCTTTGGATCTTCATAGCTTTCATAGCTATTGGAGTGTTAAAGAAGTTCAATACCATAGGTCGTAAAAAATATAGGTGCTCCTATTCACCCTCCCTCCTAGTCGCTTAATCCGGTCCAACATTCCGTTAATGGGGAAGTTAGTGGGATGAACACTTCAAGATTAGTGTTGCCACATGTCACCATTTGGGGAGGGTCCAACTTGATGGGCCAATAGATCTGGTCTCAAAATATATTTTTCCCATCTGTCTAGACCCTGTGGCCATGTGTTGGTAGGGTTGTTCATTCGGTTTATTCGATAAATACGATGTGTACGGTAAATATAGTATTGTTAATTTGGTAAATATGATATTTTTGAAAATATGGTTCGGTATCAGTATCGGTAAATACCAAATTATTTCGGTACAATATTGGTAAATACCATACTTACCAAAGTTAACGCGAATCGTGAAAAAATAAGACAATTTTTTAGTACGAGAACAAAACAAACAGTGAGACTGTAGTCTTCTATACAGTAATGAACTTGTGTCTACCTTCCAGTTAGTGTAGACTATATATGACTCTCTTTATAGTGGAAGGAATCGGCTCCCTCCCCGCGTTTCCCTAGGATTATCTCCCACTCACGTGTCTCGCGGTTTTCTTTGCCTACATTGCCTCGTGCTTGAGTCACCATTCGATCGGCCGACCCGTGGATGGAGTGTTGAGCGTAGCTTCTCCTCCCTTTTCCTTCAACCAAGTTCTCGCGTCGCATGTGGACGTCTCCCGAATCCTCCCGTCTCTTTGTCGGATATGCCGTCACTTCCCCACCCTCCGCTCCGTCCCCATCACAGCTCCTCTTACCCTGCCCCGCCGCTTTCTCTTCCACTGCTCTGCGGCCGTCTAATCCCCTCTCCACACTGCCCCCTTGTGCTTGTGTCTTCGCCCCCGGCCCATGCGCCGCCCTTGCCTCGCCTCCTCCCCATCTCCACCCATGCCCCTGGGATTTCCTTCACTTGCAGCAGCTCCACTCGAATCTCGCCCTGCCAACGCTTCCTCCCCTTCTCCCTGCCTCGTGGAGCCCTCAAGGAGGCGCCCACGTACCACCTCCCTTTCGCTCTTTCCCCTTGTTCTCATGCCGCACGTCTCTCCTCTACTCTCCGCCGACTTTTCCCTTTCTCCTTCTCGCTCTTCCTCTCGTCCAAGACCAGCAGCCCATCCCACCACTTCCTCCTCGTTGCATCTCCCCACTGCCCCTCCTCTCTTTCCCCTTCTTCTCGCGACGACGTCGACGAGTTGCCACCTCCCACTGGCACTACTGTTGTGTACTAACTCTGGTGAGGTTGCCCACTCCGGTCTCTCTCCCCCTCCCTGTCTCCCCCCCTCTCTCTCTTAGAACCCAGATGGCCTCCTCTCCTTCTTCCTCTTGGCCCAACTCTTCCGCTCCTCTATTGCACAATAGTTTATTCTAGATTTAATTGTGAGGAATATGCACACTTTTTATTATTATAATTCCTAAAAATAATTGAATCAAAAGCAACATATATACTAGATATATTTGGGACTATGAAACATGGTCATCAGCTCAAATATATCTATCTCATATATATGCACTAATAAAGCAAAACCTAGAACATGAATGCTACTAACAGCAGTAGACATGAATAACATAACATGACAAATATGTAGGAAACAAGGCCTAGTCATATCAAATGATATCACTGCAACTTACAGAGAATCGCTCCAATGAAGGTCGCGGTAGAGTCTGATCCGAAGATGACGATGCACAGAGGATGATGGAGAAGGAGGAAGCCGTGAGCAGCCGCGCGAACGCTTTCCAAAAACCTAATTCGCTCCAACCCGTGTAGGATCACGAGGGACGTTGGCTTCGGAGACACTACTCTCCCCACACCGGTGCACGCCGACGAAGGAATGGAGTAGCCGAGGATGCACAAGACAAATGAACATGGCTATCTCTCTGGATGAAGCTGATTTCTCTCTTGATCAAAAACTAATTTATGAAAGGAGAGGTCTCCTTCATATAGAGTCAGCCTCAGCAAAAGAAATTCCTGCCATCATATTTATTAGAAACTGCTGTCATAACACTGTTTTATACGCAGTTATTGCATGCCATAAAGCCAACTGAAACAATGCATTCATATTTCAATTTCTAATTCATATGCATGGTTTTGAGATGCAAAAAGAAGCTGCAGCTCCACAGCCAACCGGACACGAAATCACCAGACCATTCACGCGCACGTTGCGCGTGCGGGCGATGGCGTGTCATGGCGAGGTGAGGCAAGCGAGCACGTGCATGTGTTCTTCTTTTGCTTGCTTCAACTAGGTAAGACCAACTCCACCTTATATATTGGTCTCCTTCCACCTAAACTAGCAATATAGTACTAAACTTCCCACCTTCCACCATGCATGAGTGGGTCTTTGGGATTTTTCTATGATTTAATTGGAATATTGAACAGGCCAAGCCCAAAACTCCTACATTAATTTCCCCCTTTTTGCATTTTTTTGGGAACATGTATGGGATTGTAGGATGGACTCAGTGTACATGAGTAGGACACACGAGGGGTGAGGTTTTGCACTTCATAGGTGTCTTGGTGTTGTGACTGGCCGGGTGCCTACGAGGTCAGCATGAAGTTCAAGCGGAGCTTTATGCGGCCAACAAGCAACAGGTGATGCTCTCTGCCTTTAATCTTGCCCACTTTAATGAGTAGCTAGTTAGATATGGTTGGCTTTGTGGCATGTTTAGATGTTTTGTGTCTTTAGATGAAAGAGTAACCTAAGAAGAGTTCTCTGTTTTAAGGTTAGCGATATTAGTTCATAGGGTATCAGCAGATTAAGGTTAGCGATATTGGTTCATAGGTATCAGCAGATTTGAGGAAGGTGGACTGTGTTAGTTTGCGATTTTTCTCAAGAAACTTGGATTAGTTTTCTCAATCACAATCGCTCCCATGTTTCTTTTTTATTTATGGGGGCCAATCTGAAGGAGGAGGATATGGAAAGATAAGTGGGGACATTTTTTTTGCCCATCTTGCTACATTGGAGAGTAAATTTGTCTTCCCTATTTTATATGAACATAACATGGAGGTTCATTTTATAAATGTCTAAAAGCAGCTAATATCTGAGCTGGAATGCTCTTGTGCATGCTAATATGTGGTTCATAATTAGATATCTACACTATTTCTTTTTTTGTTGCCCATAATTTTCTTTTACTTTTTTTGACTCACAAACTTTAGGGGATGCCCCTACGGTGTAAGAAATTATTAAATAGTAAAGAGTTTTATGTACAGGAAGAAAGAAAAAGAAGGAAAGGAATTTACAAGGCTCTTAGAGGTCGAAATCAAAATTTCCTTTTACTTTATCGCATACCTGCTGATATGTGGTTCAGAGCATGATGATTGCTGGAATTTTTTTAGCCCATGGAGTAATATTTCCCATTGATGGGCATGCCAAAGGAAATGGAGGTTACCGGCATACAATTGCTTAATTACTTCAGCCTGCAGGTATGTTGTCTATCACTATTTGATTGCCCTCACAAGAAAATGAACATATAACCATTTCTTAATTTGGTGCAGGAGAATGGGAGGGTTAATGAATGCAACTATTTGTCGTGACAGCCAGAAACAGTTCTACAAGGTTAGCTTACCAATCATGGTTGGTCTTTGATAGCAAGGCATGTATGTTAAAATGTCTCAGAGATGTTTCGTTCCATAGCAAGCCAATTCTACTTCTGATAATTGTGGCATGACATAATTTGTTGATTCGCATCTTTTCGCTACCTGAAAATATGCAGCCGCTTAATGGCAGGCGTGTGAAGAACTAGCTCAACCCCTCAAAAAGACAGTTGACAGCAACAATGTATCGTTTTTTATGCTGTTGACTCTGCTGGCTACAAAATGCATCCAGAGGACCTACATAATGTGTTTTTGAAGAAAGACAACTATTTTGCTTTTATAGAATTGCACATTGATCAGAGTCCCATCTTGGAGAAAGAAGGTTGGATTTTTAGTGAATTAATATGTATGTGGTTTGAAATTGCCCTTGTTCATGTCTGTTTTCTTAATAGGTGTCCTAATTGGCATTGTGACTGCTATTGCTGCTCCTGCAAGTATTAAGGTAGAATTTGAAGGGAATGGGGGTCATGCTAGAGCAGTGCTCATGCCCACAGGGTTAGTATCTCCACCCATTTGATTACATTCTTGTTGAAGGGTCTCTAGATATATGTATGTCAAATGGGTGTTCTATAGAAATGATGCTAGAATGGCTGCAGCTGAGGTGGCATTAGTAGTTGAGAAATATGTTTTGCAATCAGGATCAATTGATATTGTTGGCACTGTTGGTGCGCTTGATAAATTAGGTTCTATTTCCAAAGTTATATGCACCATCAGTTCATTCATGCCTGTGATATCTGTTAGATATATGCGCACTTTTGTGCTTGTTATAATTCCTAAAACAATAATTGAATCAACAGCAGCATATATACTAGGCATATTTGGGACTATGAACAGCAACATGATCATCAACTCAAATATATCTATCTCATATATATGCATTAACAAGGCAAAGCGTAGAACAAATATGCTATTAACAGTAGTAGACATCAACATCATCATATAACAAATATCTAGGAAACAAATACTAGCCATATGAAATGTTATCACCACGACTTATAGAGGATCGCTCTGACGAAGGTTGCAGTAGAGTCTGATCTGAAGAAGACGACACATAAAGAAGGAAGCAGTGAGCAGTCGTGCGAACATTTCCCAAAAACTTGATTTGACCCAACCCGTGCAGGATCGCGAGGGACGACGGCTTCGGAGACACTGCTCTTCCCATGTCGGTGCACGCCGAGGAAGGGATGGAGTAGCCGGGTAGCCTAGCAAAAAGGAAGCAGGCAACAGCACAAAACTGAGTCTGTCTATTCTGATAGCCTCTTTCTATTCTAGTTGTGTCTGATCTGAGAGGAGAGGTCTCCTTTTTATAGAGCCAGAGTCAGCGGAAGAAACTGCTGCTATAATGCTGATTAGAAACTGCCGTCATAAATGACATTACACTGTTTTAACTGCGGTTAAGGTGTGCCATAAAAGCCAATTGAAATAGTGTATTTAGTTTTTAGTTTCTGATCAGTGTGCATGGTTATGAGGTGCAAAAAGAAGCTGCAACTCCATAGCCAGTCAGACACAAAATCGTCGGACCATTCACACGCACGTAATGCACGCGCAGGGGCGGGCGATGGCGAGGCGAGAGAGCGAGCGTGCGCGTGTGTTCTCCTTTTGCTTGCTTCAACTAGGTAAGACCGACTCCACCTTATATGTTGGTCTCCTCCCACCTGAATAATCTAGACCCGCCATTATGAGTTAATGGAGTATTTTGATGATTAATGACAAATCTATATTTGAGACTAACACTTCTATTGATATACCTATTGTGTAGTCTTATTTGGATGAAAAAGTGAAAATCAAAGAGGTATGCATTCGACATCATATTCCTATATCTTGTTGCATTCCTCTAGAAGTCTAACTTGAATATGTGCATATATTTTTTATTACACATTTGTGTATGCACACATTTAGGGGGAGTTCACTCTATGTTTTGTGGTTTCATTAGTATTGATCCATATTTCTTTATCCACATATATTTGGGATCTCTATGTTGAAACATATCCATTGAGTATATAAAACTTGTGTAGTTCATATATACTCATATTACTTTATATTCAATTATTTGCAATTGTGTTGTGGGTCTAATGTGTGTGATAAGATGTTTTCAAGGCTTAGACCTGGAGTTTGATTGAAGACATGAAAGTGAAATGCAAAGATGATAAAAGATCGGCATGGCTCAAGACAAAGGAATCGTGCATTCATTTGTTTTGCTTCTGGAAAAGTCTTCAGTGAAAATCGGTACGACTGTATTTGGTAAGTGGTACTACCGATGTGCGGTAGTACCGGGGTTCTTTTGGTGGAACTACCATAGTGCGGTACGACCGCATATTTTGAGTGAAACTATCACACACCGGAAGTTCCGAATTTTAGTTGGTGGCACGTTATCTTCAGAGAGGGCCACTTTGGACCTCTAAGGGAAGCGGTAGTACCACCCTATGTGAACGGAACTACCGAAGAGCGGAAATACCGCATGATCAACGGCGGTAGTACCGCACCTTTCTGCAATGGCTTGTTAAGAAGCCTTTATTGTAGGTATATCTTGGTAATTAATGTCAATAATATTATGGGACTAACATTTTTCATGAGTTGGATGAATAGGTTATGTTCCAGGGTAATGGAGACTTCGGATGACATCATGAGTTGATCATCAGCAAGTTAAGGTTCAAGAAGAGGATGCATCATGTGTTCATGCATATCAAGATCTCGAAGAGGAGATGATCATGAGTTGATCAAGTCAAGAGAAGACTCATCATGTGTTGATGGAGGTCAAGTAAAGGATGCATCATGGGTTGATGCATGTCAAGACGATGACCCGGACTTAAAGTGAAGATGTGCGTGATCAAGCTTCAAGAAGATGCTCAAGGCAAAGGTATGACTAGCTAGGGCTAAGGATGTGTTTCTAGTCTTTTACCGGTCTTGGTGATTGGTTGGAAGACCAGATTGCTAGTATAGATTGCCGTACTATTAAGAGGGATCTTGTCTAGTAGCTTGAGTCTCATCATGTGTTGATAGCTCAATCTCGCTTGCTCTAGCTCACCATGGCATGATGCTATTATTTGCAAATAGTCAAGGCTCATGCATCTAATCCTTGTAGCATATGATTATATTTTACAAATGTGTTTTGCAAATGGTTTTAAGTCCATGTACCTACTCCTTGTGGAATGATCTAAGTTGGCAAATGTGTTTTGCAAATTTTTGGGATTCATGCATTTTCCCTTGGCATGGTCTAAGATTGCTTATTGCTATTTCTTTGGACTTAGACCATGGTAGTGGCTCTTTGGAGTTATGTTTTTTGATTTGATCAAATATGTTTGAGATTAATCAAATATGTGGGTTGTGTAGCCCTCTAAATAAGCTTTCCATAGAGTCTATGATTACTCAATTCGGACATCGGAGTCAAAAGTTACGACCTTTTTACCGAGTGTTATCTGTGCTGAAATTGGACTACGGTACTACCACCCGAGAAGAGAGGTACTACTGCAAAACGATAGTTCCGGCCATTGTACTGCGGTACTACCACACTTAAGTCTTTAACGGCTAGTTTTTGAGTCGTTAATGCACCTGTGCGACCGATGAACAGTAGAAAACGGTAGTACCGGAGTTTGTACGGCGGTACTGCCGCAAATCCTGATTTTTAGGGATTTCTACTCCCAACGGGCTAGTTTTTGTGTGTGGGCTATAAATACCCACCTTGGCCGGTTGAGAGACAATCTTTGGCATCCCATTTCACTCACTTGAGCTAGTGTGAGCTTCTCCTCTCAATTGTGCATGTGTTGCACCTTGTGAGCAAGGAGAGAGGTCTCTAGTTGCATGTGTTGCATCTAGAGGTGGATTTCATATCCACTTGAGCTTGTGCATTTGTTGCACGTGGTGAGAGTCAAGCAAGGGGATTGGCTTTTTACTCTTGGTGTTTGCCGACTCCTAGACGGCGTGGAGGTGTCGTGGTCTGGTGATCTTCTCAAGAAGCTTGTGAGAAGACCCGGCTTGTTGTGAAGGTTGGAGCTCACCTACCCGGAGCAGAAAAGAGCTACCACTAGTGGAATTGAGGTGTTTGGCTTAATTTATGGAGCTGGCACAATTAGTTTGGGCTTACCTCAACGTGGATTAGGGGAGACCGGAAAGTCTCCGAACACCACGGTAAAACGTCATTGTGTCATTGTGGTTTATTTCTCTTGTGATTTACTTTGTGCAATTTACATTCCTAGAATTAAATTGCTTACATGTATTTGTATGATTGTTGTCGTTATCAATAGTCTTATGTTGTTGGTGCACTTAGTTAAGACTAGTTGATTTAGGTTTTAATTGAGCAAAACCGAATTGATTTACAATTCCGCATAAAACTCGATTTTAGCCAAAAATTTTAAAACCGCCTATTCACCCCCCTCTAGTCGGTCTCCTCAATCTTACAAGTGGTATCAGAGCTTGGTCTCTCATTTATTAGACTTAGCCGTCTAGAGAGAAAGGATGGCCACTAGTGATATAGTGCACCTTGGTGAAGCACCTCTATTTGATGGCACAAATTATGATATTTGCAAAATTCGCATGTCTTATTATTTTAAGGCCATGAGCCCTAAAATTTGGTGGATTGTAGATGTGGGCTTTTCTCCTCCATGGGATCCTCTTGCTCCAACAAATGAGGAAGAGAAATGCTCACATCTCGATGCTCAAGCAACTAATGCTTTATTTAGTGATTTGAGTGTAGAGTTGTTCAATGAAGTATGCAATCTCAAGAACTCTCATGAGATGTGGACCCATCTTCAAGATCATTATGAAATATCCACCTCCACTAATGATGATTGCACACAAGAATGGATGTCAAGAGAAGAATGCTCAACCTCTTGATCCGATAATGAAAAATCCACAAGCTTCTCCACATCACCTCATTGCTTTATGGCCAAAGGTAATAAGAAGGTAAATGATGATGATGAACCTTCATATAATGAGTTGATGGATATGTTAGAAGAGCTTAATGAATATCTTGGGAAAGAGAAGATGAGATTCAAGGTTTTAAAGAAAGAGCATATCTCTCTTCAAAATAATTATGATATGCTAAAAGAAGAACATGAATCTCTACTTCTCAAGGAAGCCACTAGCTCTAAGGTGGATATAGGCATTACATGTAATTTACTAGATAATATGCCATATATAGCTCCTAGTTCTTGCATTTCATCTAAGGATAGCATATACATCTCTTGTGATGATTTGCTAGATATGTCTTGTAGCTCTAGTAAAAATGCTTCTACTTCCTCTATGCTTGTTGAGACTAACCTTGTAGAGGAAAACAAAGAGCTCAAGGACCAAGTCACCAAGTTGAGCAACGACTTGGAGAAGTGCTACAAAGGAAAGGCCACTCTTGATGATATATTGAGCAAGCAAAGAAGCTTGCAAGACAAGAGTGGTATTGGCTTCATCTTCAAGAAGGAGAATAGCAAGACAAGGCACAATGCAAGACACACGAAGAATGTCAAGTGCCTTGGTTACAACAAGAAGGGTCACTTTGCCTCGGTGTGCCCAAATAAGTTAAATGACAAGCAATTGTTATCAAAGAAGAGGCAAGCTAGCAATAAGCAAGACAAGAAGACAAAGGATGGAAGAAAATGTCAAACTTGCTATAATTGTCGGAGAAGGGACATTTCAGTAAGGATTGTCCCAAAGGTATCACTCCTAAGCCTATTATCTATAATGATCATTATTTTCTTAGGAAGGCTAGAGATGGTAGGGTGATTGCTAGATGTGTTAGTTCAACTAAGACTATTGCTAGGGCCATTTGGGTGCCCAAATCTCTTGTGACTAACATCCAAGGACCCAACTGAGTATGGGTACCACAAAGTGCTTAAATGATAAATAGGTACTTGGAGAGGCATTGGAGCTTTAGCTCACTCATGAAGAGGTGGATTCCACCATATGCAAAATTGCAGCCAAGCTTGAGGATGATCAAGTCACATTAAGCATCAATACCATCTCCGTAACAAGTACTTACATTGTGTAGGTTGCATTCCATGAAAATATTTTAAAAGGGGTGTTCTTGCTCTTGTGCTAAATCTTGTTTATTAAAATCTTGAGCAAGATGGCAGTGGCACATTAAGGGAAAGTGCTAAGTCATAATCATGTATATCACATTCCTAAGTGTGCCCAAATAAATTAAGTGCTAGTAATGTTTTTCAAAATTGAGCCTTTTAGCCAAAAGTCAAAAATTTCATAAATATTGTTAATCCTTTGACAAACGAGTTGTAAAATGTATGCAAATGCTATTCAAAGGTTTCCCAAAGGTTTTGGCTCAAGAAAAACCTATTTTAAGTGAAAATAAATTTCTAGCCAAAATTCTAGATCATAGCATCTTGTTTTTGACATAAACTAGATTCTTGTGTAAAGTCTATTCTAAAAGGAATTTGAAAATCATCCCAAAAGGAAAATCCTAGAGTTGGCCATTCTAAACCTTTTTAGTATTCAAAATATTTTCAAAAGGCCAAACTAGAAAATTTTATTTGATTTTCAACTCGTCCAAAATAACTAGTTTGACCTAAGTGGTCACTCTCTAGCACTTAAGTGAGTTTTGCTATTTGAGCCAAATTTATTCATATAAATAGGTTCACAATGGTATTCATGACTCATACATGAAATTGGATGTTTAAATTCCATCATATGCTTACTTTAGCTCATTTGAAGAAGTTTCATCAAAATAAGTTTCATTTGCGAAAACGAAAGCTTAATTCATAAAAACTATGTCCTTATATGCTCTTCAGTCTCTTCAATGCATAATGACCCTAAATGATATTTATTTGAGTACAAAACTAAGGATCATTTGTATATTTCTCAATTCCAAGATCTATCCTTGAAGTTCCAGAAAAATCGGAACTACCGACGGCTTAACAAAGGTACTACCGGCCATTGAAAGACGGTACTTGCCGCATCTCGGTACTACCGCCATTTGCACGTCGATACTACCGATTTCTCTAACAAGACAGTCATTTCATTCCATTCAATTTTAAACATACTTTGGCTGCTTCCTTTAGTCAGGTTGATCATTGTTATCTTTGCTAACTACCCTCAAGTACTTTCTTGATTCCATATGCCATTTTGATCGCATTGTGATGTTTTTATCATAAAAATGATATTCTTTCTAGAAGTGGTAGCTTCTCTTGATCATCTTGACCTCGACATGAGATTCATGTTTTTACATGATATCATCTTATTCCTTCAAAGTGGTATCTAATTTCATTCCTTATCAATCATACTTCTTTTAACCTAGCTCAAGTACTCTTCGTGTACAAATAGATTCTCTCTTTTCCTCTTCTCTTTGGATGCTTTCTTTGAAGATCTTTGCGAGAGAAGTTCAAGCACTTTGCAATTTCAAGTCTTATCAATATGTGGTTTCTACAAGTAATGTTCAACGACTATCTTACAAGTGTGATCCACATGTAGACATTTTTGGTGCTTAATGTCAAAGAGGGAGAAATTGGTTGCAAATAATGGTCAAAGGAAAGAGGTTGAAGTCATCAAGAGTTTTGGATGGATATATCTCAAAGAGATGACAAAGAAGAATGTGACAAGATGGAAGAGAATCCTTTGTGTGTCAAATGAGAAGAAAAGAATGCCAAGAGGAACCTTTGCGTAAGGGGGAGTTAGTTTTTTGTGAAAAACTTATTAAATATTTTGGGCTTACTTAAAAAGGGGTAAAGTATTAATAATGGAAAAACTATTTTACCTATTTACCCAAAATGATTTATGGATCTTGTGAATGCATGATTCCATTCTCATTAGCTTCATTTGGTATTTTTGGAGTGAAATTGTCAATGATATGCAAGTTTAACCTTTTAAAGAGCCTCTTTGGTTAAAAGTCAAAAATCTTTCTTAAAAAGATAACATTTATGAAAAACTATACAAAAGTACTTAAATATATATTTCAAAGGTTTTCCAATGCTTTGGAAGTAAAAATTTCTATTTTAGAAACAAAATATCAAATTTGGCCTCAAAATGATCTTGTTTTTGAATTAAATGACATATTTCCTTAAATCAAAATCTAATGAGTTTTTGAAAAAGTTGTCAGTACCAAGCTCAAAGGTTTGGTCATTTCAAATATTTCTCTAGTTCAAATTTTTTACAAAAGACCAACCGTTGAAAAGTTATATCTATTTGAAGTTCACCGAAAAAACAAGCTTTTACCCAAAATGACCTATTCTTGCATATAGTGAGTTTCGCTATTTGAGCCAGATTTATTTGTTTATCTTGGATTGAAATAGTATTTCTAACTCTTACAAAGCCAAGCAAGTGAAAAACTCTATGAAATTCAAATTGGTTTGTATTTTGAACCTTTAATGCAAAATTATCATTTTTATGTGCCTACAAAGCGCTTTTTGCCATATCTTTTGAAAGAAAACTCTTTTTTCAAAAATTATTTTTGGAAAACATTTTAAATAGTACAAAGTTAAAATCTAGAAATTTTCAAAGTATTTGGACTTCATTTGAAAAGGTTTTGCCTTTTTCTTCTCTTTAAGCAAAAATCTTACAAAGAAAGCGCATATCTTTGAAAATTATTCTTGGAAAAGTTTGTTAGGAGTCCAAAGTTTGTTTCTGCCAAATTTGAAAGAATTTTGACTTTATTTGAATTTTTTTTGAATTTTTCTCTCTTTGATCAACATGCTGAAAATTCAGACTTTTGCAAGTTTTGAGCTGATTTGTGATTTTTGTATCTCCAAATGGATTCATAATTTGAGGAAGATATAATGATAAAATTTTATGCTCTATAGTTTGTATTATATGCCAAATTTTATCAGATTTATTGGAATTGTTTTAGCATGTTTTTCAGCTATCTTTCAAAGCTCAAATGGAATGTGAAATCTGAAAAACCTGAAACTTTCAGTTTTATAAAACTTTGTGATTTTCATATCTTCAAAATGGTTGATATTTGGTTGAGCCTCCCAAAATGAAAAGTGTGTGTATTTACAAGGATTAGCTCCATGATTTATTTTAGATTTTTCGGAGCTTGTTTCCATACCTTTTTCAAATGTTCTAAGAAGGTTGTGAGCTCAACATGATTTCAATTTGTGAATTTGTAAAAATGAGTATGGTATCTTTATGAAAAATGTTTATTTGGGAGATTTTAAGGATGAGTTTATTTGAATGTGCTCTAAATATCATCCCTTTTAGTTAAACTCCAACATGGCCTCGTTTCGAGTTATTTTGCTCTTTTCAGCCATAAAAGAGGAGTTTATGACATGTTTTGGTTTAAGGGGGAGAATGATATATGATCAACAGGTTTGTGATCTATTTTGGTTTTCCTCAAATATCTTGAAAACACAACCTTACTTCAAAAGAGGAAGAATATTTCAATGATCAAAATAAAATGAATTCTATTGCCAAGCTCATTGTTTTACAAAGACTCTATGTTGGCTTAGATTTGTTTTGGATTTTTGGTGTTTAATGCCAAAAGGGGGAGAATATTTATATGATCAATATATTTCCATTTGGATTCCGTCTTGTGATTTCACCTTATTTCATGCATGTCTTGAGGAGGAGCATCTCATTCATACACATAGACTTCTATATGCATCATGTGCATAACCTTGCCATTCTCATATGCATAATGCTAGAAGCTTTAAATTAGTGACATGTATAGATATAGTTCAATAGCTTAAATTCTTATCTTCTGATGATTTATATCCAAATATTGTTATTGATAAAGGATTTGTCATCAATCACCAAAAAGGGGGAGATTGAAGAATCTAGACCCGCCATTATGAGTTAATGGAGTATTTTGGTGATTAATGACAAATCTATATGTGAGACTAACACTTCTATTGATATACTTGTTAGAGAAAATATGTTAGAGATAGAAATCTCTTTTGTATTCCTTATCTACCTTTTGTATTGCCTTATCTGTATATGGTATACACCTCTTGTACACCTTATATATATTGCCCATTGGGCCTCTTCAATATACACACAATATTCATAACATGGTATCGGAGCAAAGGTTAGAGTTAGGGCTACTGTAGCACCGCCGCCTCCTAGGCTCCTAGGCTCCGCCCGTCTCCGCTGCCGCCGCCCCCGAGAGGAGCTATCTCCACTCCTGGGGGTCGGCCACGTTTAGCAGCATCTTCATCCGGGTCGCCGCCACAGCTGCTTGGCTCAATGGTCACCGCCATCTCAACATCACCTGGTCCTTGTCTTCATCGCCTGGCCGTCCGCACGAACCGCCTCGCCTCGTCTTCTTTGTCGCCGACGCCGGCCTCGGTCTACCTCGACGTCTCATCTGCTCCATGCGAGAGGAGGGAGAAGGGGGAGGAGAGCACCTCGTGTGGGAGAAGACGATTCAGTTGGTGGAGGTGCAGGGAATGCCAAGATCATCCGCGACCACCTCCGCTGGTGCTACCGCATCGAGGGCATCCAGATCGATACCGGCCAATTCCATCGACGCCGCCGCCGAGCCTCCCGAGCCGCTGACCTCCTCTCCCGCCGGGCCTCCCGACCTCCTTTGCGCTAGATCGCTGCCTGCTCCGGAGCCCATGTCACCCAGATCCGCTCTCTCTCCTGCTCCCGCCATGGCTGATGGCCTGCATTGCTCGCCGCCTCATGACAGAGTAGCCGCCACGCAGCGTCTTGTTGGGGGCGACGACGCCCACGCCTCTACGTTGACGCCATGGTTGCTTGCCTTCCGTTGGCCTCGATTCAGCTCTATCGCCTTCTCCCTTGCCGCACGCACCGGGGCAGCAACTTTTCTTGGAGGAAGCCGAGGGAGGAGATGCATTGGGGAGGAGGGGAGAAAAGCAACAAATCCAACTCTCGTGCCTTGTAGATTGCTCTCCTTCTTCACGGTCTTAAGCTGGCTTCTACTTGGGCAAGAGAGGATAGGGAGAGGAAGCAGTCTACTTCTATTGGCCCGATTGGGATGACGATTGGGATGTTGATGATGAGGAGATCTTTTGAAGAAAACAGATCGAGCAGGACTTCGGGATTGCTTGTGGCATCTAGTTATGCGATCTGCTGCTATTCTACTGCTGCTAGCTATTTCTTTCGTCTTTTATTTCTTTGTGTCGTTTCTTCTGTTGCGTCCATCCAAATCCCTAGAACTCTATCCTTAGAGTTCGTCCATGCCATACGAATCTATAAATTTGTTGTCAATCATAGAAGCATAGGAATTTCTTTGCATGGCAGCAGCCGCTGCTCTTTTCTTCGAGCCGCTGCAGATCTGTCACTCCAAGCTTTTAAGGCCGCCGCACTTCCTGTGCACTATGTCTCTATTGCGCTTCTTGTGCACTACATCGCCGCCGTCTTGGGCTTCGATGTGCGCTGTCATGCTTCTATCTATTCCTATTCGGTTTGACTTGACAATTTTCTCTATTTTTGTCGGTTTCATCATCTTCTTCGTTATGTTGCCGCGGTCGACTTTGATCCCGCACCTTGTGCTTTATGGGCTATCGCACAACATCGAATGGGAGGAGATCTTTTATCGACATATTTTCCAAGAGCTGCATGCTACGACGACATTAACAAGACTCGGACTTTGGATTTTTCATATTTTAGTGTCAACCCATTCCAAATGCAATGTTATTACATACGCCTTGCATTTGAGGGGGGTGTTAGGGATATGTTAGAGATAGAAATCTCTTTTGTATTCCTTATCTACCTTTTGTATTGCCTTATCTGTATATGGCATACACCTCTTGTACACCCTATATATATTGCTCATTGGGCCTCTTCAATATACACACAATATTCATAACAATACCTATTGTGTAGTCTTATTTGGATGAAAAGGTGAAAATCAAAGAGGTATGCATTTGACATCATATTCATATATCTTGTTGCATTCCTCAGATCCAAAATATAGGTTGAACTCTACTAAAAGTCTTACTTGAATATGTGCATATGTTTTTATTACACATTCGTGTATGCACACATTTAGGAGAAGTTCACTCTATGTTTTGTGGTTTTATTAGTATTGATCCATATTTCTTTATCCACATATATTTGGGATCTCTACGTTGAAACATATCCAATGAGTATATAAAACTTGTGTAGTTCATATATACTCATATTACTTTATATTCAATTATTTGCAATTATGTTGTGGGCTAATGTGTGTGCTAAGATGTTTTCAAGGCTTAGTCCCAGAGTTTGATTGAAGACATGAAAATGAAATGCAAAGATGATAAAAGATCGGCATGGCTCAAGATAAAGAAATCGTGCATTGCATTTGTTTTGCATCTGGAAAAGTCTTCAGTGAAAATCAGTATGACCACATATCACATCCTCAGATTAATAAAGAGAATTATTATGCATCTCATGAGCATGCATCATTGTTTTCAAACTTTTGCATAATTTATTGCACTAGGAAAATCTTAAACAAGTGTTAAACCTACACTTTGTAATTTAACTCTAAAAGAAAACAGGAACAAAACCTTATGAACATCTTCTGGAAATAATTTATTCAAATACTATAGTAATTATAATGAATTAATATAATTTTTTCCAAATTTTTGGGACTGGTTTAAACCTTGAGAAAATTCAAACATCATTTAATGACATACACTAAGTTTGAATTTATTATATACACATTATATCATGAACAGTAGTGTTCAATAATTTTTATGGGCACTAGACCTTCCCAGGAACCCCCTTGATTTATTTCATGATTTTAAGAAATTTATTTCTATTTTTAACACCTTGGTAAAAGTGGAGAAAACAATTTAAATCTCAGTCAAGCCCTAAACCTAACCAGCTGCACTGTTCATCGGGCTCGAGTCTGACTCAACGAACCAGCTCAGCCCAACCAACTAAATGCACCTAACGGGAACCCTCCGATCAGAAATCAACGGCGTAGATCGCGTAACTCTTCGGCCCCGTCCGAATGTTCGTGCTTAAATGTTGACCGTTCGATCGAGATCCAGCGGTCCACGTGAACTCACTTATCGTGAGCTCTTGCGCGCGTGTTGAGACGCTGATGACGAGGGCCCACCTGTCGGATCCGTCTCCCTCCTCTCGCTGGCACTCACGAAGGCGCCGAACGCCACGCCGCCGCGACGCTCTGAGCCGCTCTGTCGACGCCGTCAATCCGCCGCTGCCGTTGACCACTCCTGGAGCTCCCCCGTCTAACGCCGCTTCCGCTCCGTCCCTTTCCCGGGGATAACACCCCCTCCACACCTTTCATTTCCTCACTTCTCTTCTTTTCAGTAGAAGAGGAGGACGCCATTGAGAGCTCCTCGCTTGGGTAAGCTTCACCCGCGTGGTTCTCCTCGCTTATGCGTTCATTGCCTTTCCTATTTTAGCTAACATCAGCTCGTGTATTTGCTTGTAGCTTCGGTTTCATCCTCATGCTCTAGCTCACATCCAGGGCGCGCACCTGAGGACCTCACCTTGTCATCTTCGACTCCGGTGAGTATTATCCTCCCGTTTTCGCGTCACTTTGTGCCTCTTTACTCCCTAATCAAAACCCCTCAACTAATTGGTATAATGCATGACAGGGTTGCGGTGAATCGAAGTTTTACTCTCTTCGGCCGTGGAACCAACCCTTCGTCTCCCACTTTCCTCCGGTAAGGCTGAGGTCGATTCCTTGCTTCTATAGTTTCCTCAGACGTTATTTAGGCCATCCCGGTCATTCACTCCCTTTGGTTTTGCTCAGGATCAGCTCTCCTCGCAAAGCCGTGCCATCATCTTTGTCTTCTCCGATGCCGACGCAACTCCGGCCTACCCCGAGCACCCTCCTTAGCTCAGGTAACTTCCTCTTAGTCTCTAGGACCTGGGCACCCGCTTGAATATCGCTGCGGAGCTTCACATTGCTGCATGCATCATGCCCGTAGCTTGAGCCCTGCTCAACTCCGGCTCACCGCATACCCATCCATCCGCTTAAGACCACTCCCATCTTGTCGCGCTGATTATTGCGCAGACTATCCTCGCTCGTGGTCGGCTCCGCCATGGCGCGTAGCACCGGTGAGCCACCGGGCAAGCGAGCGAGAGCGTGTCGGGCCGTCCGGCACGACTGTAGCAAAGGCATTAGGACTTTGATTCGATCATTAAAGCAGCTAATGATTGGTTAGCCTTTAAGTGTTGTCTTAGCCGCAGTACTGAGCCACTTACAGGTGGTCCCATGCACAGAAAACGGCTGGGTTAAATTAAAGCATAGAGAGACTGACGGGTGGGGCTGAGTCCTTAAGTTCCGTGCGCTTTGCACGCGCACGTGTAGACCGAGTCCATTGGACCGCGTCTATGACGATGGATCCCACACGTCAGGGCAAATTTTAGAATCGAAGTTAAAAAGGAAAATGAACTATTCACTGGCCCCACTTGTCATCGCCTGTGGCTAGCACAGCGTCCGGTGCAAAAAGGAATAAATAATTTAGAAAAATACAAAATCTGTTTGTTTATACACTGAAAAATATGTATAACTTCAAAAATACATAACTAATTCATCTTAACTCCACAATGGATGAAACCACTTCTGGTAATTTTCATTTTTAATGAACTTAATATTAAAATTGGTTTCAAACATGTCTCTATAGCAGAGAGTATTAAAACTATTATTTTTACAATAGAAAAAGGTTGATAACTTTAAAATGGATAACTCATTCATAAAAATTCCAAATGAGGTAAACTCAACTATTCTGGTCTTGTAATAATATTTCCTATTTATTCATATAATCCTTATACCCTTCATTGCTCTTCAAAGTTTGGCCAAATAATTAAATTGCTCAATGGGAATATGTTTGAAATCTGAAATTCAAACCTTAATAACTTTGCATACTAAATCCAAATGGAATAATTCTTTCACCTAAATTCATCTAAAATCATGGTTTAGCTACTGTATAAAAATTATGCATTTTTGAGCATTTTGAAGTTTTGAGTATTTCTCGATGCTTATTCGAAATTATATTTATTTAGATACCGAGCCTATCGATATTGACTTATACGCTACTGAGGAACGGCAACTGAGTTACCAGCAAGGCAAGCATCATTTGAACTTTCTTTTTTGCATCATATTTGATCCCAGTTTTGTTAAGATAGTGCAATGATAATTGCTTGCATGTTATTTTTTATAATGTCGCTATTTTTGTGATGTGTAGTTTAGTTATCTCCTAATTCATTGAGGTTATACTTGAATTATTCCAGTACCACATGCTTAAGTTAGAATGGTTGAAATATATGGTTCGGGTTTGCTTAGCCATGCCAGTCTAGAACCGGTAGTTGATTGTCGGGAATAACCCGACAATTATGGGATAAACATCACTTCATTATATACTTTTATTTCAGATCTTCGCATCTGTTTTATGAGTCAATTTTTATCAATTTAAATGAGCTTTTGGGTCTGGACAAGTGATGGTGCCTTTGTGCATGAGATTTGGGTAAGTGGTTGACTTGTCTGGACAATTAAGGACCGAACTTTGGGTACCTACGGTTCAAGCAAAACTCATTCTATCACACGCGGTGTATGGGCACTACTTGGTTAAGTAAGGGGTTGGTATTGTTGAGTTGATGACTGGTGGTGTGAGGGCGTATATGTGTTCCATTGCATGTACGTTCCATAAGGGTACCGATTGCAATTCTTTTAGTGAGGGTGAGCCCTATTTAAGCTTTATTAATTGGGTCGGTGTTTCCGGCACAACTTGCGTGCCCGTTTAGTTGTAGGTGGGTAGCCTACACTTAAATGGGATTACGACGCGTATGGGTGAATCAACTCAATGATATCAACTTGCTGAAAAATACTAATTCTTGTTTTACCCGGTCGGCATACCATAGGAAGTATGATATATTCGGAGGCATCTGGAGGCTTACTGTCACATCCTCAAATTAATAAAGAGAATTATTATGCATCTCATGAGCATGCATCATTGTTTTCAAACTTTTGCATAATTTATTGCACTAGGAAAATATTGAGCAAGCGTTAAACCTACACCTTGTAATTCAACCCCAAAAGAAAACAGGAACAAAACCTTGTGAACATCTTCTGGAAATAATTTATTCAAATACTATAGTAATTATAATGAATTAATATAATTTTTCCCAAATTTTTGGGACTGGTTTAAACCTTGAGAAAATTCAAACATCATTCAATGACATACACTAAGTTTGAATTTATTATATACACATTATGTCATGAACAGTAGTGTTCAATAATTTTTATGAGCACTAGACCTTCCCAGGAACCCCCTTGATTTATTTCATGATTTTAGGAAATTTATTTCTATTTGTAACACCTTGTTCACAGTGGAGAAAACAATTTAAATCTCAGTCAACCCTAAACCTAACCAGCTGCACTGTTCATCGGGCTCGAGTCCGACTCAGCGAACCGGCTCAGCCCAACCAACTAAATGCACCAAACGGGAACCCTCCGATCAGAAATCAACGGCGTAGATCGTGTAACCCTTCGGCCCCGTCCAAACGTTCGTGTTTAGTGTTGACCGTTCGATCGAGACCCAGCAGTCCACGTGAAATCACTTAACGTGAGCTCTTGCGCGCGCGTTGAGACGCTGACGACGAGGGCCCACCTGTCGGTGCCGTCGTCAACCTCCTGCTACAATGCACAGACTTCGCTCACCATGCGCCCGGCTCGCTCTACCGCATGCCGTCATCGCCGTGACCGCACCGCGTCCGTTGGCCACTCCTGGAGCTTCTCCATTTGACGCTGCCTCCGTTCCGTCTCTCGGTTGAGCATAAGTCATCCCCAAACCCTTGCAAGCTCCTCACTTCTCCTCTGTTGACTGAGGGGAGGGAGGCTTGCTCGAGCTCGTTCATTCGGTAAAGCACCGGCCTTCTTGCCCGTTCTTGTTCTTTTTGGTTACCTTCTCCATTTTTGCTGACCTTATCTCTTGATCTTGCTTGTAGCCCCTGGACCGGTGCCAGTACGAGCTCTAGAGCGCGCCCGGGGCAGACTGTGGTTGTCTTTTCCGTCTCCGGTGAGCTCCTCTCAAAACCTTTTGCATCACGGTGTGCCTCAGGACCTAACAAACCTTTCCCCTCAACTTATTTGTCGGATTGTTGACAGGAGCTAGGGAATTTGGGATTTTTCCTCTTATCGGGCAAGAACCCTTTTTCGTCCTCCATTGTCGTTTGGGTAGGACATTTGCCAATCCCTTGTTTTTACACTATCTACTTAGCCTCCTTGACCTTTCTAGCACACTCATTGCCCTTCGTTTTGTGCCCAGTACCCTACCCTCGTGGAGCTTGCCGCCGCCGTCGCCATTGCCATGGCCAACCCAACCTCAAGCTCCTCCGGCCTCTCCTGAACCTCGGTAAGCTTCAGTGTGCCTTGCCTTAGCTTATGTGCGCACTTGTTTGCACACCGCGGAGCTTAACTTGCACATGCACGCACACCGTGGGAGCGCCGCCGCCCAACTCAGGCAAGCCGCCGCTGCAGGCCACTAGGGAACTCGCCACCGGCACCTTGTGCTGCGCAAAGGTCCGAGGAACCCATTCCTGCCCTTGGATTTCGCCACCGTGGACCCTAGCTCGGAGGCCGCAAAGTCACGGGCGAGGAGCTCCTGTGTCGGAACTTGACGACCAGCAGTAGCTCGGGATTAGAACCAAATCCCGATCATTTAGGTTAAATCTTGGGTTTAACTGCGCTAATGATTGGGCTTTGTTTAACCTTGAGTCCCTTACAAGTGGGTCCTTGCACAGAAAATGAGGAGTTAATGCACCTGTTTTAGCTATGGGTGTATGACATGTGGGCCATGGACGATTTAGGGGTAGTGCAGAGTTATGGGATGCGTTTTCCTTTTAGGAAGACATATTTTTGACATGCTTAAGAAAGAAGTACGTTTTGGTTTTAGGAAAACGTATTTTTTTAGAATACGCTTTCCTTCTCAGCTCGGTTTGGTCATTTGACCGAGTCAACTGTTGACCAGGGCCACTGGTCAAGGATCATGCTAGAGGCACGCCCGAAAGAAAAGTAGTAAATGAATTAGAAAATCTGAAAACGAATTATTTGTACACTGTAAAATATGTATAACTTCCAAAAATGCATAACTAATTCATCTTAACTCCAAAATGGATGAAACCACTTCTGGTAATTTTCATTTTTAATGAAATTTATATTAAAATTGGTTTCAAACATGTCTCTGTAGTAGAGAGTATTATTGTGGAGAATGATCCATTAACACTGTTATTTTTACAAAAGGAAATGCTGATAACTTTAGAAATTCATAACTAAATCATGAAAATTTCAAATGAGGCAAACTCAACTGTTCTGGTCTTGCAATAATATTCCCTATTTATATATATAATCCTTATACCCTCCACTGCTCTACAAATTTTGACCTCATAATTAATTTACTCAAAGAGGGCATGTTGAAATCTGAAATTCGAACCTTAATAACTTTTGCATACTACATCCAAATGGAATAATTCTTTCACCTAAAACCGAGCCTATCGATATTGACTTATACGGTACTGAGGAAGAGTAACTGAGTTACCAGCAAGGCAAGCATCATTTGAACTTTCTTTTGCATCATATTTGATCCCAGTTTTGTTAAGTTAGTGCAATGATAATTGCTTGCATGCTATTTTGATAATGTCGCTATTTTTGTGATGTGTAGATTAGTTATCTCCTAATTCATTGAGGTTATCCTTGAATTACTCCAGCACCACATGCTTAAGTTAGAATGGTTGAAATATATTGTTCGGGTTTGTTAGCCATGCAAATCTAGAACCGGTAGTCGATTGTCGGGAATAACCCGACAATTATGGGATACACACAACTTTCTTTATATACTGTTGGTTCAGATCTTCGTATCTGTTTTATGAGTTAAATTTTGTCATTTTAAATGAGCTTTTGGTCTGGGCAAGCGATGGTTAGTGACGGTGCCTTTGTGCACGAGATTTGGGTAAGTGGTTGACTTGTCTGGACAATTAAGGACCGAACTTTGGTAACATCTTTGATTCAAGTAAAACTCGTGCTATCACACGCGGTGTATGGGCACTGCTTGGTTAAGTAAGGGGTTGGTATTGTTGAGTTGATGACTGGTGGTGTGAGGGCGTATATGTGTTCCATCGCATGTACGTTTCATAAGGGTACCGATTGCAATTCTTTATAGTGAGGGTGAGCCTTATTTAAGCTTTATTAATTGGGTCGGTATTTTCGGCACAACTTGCGTGCCCGTTTAGTTGTAGGTGGGTAGCCTACACTTAAACGGGATTACGTCGCGTATGGGTGAGTCAACTCAATGATATCAACTTGCTGAAAAATACTAAGTCTTGGTTTACCCGGCCGGTATACCATAGGAAGTATGTTATATTCGGAGGCATCTGGAGGCTTACGGGCTAATCAAGTCATGTGGGTAAAGTAGTACACCCCTGCAGGGTATAAATCTATTCGAATAGCCGTGTCCACGGTTATGGACGACTACTTGAGTAACATGGTTGCTATTGTTAGACTTGGAATTAAAATTGTGGTATAACTTGGTATGGCCATGAATGGGATGTTCATGTTTGTTGTTGTATCAAAGTAGACAGCCACTTTGTCATTGTATGGTTCTTTTGTTATTCAATTTACTATCTATTCACATGCTTTACTTCGACTTCAAATCTGATTTTGAATTGGCACTTGAAAAACTAGTATGTGTAGGTTGTAAATTGTTGCGTCTCTTATGCAAAACTAAGCCAATATGAGCCATCCTTTGGAACAACCTCTAGCATGATTAATCTTTATTTGTGTAAGACTTGCGAGTACCTTTGTACTCAACCCGGTTGCTACAATTTCAGGTAAGGAAGTGTTTGAGCCCGTTGAATTCGTTAGCGCCGATTTTGGCGACGCTAATGAGTAATGCTATCGTTTAACTCCCAGTCGGTTGCCGATGGGTTATGGGGCATACCATGCTGGATATTTTGGTTTATTTACTTGCTTCCGCTGCTACTTAATACTCTTATTTGAATTTGGCCGGTTGGCCGTTTGTAATAGTTGTAAACTTTAACTATTATGTTGTTTGTCTTTTGAACTATCTATTTATGTTGTTGTATGGATGTGATCAACGTTGTATGAGAGTATGAGCATATTGGTCGCTGATCTTGGGAGCCAATATGATTGCATACTCGCTGTTCGTAGCTTCCTATTTAACTCACTAAGTGTAGTGCTTGACTTGTTGGAGAACCGACAATCATGTCGTGCTCGCAGAGGAGCAGCGCGCATGATCGTCGGGGCTCTAGTTTTCAGTTAAGCCTCTCACTTAGATGGAGTTAAGTTGGAATCCATTTACCTGAGGCCCTAGAGTTATGTCCTTAAGACCATGCTTAGTCTCGGTCTTACGGAGATAACTCGGGGGTCCTTACAGCGTTGGTATCAGAGCCATACTGACTGTAGGTTAGAGATAGCATGGGCGTTAAGTTTAGCAAGTCTCTTGGTCAAAATATTTTTAATTTATCAAAATTACTTTGAAAAGTTTAAGTTAGGGATATCTTTTATTCCTCATCCATCTTAGTATTATTTCTTACCTTATTCTGGTTTTGATTTACAAAACTAACTTTCCTTGCCCTTCTTGTCCTTTAGATGAATCCTCAATACCTTGTTCGGGAGACTCAAGCTGAGAATGTGGGAGGATACCCGGAGTTACTACGAGACATGATGTGGAGGGCCAACTTCACCTACCAGCCTACGTACTCTATCTATCGCCGAGACCGAGGGCCAGGAATGGAGGAGTACCTGGCCGTAGCTGACATCATTGCTAGGCGTGTTACTGGAAGCATCCCTTACCGATTTCAGGCATGTGGCACTTCTGAGACCATGGCACTTCAGGAAGTGGCTCGAGTGGCCATGAGTCGCCTTCGCTACGATTTGACCGAGCTGTCTCAGCCGCCCTATGACCGTTTCCCCATGCAAGCACATGTTGGGGAAGTGAGCAGGTTCGCTAGGATTTAGTTCGGGGAGGATCCCCAAGTTTGACAACTGGCGAGGCTGGTGCACACTATGGACTTGATGCATCGTTGCACCATGCATGAGTTGTGGGAGACGCGGCGCCGTCTCATCATAGCCCAGGAGCACCTGCGACTCATGCATGACATGAGGCTTATTCATAGTGATGTGCTGTATGGCGCTAATGTGATCTCTCCCTACCTTTCTGCGCCACCAGAGTATCGCCTTCCCGTAGTAGAAGGCCATATTAATGCCATAGGATCACCTTTATGTCTCCCTAACCTAGGGGACCCGACGATCTGAGATCCTGGATGTCACCTTCTAGATGAGTTTCGTGAACTTTGACCGGAACAATATCTAGGATGTTAGGGTAGTAAGCTCGCTGTCCTGTTTGTGTTCGGCGATGCATGTATCTTTAAAATTCTTGTAATAGCCTAGTAATTGTTGGAACTTTCGTGTTATTTGCAAGAACTTTTATTCCGGGCAATTACCATTCGCCTTTGGGCTAATCAATGTAATTGTACCAGAACTCTATGAATGGTTTTATTGGATCTTGTACTAGCCTTAGGGCCTTGGTACCCCATTTGGTGTTATGTTCTTGCGTATTTTTGTATATTTATCATTATGCATGCTTATGTATAACTTATTAAATTTTTCTAACCATCCGTGTCACTCTGAGATGACAGTCCCAACACTCGCCGAGAGCGCTTGACATGATGAGGGTCTCCACCCTTAGAACCGCATTCAAGCTGCTTTGGGTGAACCTTCTCACCAAGATCATCATCGGTCGAGTCACTTTTGCAGGAGACACTTCCACCGCCTCCTACCATGGCGGAAGTGTTGGCTCAAATAGAGGGGAACCGTATGGACCAAACCAGGATCCTTGAGGCTATCGCACGTAACACCTCTGCTGCTCCTGCAGCAGCAGGGGGAGGTGGAAATCATAGAGCTCATGGAGGTCTCACTGACTTCCAGCGGACTAACCCTCCCACCTTTGTGGGCACTGAGGACCCAATGGAGGCCTAAGATTGGCTGCGGGACATTGAGAAGAAGCTAGCTATTGCTCGATGCACGGGCATTGAGAAGGTACTCTTCGCCACTATCACCGAGGGCGCCGCCAACAAGATGGTGGGACAACTTCTCCGCCATGCAACTCGACGAGACGTTCGCCGTGGAGCAATTCCGACCGCTTTGAGAGGCCCATATTCCTAATGGGGTCATGTCCATCAAGGCGGCGGTTTCTTGCTTTGAAGCAAGAAAAGAAGATCACACCGAGTACCTTCACGAGTTCAACTCATTGGCTCGTTATGCACTTGATGACGTCTCCACCGACGCCCATGCCAGAGCCGTTTCATGAGCGGCTTGATCGAGGAGATGCACTGGCTCTAGTCAGACATGACTTCCAAGAACTTCCAAAGACATGGTGAACAAGGCCATAGTGGTGGAGCACAAGAGTGCGGCAATAGAGGATTCCAAGAAGAGGAAGAAGGCAGCTCAGGGTCCAGCTAGCGGCAGTTTTCCCCGGCAGCGCACCGGACCGCCCCAGGCATCTCGTTATCCAGCTCCAGTACCACCGAGGGCTTCCTCGATGACTCCACAGGCTTCTTTTCCAGCGGCACAGCGGTACAATGGGGGTAAGAAGCCCCAAAACAGCAGCCCCTACAGGCCCAATGTCACTTGCTTTCACTGTGGTCGCCAGGGCCACTATGCAGATAAGTGCCTCGCCAAGCAGCGAGGGATGCCTCAGACCTATAGAGCTCCTACACCTTCAGCTGTGACCAGACCTTCACCACCTCCGAGGGCAGCATCTACCCCTCCTCAGGTCCCTGCACGTGGTCGAGTCAACCACGTCACAGCCGAGGAGGCAAGCGGCGCTCCGGACGTCATTTTGGGTACACTTCTTGTTAATTCTTGTCCAGCATTGGTTTTATTTGATTCAGGAGCATCTCATTCATTCATTAAAAAGGAATATGCTGCCCTAAATCAATTTGAGATAGTTAAGCTTCAGCCACCTTATCAAATTTAGTCACCAGGATCGGTTTTCCAAACCGATCAAGTCTGTTAGGACGTGAAGGTGGAAATTCAAAAGACTAACTTCTTGGCAAATTTAATTGTGATAAATTCAGTGGGTATTGATGTGATCTTAGGGATGGATTGGCTATCCAAAAATCAGGGAAAGATCGATTGTGCTCAACGGTCTATTTCAGTCACAAGTGGAGACGGCAGTCTAGTTGTCTTTACCCTGTTAGTGGGCGATTCCCATCTTTATGCCTTGGAAGCTAGTACCTCTATTGAATTGGATAACGTACTGGTGGTATGTGATTATCCCGATGTATTTCCAGAAGAACTCCCAAGCATGCCCCCTGACCGTGAAGTTGAATTCGCCATTGAGCTTGCGCCCGGTACCGCGCCAATTTCTAAACGACCGTATCGGATGCCCCCTAACGAGTTGGTTGAATTGAAAGCACAACTCAAGGAACTTTAAGATAAGGGATTCATTAGGCCAAGCTCCTCACCTTGGGGATGTCCGGCTATCTTTGTCAAGAAGAAGGATAAGAGTTTACGGATGTGTGTCGACTACCGTCCGTTAAACGAGGTTACTATCAAGAACAAATATCCGCTCCCAAGGATAGATGATTTGTTTGATCAGTTGAATGGAGCCCAGGTTTTCTCCAATGTTGATTTGAGATTGGGCTACCATCAAATCAAGGTCAGGGCGGAAGACATACCGAAGACAGCATTCTCTACTCGCTACGGTCTGTACGAGTACACTGTCATGTCTTTCAGATTGACGAATGCTCCAGCATACTTCATGAACCTCATGAATTCAGTTTTCATGGAGTACTTAGATAAGTTTGTCATTGTGTTCATCGATGATATCCTTATCTACTCAAAGACTGATGAAGAACACGAGCAAAGACTGCGACTTGTGTTGGAAAAGCTTGGCAACATCAACTTTATGCAAAGTTCAAAGAAATGCGAGTTACGCCGGGAAGTTAGTTTTTTGGGTCATATCCTATCCAAGGGTGGTGTCGCTGTTGATCCAAGCAAAGTAAAAGATGTGCTTGACTGAAAACAACCCAAGAGCGTCACCGACATTCGCAGTTTTCTTGGACTTGCGGGATACTACCGCAGATACATCAAGGACTTCTCCAAAATTGCGAGACCAATGACTCAATTGTTAAAGAAGGAAAAGAATTTTGAATGGTCAGTGGAGTGTGAGGAAAGTTTTCACACCTTAAGAGATCTTCTGACCAAAGCTCCAGTGCTCATCCTGCCTGATATTCATAAGAGCTTCGATATTTATTGTGATGCATCTCGTCACGGGCTCAGTTGTGTGCTCATGCAAGAGGGCCAAGTGGTGGCATATGCGTCAAGGCAATTGAGACCTCATGAAGCTAATTATCCCACACATGACTTGGAGCTTTCAGCTGTAGTTCATGCTTTGAAGATTTGGCGGCATTACCTCATTGGTAATCGTTGCGAGGTTTACACCGACCACAAGAGTCTCAAATATATTTTCACCCAAGCCGATCTGAACTTGAGGCAAAGAAGGTGGCTTGAGTTGATCAAGGACTATGATATGGGACTTCATTATCACCTCGGGAAAGCTAATGTGGTGGCCGATGCATTGAGCAGAAAATCTCAATGCAACTGTTTGTCAGTAACTCCTTTTTCGGCAGGCATGTGTGTTGCCATGCAACGTCTGCATCTGGAGATAATTGAAGAAGGTTCTCTTGCTGCCCTAAGTGTGAATTTTACACTTGAGGACCAGATTAGAGAAGCCCAAAAGACTGACATGGAAGTAGCAAAGATCCGGGAGGAAATGAAGAAAGGCAAAGCCAAATGCTTCAAAGAAGATGCACATGGTGCCCTTTGTTTCGGAAACCGCTTGGTAGTACCATTTGATTGCAACTTGAGAGAACTAATTCTCAAAGAGGCTCATGACTCCAAGTTCTCTATTCACCTAGGTAGTACCAAGATGTACCAAGATTTGAAGAAATGGCTTTGTTGGAGCCAAATGAAGCGACAAATCGCTCAATATGTTGCCGGGTGTGATGTATGCCAAAGAGTCAAGGCTGAGCATTTGAAGCCAGCAGGTACTCTACAACCCCTGCCCATTCCCAAGTGGAAATGGGAAGAAGTTGGCATGGATTTCATCACCGGCCTTCCAAGGACTCAAGCTGGGTCCGATTCCATATGGGTGATTGTGGATCGTCTGACGAAGGTTGCCCACTTTATTCCTGTCAAGACCACTTACACTGGATTCAAGCTAGCAGAACTGTACATCTCCAGGATTGTTTGCCTCCATGGCGTTCCAAAAGTGATCGTATCTGATAGAGGCCCCCAATTCACATCCCATTTCTGGGGATGCTTGCACAAAGCAATGGGGACCAATTTATCTTTCAGCTCTGCTTATCACCCGCAAACGGACGGACAAACTGAAAGAGTGAACCAAATTTTAGAAGACCTTCTCTGGGCATGTGTGCTGTCCTATAGCAAGAATTGGGAGAAGTGCTTACCTTTTGCGGAGTTCTCCTACAACAATAGCTTCCAATCAAGCATACAAATGTCACCCTTCGAGGCATTATATGGGAGAGCTTGCAGGACACCCCTGAACTGGTCCAAAGCCGGAGAGAGACCATTTTATGGTCTAACCTTGGTGGAGGATGCAGAAGAACAAGTTCGTGTCATCCGTGAGCGACTTCGGACGGCTCAATCTCGTCAGAAGTCCTATGCCGATCGTCGTCGTCGTGAGTTGAGTTTCAAAGTGGATGATCATGTCTATCTTAAAGTCTCTCCGATGAAAGGAATGCATCGATTCCAAGTCAAAGGCAAATTGGCACCTCGCTACATCGGACCATTCCGAATTCTGGCAAAATTGGGATCCGTGGCCTATCGATTGGAATTACCACCATCACTTTCTGATGTGCATGATGTGTTCCATGTTTCGCAATTGAAGAAGTGTCTTCGTGTCCCAACCGAAGCGACCGAGTTGGAAGAACTCGACTTGCAACCCGATCTTTCTTATCGGGAGCGTCCTATCCGCATTCTTGAAGAAACAGAACGCAAGACGAGGAATCGCAATATCAAGTTCATCAAAGTCCAATGGAGTAATCATACTGAAGATGAAGCTACCTGGGAACGTGAGGATCAATTCTGACAAGTCTATCCAGACCTTTTCCTTGAAGGGCCTTCGTATCAAGAAAGGCAAGGTTAAATAAAGCAACGGTAAGGAAAATGTTATAATTGTTGTAACCTTGTAAGGTATCATAGCACTATCTTTAAAGGAAATCAAAATAGCAGATGCTGTAATTCCTTAGAACCTTTCCATCCAACTTCCACCCTACCCGATCTCGAGGACGAGATCTTTTGTAAGGGGGGGAGGTTTGTCACATTCTTAAATTAATAAAGAGAATTATTATGCATTTCATGAGCATGCATCATTGTTTTCAAACTTTTGCATAATTTATTGCACTAGGAAAATCTTGAGCAAGCGTTAAACCTACACCTTGTAATTCAACCCCAAAAGAAAACAGGAACAAAACCTTGTGAACATCTTCTGGAAATAATTTATTCAAATAATATAGTAATTATAATGAATTAATATAATTTGTCCCAAATTTTTGGGACTGGTTTAAACCTTGAGAAAATTCAAACATCATTCAATGACATACACTAAGTTTGAATTTATTATATACACATTATATCATGAACAGTAGTGTTCAATAATTTTTATGGGCACTAGACCTTCCCAGGAACCCCCTTGATTGATTTTTTGATTTTATGAAATTTATTTCTATTTTTAACACCTTGGTCAAAGTGGAGAAAACAATTTAAATCTCAGTCAACCCTAAACCTAACCAGCTGCACTGTTCATCGGGCTCGAGTCCGACTCAGCGAACCGGCTCAGCCCAACCAACTAAATGCACCAAATGGGAACCCTCCGATCGGAAATCAACGGCGTAGATCGCGTAACCCTTCAGCCCCGTCCAAATGTTCGCGTTTAGTGTTGACCGTTCGATCGAGATCCAGCGGTCCGCGTGAAATCACTTAACGCGAGCTCTTGCGTGCGCGTTGAGACGCTGACGACAAGGACCCACCTGTCGGTGCCGTCATCAACCTCCCACTACAACACACAGACTTCCCTCGCCACGCGCCCGGCTCGCTCTGCCGCATGCCGTCATCGCCGGATCAAGACCAAGCCGCGTCAGTTAGCCACTCTGGAGCTTCTCCATAACGCCACCTCTGTTAGTCTCTCTACCGAGCATAAGTCATCCCCAAACCCTTGCAAGCTCCTCACTTCTCCTCTGTTGACTGAGGGGAGGGAGGCTTGCTCGAGCTCGTTCATTCGGGAAAGCTCCGGCCTTCTTGCCCGTTCTTGTTCTTTTTCGTTACCTTCTCCATTTTTGCTGACCTTATCTCTTGATCTTGCTTGTAGCCCCTGGACCACCGCGGTGCCAGTACGAGCTCTAGAGGGCGCCCGGGGCTGACCGTGGTTGTCTTTTCCGTCTTCGGTGAGCTCCTCTCGAAACCTTTTGCGTCAGGGTGTACCTCAGGACCTAACAAACCTTTCCCCTCAACTTATTTGTCGGATTGTTGACAGGAGCTAGGGAATTTGGGATTTTTCCTCTTATCGGGCAAGAACCCTTTTTCGTCCTCCATTGTCGTTCGGGTAGGACATTTGCCAATCCCTTGTTTTTACACTATCTACTTAGCCTCCTTGACCTTTTCGGCACACTCATTGCCCTTCGTTTTGTGCCCAGTACCCTACCCTCGTGGAGCTTGCCACCGCCGTCGCCATTGTCGTGGCTGTAACATCCCAATTTTCAGAGCTTTTAAAATCTTTTGAATAGTTAGTAGGGAGAAATTCACCATTTGGATTTATTTGAATTTAATTTAAAAAGCTTAATATTGGACTTTGTGTAACAAAACAATTTAATATGACTAAAGTCAACATGAACAATAGTGAAAACTATTTTATTTGGATTCTTTGAGCTTGGATATATTTTCTAGAATTTTCTGGAATTTTTCCAAGTTCATTTGCTATTTTCTATTGCCTAATTGAATTTCTGCTATTTTCTTAAAAAGAAAAAGGTATTTAAATCTCCGAATAGTGACTGGGCCGAATCTCTCTGGCCCAACTCCTTTCCCGCGCGCCAGCCCACTCGGCCCACTCATTCCTCGCCGTTGGATCAGATCGGGCCTTTCGAGATCTCACTTGCATGTATGGCACCTCGCTCTCTCTCTCTCTGACGCGTGGGCCCGCTGCAACGTCGTCGTCCCCGACTTGGTCTTCGTCTCCGCGTCGCTGCCGCGTCCGCCATTGCCGCCTATGAAGCTCCGTCCCGACAATATCGCAATCGCCCCGATTTTGTGCGCGGATGATCGCTTCTAAAGCCCTATCCTCCCTGACTCGTTCAAACAAAATTCAAATTCAAATTCGTCTCTATCTCCTTTATCTCCGCGAGCCCTTCTCGGGTGGTTTCAACCTCCGCCGAGCATCGTCGCTCTGAGGCCGCCTAGACCCTATAAGTAGCACCTCGAGGATCGCCGCAGCCCCCTTTCCAAAAACCCCAAACCAATTGCCCCTCTCGAGCCCTTGCGCCGCCGCAATCGGAGTTTTGGTCATGGGTCACCGAACCCTAAAACTCCGATCCTCTCGCCGTCGGTGGCGATTGCCTCCGGGAGTGCACCGCCTTCCTCGCCTTGAGCTACCCGAGAACCCTCGCCATCACGAGCCACACCGAGCGCCTGCCGACACAACCCGGCTCTTCGCCGCTTGAACCTCACCGCCCACCACAGTCACCCCGACCACCCGGAGCCGCACCATGAGGTTCGCAATAACGCCTCTACCCTTTGGTACCACCCACCGCCACTAGATCGCCGCTGTTCATGGGACCATTGGGTCGATCTTGCCCGCCCCTCCGCCCGATCACGTCACCCTCCACCTCGTCGCCATCGCCTCCGCGGCACACGCAGCGTGGCGACCACGTGGCACGCGTCGGCGCCACGCAGTGCAGGTCGCCCGGCCAAATTTCAGACCAGAGGCTCGGTGGACTTGGTCCACCGTGAGTTGTCGTCCAACGACATGTGGGCCCCACATGTCGATTTTCTTTATTATTCCTTTTCCGAAATTCCCGGGCTGACGTCATGCTGATGTCATGCTGACGCAATATTCTGATTTTTCTGTTAAGAAATAATTCGGAATTCGAAAAATCAATTTTAGGGTTTTTTTAGATTTAAACTTTGAAACCCCATATCTTTTGCATCCTAACTCCAAATTCATCCATTCAAATTTCTAAATTCGTCTAAAATCCAGATCTATCTATTGGAGATTTTTAATTATTTTATTAGAGTTATTTGCTTCTGTTATTTATTTAGTTTGTTTGTTTGTCTTGTTGCGAGTAGACTTCGACGCTGCTGGAAGAGTTGAAGAAGAAGGACCTTTCCAAGATCAAGATCAATTCCTAGACCTTTTTCAAGGCAAGCTATGCCCTTGACCATTTTGCTTCCCAGTTTTATTAAAGTATTTTAATTCAAATTACTGCATCTTAATTCAAGTATTTATTTGAAAGCTTTTGGGTGTAGATGTAAATTCCTAATTGTTATGCCTTCCTTGTAAATTGCTATGTCTAAATTCTTTGTCACCCTAGTTATATTAGTTGGTATAGTGTAGCACCAACGTGGGTTGGTTAGTGCGATTAGATTGCTTAGCCATGCCACGAATCACTTGTCATGTAGATTGCTGTATTAATTTGACTAAATGAATATGGAACTACGTGATA
Source organism: Phyllostachys edulis (assembly GCA_036346405.1). Lineage (NCBI taxonomy): Eukaryota > Viridiplantae > Streptophyta > Magnoliopsida > Poales > Poaceae > Phyllostachys > Phyllostachys edulis. The sequence continues at coordinate 35,425,176 of CM070555.1, read as the reverse complement.
AAAGCTGTGTGCACTATGTGTTGTATGGCATGTGTTGTACTTAAAACCAACGGGGTGGTAAAAGGATTTGAACCGAGGCAAGTGGTGGATACTGTGTGATATGGGGGCTGTGTGCTATTTTGGTGGAGCTGTGTGCATGGGTTTGATAAGCTGTGTGCTTAGGGATTGTGGTAGTCTTGCCTTGGTCAATTAAGGACCTCAACATGTGCGCCATTGAACTGAGCCTCACCGCATTTACCACATGCAGGTATGGGGCGGGCCTAGCATAGTAAGATGAATGTCCTAAATGCTTTGTTATGATTAGTGCTAGCTACACTAATTATATCTTGTGGGTAAAGTGTACAACCTCTGCAGAGTGTAAAACTATTGAATAGCAGCGTCATGATCATGGACAATGCTCGGGATTTCACACTAGGGTAGATCTTCATAAAAGCTGTGTGGGAAGGGAGCCGTGTGGTTTAAATCATCCAACTATGTGCTAAAATTGTCTAGGTGTGTGCGTCTTTGTGAAATAAATTGTCAAATTATTATTGTCTATTTGTTTTACTGTTTTCAATCTATTAATTGTATTCAATTGCAAAAGTCGCATTTATGCAAAAGAGCCACAGAATTGCCTTTCCCTTGTAAAAAGCCACAATGTATATTTTGCATCTCGTGGTGTGGCTTGCGAGTACGGTGTGTACTCACGCTTGTTTTGACGAATCAAGCAGAGGAGGAGTCTTCACCAGCATTCGAGGACGAGTATCTTGAAGGTGCCTGATCGTGAGGTCTGGATCGCAGTCGGTTGCCTGTGGTGAATCGATGGGACGCCACTGCCGTTTCTGTTTCCTCTGCCGTTTATTTATCTGTTAGCCCTGCGTGGCTTGAATAATTGTAAACTCGACCTTAAGGTCAAAACCATTATTTATTAATCAAAATTATTCGTTTATGCTATTATTAAGCTTGTATGGATCGATTTCACCTTTGTTACCCTTGTGTGCACTAAGCGTGATCTGGGCTAGTCGTTGAACCTGAGGGTCTGAATTGTAATTTCGGTCCCGACAAAAGTGGTATCGAGCCATACTTGTTTAGGTCTAGACCTTAGTTAGATCGACCGTTTAAATGTCCAAACTATTTTCTAAAAGAAAATTTATCGCAAGACTAAATTAATCGCTTAACTCCTCTCATATCTCTCTCGACTCATCTATTGCTATAATCTCTACTCTTTTCACTATTTAAAAACTTGGTTTTTACCTTTTGTCTGCTGGACAGATGTCAGTACCTTCGACCTTCGGAGATCGCATAGCGGAGGACTTGCCGCAGAGCTATGGAAGCCGCTGCAGACGCCGGAGGCTTTGATCGCCTGATGTACCGTGGGCGGCGAGTACATAGTCAATGGGCGAGATCGTGGTTTGGTCTGCCGCCTGACGGTCTACGCCAGGAGGAACACTAGGGGCAGCCAGCCTTTGGACATCTTAGTCCGGAGGATCACCTTCAGCGAGGAATCCAGAGTCATCACGCTGGCCATACTCCGAGTCTGCCACATCTCGCAGAGAAGCGCAAAACACTTGTCTTCCGCTACCATCCCAAAGCCGCTTGGGGAGCTATTCAAGGCTTCCGCTCTCTGACGGGAAGGCAATGCCACGAGAGTGCATCTTGCATGATTCGCACCGCTCAGAGGAGTCACTGGAGATGGCCGCCACCGAGCTGAGGTGTGCCTATCAGGCCTGGGAAGAAGCCGAGGAGAGGATCGCCGTCTTAGAACAAGCACTCTACGGTCAACATGAGATCGAGGATGATCAAGAGGAAGATCCGGAAGAATCAGAAGAGGATCCCGAGGAGATTCCTGAGAATCCAAAGAGAGGTTGCACAATTTGGAGGACCAAGCAGAGCTCCTGACAACCAGAGGAGCCACCAGACACACTCCAACACACTCGCCCACCGCACCAGCCCGGGACATCAGAACCAGTTCGCGAGGATGCCCGCTCACTTCAGAGTCTACACCAGGCAGGAGCGCCGCCGTGGCTTTGGAGGCTTTCTCGAGTAGTAGTTCGTCTAAGTTCCAGTTTAGTCAGGCCTAGCCAGTTTCCCTTTTCAGAGTCGCCCTTTAGGCGGTAGCTTGTGTGCTTAGGTTCGCTTTATTTTCCTGTGTGCAAGTATGAGCTGCAAAGGCCCTTAGGCATTTGTTGCAGTCATACTATTAAAATATTAATAAAGATTATTTCATTCGAAGTTTCTTGAGCTGTGTTTGTTGGGTTTAATCTATCCCCTATCTAGTTCTTAACTCACCTTGTGCTCTCTACCCTATCTAACCCATGGAGCTTCACCAGATGGTTCAGACTCGTCATGCCGCTGCAAGTGGATCCGGCACCCCAGCACCCGATGATAATCAAATCCCCGCAGGGACAGTGCCACCCCAAGCACCACCCCTTGACTTGCAGAACTTTGGAGCCTTTATGGCAGCACAAACTCAGATGATGTATACAATGATGAACCAGATGCAAGCCATGAACAACAACAACAAAGAACAATCGTCGGGAGGAGCCCCATCGCTCGGGGTTATCGAGGACCATCAAGTTGGCTGAATTCATGAGGACTCGTCCGCCAACTTTCTCTGGACATGTCTGTGACGACCCAATCCTAGGGTTCCCGAGAGATCCTCCAGGACCTCTGGAAAGTCCAGCAGAACCTCCCAGGAGGTCCACAAAGGACCTCTCGAGCTGACCACCAAGACCTGCCAGGAGGTCCAGCAAGACCTCCTGGAGGTCCAGAAGATCACAACCCGAGAGAGGGTCTTAGAACCAGGGAGCACCCGAGAACCTTTCCACAACCAAACAGAGGAGAACGAGGAGGTCTGAGAGTGTCCCCAAGACCTCCCACGAGCCTCCAGGGGAGGTCGTGGAGATCTGAGTCCACCTCAGAACCTTCTGCATACCCTCCTCGGTGAGGACATGGAGGTCCAAGCTTACTCCCAAGTTCCCTGTGAAACCCGAGCCAGTCCCAAGGATCATGGCTAGCCCTTCACAGCAAAATACTCAATGGTGGTATCCCGAACACACCTTTATTGAAACATAATATTTAACAGAGTTGATTACAAGGTGGCCTTGGGCCAAGCACAAATACACAAGAGCAGAAGAAAGCAAAAGGGTCCATCAACAAGCCACAGGCAGCTGACTGGAGGCATAACCTAGCTGCTTTGATTTCCATCACTACCAAAGTCTTCTCCTGGCAAAAATTATAATGAGCAAGAGTGAGCACTACCACTGTGCTCGCAAGTTGCACCCGTGGATTAACAATATGACATGCATAAGGGATAATCAAGGATGGCATAATATGGTTATTTTGCACAAAGCAAATTTTCTTTTAAGTACCATTATTGAGTTTCAAAGCAGGTCTTTCAATAGATAAAATTCATTTTACCAAAGCAATTTTTTCAGTTGGATAGCATTCATCATTATTTGGTGAAGGATACCCTCCTGACATTAGGCTCCCTACCCAAATCTATGGGACGGCAGTCCCAAAAACAGATTTGGAAATCATTTCCAGAAATTCCCAAAGTCAACAACTAACTTCAAGTGGCCTTTGCCAGCACGTCCTTGACCGTGGACACGGCTATTCGAATAGATTTAACTCTGCAGAGGTTGTGCACTTTACCCACACGACATGAGTACTCTAGTTTGTCCCAAGCATTCGTCAATACCACCTCTCACTTCCAAAGGTAAGAGATCTAGAGCTCATGACAAGGCCTTTACAATGCATTGCTCCACCACACCTTTCCTTGCTAAGGTTTCACCCCCTATGGATAGCCATCCGTGAAGCCCCTCTTGCACCAATGGGAACAATGGGTCATCAAAGACCACTAGCCAACAAGACCTCCCACACCACCAATGGAGCAGCATGTAGTGGAGTTTTGCAAATTATTCAGCCAGGTCCCACACCCCCATTCTGGAGACATGTGGTTGCACGATTGTGGCATAGCCCATTATAGGCATGGCATTGGTCGCTCAAAGACCGGTCCTCACATGACTAGGGCGACTTCCACAAACCCAAGGGCATCGATCTACCATAAGGCACGATCCCGTGCATCAACTTGCACCAACCAAGTCAACCAATTCGCCCCAGTCAAAAATTTATTTTCATAACTTTGCTTCCCCAGCAATACTTTCATACCTCCATGACAACCCAATGCCATGGTGAAAACATTTAAAACATTATTTGGTTATGTTGGTAAAGATTTCCCCAAATCAACAGTTTTGGTCTAAGCATAACTGAGCATATGTTTTTCAAATGGTCTTGACTCATACTACTGTATTAGCCAAGTTTGACCTAAAGGTGACAATATGTTCAGTCCAAGAGCAACAGAGGTCATACCAAGGAAATGGGGATAACTACAAAGTTAAAACTGGTATTGAACTAGCTTGATAAACATAAGCATGCAATACATTTTAAAACTGGACATAATTAATTTGATATACTAGGTGCAATATGATCAAGAATGCAACTTGCCTTGCTCACTACTTAGAGATTCTTCTTCTTCAGAACTTTCGGATTCCCCGGAATCTTCACAATCTACATATATATAGAAGGCAAATTCAAAGAAGATTCAAGCAGAGATCCAATAAAGATCCAAATAAAGAACCAGAGAACTCCAAAGAAATCTCAAAACCCAATTAACGATGAGAGCATTGTATTTAGATTAGGTTCTTTTGGAGAAGGTCTAGCTTACCAAAGGAAAAAGAGGTCTTTAGAGAAGGTCGAATGTGACCTAGGCAGAGGGCGAGATTCCAGAGGCGAGATGCTTGCACAAGGTCCAGAGAGGAAGTCCTCACACGAGCACCTCGAGTTTCAAAAGAAGTCCACGTAAAGGAGGTCTGTGAAGGACAAGATCACTCGATACATTGGTGAAAACAAGGGTGGAGCAGATCATCAAAGGAACTTACCAGGTAAAGGAAGGAGCAATGGATGAAAGGAGAGGTCGTGAGCAACAAGGTTCTCCTCGGGAAGAGTTCTTGGACGAGAGCCAAAGTAACAGAGTGTGGAGAAGGAGAAGGGTGATGTGTTAGAACGTTTCAGTCTATGTGTAGTCAAAGTGGTGAAGAAAACTAGGTACTTACGTGCCAAGGATAAGTATAGAGGTAAGTCAAAAGTTGGTGATTGTCAGGGCAGATGTCACCACCACCCTGGGTGAAAGGTACATTAAAAGACACGTAAGCTGCTATGGGAAGGAACAAAGAAAAATATCCATGTACGGCTAAGTGATCCAATTCAAGGTAAACTCCACGTATGTGAATGTATTTAATGTGACAAGACACGCATTAAATGTCCAAGATAATTATGTGGCGGAGGAAATGAGAACGTCTAAGGCTGGCAAGTGGGGCCGGTCAAATTAACAACAGTCTGGTCAACCATAGGGAGATCTTACCCCCGCAGAGGAGGTTCTCAGGGAGGTCCGAGCAGCTTAGGAGGTCCTAAGCCCAAGGACAGGGAGGTCTAAAGGTTAAGGAGGTCCAGACAGGGGGAGGTCCTGACGGTCAGGATCTCACCAAGGGAGGTCTAGCGAGGAGGTCTAAGCGGTTGGATCTCCGAGAGGAGGTCCAACGCCCAAGAGCACATGAGGAGGAGGTCCTCAAAGAGAACAGATCTTGTGGGAGGTCTGGGCCTTTGGATTCAAAGTGAGGGCAGGTCCGATCCGTCGGATTTAGATCAAGGGGAGGTCTGAACCGCCTGATTCGAAACGAAGGGAGGTCCATGAAGGGACATAACGCATGGGAGGTCTAGACCCTTGGATTAAAAATGGGAGGAGGTGCGGACCGCTAGATCCAAAGACAAGGGAGGTCCATGCGGAGTGGTTCCGAGGACATTTCACTCAAGGGAGGTCTTCTTGGTCCAGGGCAAAAGCCAAAATGGTTCAAATGATCTTAGGAAAAACCGAAGGCACACAAGAGAGCCATTGGAATGCATAGAGGTCCGAATGAAAGGAGGTCTGGGCATCAAGAGGTGTCCAGACGACAAGAAGTTTAGACTGAAGAGAAGTCTGAACAGAAAAGAGGTTTGAACCCTAAGAGATTCAAACCAACAAAGAGGTCCAAATGACCAAGCTCAAAGGAAGGGAGGCCTGGTCATACGAGTATCTCCTGGTGAGACGAGGTCTAAGCTTTAGAGGAAGTCTAAACCTACAAGACTCGAAAGAGATAGGTTACAGGAGAATTGTTGAGCTTTCCAGCAAGGAGGCACAACAACCCAAATCCTTCCGATAGAACCCAAATTTGAATTCTCACTAAAGCAAAAATAGTTTTAATTTATTTTACACATTTTAAAAAGTATTTAGAAAATCAAGATGTTACAATGTCTCGCCAGTAGAAGCTGATGATTGGCTTCGCGTGATTGAGAGGAAGCTGCTGATCACCCAATGCAGCGATCACGAGAAGGTGTTATATGCCACTCATCAGATGGAGGGCATAGCCGCCGAATGGTGGGAGAACTTCTGCGCAGCGCATGAGGCACCGCAGAATATCACATGGGAGGAATTCTCCGCAGCCTTTCGCCAATATCATGTACCTGAAGGCATTATGGATCTGAAGAAGGATGAGTTCCGCGCTCTCAAGCAAGGGGGTATGTCAGTGACTGACTACCTAAATAAGTTTTCTCAACTAGCTCGCTATGCTCCGGAGGATGTCGCTACTGACAGGTCTCGCCAGAACCGCTTCTTGAAGGGTTTGAACTCAGGACTACAAGTCAATCTGCTTGCCCACACCTTCCGGTTTCCGTGAGTTGATTAACAAGGCGTTGGTCATGGAAGACAAACGCAAAGAACTGGAGGACCACATAGCGTGGGATGGCTCAGCAGGGAAGCCACCAGCCACAACAGCAGAGGGCAAGGATAGTGCCACAGCAATTTACTCGTTTCCAGCCGCAGAATTCGTTCAGGACACCTGCACCGCCTTCAGCACCTCGCCCTCTTGTTCAGAACTCTCGCAACCCCACGCCAGTCAATCCCACCCCAGGGAATAACAGCCGTCAGAATGAGACAAGAGTGTGTTTCAGTTGCCGTCAACCAGGGCATTACGCCAATCAGTGTCCTCAAAAGGGGACTATCACTCCAGTCCGCTTCAACCTAGGAGCAACACCTGCCAAGACCCCAGTGCAGAATAATCAAGGAGTTCTCGAGGAACGATCGGCCAGAGGGGCGCCTCGGTCCGTTGTCGAGGTCGTGTTAATCACGTCACTCTGAAGGAGCCGAGAAGCACCAGACGTCGTCTTGGGTAAGTTCCTAGTAAATTCAAGACTGCATCCGCTTACTTTGATTCGGAGCTTCGATTCGCTTGTTTCGGAAATTTTGCAACTAAGAATAAGTTGGAAGTTATGCCTCTTAAACGTACTCTGTTAGTCCAACACCGAGCGAGCTAAGTTCTAATATGGGTTGTTTAGGGCTAAGTTACTCATAGTCGAGTTGAGTTTCTAGCTAACCTAGTTATTCTAGACACCCAAACCATAGATGTCATCCTTGGCATGGATTGGTTAACCAAGCACAAAACCGTGCTAGATTGTGGCCGAAGAGCCGTGACAATCGAGGATACCAAAGGAAACAAAGTGGAGTTTCTAGCTACCTCAGTGCGTAATGGGCATTTGATAGTCAATAGCCCGAAGACCGTTGAGTTGGAAGATGTGCGAGTCGTCAAAGAGTATCCAGATGTGTTCCCAGAAGAATTACCAGGAATGCCACCGGATCGTGACATCGAGTTTGTCATCGATCTAGTACCAGGAACAGCACCCATCTCGAAGAGACCTTATCGGATGCCAGCCGATGAGTTGGTAGAGATGAAGAAACAGATAGAAGAACTTTTGGAGAAAGGTTTTGTGAGACCTAGTTAAATGCGCCATGGGGAGCGCCAGTTTTGTTCGTCAAAAAGAAGGATGGAAGCATGCGTATGTGCATCGACTACCGGTCTCTTAATGAAGTCACTATCAAGAATAAGTACCCATTGCCCCGGATAGATGATCTGTTTGACCAGATGAAAGGAGCCGGAGTGTTCTCGAAGATCGATCTGCGATCAGGTTACCATCAGTTGAAGATTTGTCCCAAGGATGTACCTAAGACCGCTTTCTCAACACGGTACGGACATTATGAGTTCCTAGTCATGTCCTTTGGTCTGACTAATGCCCCTGCTTATTTCATGAACATGATGAATAAGGTATTCATGGAATATTTGGACAAGTTTGTAGTTGTATTCATCGATTTATATTTTGGTTTACTCCAAGTCAGAAGAAGAACATGCTGAACATTTGAGATTAATCCTAGAAAAGCTCAGAGAGCATCAGTTGTATGCTAAGTTTAGCAAGTGTGATTTCTGGAAAAAGGAAGTGGATTTCCTTGGTCATGTTATGACAGCTGCAGGAGTAGCAGTTGACCCCAGTAAAGTTAAAGCTGTATTACATTGGGAACAACCCAAGACTGTCACTCAGATTCGCAGTTTCTAAGGATTAGCAGGATATTATCGCCGTTTCATTGAAGGATTCTCATCGATTGCTAAACCTCTTACGCAATTGTTGAAGAAAGAGAAAAAGTTTACTTGGACCCCAGCTTGCGAAGAAAGTTTTCAAGAATTGAAGAAGCGTTTGACTTCCGCCCCAGTGCTGATTTTGCCAGATATTCGCAAGGATTTTGATATCTATTGTGATGCTTCGCGTCAAGGATTAGGTGTGTCCCGATGCAAGAAGGAAGAGCTGCCGCTTATCGCCAAGGCGATTAAGGCCTCATGAAGAGAATTACCCTACCCATGATCCGAATTAGCCGCAGAGTGCATGCTTTGAAGATTTGGCGTCATTACCTCATCGATGTCGCCATGCGAGATATACACGGATCATAAGAGCTTGAAATACATTTTTACTCGATCGATCTGAATATGAGACAAAGAAGATGGCTAGAATTGATAAAGGATTATAATCTCGGAATCCATTACCATCCCGTAAAGCCAATGTCGCTGCCGATGCTTTGAGCCGTAAGAGCCACCGCAATGCTTTGGAAGTGGAAGAGCCTTGTCTTGAGAACTTCAAGAGGAATTCGAAGCTAAGACTAGAAGTAGTATCGAGGATTTGTAGCCATCCGAAGTGCGACACGTTGGAGAAACAGATTCGCAAGGCTCACCTAAAGATTCGTAATTCTCGACATCAAGAAGAAGATGATGTAGGAAGTTCAAGGACTTCACGAAGGATGATCGTGACATACTTGTGGATCAATGGACGATTCTGCGTTCCAGATATTGATGGATTGAGACAAATAATTCAAGGAGGCCCATGACTCAAAGTATTCGATTCACCCCGTAGTACTAAGATGTATCGGGATGTTAAGAATAAGTTTTGGTGGCGAATTTGAAACGGGGCGCCGCAGAGTTCGTTGCCTTGTGCGACGTGTGTCGAAAGTCAAAGCGAGAACATCGAGGCCAGCAGGTCTGCGCAACCCTTGAAGATTCCGAATGGAAGTGGGAATAAATCGGAATGGATTTCATTACGGTTTACCCAAGACTCAATCGGGTTACGATTCGATTTGGGTAATAGTGGATCGCCTAACTAAAGTTGCCCATTTCTTGCCACCAAGACCACGTACTCAGAGATCGTCTAGCGAGCTATATATGTCAAAGATTGTCGGTTTGCATGGGGTACCTAAGAAGATAGTGTCGATCGAGGATCTCGGTTCACCTCCGATTTTGGCGAGTTTACATGAGGCCTTAGGGACTCACTGAATTTCAAGATCGCGTATCACCCCTGCACGGATGGACGATCGAAAGGTTAATCGATATTGGAAGATATGTTGAGAGCCTGTGCTCTAGCAAATGCTACCCGTTGGGATAAGAGTTTACCATATGCAGAATTCTCGTATAACAACAGGTTATCAAGCTAGTCTGCAAATGTCACCGTTTGAAGCTTTGTATGGTCGTGCCTGTAGAACCCCGTTGAATTGGTCAGAAACAGCTGAACGTTCGGTCTTTGGTCCAGATATTATTCAAGAAGCAGAAGAGCAAGTGTCCATGATCAGGGAGAGGCTAAAGATAGCTCAGTCGAGGCAGAAGAGCTATGCCGATAATCGTCGTCGTGATCTCACTTTCGAGCCAGAAGATTTTGTGTATCTCCGAGTTACGCCCCTCAGAGGTGTGAAAAGGTTCCATGCCAAAGGAAGCTCGCCCTTGGTATGTTGGTCCGCTTAAGATTTTGGAATGCCGTGGAGAAGTAGCTTATCGCTTGGGCCGCCACAACATCGTTAGCGAGGGTACATAACGCCTTCCATGTTTCTTAGTTGAAGAAATGTCTTCGTGTGCGTAAGAACAAGCCCGTTGGAGTCAATCGAATTGAAAGAAGACCTCACCTACAAAGAGCAAACCGATCAAGATTACGGATGTCGCAGAACGCCGGACGTAAGCAAGACGGTTCGTTTTGCAAGGTGCAATGGAACCACCACTCGAAGGTGAAGCAACGTGGGAACGTGAAGAAGAGCCGAAAGTCAATTCCTAGCCTTTTCTCCAGTTTAGCCCGAATCTCGGGACGAGATTCCTTTAAGGGGGAGGTTTGTAACATCCCAATTTTGAGCTTTTAAAATCTTTTGAATAGTTAGTAGGAGAAATTCACCATTTGGATTTATTTCAATTTAATTTAAAAGCTTAATATTGGACTTTGTGTAACAAAACAATTTAATATGACTAAAGTCAACATGAACAATAGTGAAAACTATTTTATTTGGATTCTTTGAGCTTGGATATATTTTCTAGAATTTTCTGAATTTTTCCAAGTTCATTTGCTATTTTCTATTGCCTAATTGAATTTCGCTATTTTCTTAAAAAGAAAAAGGTATTTAAATCTCCGAATAGTGATCGGGCGAATCTCTCGCCCAACTCCTTTCCCCGTGCCCGACCCACTCGGCCACTCATTCCTCGCCGTTGGATCAGATCGACGCCGAGATCTCACTTGCACAGCAGCACTCACCTCGCTCTCTCTCTCTCTCGGCGTGGGCCCGCTTGCTGCGTCGTCGTCCCGACTTGGTCTCGCTCTCGCGTCGCCGCCGCGTCGCCATTGCCGCTTATGAAGCTCCGTCCGACAATATCGCAACGCCCCGATTTTGTGCGCGGATGATCGCTTCTAAAGCCCTATCCTCCCGAACTCGCTCAAACAAAATTCAAATTCAAATTCGTCTCTATCTCCTTTATCTCCGCGAGCCCTTCTCGTGGTTTCAACCTCCGTCGCAAGCACGCCGCTCCGAGGCCGCTTAGACCCTATAAGTAGCACCTCGAGGATCGCCAGCCCCTTTCCAAAAACCCCAAACCAATTGCCCTCTCGAGCCCTTGCGCCGCCAATCGGAGTTTTGGTCACGGTCACGGAACCCTAAAACTCGATCCTCTCGCCGTCGGTGACGATTGCCTCCGGGAGTGCACCGCTGCCTTCCTCGCCTTGAGCTACCCCGAGAACCTCGCCACACTCGAGCCACACCGAGCGCCGCTTGACACAACCCGAAGCTCTTCGCCGCTTGAACCTCGCCACGGCCACCACAGTCACCCCGACCACCCGGAGCCGCACCATGGGGTTCGCAATAACGCCTCTACCCTTTGGTACCACCCACCGCCACCAGATCGCCGCTGCTCACGGGACCATTGGGTCGAGGCTTGTAGCCGCTCGCCGCCGCCCACGCCACCCTCCACCTCGCCGCCATCGCCTCCGTAGCACACGCGTGGCGACCACGCTGGCGCCAGCGTCAGCGCCACGCAGTACGCAGGTGCGCCCACCAATTTTCACCCACCCAGAGGCTCGGTGGACTTGGTCCACCGTGAGTTGCGTGCCAGCGACATGTGGGCCCCACATGTCGATTTTCTTTATTATTCCTTTTCCGAAATTCCCAGGGCTGACGTCATGCTGATGTCATGCTGACGCAATATTCTGATTTTTCTGTTAAGAAATAATTCGGAATTCCAGAAAATCCAATTTTAGGGTTTTCTTTAGATTTAAACTTTGAAACCCCATATCTTTTGCATCCTAACTCCAAATTCATCCATTCAAATTTCTAAATTCGTCTAAAATCCAGATCTATCTATTGGAGATTTTTAATTATTTTATTGGAGTTATTTGCTTCTGTTATTTATTTAGTTTGTTTGTTTGTCTCGTTGCGAGTAGACTTCGACGCTGCTGGAAGAGTTGAAGAAGAAGGACCTTTCCAAGATCAAGATCAATTCCTAGACCTTTTTCAAGGCAAGCTATGCCCTTGACCATTTTGCTTCCCAGTTTTATTAAAGTATTTTAATTCAAATTACTGCATCTTAATTCAAGTATTTATTTGAAAGCTTTTGGGTGTAGATGTAAATTCCTAATTGTTATGCCTTCCTTGTAAATTGCTATGTCTAAATTCTTTGTCACCCTAGTTATATTAGTTGGTATAGTGTAGCACCAACGTGGGTTGGTTAGTGCGATTAGATTGCTTAGCCATGCCACGAATCACTTGTCATGTAGATTGTCAGATTAATTTGACTAAATGAATATGGAACTACGTGATAAAAGCTGTGTGCACTATGTGTTGTATGGCATGTGTTGTACTTAAAACCAACGGGTGGTAAAAGGATTTGGACCGAGGCAAGTGGTGGATACTTGTGTGATATAGGGGTGTGTGCTATTTTGGTGGAGCTGTGTGCATGGGTTTGATAAGTCAGTGTGCTTAGGGATTGTGGTAGTCTTGCCTTGGTCAATTAAGGACCTCACCATGTGCGCCATTGAATGAGCCTCACCTGCATGCGACCACATGCCCGGTATGGGACGGGCCTAGCATAGTAAGATGAATGTCCTAAATGCTTTGTTATGATTAGTGCTAGCTACACTAATTATATCTTGTGGGTAAAGTGTACAACCTCTGCAGAGTGTAAAACTATTTGAATAGCGCGTCATGATCATGGACAATGCTCGGGATTTCACACTAGGGTAGATCTTCATAAAGCTGTGTGGGAAGGAGCCGTGTGGTTTAAATCATCCACTATGTGCTAAAATTGTCTAGGTCAGTGCGTCTTTGTGAAATAAATTGTCAAATTATTATTGTCTATTTGTTTTACCTGTTTTCAATCTATTAATTGTATTCAATTGCAAAAGTCGATTTATCCAAAAGAGCCACGTAATGCCTTTCCTTGTAAAAAGCCGGCATGTATATTTTGCATCTACGTGGTGTGGCTTATGAGTACGGTGTGTACTCACGCTTGTTTTGACGAATCAAGCAGAGGAGGAGTCTTCGCCAGCATTCGAGGACGAGTATCTTGAAGGTGCCTGATCGTGAGGTCTGGATCCCAGTCGGTTGCCTGTGGTGAATCGATGGGACGCCACTGCCGTTTCTGTTTCCGCTGCCGTTTATTTATCTGATTAGCCTGCGTGGCTTGAATAATTGTAAACTCGACCTTAAGGTCAAAACCATTATTTATTAATCAAAATTATTCGTTTATGCTATTATTCGCTTGTATGGATCGATTTCCACCTTTGTTACCACTGTGTGCACTAGCGTGATCCTGGGCTAGTGCGTTGAACACAGAGGGTCCTGAATTGTAATTTCGGGTCCCGACAGTGGCCAACCCAACCTCAAGCTCCTCCGGCCTCTCCTGAACCTCGGTAAGCTTCAGTGTGCCTTGCCTTAGCTGATGTGCGCGCTTGTTTGCACACCGCGGAGCTTAACTTGCACATGCACGCACACCGTGGGAGCGCCGCCGCCCAACTCAGGCGAGCTGCCGCTGCAAGCCACTAGGGAACTCGCCGCCGGCAAGGTCCGAGGAACCCATTCTTGCCATTGGATTTCGCCGCCGTGGACCCTAGCTCCGGCGAGGCTCCGGGCAAAGTCGCAGGCAGGGAGCTCCCCTGTGTCGAAACTTTCGACCAGCGCCGTAGCTCGGGATTAGAACCAAATCCCAGTCGTTTAGGTTAAATCATGGGTTTAACTGCGCTAATGATTGGGCTTTGTTTAACCTTGAGTCCCTTATAAGTGGGTCCTTGCACAGAAAATGAGGAGTTAATGCACCTGTTTTAGCTATGGGTGTATGACATGTGGGCCATGGACGATTTAGGGGTAGTGCAGAGTTATGGGATGCGTTTTCCTTTTAGGAAGACGTATTTTTGACATGCTTAAGAAAGAAGTACGTTTTGGTTTTAGGAAAACGTATTTTTTTAGAATACGCTTTCCTTCTGAGCTCGGTTAGGTCATTTGACCGAGTCAACTGTTGACCCAGGGCCCGCTGGTCAGTTACCGCGGCTAGAGGCACGCCCGGTAAGAAAAGTAGTAAATGAATTAGAAAAATCTAAAAACAAATTATTTGTACACTGTAAAATATGTATAACTTCCAAAAATGCATAACTAATTCATCTTAACTCCAAAATGGATGAAACAACTTCTGGTAATTTTTATTTTTAATGAAATTTATATTAAAATTGGTTTCAAACATGTCTCTGTAGCAGAGAGTATTATTGTGGAGAATGATCCATTAACACTATTATTTTTATAAAAGGAAATGCTGATAACTTTAGAAAATCATAACTAAATCATGAAAATTCCAAATGAGGCAAACTCAACTGTTCTGGTCTTGCAATAATATTCCCTATTTATCTATATAATCCTTATACCCTCCACTGCTCTACAAATTTTGACCTCATAATTAATTTACTCAAAGAGGGCATGTTGAAATCTGAAATTCGAACCTTAATAACTTTTGCATACTAAATCCAAATGGAATAATTATTTCACCTAAATTCATATAAAATCATGATTTAGATACTGTATAAAAATCATGTATTTTTGAGCATTTTAAATTTTTGAGTATTTCTCGATGCTTATTCGATATTATATTTATTTAGATACCGAGCCTATCGATATTGACTTATACGCTACTGAGGAAGAGCAACTGAGTTTCCAGTAAGGCAAGCATCATTTGAACTTTCTTTTGCATCATATTTGATCCCAGTTTTGTTAAGTTAGTGCAATGATAATTGCTTGCATGCTATTTTGATAATGTCGCTATTTTTGTGATGTGTAGATTAGTTATCTCCTAATTCATTGAGGTTATCCTTGAATTACTCTAGCACCACATGCTTAAGTTAGAATGGTTGAAATATATTGTTCGGGTTTGCTTAGCCATGCAAGTCTAGAACCGGTAGTCGATTGTCGGGAATAACCCGACAATTATGGGATACACACAACTTTCTTTATATACTGTTGGTTCAGATGTTCGTATCTGTTTTATGAGTTAAATTTTGTCATTTTAAATGAGCTTTTGGTCTGGACAAGCGATGGTTAGTGATGGTGCCTTTGTGCACGAGATTTGGGTAAGTGGTTGACTTGTCTGGACAATTAAGGACCGAACTTTGGTAACATCTTTGATTCAAGTAAAACTCGTGCTATCACACGCGGTGTATGGGCACTACTTGGTTAAGTAAGGGGTTGGTATTGTTGAGTTGATAACTGGTGGTGTGAGGGCGTATATGTGTTCCATCGCATGTACGTTCCATAAGGGTACCGATTGCAATTCTTTATAGTGAGGGTGAGCCCTATTTAAGCTTTATTAATTGGGTCGGTATTTCCGGCACAACTTGCATGCCCTTTTAGTTGTAGGTGGGTAGCCTACACTTAAACGGGATTACGTCGCGTATGGGTGAGTCAACTCAATGATATCAACTTGCTGAAAAATACTAAGTCTTGGTTTATCTTACCAAAGATACCATAGGAAGTATGCTATATTCGGAGGCATCTGGAGGCTTACGGGCTAATCAAGTCGTGTGGGTAAAGTAGTACACCCCTGCAGGGTATAAATCTATTCGAATAGCCGTGTCCACGGTTATGGATGACCACTTGAGTTACATGGTTGCTATTGTTAGACTTGGAATTAAAATTATGGTATGACTTGGTATGGCCATGAATGGGATGTTCATGTTTGTTGTTGTATCAAAGTGGACAGCCACTTTGTCATTGTATGGTTCTTTTGTTATTCAATTTACTATCTATTCACATGCTTTACTTCGACTTCAAATCTGATTTTGAATTGGCACTTGAAAAACTAGTATGTGTAGGTTGTAAATTGTTGCGTCTCTGATGCAAAACTAAGCCAATATGAGCCATCCTTTGGAACAACCTCTAGCATGATTAATCTTTATTTGTGTAAGACTTGCGAGTACCTTTGTACTCAACCCGGTTGCTACAATTTCAGGTGAGGAAGTGTTTGAGCCCGTTGAATTCGTTAGCGCCGATTTTGGCGACGCTAATGAGTAATGCTATCATTTAATTCCCAGTCGGTTGCCGATGGGTTATGGGGCATACCATGCTAGATATTTTGGTTTATTTACTTGCTTCCGCTGCTACTTAATACTCTTATTTGAATTTGGCCGGTCGGCCGTTTGTAATAGTTGTAAACTTTAACTATTATGTTGTTTGTCTTTTGAACTATCTATGTATGTTGTTGTATGGATGTGATCAATGTTGTATGAGAGTATGAGAATATTGGTCGCTGATCTTGGGAGCCAATATGATTGCATACTCGCTGTTCGTAGCTTCCTATTTAATTCACTAAGTGTAGTGCTTGACTTGTTGGAGAACCGACAATCATGTCGTGCTAATAGAGGAGCAGCGCGCATGATCATCAGGGCTTTAGTTTTCAATTAAGCCTCTCACTTAGATGGAGTTAGGTTGGAATCCATTTACCTGAGGCCCTAGAGTTATGTCCTTAAGACCATGCTTAGTCTCGGTCTTACGGAGATAACCCGGGGGTCCTCACACTTACGGGAAAATCAAGTCGTGTGGGTAAAGTAGTACACCCCTGCAGGGTATAAATCTATTCGAATAGCCGTGTCCGCGGTTATGGACGACCGCTTGAGTTTGTGGCTGCTTATTGTTAGACTTGGAATTAAAATTGTGGTATAACTTGGTATGGTCATGAATGGGATGTTCATATATGTTGTTGTATCAAAGTGGACATCCACTTTGTTATTTGGATGATTCATTTGTTATTCAATTTACTACTTATTCACATGCTTTACTTCTACTTCAAATCTGATTTTAAAATGGCACTTGAAAAACTAGTATGTGTAGGTTGTAA
This sequence comes from Phyllostachys edulis, assembly GCA_036346405.1. Taxonomy (NCBI): domain Eukaryota; kingdom Viridiplantae; phylum Streptophyta; class Magnoliopsida; order Poales; family Poaceae; genus Phyllostachys; species Phyllostachys edulis. The sequence goes on along the minus strand of CM070555.1, from coordinate 35,408,113 downwards.
ATTATTGCGTCTCTTTTGCAAAAACTAGGCTAATATGAGCCATCCTTTGGAACAACCTCTAGCATAACTAATTTTTATTTGTGTAAGACTTGCGAGTACCTTTGTACTCAACCCGGTTGCTACAATTTCAGGTGAGGAAGTGTATGAGCCCGTTGAGCTTCTTAGCGCCGATTTTGGCGACGCTAATGAGTAATGCTATCATTTAACTCCCAATCGGTTGCCGATGGGTTATGGGGCATACCATGCTGGATATTTTGGTTTATTTACTTGCTTCCACTGCTACTTAATACTCTTATTTGAATTTGGCCGGTCGGCCGTTTGTAACAGATGTAAACTTTAACTATTATGTTGTATGTCTTTTGAACTATCTATGTATGCCGTTGTATGGATGTGATCAACATTGTATGAGAGTATGAGCATATTGGTCGCTGATCTTGGGAGCCAATATGATTGCATACTCGCTGTTCGTGGCTTCCTATTTAACTCACTAAGTGTAGTACTTGACTTGTGGGAGAACCGACAATCATGTAGTGCTCGCAGAGGAGCAGCGCGCATGATCATCGGGGCTCTAGTTTGTAGTTAAGCCTTTCACTAAGGTTGAGTTAAGTTGAAATCAATTTACTTGAGGCCCTAGAGTTATGTCCTTAAGACCATGCTTAGTCTCGGTCTTACGGAGATAACCCGGGGGTCCTCACACCGCATTTGGTAAGCGGTACTACCGATGTCTTGGTAGTACCGAGTTCTTTATGCGGAACTACATGGCGTGTAATGCGATCAAGATATTCTCAGCGGAACTACCGCACAGCAGAAGTTTCGAATTTTAGTTGGTGGTACGTTATCTTCAGAGAAGGCCACTTTGGACCACTAAGGGAAGCGGTAGTACCGCCCTATGTGAACGGAACTACCGGAGAGCGGAACTACCGCATGATCAACGGCGGTAGTACCGCACCTTTCTGCAATGGCTTGTTAAGAAGCCTTTATTGTAGGTATATCTTGGTAATTAATGTCAATAATATTATGGGACTAACATTTTCTATGAGTTGGATGAATAGGTTATGTTCCAGGGTAATAGAGACTTCGGATGACATCATGAGTTGATCGTCATCAAGTTAAGGTTCAAAAAGAGAACGCATCATGTGTTCATGCATATCAAGATCTCGAAGAGGAGATGATCATGAGTTGATCATCAAGTCAAGAGAAGACTCATCATGTGTTGATGGAGGTCAAGTAAAGGATGCATCATGGGTTGATGCATGTCAAGATGATGACCCGGACTTGAAGTGAAGATGTGCGTGATCAAGTTTTAAGAAGATGCTCAAGGCAAAGGTATGACTAGCTAGGGCTAAGGATGTGTTTCTAGTCTTTTACCGGTCTTGGTGATTGGTTGGAAGACCGGATTGCTAGTATAGATTGCCGTACTATTAAGAGGGGTCTTGTCTAGTAGCTTGAGTCTCATCATGTGTTGATAACTCAATCTCACTTGCTCTAGCTCACCATGGCATGATGCTATTATTTGCAAATGTGTTTTGCAAATAGTCGAGGCTCATGCATCTAACCCTTATAACGTGTGATTATACCTTGCAAATGGTTTTAAGTCCATGTGCCTCCTCCTTGTGGCATGATCTAAGTTTGCAAATTGTTGGGATTCATGCATTTTTCCCTTGGCATGGTCTAAGATTGCTTATTGCTATTTCTTTGGACTTAGACCATGGTAGTGGCTCTTTGGAGTTGTGATTTTTGATTTGATCAAATGTGTTTGAGATCAATCAAATATGTGGGTTGTGTAGCCCTCTGAATAAGCTTTCAATAGAGTCCAAGATCACTCAATTCTGACATCGGAGTGAAAAGTTATGATCTTTTTACCGAGTGTCGTCTGTGCTAAAATTAGATTACGGTACTACCGCCCGAAAAGAGAGGTACTACCGCAGAACGGTAGTTCCGGCCATTGTACTACGGTACTACCGCACTAAAGTCTTTAACGGCTAGTTTTTGAGCCGTTAATGCACCCGTGCAACCGATGAACAGTAGAAAACGGTAGCACTGGAGTTTGTACGGTGGTACTACCGCAAATCCTGATTTTTTGGGTATTTCTGCTCCTAACAGCTAGTTTTTGTGTGTGGCCTATAAATACCCACCTTGGCATAATGAGAGACAATCTTTGGCATCCTATTTCACTCACTTGTGCTAATGTGAGCTTCTCCTATCAATTGTGCATGTGTTGCACCTTGTGAGCAAGGACAGAGGTCTCTTACTAGTTGCATGTGTTGCATCTAGAGGTGGATTTCGTATCCACTTAAGCTTGTGCATTCGTTGCACGTGGTGAGAGTCTAGTAAGGGGCTTGGCTTTTTACTCTTGGTGTTTGCCGACACCTAGACGACGTGGAGACATCGTGGTCTGGTGATCTTCTCAAGAAGCTTGTGAGAAGACCCGGCATGTTGTGAAGGTTGGAGCTCACTTGGGAGTGGGAAAGAGCTACTACTAGTGGAATTGAGGTGTTTGGCATAATTCATGCAACCGATCCCATTAGTTTCGGCTTACCTCAATGTGGATTAGGGGATACTAGCAAGTCTCTGAACACTACGGTAAAACGTCATTGTGTCATTGTGGTTTATTTCTCTTGTGATTTACTTTGTGCAATTGACATTCCTAGAATTAAATTACTTACATGTCTTTGTATGATTGCTATCATTATCAATAGCCTTATATTGTTGGTGCACTTAGTCAAGACTAGTTGATTTAGCATTTAATTGAGCAAAACTGAATTGATTTACAATTCCGCATAAAACTCGGTTTTAGCCAAGATTTTTAAAACCGCCTATTCACCCTCCCTCTAGTCTGCCTCCTCGGTCTTACACCACCTAGACTAGCAATATGGTACTAAACTCCTCACCTTTCACCATGCATAAGTGGACCTTTGGGATTTTTCTAGGATTTAATTGAAATATTGTATGGACCAAACCCAAAATTCTAACAATATCATAATATCCGGTAGTATATGTGGACTAAATATGTGTTCCTCGACAAATTGATTGGCTGCTGAATGAAGCATGTGTTGATTTCGGGTGAATAGAATATTTAGCCGCGTGTTACCCTCCTTTTTTGTCTGTATCCACCCCTTCTTGAATATTTAGCTAATCCAATGCAGAATATGCATCACATTTAGCTAATCCATAACGATAGCAAATTTAAAATATTAAAATATTTTGGTACTTAAATAATAGAAATCATACGCATGATTTTATAATGTTTTGCCCGTTGTAGATTAGATGCTCAATTAGAATATTTGAGTGCTTCTTTGTGTTGCGAAAGGATATTTATGAAGTCATTTGTCAACCGAGTAACTGCCATCTTAAGAAGATGGTTAGGGTATGCTTGCCCACATAATATTTTTCGCTAGCAAACTATTCTCCTAGAGGTATTCTGCAGCTACATCCAGGAGCAATCAATAGTATCCCAGATAGATCAAACCTGGAAATTGGTAGGAGCCTGTTTCTTTGATTTTTTTTATTATTTATTCCTTTTTTATTAATATTTTAAACTTAACCCATCGTCATCTTTATTTCTAATTCTGATCCCTTTGGTCATGCCATTACCCGTGGCGTGACCAAAACGTACTGTCACGCCACCTATCGCGGTGTGGCCCAAGCTGCCATGCAAGCCCTCGGCCGTGCACCGTGCTAGTGTGGAGGGCTTGTGTGGCCCTTGTCACACCATAATACATGGCGTGACTAGTTAGCTTGTCATGCCAACTCGCGTTGCGTGACAGTGACGACTTAGGACTCTCGCCCCAACCCATTCTTCATTTTTTCCCTATGTCCCCCAACTCCCGTGTGTCCTTTCTCCCCCCGTGCCCTACCCGAGCGTCACAGACCTCCCGCCGCCGGCTCCCGCCACCAGCTGTCCTCCCGCCGTTGGCTCCGCCACCACCATCCTCCACCGTCGCCACCCTCCCCCCCATTGGTAGTCCTCCTCCCCCGACCGTCCTCCACCATGCACCGCCCCCACCCATTGGGCGCCCTCCCGGCCACCCGTCGTCACCCCACCGACCATCCGTCCACCCGCCGGACGTCCATCCCCTCGTCGGTCGTTTTCAACCTACGCGGCCCAAGGTAAGACCCTAGACAATCTTCAACCTAGACATTCATTTTGGTTTAGTTTTGATCTTTCTTTCATTTGAAATGATTCTGAACTTGTGATGTAATGGATTTGTCATCGGTTGCATTCATGAATTACAATCCTTTTAAAGCTGATCTTATAATTCATTAGACATTTGGGTAACTGTAGTGGATAAATGGCTAGTTCATGCTTGGGATGGAATACACAACTAGATCGTCTTATGTATTGTTATAACTTACCTGTGTATAGGTGTGTTATTCCTGTGAATTTCATGTTTAGATGAACTGGAAACCTATGGTTGACTACATATTATTGATTTTATGATGAAATTATTGAATCTAACTTTACATTATAGTACCATCTCAGCCTTGGTAAAAATGCAAACAATTGCATTCAGCTCAAGATTCTAAATTGGTTGTGGAGATTGATGTAACGTAAGTAATGTAAAACAAAGGGAAATATGCCAATGGCCAGAGATATTTGTGGGATTTTGGTCATACAATCTAACTTAAGTAATGGAGAAATCAGAACCAGAGAATTGTGCCCTATGTACAATAGTATGAACACAACAATTTTCTTGTTATTAATCAATGCTTGGGCTATGTAGTTAGGTTGGTGGAAGGGAAGAAATGACCTAAAATATGGGCATGCTGTCAGGCCAGTAGTTCAATTCTGCAAGGCTTTGTAGCTTTAATGTCCTTGTTAGAGAATGCATGACCTATTCAAGTATAGTTTATTGGCTTATTTTGTGGAGATATATAAAGCCATTAGTTCGGGTAGAGTGAATTTATAAGACATGTTGAAATCATCCTGCTTGGAATTTGTCCTTTTCGTATTTAACACATGATCATAATTAGAGATCTGCATAAACCAACTGCATGATTATTGTTTTAACTTTTTTTTTATATGGTTTAACTTTAGTAAGGTCCAGCATAAATTCGGAAATGTGATGTCCTAAATGTGTTTCCTACCTTGTGTTCATTAATTTTGGACGTGTCAACTTAAATTATATATTTATAACCAGGACTATTTTGGACTTCCTTTTAGTTAGATTTTGATACCTTTCCTCGCCAACCTATATTTAGTTGGGATGTTTTCTTAACCATATTTGGTATGTTATATAGAAGTAAAGACTTTGCTTGGAACCAAAGATACTTTAGACAAAAGTTTTCAGATTCAGACAAAACTAACAAAAGCTTTATTCTGATTCTGCAACATGAAGGTACCTATCTGTCGAGAGAAACAACAAGCAAACTTGTGTTAAGCTCTTTGCGGATTTATCAACTTCTGCCAAGAACACAGCCCCAACACCTATAGCCCCATTGGTTACCAAACTTCTCATATCCTTTCCTCCAAAACAAAAGACGATAGTTCATCCAGCTAATTTTTTGAATACCAAATTTCCCGAACGAGTGGTTCATGGCACTCTGAGCGTGTAGCTCTAGCGTACCCAGGAGCGAAGTCCTAGACGTTTGCAACAAACTTGTCCTATTGGTAAGACTCCATCTTTAAGTATATATGATTCATGTTATATGCTAAGAAAAACTAAGGATGGTAAAGTAATTGCAAGATTTGCTGGTACTTCAATTCTAGGCGCTAAAAAGAATGCTATTTGGGTGTCTAAATCCTTGGCCACTAACCTCCAAGGACCCAAACAAATTTGGGTACATAAAAGAATTTAATTCTTGTTTTGTAGGTGAACTACAAGACTAGTGAAAAACATTGGGTGTTTGATAGTGGACGCACTCAATATATGACCGGCGATAGAAAAATGTTCACCATATTCGAGAATGGAAAAGGAATTGACAAGATCACATTTGGTGATAATAGAAAATGAAAAGTAATAGGATTAGGTAAAATTGCTATATCAAATGACCTTTCTATTTCTAATGTATCTTTAGTTGAATCGTTAAATTTTAATTTGTTATCCGTTGCTCAAATATGTGATCTTGGCTTAATTTGCTCATTCTCTAATGAAGGTGTTTAAATTTCAAATGAAAAGTATAATTCTTTAGTTTTCAAAGGATTTAGATTTGGAAATCTTTACTTAGTTGATTTTTCTTCAAATGATTCATGCTTGAAAACTTGTTTAATTGCAAAAAAAACTCGTTGGGTTGGCTTTGGCATTGAAGGCTAGTTCATGTTGGTATGATTCAACTTAAAAAGTTTTTCAAACATGATTTAACTATTGTCTTGAAAGATGTGAAGTTTGAGAAGAATAGACTTTGTAGTGCTTGTCAAGCCGGTAAACAAGTCGCAAATTACCATCCTTCCAAAAGTATCATGTCAACCTATAGGCCATTAGAACTCTCATATATGGATTTGTTTGGGCCAACAACCTATAAGAGTATCAGGGGCAATAGCTATTGTTTAGTCATTATGGATGATTACTCTAGATATACATGGGTATTCTTCTTATATGACAAAGCCGAAACCTCCGGCATTTTCAAATGTTTTGCAAAAAAGAGCTTAAAATGAATTTGATTTCAAAATTAAGAAAATACGTAGTGATAATGGTTCCGAGTTCAAAAACACTAAAGTTGAAGATTTTTGTGAAGAACTTGGAATAAAGCATGAACTTTCCACAACCTACAATTCGGAGCAAAATGAAGTTGTAGAAAGGAAAAATCGAACATTAATTCAAATGGCTAGGACAATGCTTGATAAATATAATACTTCTGATAGTTTTTGGGCAAAAGCAATTAATACCGCTTGTTATGTCATAAATCATCTTTATTTGCATCGTATTTTGAAAAAGACTTCTTATAAACTTCTTGTTGGAAGAAAACTGAACATATCTTATTTTCGTATCTTTGGTTGCAAATATTATATTTTAAAAAAGGGTGTTCATCTTTCAAAATTTACTAGTCGATGTGATGTTGGCTTTTTTCTTGGATATTCATCAAATAGCAAAGCTTATCGTGTCTTCAACAAAAATTCCGGTTTAGTTGAAGAAAGACATGATGTTCAATTTGATGAGACTAATGGCTCTCAAGAAGAGCATGAGAATTTGGATGATGTTAGTGATGAAGCCTTAAGAAAAGCCATGGAGAACATAAAAATAGGTGACATCAAACCTAAAGATGATCCAATTGATATATCATCTACTCAAGTCGAACCTCATTCATCTTCAATGACAAGACAAATTCAAATTGAAGAAGAAGACAACAAGGAAGATGATCAACCATCGAATCTACCACCAAGAATTCATAATGCAATTGCAAAATATCATCCAATAGATCAAATATTGGGTGATGTAAGTGAGACGACCCACCCCGTGATGTACCGCAAGAGGTCCGGGAGGACCTTTTTTTTTTGCGCTGCGAAGTCACCACGGAAGGATGTGGTAGCACCGCATGGAGCTTTACCGAGGAGGTTCACAGACCTCCCAGAGGTCTTATGGACCTCCCGGAGGTCTTGGCTCACCATCGACCTCCCAGAGGTCTTGAGGACCTCCCGGAGGTCGTGGCCGCCACCGCCAGAGAGCACCTCCAGCACATCACCAAGAGAGGTCCGCAGACCTCCCAAAGCTAAGTCCAGAGGACCTCCTGGTGGTCCCGCCTGTGCATCCGAGCTAGTCCCAGACAATCGAGCTAGCTCGCACAAGAACACAAGCCAATACCACAACCACGAGGTCAAACAAAGATGAAGCGCATAAATTAAACTTTATATAATAGGACCTTATGGTCAAGCTTGTTAACAAGGGTCTGCCATCGAGGGCTTACAAAACCAACGAGGACTTACAATCAAGCACAAGGAGCTCTAGGGCTCAAACACTAAAACACGCAGGCCATCCAACAAGCACCACAGTCGTCGGGTGGAGGACGCCCTAGGCATCTTAGTCGTCAAGAACTCCTCCTCGAAGAGGTCTCAGACCGCCTCGCACTTGGTCATCCTCATAATCTGCTTTGACACAGGGGCTTAAGCCATGAGTACTTGGAATGTACTCAAGAAGTCACAGAGAGCAAAGATGCAATAATATTCATGCAAGGACTTACCAATGGAGAGTCAGTATGGTTAGTTTATGCAAAGCCAAATTTGACAATAATAGCAATAATAGATTGAAAGGCAGCAAGGTAAAACCATAATACATAATACTTTTGATGTTTTAATAAAAGGTGGTGTGAGCACCAACTCACGGCCACAACCAAAAATTGGGGAGGTCTGATCACACCAAAGGGCTGTGTCCTCACCCAAAACCCACTCCAACACCCATTCCAGAGGTCTAAACCAACCCCGACCACTACCCGAGCCAACCTTGACCCCTCCGAGCCGCCAAGGTCTCTTCGAGGCAAAGCCAAAGCATCTCGCTGAAGTGTCCAAAGGCACAAGCTTTTGAAACATCTACCCTTGCACCATTTCACCGAGCATGTCCATGACCAAGGACGTGGCTATTCAATAGATCTTTTACTCGCAGAGGTGTACAACTTACCCACAATCCACGATCTCTCTAGCGGATGGGTTCCGTCACCCTTGCTCACTTCCTAAGATGAGCAGCCTAGAGAGCGCAAGGCCTTTACAAAGCTTTGAACTGACTAGGGCTGCCCGCTAAGGTTTCGCAATCCCTCCAAAGGGTCTAGAAATCCACAGGTTATGGGGTGCCCCTCTTGCGCCAACTAATCACACGCCAACCAAAACAGCCCCAAGCCATCTCATTGCTAATTATTCAGCCTGCACCATTCCCATAAAATGATCTTGTGGTTGCACTAATTGGCCCTGTTAAACAGACACAAAGTGAAGTCCTTAATTGTGCTAAGGCAAGACTTCCACAAACCAAAGGTGTGCAAAGACCCACTACTCACTCCCGCCTTCTTGCCTTAGCAAAACAATTGTATTAGCCCATGCCAAAAGACCACCCACCCCGCACACAAATTTTAACCAAGTGGTCTCACACCACAATGACGACAAACTTAGGCATCCCGCCATAGTCGCTCAACAATGGCACCAACCACACATTTCATAACTTATTAGTCAAGATTATTAGAGATGAAGCATGATACGCTCAAACCACGCTTTCTAAGCGAGGCTATATAAGACCTACGGCCCCCATGTTGGCAAATAACAAAGAACACCAACTAAATTATCCACCCTAAGGCTCACAAGGTGAACATGACAACATGATGGAGACAAGGTATAAAGGAGGCATAACAGCAAGTAGGCAAGTAACTACAGCCCAAACCATTTTCTTATAAACATAGCCATGCATGATAATTTAAACCAAATACATTTGCAAAACTTGGTTCAAGATGATCAAAAGGAGGTCTGTGGCTTGCCTTGGTCAAGCAAAGGAGAGCCTTCTGCAAAGAAGAGCGGGTCCAAGATCTCCTCGAACTCGTGATCTACACGTCAGAAGAGAACCAAATAAGCAAAACCACACTAAGCCAGAGAACAACAAAAGAACCAAAAAGGAACTCAAACCAACTCAGCCAAAAGGAAACCAAGAGGCTTAACACCGCCTCAAAGAGCTCCCCGGGAGGGTCTTATGCAAGGAAGAACCGAGCAGAGGAGGCAGGAAGGAAGAAATGAGCAAAAGATTACAAAGGCTCGCCTCCCTGTGCTATATATAGCCGAGTTGGTGGAGTGTACCAAGAAAAAGGTTCAATGACGTGTAGGCAATCGGGATAACTAGGGCAGGGCTTGCCCAAAAGAATTGAATAAAGTACTCGGATGTGATCAGATTTAATGTGACCCGACACCTATTAAATGCGCATAGAGTTCTGAGGCAAGAGCAATAATTACAAGGTGAAGAGGGGCTGGCAAGTGGGGCCAGTCAAAAAGGGTGCACCACTGGTCAAAGAGGTGGCCCCACCGCAAAAGGGTCATTCCCGCCAAAGACCACCGCGAGGTCCTGGGCAAGAGGTCCAAGACACTCAAAAGGGGAGGTCCTGGACAGGAGGTCCAAGGACTCAAGAAGAGGTCCTGGACAAGAGGTCCTCAAAGCTCTCAACGAGGAGGCCCTGACACTCGGACCTGCACAAGGGAGGTCTAAGGGTCAAGATTTCAAGGGGAGGACCTCAACAGTCCAGATCAAAGGGCGCAGGGACGTCCTGACGAGTAGATCTCCAAAAGGGAGATCTAACGGTCAAGATCTCAAAGGGGAGGACCTCAACGGTCCAGATCAAAGGGCGCAGGGAGGTCCTGACCAACAGGAATATTCAAGGTTAGGAGGGTGGTCTTTACAAAAGACCAGCAAGGGCCGAGGAGGAGGTCTTGGACCTAAGGAGGTCGGAACCCTTGGATCCCACTAAAGGAGAACCTGGACGGCTAAGATCTCCAGAGAGGAGGTCCTAAAGGCCAGATCCTAACAAGGGGAGGTCTGAGCGGCTAGATCTCAACAAGGGGAGGTCTGAGCGGCTAGATCTCAACAAGGGGAGGTCTGAGCGGCTAGATCTCAACAAGGGGAGCTCTGAGCGGCTAGATCTCAACAAGGGAGGTCTGAGCGGCTAGATCTCAACAAGGGGAGCTCTGAGCGGCTAGATCTCAACAAGGGGAGGTCTGAGCGGCTAGATCTCAACAAGGGAGGTCTGAGCGGCTAGATCTCAACAAGGGAGGTCTCGAGCGGCTAGATCTCAACAAGGGGAGCTCGAGCGGCTAGATCTCAACAAGGGAGCTCTGAGCGGCTAGATCTCAACAAGGGGAGCTCGAGCGCTAGATCTCAACAAGGGAGGTCTGAGCGGCTAGATCCCAACAAGGAGGTCTGAGAGAAACAAAACCAAGCGTGGCTTGGGGGGCCAAAGAGGTTTTGAAACACAAACCCGAGCTGGTCCTTGACAGAAAACCCCAAGCAAGGGAGAGGTTTCAACAGAGGGAGATGTGAGAGAGGTCTGGATCTCAAAGAGATTCAAACCAACAAGGAAGTTAAGGGAGAGAGAAGAGGCGAACCAGGCACACAGAAGGCTTCGAGCACCACAACCCGAGGGCGGCAAAGACACCACAGAGAGCCACAACCAAAGAAGGAACACCAACAACGACTTAGTTAAGGTTTGATTAATTCCAATTGAACTCTCCAGATTCAAAAATCTCGTGTTAAGCTTTGGATTCTCAATAAAGCCAAATGGTTACTTTTATTTTGAAAACTTGGCAAGGACTTAAAAGAAAACGGACGTTACAAACCTTCACCTTAAGGGAATCTCGACCCCGAGATTCAGCCGAGCTAGGGAATAGGTGGGGAACTCCTTCCCGAGGTCCTCTTCTCGCTCCCATGTTGCCTCGGCCGAGTGGTTGCTCCATTGCACCTTGCATGCCTTGGTGGTCTTGCTCTGGTAACTCTCTCGACACGCCCAAAATCTTGATGGGGTGCTCTCTGAAGTGAGGTCTTCTTGGAGGTCCACAGACTTCTAAAGGCATTTGGTCCTCCGCATTCGCAAGCATTTCTTCAACTGTGACACATGGAACACATTGTGAACTCCAAAGAAGTCGAGGAGGGAGGTCCAACTGGTAGGTTACTTCACACTCTTCTGCAAGGATCGAAAGGGTCCAATAAATCTTGGAGCAAGCTTCCCACTAACTCGAACCGCTGATACCTTTGAGAGGTGAAACTTTGAGGTAGACTCGGTCTCCGGGACAAAAGCTAGGTCTCGACGCCTAACATCTGCAGTAGCTCTTTTGCCTAGTTTGGGCCGCCTTTAACTTCTCCCTAATTGATCTCACTTGATCCTCGGCTTTTTCAAAGGTCCTGCCAAGAACTTGGCCTTCACCCGATTCTCGTCCAAAGACAAGGAGTCCTACACTTTCTCCCATAAATAGCTTCAAATGGGACATTTGGAGACTCGCTTGGTAGCTGTTATTATAGGAAAATTCATATGGTAACATCTTGTCCCAACTAGATTGTCTTTCTAGAGCGCAAGCTCTCAAAGATGTCCTCAAGGACTTGGTTAACTCTCTCGCTTGGCCATCTGCTTGAGGGTGGTATGTCAGACTAAAGTTGAGGTCGGTGCCCAAGGCATCATGTAGCTTTTGCCAAAACTTGGAGGTGAATTGAGATCCTCTGTCTGAGACTATCTTCTTTGGAACACCATGAAGGCACACCACTTTTGCCATGTAGATTTCGCTAGCTTGTCTCCGCATAAGTAGTCTTCACAGAATAAAGTGAGCCATTTTGTTAATCTATCCACTATGACCCAAATAGAATCAAAACCAGCTTGGGTACGAGGTAAACCAAGAATAAAATCCATGCCGATCTCTTCCCACTTCCACTGGTATGGGTAAGGGCACTAAAAGTCCTCCGTGTCTTTGGTGCAATCGCTTAACCTTTTGGCAAGTGTCACATTTGGCCACAAAATCTGCTATCTCCTTCTTCATTTTCGCCACCAAGACAATTCCTTGACATCTTGGTACATTTTTGTAACTCCCGGATGTATAGAATACAAAGCTTCATGGGCTTTTTAAGTATTATACCCTTGAGCTCCGTGTTATTGGGCACACAGAGCCTCTTATCAAACCAGACCGCACCTAGGTCATCCATAGAAAACCTTGCGCCTTTCCCTTCTTATGTTGGTCTTAATCTCTTGGATGCTAGCATCTCCATCTTGGGCTGCCTTGATCTGCTTTTTGCAAGGTAGGTTGCACTTCAAGAGTTGCCAAAACCCTTCTTCCACTAACTCAAGTCTAAGCTTCAAGAATTCTTCATACAAGGCAAGTTGGCTCTCCTTAACCATCAAAGTATTGACATAAACTTTTCGCTCAAAGCATCTCGCCACCACATTGGCCTTGCTCGGTGGTAGTGAATTCCACATTGTAGTCCTTAATAAGCTCAAGCCACCTTCTCTCCCTCAAATTCAAATCGCTTGTGTAAAGATGTACTTTAGGCTTTTGTGGTCAAGTAAATTTCACACCTATTACCAATGAGGTAATGGCGCCAAATTTTAAGGCATGAACCACAAAGACCAACTCTAGGTCATGAGTAGGGTAGTTTGCTTCATGAGGCTTCAATCTGCCTTGAAGCGTAAGCTACCACTTTTCTCATCTGCATTAGAACACAGCCAAGTCCTTGCTTTGACGCATCACAATAAACTTCAAATCTTTCCCGACATCCGAAGAACCAAAAGCGGGCAGAGGTCAACTTTCTCTGAGCTCTTGGAAGCTCTGTTCACAACTGAGGTCCAAAGGAACTTTTTTCTTTCTTTAATAGCCGAGTGAGAGGTTTTGCAATCCGGGAGAAGCCTTCAATAAACCTTCAGAATAACCGCCATGCCAAGAAAACTTCGAACTTGAGGCACGGTCCTAGGGGTTCCCAATTGAGCACATCTTGAACCTTACTAGGTTGACAGACACTCCTTCTTTTGACAAAACATGCCCCAAAAGACCACTTCTTTTAGCCAAAACTCACACTTACTAAATTTGGCAAAGAGTCGATGAGCTCTCGGCTTTTCCAAAACCGAAAAGAGATGGCTTGTATGTCCTCTTCACTCTTGGAGTACACTAGAATGTCGCCAATAAAGACAATGACAAACTTGTCTAGGTACTCCATGAACACTCGCTTCATCAAATTCATGAAATAGGCAGGGCATTGGTCAGCCCAAAAGACATAACAAAGAATTCAAATAACCCATACCTAGTTGAAAAAGTCTGTCTTAGGGATGTCTTCCTTGCGAATCTTAAGTTGGTGATATCCTGCTCTCAAATCTATCTTGGAAAACACAAAGAGCCCCTTCAATTGATCAAATAAATCATCAATTCTTGGCAAAGGATACTTGTTCTTGATGGTGACATCATTGAGAGCTCAGAGTCCACACACATCCTTTGAGTGCCATCCTTTTAGGCACAAAATCACTAGGGCTCCCCAAGGTGAGGAGCTAGGTCTAATAAAACCCTTGCTCGCAAGTCTTCCAACTGCTTTTTCAACTCCACATGATCATCAACATGCAATCTGTAGGGCCTTTTGGAGATGGGGGAGGTCCCTGGGATAAGGTTTATGACAAACTCAAGGTCTCTGTCTGGGGGCATTCCTGGGAGCTCATCAGGGAACACATCCACAAATTCTTTAACAACAGGGACATCCTCCAAAACTTGAACTTGAGCACTACAAGATAGGGCTCCTTGGAGTTTCTCCGAGGTGGCCAAAACTTCACAAAGGGCACCACTAGGGCTGGTCAAAGAGATACTTTTGCCACTACAATCCAACATGGCATGGTGGTTAGCTAGCCAGTCCATGCCCAAAATCACATCTAGGGACCTGGTGTCCAAAAGGATAAGGTTGGCTAGAAAATCTACTCCTTCTATGACCATTTTCACTTGTGGACAACCCTGGTTCGTGCTTAGTTCTGAGCCGGGGGATTGAACCAACAAGGTAGACTTAAGAGCAACAACTCAAACTGGTGCTTTGCAAAGAAAACTCGAGAAATAAACGAATGGGAAGCTCCAGAGTCAAATAAAACTGCAACTGCATCAATTTACTAGGAACATACCTAGTACCACGCCCGAGGAGGTCTCAGGCTTCTTCCATCGCCACATGGTTCACACGCCCCTTCCAAAAGTTTGGGAGGTTCTGCTTGAGGAGGTCCTGCTGACTGAGGGTCTTGGCCGAGGGAGGTCCCAAGTAGAGGTCTTGGTGGTTGGCTTCGCTTTTAGTGGGCATTGATTAGCAAAATGCCCCACTTGGTGACACTTGAAGCGTGTGATCCCAAATTTGTGGAGGTCGTTAGGGTTGTCTTGGTGCTGCCAAGGATGCGGCACCGAAAGGAGGACAATCGGGTGGGAGGTCTTGGCAGAGGTCCCGAAGGTCCAGAGATCCTTGGCGCTTGGTTGGTATTGCACAAAAGCTTTGTGGCGCTGGGAGGTCTTTGCCGAGCACCTGAGGGTGGCACCTTTCTCTTGTAGGACTCAGAGAGTTCTCTTCGGATTCCTCAATGAGCATTGCCTTGTTCACCATATGCTGGAAATCGGGATAATCGCTGCCCACAACTTGAACTTTTAAGCCGATGGAGGCTCGCTTAAAGCGCTTCACAGATCATCCGTAGCCACATCTTCGCGAGCATAACACGACAATTGAGTGAACTTAGTGAGATACTCACTTCATCGACATGCCGCCTTGCTTGAGCTCTCTAAACTCTTCCTTTTTCATCTCTACCTTCCCATCGTGACATGGGAGTGGCGAAAAGTCGCAGAGAACTCGCCCAAGAGATCCTCCTGGGGTCAAGATGTGAGGCACAAAATGTGTCCCACCACTCACCGCAGTCCTTCCAGCTTGATGTGAGGCAAACAAAACCTTCTCCTGTCTTCACAATGAGCAATATCCAAATTCTTCTCTGTTGATCTCAGCCAATCATCTCATCTAAAGGCTCGGAGAGCTCGAAAATGTAGCCGGGCGTGTCTTCATGAACTCGACAAACTTTGATTGAGGGTGAGCCGGGGTGGAGGTGGTGGCTGGCCGCAGCCGACTATTCGACTCATCATGGCAAGTAAAGCATTGGTGGTCCGGCTTTGTTGAGCCATAATCTGTCATATTCTCGCATCATAGAGCTCATCATCTCGAGCTTGGCCGCCATAAACCGCCCAAAACCCGGTCTCTGTCGCCATCGAGGAGGTGGGGTGGAGGCCATCGCTCGGGGCTCACCTCGACTTGTGGATCGCCAAGTCTGCACTATCTCGACAAAACTCTAAAGGTTTAATAGGTAAGAAGGAAAGCATAAAGGGTAAGAGGATACAGAGAAATAAAGATAGGGCAATTATTAGGGGTGACTTGGTTAACCCAAGAGAGAACCAAAAGGCCAGGAGGCCAAAAGAGGCAACAGAAGCTTCAAAACAGAGGTCTTCAAGACCCAAGCTAAGCGAGACTCGAATAGGACCACTAATCCTAACCTTTCTACAATCGGCCCTATTGAAGTTATAAAGGCAAGGAAGTCAAGTTAGATTCAAAATCAAGGTTCCAAAGAGAGATAAGATAAGGAACTAAGGAGGAGTTAAGATGAGAGCGAACAGACAAGAAAAGATTTTAAGCAGATAAGGGCAAGATAGAACCAAAGACAAGGAAAGAACTACTAAACAAATTTTAAGTTGACTTGCTTTAGAAAATAGCTTTTGGATAAAAACTAAATCGACCTTTCTCGCCTATGGCCACGCCCCACACCACCTAGGCTCGATACCAACCGAGACGACTCCACCCCGTGATGTACTGCAAGAGGTCCGGAGGACCATTTTTTTTTGCGCCAAGTCACCACGGAAGGATGTGGTAGCACCGCATGGAGCTTTACCGAGGAGGTCTCACAGACCTCCCAGAGGTCTTGCGGACCTCCCGAGGTCTTGGCTCACATCGACCTCCCAGAGGTCTTGAGGACCTCCCGAGGTCGTGGCCGCCACCGCTTCGGTAGCACCTCCAGCACATCACCAAGAGAGGTCCGCAGACCTCCCAAAGCTAAGTCCCGAGGACCTCCCCGGTGGTCCCGCCTGCATCCGAGCTAGTCCCAGACAATCGAGCTAGCTCGCACAAGAACACAAGCCAATACCACAACCACGAGGTCAAACAAAGATGAAGCGCATAAATTAAACTTTATATAATATGACCTTATGGTCAAGCTTGTTAACAAGGGTCTCGCCATCGAGGGCTTACAAAACCAACGAGGACTTACAATCAAGCATAAAGGAGCTCTAGGGCTCAAACACCAAAACACGCAGGCTTATCCAACAAGCACCACAGTCGCTCGGGTGGAGGACGCCCTAGGCATCTTAGTCGTCAAGAACTCCTCCTCAAGAGGTCTCAGACCGCCTCGCACTTGGTCATCCTCATAATCTGCTTTGACACAGGGCTTAAGCCATGAGTACTTGGAATGTACTCAAGAAGTCACAGAGAGCAAAGATGCAATAATATTCATGCAAGGACTTACCAATGGAGAGTCAGTATGGTTAGTTTGCGCAAAGCCAAATTTGACAATAATAGCAATAATAGATTGAAAGGCAGAAGGTAAAACCATAATACATAATACTTTTGATGTTTTAATAAAAGGTGGTGTGAGCACCAACTCACGGCCACAACCAAAAATTGGGGAGGTCTGATCACACCAAAGGGCTGTGTCCTCACCCAAAACCCACTCTAACACCTGCTCCAGAGGTCCGAACCAACCCCTGGACCACTACCCGAGCCAACCTTGACCCCTCCGAGCCGCCAAGGTCTCTTCGAGGCAAAGCCAAAGCATCTCGCTGAAGTGTCCAAGGGCACAAGCTTTTGAAACATCTACCCCTTGCACCATTTCATCGAGCATGTCCATGACCAAGGACGGGCTATTCAATAGATCTTTTACTCGCAGAGGTGTACAACTTACCCACAATCCACGATCTCTAGCGGATGGGTTCCGGTCACCCTTGCTCACTTCCTAAGGTGAGCGCCTAGAGAGCGCTGCAAGGCCTTTACAAAGCTTTGAACTGACTAGGGTGCCCGCTAAGGTTTCGTAATCCCTCCAAAGGGTCTAGAAATCCACAGGTTATGGGGTGCCCTCTTGCGCCAACTAATCACACGCCAACCAAAACAGCCCCAAGCCATCTCATTGCTAATTATTCAGCCTGCACTATTCCCATAAAATGATCTTGTGGTTGCACTAATTGGCCCGGCTCGACAGACACAAAGTGAAGTCCTTAATTGTGCTAAGGCAAGACTTCCACAAACCAAAGGTGCACAAAGACCCACTACTCACTCCCCGCCTTCTTGCCTTAGCAAAACAATTGTATTAGCCCATGCCAAAAGACCACCCACCTGCACACAATTTTAACCAAGTGGTCTCACACCACACGACACAGCTTAGGCATCCCGCCATAGCTACTCAACAATGGCACCAACCACACATTTCATAACTTATTAGTCAAGATTATTAGAGATGAAGCATGATACGCCAAACCACGCTTAAGCGAGGCTATATAAGACCCACGGCCCCCATGTTGGCAAATAACAAAGAACACCAACTAAATTATCCACCCTAAGGCTCACAAGGTGAACATGACAACATGATGGAGACAAGGTATAAAGGAGGCATAACAAAGAAGTAGGCAAGTAACTACACCCAAACCATTTTCTTATAAACATAGCCATGCATGATAATTTAAACCAAATACATTTGCAAAACTTGGTTCAAGATGATCAAAAGGAGGTCTGTGGCTTGCCTTGGTCAAGCAAAGGAGAGCCTTCGCAAAGAAGAGTCGGGTCCAAGATCTCCTCGAACTCGTGATCTACACGTCAGAAGAGAACCAAATAAGCAAAACCACACTAAGCCAGAGAACAACAAAAGAACCAAAAAGGAACTCAAACCAACTCAGCCAAAAGGAAACCAAGAGGCTTAACACCGCCTCAAAGAGCTCCCCGGGAGGGTCTTAAGAAGGAAGAACCGAGCAGAGGAGGCAGGAAGGAAGAAATGAGCAAAAGATTACAAAGGCTCGCCTCTCCTGTGCTATATATAGCCGAGTTGGTGGAGTGTACCAAGAAAAAGGTTCAATGACGGTAGGCAATCGGGATAACTAGGGCAGGGCTTGCCCAAAAGAATTGAATAGTACTCAGATGTGATCAGATTTAATGTGACCCGACACCTATTAAATGCGCATGAGTTCTCGAGGCAAGAGCAATAATTACAAGGTGAAGAGGGGCCGCAAGTGGGGCTACCAAAAAGGGTGCACCATCGGGTCAAAGAGGTGGCCCCACCGCAAAGGGTCATTCCCGCCAAAGACCACCGCGAGGTCTCCGGGCAAGAGGTCCAAGACACTCAAAGGGGAGGTCTCGGACAGAGGTCCAAGGACTCAAGAAGAGGTCCCGACAAGAGGTCCTCAAAGCTCTCAACGAGGAGGCCTCGACACTCGGACCGCACAAGGGAGGTCTAAGGGTCAAGATTTCAAGGAGGACCTCAACAGCCCAGATCAAAGGGCGCAGGACGCCCCGACGAGTAGATCTCCAAAAGGAGATCTAACGGTCAAGATCTCAAAGGGAGGACCTCAACGGTCCAGATCAAAGGGCGCAGGAGGTCCCGACGAGTAGATCTCCAAAAGGGAGATCTAACGTTAAGATCTCAAAGGGAGGACCTCAACGGTCCAGATCAAAGGGCGCAGGAGGTCCCGACCAACAGAATATTCAAGGTTAGGAGGGTGGTCTTTACAAAAGACCAAAGAAGGGCCGAGGAGGAGGTCTTGGACCTAAGGAGGTCGGAACCTTGATCCCACTAAAGGAGAACTCGACGGCTAAGATCTCCAGAGAGGAGATCCTAAAGGCCGATCCTAACAAGGGAGGTCTCGAGCGGCTAGATCTCAACAAGGGAGGTCTCGAGCGGCTAGATCTCAACAAGGGGAGGTCCGAGCGGCTAGATCTCAACAAGGGGAGCTCTGAGCGGCTAGATCTCAACAAGGGGAGCTCGAGCGGCTAGATCTCAACAAGGAGCTCTCTGAGCGGCTAGATCCCAACAAGGAGCTCTGAGCGGCTAGATCCCAACAAGGGGAGCTCTGAGCGGCTAGATCTCAACAAGGGGAGGTCTCGAGCGGCTAGATCTCAACAAGGGAGGTCTGAGCGGCTAGATCTCAACAAGGGGAGCTCTGAGCGGCTAGATCTCAACAAGGGGAGCTCGAGCTGCTAGATCTCAACAAGGGGAGCTCTGAGCGGCTAGATCCCAACAAGGGAGGTCTGAGCGGCTAGATCTCAACAAGGGGAGGTCTGAGCGGCTAGATCTCAACAAGGGAGGTCTGAGCGGCTAGATCTCAACAAGGGGAGGTCTGAGCGCTAGATCTCAACAAGGGAGCTCGAGCGGCTAGATCTCATCAAGGGGAGCTCGAGCTGCTAGATCTCAACAAGGAGGTCTGAGCGGCTAGATCCCAACAAGGAGGTCTGAGAGAAACAAAACCAAGCGTGGCTTGGGGGGCTAAAGAGGTTTTGAAACACAAACCCGAGCTGGGTCCTGACAGAAAACCCCAAGCAAGGGAGAGGTTTCAACAGAGGGGAGATGTGAGAGAGGTCTGGATCTCAAAGAGATTCAAACCAACAAGGGAAGTTTAAGGGAGAGAGAAGAGGCGAACCAGGGGCACACAGAAAGGCTTCGGAGCACCACAACCCGAGGGCGGCAAAGGCACCACAGAGAGCCACAACCAGCAAGGAACACCAACAACGACTTAGTTAAGGTTTGATTAATTCCAGTTGAACTCTCCAGATTCAAAAATCTCATGTTAAGCTTTGGATTCTCAATAAAGCCAAATGGTTACTTTTATTTTGAAAACTTGGCAAGGACTTAAAAGAAAACAGGACGTTACAGTAAGTAAGGGTATCCAAACTCGATCTCATGTAGCTTCTTTTTGTGAACATTACTCTTTTGTCTCTTCTATTGAGCCAAAGCATGTAGAAGAAGCACTCGATGATCTGGATTGGGTGAATGCAATCCATGAAGAACTCAATAACTTCATCCGGAATGAAGTTTAGACATTGGAGGATAGGCCCAAGGAACACAACGTAATCAGTACAAAATGGGTCTTTAGAAACAAGCAAGATGAAAGTGGAATAGTTGTAAGAAACAAAGCGAGATTGGTCGCTCAAGGATTATCTCAACTCGAAGGTTTGGATTTTGGTGAAACTTTTGTTCCCGTAGCTAGACTTGAATCAATTCAAATATTACTTGCTTTTGCATCATGCTTTTATACTAAATTATTTTAAACGGATGTTAAAAGTGTTTTTCTAAATGGAAAAAATATCCAAACTTGTATTTTTGAGCAACCACACGGTTTTGAAGATCCTAAGAATCCTAATTATGTCTATAAACTCTCCAAGGTGCTCTATAGTCTTAAACAAGCTCCTAGAGCATGGTATGAACGCCTTAGAGATTTTTTTAGTTTCAAAAGGATTCAAATTTGGGAAAATTGATTCAACCTTGTTCACTAAAGTTTTAGATGATGATTTATTTGTATGCTAAATATATGTTGATGATATCATTTTTGGGTCTACT
Organism: Phyllostachys edulis; assembly: GCA_036346405.1. Classification (NCBI taxonomy): domain Eukaryota; kingdom Viridiplantae; phylum Streptophyta; class Magnoliopsida; order Poales; family Poaceae; genus Phyllostachys; species Phyllostachys edulis. Next base: position 35,387,104 of record CM070555.1, on the reverse strand, counting down.
AATCAAGATTTTTGCAAAGAGTTTGGTGATATGATGTTTAGAGAATTTGAAATGTCCATGATCGGAGAACTTAGTTATTTCCTTGGACTTCAAATTAAGCAACTCAAAGATGGAACCTTTATGAGTCAAACAAAGTATACAAAAGATTTGATCAAGAGGTTTGGCATGGAGGATGCAAAACCCATCAAGACTCCCATGGCAACTAACGGTCATCTCGATCTCAATGAGGGAGGTAAATCGGTAGATTTAAAGCTTTTATAGGTCGATGATTGGTAGTTTGCTTTATCTTACCGTATTTAGGCCCGATATTATGTTTAGTGTTTGCATGTGTGCACGCTTTCAAGCAACTCCAAAAGAGTGCTATTTGATGGCCGTAAAAAGAATACTAAGATATTTAAAACATTCCTCTAGCATTGGCCTATGGTTTCCCAAATGTGGTAAATTTGATTTAATTGGATATTCGGATTCCGATTATGTGGGTTGTAAAGTGGATAGAAAAAGCACCTCGGGTAGTTGTCAATTCTTAGGAAGATCCTTAGTATCATAGTCATCCAAGAAACAAAAGTCCGTAGCTTTATCCACCACCAAAGCCGAATATGTTTCTGCGGGTAGTTGTTGTGTTCAATTGCTATGAATGAGGCAAATTTTGATGAATTATGGAATTAAAATTGATAAAATGTCTCTTTTGTGTGATAACGATAGTGCGGTGAAAATAGCAAATAATCCTATCCAACACTCAAGAACAAAGCATATAGATATTCGCCACCATTTCTTGAGAGATCATGTGAGGAAGGGAGATATTGAAATTAGCCACATCCGGACCGAAGACCAATTAGCGGATATTTTCACCAAACCATTAGATGAAGGCCACTTTTGCAAATTGAGGAATGAATTAAATGTCATAGACTATTCAAATATTGTTTGAACTCATGCCTCATGCACTTTGCTTCATTTGGTGTTATGTGAAGCCTTTTAAGAAGATATTTTCAAAACTTATTATTAAAAGATCTCTATGTTCATGAAAAATTATGTTCTTGGTTAGATATTAGTCTATTCAATGCATAATGATATGATATTTGTTTGAGTGCAAAACTAAGGATCATTTGCATAATTCTCAAAATCCAAAGTCAGTTCTTGAAGCTCTAAGACAATCGGAACTACCGACGGTTTGACCGCGGTACTACCGGCGTTCAAATTGCGGAACTACCACGTCGGTTGGTAAAATGGGCATTAACTGCCTTGCGGTTTTTACCCCTTACCCTTTTACCCCCGAGCGGTTCTACCGCATCATCTCTCCGCCTCAGTTCTTTTCCCCTTCCGGTCTCTCTCTCTCTCTCTCAAAACCGAAGGACTCTCAAATCCCCTCGAAAAATCCACAAATTTCTTCGGGGTTTCTTCAAATCTTGTCGATTTCGTGCATCTCTAGGGTTATCTCCTTCAAATCTCAAGGTAATTCCTTGTTTTATCCTCCTATTGCCTTGCTCTCAAACCCTAGACCCCAAATTAGGGTTAATCTAGAATGTCGATGATTTAATGCAGTTCTTTTTGGGAAAATTGACAAAATTGATGTCTCATAATGCTTGCGCATCTAACCCATGGATTCACTCCATAAGAAACATCAAAAATTGCAATTATAATCGTGCCCCAGAACCTGTCCAATAAAAGCGGTACTACCACTCTTTGAGCGCGGAATTACCGTGATGCGGTCGTACTGGCCAGACAATGGTGGTTCTATCGGATCCCGGTACTACCGATTTTACTAACAGAACAGCAAGATCATTCCATTCAAAATTAAACCTAGTTTATTTGATCCTTTGCACCTTTTGTAACCTATTCTCTGTTTAAAGATGCTAAGGACAAGGATTGCTACTCGCAAGTCAGTTGGTCCTCCAAGAGGTCAATCCTCTTCCTCTCAACCTCCTACAGCCCCTGTTCAAGGAAATCCTGAGGTTCGCCAAAAGGATATTCATGATAGAGGCAAAGGGCCTGTAGCTAGTGATCCTGAAAGTGAGGAGAGGTCTTCTGAAGCTGAGTCAGAATCTGAGGCAGAAACTGAACTGCAAGAAAGATCAAATGAAGAGATGGGAGAACCAGAAGAGCAATAGATCAACTTAAGGACTATATCTGCTGATGATTATGCCATTTTGCATCACAGTAATCAGTTCATATATCCTGTAGACTCCATAATTCCAAGGTTCCACACTAAGTTTCAGGAACAAGTCTATGAGCAGCTTTATGGTCCCCTTAGGCAGTTTGCAGACCATAAGTGGATAAAATGGACACACATTAATTCTTTGAGCAAATATGATGGAACTTATCGGCTTTTTCAGCAAGCCGGTATTCATGATCTCATAGCTCTAAGGAACAACTACGATGAGGAGATTGTGAGACAATTCTATGCCACCCTACATGTTTCTCAAGATTTCACCAAGCTGTCATGGATGACAGTGAATAGATATGTGAACAGCACCAAGCAAGAATTTGAGCAAGTTCTGAGGACAGAATCAAGTAGGTATGAGAAGATCTATGACAGACATGCTCTGCTAGCTCCTGCTTGGACAGATTTCTATGATCAGAGTGTTAGGTACACTCCAGGGAAGATAAAGGACTCAAACCTATTCCTAGCTTGATTAATAGAATTATTAATCACACTATTCTTCCCAAAAGTGTGAATTTTGATGCTGTGAGAGGACATGTATGGAATATTATTGATAATATTATGAATGGAAGAAAATTTGATGTGGTGGATGTCATCATCAGGGGAATTGCCTCCTCCAAGAATGATAGAGTCAAGCGAATCTATTATGCTCCCTACATTATGTCCTTGATTCTCAACAAGATTGAGTATAATGGAGGTTTGGGTTCTCCTCATAAGGCATACAAACCAAGAGATGGTCCTCCACTCCTGCTGACATTCGTGCTCGGTGTCAGCAAAGAGGGCAAAGAGATGATGCACCAAGAGAAGCTGCTACTCAAGAGGATGCTCCTGCAGAAGGACAAGTATCTCTTACTTAGCTCTACTCAGCTATCATGGAGGTGAAGAATTCTCAGCAGGAATCTCTCACTAATCAGCAAGAGATTAGGAGTGCTCAGTAAGAATTGAGAAATGCTCAGCTTGAATTCCAAAATGAGACTCATAATAGGTTGGCTGCCCTACCTGAAAGTGTATCTTCTTTTGAGCACATCTTGTCTACTCCTTAGCGTTTTGGTCGTCGTCACCCTAACACACCTCCAAGGGCCTCTACCTCTCTAGTTCCTCTTCCTCCTCAGGACCCAGCTGTGTGATGTTATTTTTTTGGGTACTTTGATGCCAAAGGGAGAGAAACTGGAAGGAGAAAGATCAAAGGGAAGCCAGAAGTACAAGGGCAAAGATCAAGGGGGAGCACGCTACTATTATCTTATTATATACTCTATGGAACTTGTGTGGTTTAATTACCTATGTGTTTGTGCTTGTAATAGCTTAAACTTGTGCTTGTAATAGTTTAAACTTGTTATATTTAATTACTTGTGTGCTTCTAATAATTTAAAACTTCGTTATGGTTTTAAAGTTATCCTGTTGAACTTGATGATATTATGCTTATGACATTCTCTTGAATTGCAATATAATTATCTTGGTCATCTTATAGCATTGCATATTCCCTCAAGTTCAATCAAGCAAAAGAAACTCCACCAAAATTTTTAAAATCTCTACACATGCTTGCAAAGATTTTCTCTCATTTATATGCACATGTTTAGGGGGAGCTTTCTTTGAAATGACTTAAACATGAAAATAATTCTCAAAAACCCTCTTAAGCTTATTGCAAGAATTATTTATGTTAAGTCATCAAAATAATATACAACTCGTTTCACAACAAGTAGTATATTCAAAACAATATTTCTCACATATTATTTGGGTTGTCATCAATTACCAAAAAGAGAGAGATTGAAAGCATCTAGGTCCCTAAAAATTATTTTGGTAACTAATGACAATATATGAATATGAGATTAACATGTTTATTGAGTATTTACAAGGTTAAGTCCCAATGGTGATTAAGACAACTTGGAGATGCATGCTAAAGGACAACATGAAGATCAATATGGTTCAAAGACAAGGTACAAGTAGTCTAGAATCCTTTTTATATTTACCGGTCTTAGGAGAAAAGGATGGAAGACCAGATTTTAGGTTAAATGCCGTACTATTAAGAGGGATCTTGACTAGTAGCTTGATAACATGTTCTTGTGCCATTTGGATCAATATAGGATCATGCATGCACTTAGAATTTAATTTGAAAGCCAACTTTGCATTGTCAGGATAATCAGTAGTACCGATGTTAAGTCAGCGGTACTACCGCTCAGCGGTATTACCGGGATAGTGGTGCGGTACTACCGTAACCCAATTGTACCGAAAATTAGTTGGCGGTACGTTAATTCTAGAGTGACACCTTTTTGGGTTGGTTGCAAACCCTGAGAGCGGTAGTTCTGGAGGTTTATTGGCGGTACTACCGTAGCGTGGTATGACCACACTTGTTTAGCAGAACTATCGCACCACGGTGTTACCGAAAAATTAGCAGCACATATTTTTCAGAGAGTGATCTTTTGGGCTTTGAGGAAAAGCGGTAGTACCGCTCGTATTTTTCGATATGATCGGTTAGCGAAACTACCGCATGATGGTTGGTGCTCGTACCATGCCAAAATTTCCAACGGCTATGTCAGAGCAGTTAATGCGACTATTATAGCCGCTTCAGGTCATAGGTGACGTATATAGTACTGCCATTATATAGCGGTACTACCAAGATTTCACCAAAAGTTGGGGTTTCATCTCCCAACGGTTGTATTTGTTTGTGGGGGGTATAAATACCCCTCCACATGCTCAAGGACAGTGTGCTAGACCATATTTATTATCCTTTGAGCCTTGAGCATCCTCTCAACTCCTACAATACACTTGTGCATTCATTGTGAGGTAGTTGATCAGCCAAATTCAAGTTCATTCATTCTAGATTGATCCATTGCCCTTGAGTGCCGTCAAGCGAAGATCATTGATTCATTACTCTTGGTGTTTTGATAAACACCTAGACGGCTAGGCGGTGTTAGCACGGTGATCTCTTCAAGAAGATTTTGAAGAGGCCCGGTGCCAAGATTGTGAGTGGTTTGGTGTTCGCCATCTCCGGAGCAGAGAAAGAACAACCACTAGTGATCGCGAGAAGGCTTAATTCGTGGAGCCGGCTTGATTAGTTCAAGCTTCCTCAACATGGACTAGTGAAGACCGGCAAGTCTTCGATACCACGAGAAAAACTCCATTATCTCAATTGTAGTTATTTCTTGTCTTTACTATTTCCGCATTTACAATTCTACCATTTATCTTGTATTGAATTGCTTAGCTAGAATTGTATCTAGTTTAGACCTAGTTCATAATTGACTTAATTTGTTAATTAGTCAAAAAGTTTTAAAACCTCCTATTCACCCCCCCTCTAGTCAGTTATCCTTGATCCTACAACAGTCTCGAGAACAGGATCTCAAGCGTGACTGAGCACGAGAGACTCAGATAGTGCAGGATTTGGATCTTTTTGCCTCTCATTGTTTCTTGGCATTATTCGTTCACTGTGTATGGCCTAACACACCTCAATCAAGGGTTAGTCTCTACCAAAGAAATATGACAGTTACAGAACACAATTGCCCCTCCATTTAAAATTGACATAAAGCATACTACTATGGAGTATCTCTTTCACATTCATTGCCAAACAACCCGAAAGCTTCATTTAACAAGACATAATGTTCCATGATTATCAGAACCATCATGCTTGTTATCAGAATTACAATAAAGCATCACACAAGACAAAACATAGAGAAAACAAGCTGTAATTAACCATACGTTTGTACCTTCAAACTGCTAGCATGTATCAACTGAAATGCAGATTTTGTTATGTACAATGTTGATTATGATATTTCGTACACATGACATGCAGTACTGATTTTGCAATATTTTGTTGGATGTAGATGGACAAAGTTGTATGTGTATTTACTGGTGGGCCGATTAGCCAAATGGGTAGTTTTGTCGACTTGGTGGCATGGAAGCAACCGTTCTTTTGTTTTGCGAATCACCATACTTTCAAACTCTTCTGACTAGGATTAAGTCGACCTTTGGATGGGACGAGCCCGGGGTTGTTGTCGAATGTAGGGGCGATATGACGCTGGGTTGGGTTCTAAGGTCCATGCCTTGTTGGTGCCAATCTTGTCCGGCGATGATTGTGACACGTACAAGGAAATTGTGCTCGCATCTCAAGTCTGGTTGTTGGAGGTGGCGGTGGAAAGGACAATCGTTGTTGAGGATTTGCCAAAAAAATTGGATGTGGCGAACGACAACACGGAGGAACTAGAACCCGCTCTCTATCTTTTTTGAGGCCCCCCAATGGAGGAGCAACTTTCCTAAGAGTTTGTTAGCGTCAGTCTTAGCAACGATGTCCCACTGTTGGTGGATCTGCCATATGTGCTTGTTTTTCCCCGCAAAATATTAGTGACTCCGTGACTGATTTCAATGGTGTTGTAATGAACAACGAGCTTGAGGATGAGGTGTTCCACGATGGAACACCCCGTGAAGTGGAGTCCGATGAAGGATGGAGCTCAACCGAAAACGAGGTTCCCACACCGCTTTTCTCCTCTAAGGAAGGCTGGGTTCTTCGCATTGTAATAGGTGAGGTCCTGTCGGTGCATGCATTCAATGATGTCAGAATGGTTGATCAAGCGGTTTGTGCTAATGGGTTGAAGAGCAGGAATGGCATTGCGGACCCAGAGAATGACATAATACAGAAGAACGTGTTGTTCCCAACCATGGATGATATGAAGGTTTGGCTACAATAATACTCAGTGTGGCACCATTGTCCGTTCATAGGGCAACACTCCGATGTGAACAAGTGGTATACCATGAGGTGCGAAAGGGGGTGCGGATGGAAGGTATGATGACACAAAACAAGGGACAAATAATGGAAAATAGCGAATATGAAGCAGCCTCACTCTTGTAGGACCGCCCAAGTGTCCGGGGAGCACCTTTAGGTGACCGCTAATTTCATTACAAGGCGATATCATGCGGTTGTGGTCATTGATCCCGACAGATCGCCACCACCCTCATCAAGGTTATCTTCGGGTTCATTAAGTACCATGTGAAGTACGGGAAAGCATGCATGGCAAAGCAGAGAGCGATGTAGTTATTGTGGGGTGATTGGAAGGAGGCTTACGGGTTGCTTCCTCGAATCCTAACCGCTATGCAGGCCAAGAATCCAGACATAGAGTTTTATCCTTGGCATGGCAACCAAATGGAACCCGATGGAGGGGTTATGAAACATATTCTCGGGAGGGTGTACTGGTCCTTTGGGCAATGCATAGAAGTCTTCAAATATTGCAAGCCTGTCTTATCAGTTGACGCCACATTCTTGACCGGGAAGTACTATGGTGCCTTGATGCTCACCGTGGGTATTGATGTGAAGGACCAGCTAATTCTATTATCATTTGCATTGACAGAGGGTGAGACTAATGCAAGCTGGGAATGGTTCTTGGATATAGTTCATCTACGCCTCGTTGGACCTAGACGACAGGTTTGCATCGTCTCGGACTGACACCACGGCATTCTGAACGCTGTGAAGAGCAGACTTGACAGACACCCGGATGTGCTACATAGGTGGTGCATGCGTCACTTAGCGGCTAATTTCTTTAAGCAATGCAGTAGAGAAGATCTCACAAAAAAAGTTCATGCTGTTGTGCGGATGTTTAGAGAAGCGGGACTTCGAGGTCAAGTTGATGGAGCTGAGGGGATTGACCAATGAATAGGGTAATAAGTGGTTGGACGAGGTCTTGCAGTAGAAGACGAAGTGGGCACAGGCATACGATGAAGGTGGCTGTCGGTATGGTATGATGAAAACGAACATCTCGGAGATGTTCAACAACATTATTAAGGGCATTTGTGCTATGCCAGTATTGGCTATCTCAAAGTACTCATTTCGAAAGACCAACTCGTACTTTGTGGATTAGTGGACCCGAGCAAAGGATACGTACAATGCTGGTCAGCGTTGGGGTGCTGCTGCTGCCAAGCACCTTGCTATTATGGAGGCGGAGGAATACGATCCCACTTTGCATATATACGCCATCAGGGCAGCTAGGGCACATCGATAAGGGGTGAGCATCATGGTGGCCGAAACCATAGAGTGAACCTGACTACATGAGACAATACTTGCATGGTCCTGATGTTGCTACATGTGCCGTGCTCTCACGACGTCACTGCCTGTCGCGTGCATGGCGTAAGTCACCTTTCTGACACCTTCATTACGGAAGAATTCTCGAAGCTAGCCACGATAAGGACTTGGAAGAAGTGATTCGAGCCTTACCTTGATCCCTCACATTGGCCATCGTACGTGGGGGAGGAATATATTCCCGACACAGAAATGATGAACAAGCGACGCAATCGAAGGAAGAGGAAGAGGCTTCATAATGACATGGACCTCTCAGGGTAAGGCGGTAAGGACATGTACTATCTTGGGGACTTCAACGACACCAACAGCACCAATAGGTGCTCGGAGTGTCACATGCATGGACACACCAGGGCAAAGCATGTGAGTAGGGATTACCAGCCGCGTAGGGTTAGGCGGCGCCGCTCTCATGTTCTGGTCTCTTGAGGTAACCACTGTTGTTTGTAGGACCGGAAAGACGACTAGAGGGGGGGTGAATAGGAGCACGAACACTTTTTCACCTTAATTGAATTCAATACTAATTCACTCCAATAGCTATGGAAGCTATGAAGATCAAGGTACAAGCACAAGGAAGTCTTGTATTGAATCCAATTAAAACCCCGACGAAAACACCCAAAATAACCAAAACCCAAATCTCAAAGTGTTACGGTCTCGACCTCTTAAAATAGCGGTTCGACTCTTTTGCCTAGCGGTCAAACTGCTGATTTTATGGTCGACCGCCCGACGATGAATAGGAAAATCAGCACAATCAGCCTGAAAACCCGAAACGAAAATCGGTCTAACTTTTGATCCGTAAGGCCAAACTCCACGAAATTTGAAACACACCTTACTAAGGATATTAGGAACCTATTCCAAGTGGAGATTGAGTAGATCCACGACAAAGTTTTGACCTTTTTCAGTTTTACCGAAGGAGGGTTCAAAATCGGGTAAAAACCAAAAACATGATCCAAATCTTGCTCGTGAGGAATTGATGATTTAGATGATCTCAGATGTATTCCCACACATCATAGCAAGGTAAAAGAGGGCACGAAACAAACCAAAAACCATAGAATCAAGGAAGCATCCAAAATCATCAAAAGAGAAGGGAAAGCACATGAAGACACATCTTTGAACAAACACCCATAGATTGATTCAGGATTTGATGCTGGTTACAGCCACTCCATCCATGGAGGACAAAACTCAATCCATGAGCACACAACTCAACACATCTCCCTAGAACCCTAAGCCTCTTCTTTTCTCCTAAGCCCTAAGACAAACTAGGGTTTATCATGAAGTGCTTCAAGTGGTCGCCTAATGCCCCCTCTCTATTTATAGGAGGCCTAGAGCTTCTAGAAGACTTAACCTTAATGGGCCCCCGCTAAGGCCCAATACAAACGGGTTACACACACACGCATCTCAAAGCGCCGCCTTCACTTTTCTTGAGCTAATCCACTTCTTGACGCACCGCCTTGCGCCTGGTTGGCATTAGGTCACCAAGGCGATTTGGTGAAATTACCAAAATACCCCTTCTCGATCTTTTCCAAGACCGAGTCCAAACCGCGCTAAACACATCCATGCTTCACACACGTAGGTTGATCCAGCCGCTCTCATCGTGTCGGCAAGTCTCTCCCATCCGGTTCCCACCGACCACCTTGGCACTTGCACCGACCCCGCACCGCTTGATCCAACCAACCGCATCGAACCGTCTGCTCGGTCACTTTCATCCATTCGCGCCATGCTTGAGTCACTTGACCTCACCCGCATCCATGATCGCTCGACCTCAGCTCTCCAAGCTTAGTCCCGATCCTCCTCGCCGCTGACCGTCGTTGACCTCCAAGCCACCGACAAAGAATAGACAAGCAACACGAATCCGGAACAAGTTCTTCACAACTTGACCCACGTTAGCCAAAACATGCAATATGCAACACATATGCAATATCAAACAAGGATATGACCTATTCCAAAATCAATTCACAACTAATATCATCATTCAAGACAAAACCGGCCGATCGCCATTCTCGCCGGCCCGACCGCCTCGACCGAACCAGAAAATCAATTGAGGATAAGGCCGGCTGATCACGGATTTGCTTGCCTCGATCACATACGCCCGGTCCGACCGCCACACGTAAACCGGTCGACTACCGAGACCGACAGATTCAAGAACTTTGACGAAAAAACGATTGAAACTTCAAACCAAAAGCAACATTGCCAATTGTTTCATCATCCTAAGATCATGGGCATATCCCCATGATATCCACAATCTCCCCCTTGATGAACACATTAGCAATCTCTCAAAAAATGTGGTTTTGGGTTTTGAAAGGAAAAGTACCGACGTTGCTAAAGGCACAACTTGGTCCATTTGCAAGAGAAAGCAATGGAAATGACCAAGCTGGCTCTAGAATAGCATAAGGAAGTGAGATAAGGCAAAAGAAAGCACAAAAGCTTCAATTTCCAAAGAATAGCCAAAAATCTCACTTAGGTCCATATGAAAGAACAATTGTTCTATTTGACCTTTGATCATTGTGAGTCTTCAAGAAATTGCAATTCAAATTCAGAAAAGAGCAATAAGACCAAAAGAATGCAATTGAGATGCTCCCACTCACTATGATCACCAATTTTTCAAGAAAATCCATTTTCTCCCTATGACACTCAAAAATCTCTAAAACAACATTTTCACCAATCTTTCTCCCCCTTTAACAATGGATTCATCAAGATGCATGGAAGAAGATAGAGCATGAATGTAATGGAATGGCTGCAATTTTGTAATTTTGTAATTTTTCATTTTTTCAGTTTTTTTTTGTTTTTGTTTTGTTTTTAACTTTGAGCAAAAAGAGCCATGAAGATTATCCATGAAGACTGTACAAGTATTACACCAAGCCATATTATGTGAAAGAGCTATGTTCAATAATGGCAAAGCATATACAGCAAAGCTAAAGCCAAAATAGCAATAATCTGAGATTAAATGAATTGAAGGCATGACAAGGTGCTCAAGATCATAATTTAACTATAGGTATCCAAAAATGAGTCAGGCCATGTCTATAAGCAAAATGGAGACCGGAAACTAGAAATTGAGTCAATTTTGAGCATTTTGAGTTCAGTTTTGAATCAAATGGTTCAAGCACTTAGAATTTAGCACTTTGAGCACTTTGCTGAAAATGATTGGTTTTATCTTAGTAAAGCAAGTCCTGGACTAGGAGCCATCCACAACTGCCTCCTAAGCTTCAACCAATTGCCAATTTGTTTTCTTAGCATTGTGCTAGATCTCAAGCCTCACTACGACCATCCCAAGCAACAAAAGCTTAAGAGAGTGGTCTGGGTCATCCAAAACTCCCCCTGAGTTCATGCCTAGTGCAATGGCAAGCTGTCTCATGAGAAAGAATTGGTGAGATCAGTTTTTTCGCACGTAAAAGCTCATTTTTCATTTGCTTGACTTAAGAATTATCATAGCTCATTTTAAAACTCGTAATAAGTTCAAGACTCAATTAAGCCTATATGACATGGCATGAATCATAAGAGGATCACTAAAGCAAAACTAGTCACAAGATCCAACAAGTCATGTTTTGATTCAATTTTCTCACAGATAATAAAGCTAGCATGGCAAAAGCTAGGCTATACATAAAAAGCCATAAAAGAAGTCTAGCAAACTAGCACAAGACATGGCAGGTATAAAGCATGAAATCAAGTCATACAAGGATAATAATCAAAGCTCCACAAGGTTATATTACAATGCAAGTTGTTGAATTGTAAAATGCATTATGATACAAATGAATGCAAAAGAGCAAACTCCCTCAAAACAGGCCAAGAGGACTAACAACCCCAACTCTCCCCACAAAGAAGCAAAACGAGAAGAATCAAGAGCTTTAGTGAAAATATCCGCAACTCCGCCGCTCGGACTCTACAAAGTGAAGCACAACATCACCCTTCTCAACATGGTCTCTAAGGAAATGATATCTAACATCAATGTGCTTAGTCCTAGAATGTTGCACTAGGTTTTTGGCAATGTTAATGGCAGAAGTGTTGTCACAGAAAAGAGGAACACTACCCAAAGACAACCCATAGTCCCGCAGAGTAGATAAGATCCAGAGAACCTGAGAGCAACCATCGGTCATAGCCTACATACTCGGCCTCTAAGAAGGATCGTGCAATGTAAGACTGTTTCCTAGATGACCAAGAGATAAGAGATGTGCCTAAGAAATGACAAGTGCCAGAAGTACTCTTCCTATCTACTCTACACCCCGCAAAATCAGCATCAGAAAAAGCGCGAATGGAGAGAGCGTAAGAAGAAGAATACCAAAGTCCAAAGTCAAGAGTGTCCCAAGGTACTGAATATGCGACGACCGCTTGACGATGAGAAGCTCGAGGAAGCTCGAATCGAAGCGCATGCACACACAAAGAAATCAGTATGTCCGCCTCGACGCCGTGAGATAGAGGAGGAGCCAATCATGTCATGCAGTACTTCTTCCGTCCACCGCTCTCCATCCTCGCCGTGGTCCAAAGATGGTGGTCGTGGCAATGGGAGTAGACATTGGCCTACTACTTCCCATGTCGAAGCGTCAAGAAGGTCCTTTGTATTCTTACTTTGATGAATGAAGGTGCCTTCTTTCAGCTTGCTTGACTTGAAGACCAAGGAAGAAGGTCAATTCACCCATCATGCTCATCTCGAACTCCCCGCTCATAGAATCAAAATCTGACACCAAAGCATGAGAGGAACCACCGAATATAATGTCATCCACATAAATCAACCAACAAAAAGTCACCGCCATGCCTGAGAGTGAACAAGGTTTTATCAACCAATCCCATTTTGAAATTATTCTTAAGCAAAAACTCTTAAGCCTATCATACCAAGCTCTAGGGCTTGTTTCAATCCATACAAGGCTTTGGAGAGTTTAAAACATGGTTTGGGAACTTGGGATTTTCAAAACCGGTGGTTGCTTGACAAAGACCTCTTCTTCTATGAAACCATTCAGAAAGCACTTTTGACATCCATTTGAAATAGCTTGAAGCCCTTGGATACCGCAAATGCTAGCAAAATGCTAATGGTTTCTAATCTAGCTACTGTGAGCAAAGGTCTCCTCAAAGTCTAAGCCTCTACCCGAATACCCTTGTGCTACAAGTCTAGCCTTGTTGCGTAACTACCAACCCATCTTCACTTTGCTTATTTTTGAAAACCCATTTTGTTCCAATTACATTATGATTAGGTGGAGGTTCAACTAAGGTCCAGACTTTGTTTCTTTCAAAATTTTCAAGTTCTTCATGCATGGCATTGACCCAAGAGGCATCAGAAAGAGCATGAGTGACATCTCGGGGTTCAAAAGAAGCAACAAAAGCAGAATGTGCATGAGAATCAGGAGAGATGAACCTGGAGCGAGTGACTCGCTCATGTAGATCCCCAATAATCTGCTCAGGTGGATGCTGTTGCTGAATGCGAAGAGGAGCACCCGGTGCAGAAATGGCCTCTACCTCACGGGCTATGGAGGTAGGATCAGAGCCACTCTGATCGTCGGAAAAGGTAGGAAGAGGTCGCTCATCCAAGTCGGTGTAGTAGAAGCGAGTGCTCTCCAACCATGTCACAAGGGACTTGAGGATGGATTGGGTCCTCATCCTCAGAGTCATCATCAACGAAGATGCTCTCAGAAACCTGTGTACCTGCATCATTGGGTCTAGTACCAGGACTAGCCTCATCAAAAGTGACTTCGCAAGTCTCAACAACTTTGTTAGTGTCAAAATTAAATACACGATAGCCACGAGAATGAGCAGGATATCCAAGAAATATGCCATCAGAACATCTAGATTCAAATTTATCAAGGTTGCCATGTTTAAGAATGAAGCACTTGCAACCAAAAATCTTGAAATGAGAAACTTTGGGCTTATGACCAAATCTGAGCTCATAAGAAGTCTTACCAATAACAGATCTCAAGAAAACCCTATTGAAATATAGCAAGCAAGAGAGATCGCCTCACCCAAAACCTCCTAGGTGTGGAATGCTCATCTAGCATGGTCCCGCCATCTCTACAAGGGTCCTATTCTTTCTCTCTACAACACCATTCTCATTGGGAACTCTAGGTGAAGAAAACGGTGCTCAATACCCCTATCAAGGCAAAAGGTGGCAAAGGAAGAATTCTTGAATTCGTCCCATTGTCACTCCTAATGGCTCTCAAAGCTCCAGAAGCTCAACAAAGAAGTCTAAGGACCAACTCTAAAGAAACCAAATGCCTCGCCCTTAGAAACCGTAAAATAAACCCAAGAATACCGAGTAATCATCCACAATCACAAGCACATACCATTTCCCACCCACCGATCAACTCTAGAAGGACCAACAAGTGTCTAAGTGCAAAAGTCGTCCAGTCCATCTGTCATCACTAAGGTAAGAGGTGGATGAGAAGCGTAAACCATCTTACCATGTCTACAGGATGTGCACACAAGGTCTCTAACACCTTCAACCTAGGCAGCCTCTAATCAAATCCTTGCTCATCGACTCTAGTCAAGTGGTCAAAGCCTATGTGACCAAGCCTCACGATGCCACAACACTAAATCATGGGAGTCGGTTACAAGACACCTAGGGCTAGAAGCGAAGAGACACGAAATCAAGACAAAAGATCCTCTCAAACCTAGAGATCTCAAAGACAAGCTCACCAGAGGAATCTATAACCCTCAAGACTCACCACTCTTAAATCTCACCTCTAGACCCTCATCAAGCAAACCGAGAAACAGTAAGCGATTATACCTCACCACTTACCAAAGCGACGCCCTTGAGCATGAACTTGTTGTTGACGCCAAGACTGTGCCTTTGGTCATCACGGTCCCGAGAAGCATCCCCAAATGTGATCAATTGATTGCCGGATGCACGTGAGGGAGGAGAACCATCTAGAATCCCCGGTCATGTGTCGAGAGCACCCGAGTCAACAAGCCATATGTCCTCCTTCCTCGCACGACGGACCTACAAGGCACGAAGCAGAAACATCTGCGTGCCTCAAGATCAAGTTAGTGATAAAAGACTTGGGAATCCAAGATCGAGTCACACGATGCTTAGGCAAAACAAGAGAAGCAAAGAAGAAATGGTTAGGAGCAAAATCATAAGAACGCACACGAGAACCACCTAGTCCTCTCCGAATCGACCTACCAAAAGGTCGGTACTTCTGCCTAGATGCTACCCATGGTCTCTCCTCACGAAATCCTAAACTAGAACGCCGCTAGAACCACCAAAGGAGTCAAAGAAGTCATCTACTAACCTAAGCCTATGTCTAGCAGAAAGACAGTCGCCTAGCTCTAGAGACAACAAAGCAGTGAAGGAACTCCTCTAATGGTTCTCAAGGTACTCATCCTCTCCTTCCTCTCAATCTTGGCTCTACTGAAGCGTAACTCAACAATGTGGCCATTCTTCTTGCAGAAGGTGCAATGGTACTTGACCTTTGAGGGTCTCGACCGATGAAGTAGAAGCACCTATCTTGCTAGAAGTGGTTTGGGCAAAACCAAAGCAGATTTAAAGACTATCTTGGATGGATTAGGGGTTCTACCTCAAACAAAGCCACTCTCAACAACTCTAACAACCTTAGGTGGATGGTTCTTGGTATGCTCTAGGAATCAAATCCTAGGCCTCTATTATTCACACTCACCTTAGATTTGTCTAGAATCATGTTGAGGTTCTTCTTCCCACCAATAAATCTCTCAAGTGTCTCTTTAAGGTAGTCATTTTGTTTGGCTAGTTCATAACAAGAAGCACACTTATTTGACTTGCTAGCCCTATCGATTTTTCCTTATAATGAACTACCTCACTTTCAAAGCCTCACAAGACACACAATAGTTATCCCTAATCTTATCCAACCGCTTTTTGAACTTAACTCTAAAAGCTTCTTGTATCTTATACATTATGCCCAAGTTCAATACAAAGAGTACAAGAATCGAATCAACAATTTTCTTTTGAAGCACTATGGACATGGATTGTTCAATTTTAGCCTTTTCTTCTAGTGTCTTGTTTAAAGCATCATTCTCAAGTGTGAGTTTAACACGCTTTCACATGAAGCGCTTTTAGAGTACGTAATCATTTCCTACATCTCCTTCATTTTAATCTTATTTTTCTCACAATGAGAGCAGTGTGACTAGCATCAAATTTACTCAGCTTCTTTTGTAGCACTATCCAATTTTAGTTCAAGCAAAGCACAATTTGAACAAGGCAAAGGGATAGCATCAACAAAGAGTCACATCTAAAGCAATGGCATTCATGCAAGGTGACTAGACTTGAGAGTTTCTAGTTCATCCAGAGCATCTTTCAATTGATTTGTAACAGAGGAATGAGCAAGTCTTAGAGTTACCAATTCATCATACATTCCGTAACAAGCATCACAAACATCTTCAGACTAATCGATTTGAGTGTAGCAACTTCTAGTTTCAAGTTATCAATCATGATGTCCTCGATTCTTAAGCATTCTAGCTTGCTTATCTAATTTTCGCTCGAAATGACCAAAGCACGCTTTCATCCGAAAGCAGTGAGGGACATACCTCATCGGGATCGCTGAAAAGGTCGCTGCCGTTGGAGGAGTCGACGCCATGGCCGCCGCTAGCCATGAAGCACATGCCGTGAAGTCCTCGGCCTTCTTCTTGCCATGAGAGTCATCATCGCCGCCCTCCGCCTCCGAGTCCACATCGCTCATGTTAACACTCTCAAGAGCGGCAAGGACTTGGCCGATTTAACTTGCGATAGTTTGGCTTCTTGCCTTTCTTGTCTTTGGCTTGATGACGCCTCCGAGAGTCCTTCTCCTCCTTGCCCTTCACTTGGGGCACTTGGAGCGAATGTGGTTAGGCTCACCACACTCAAACAAGTGACAGGCCACCTCTCCTCCTGCTCTCACTTTGTTGTAAACTCGAGAATTTGGTGGATAGGAGGGCTAAATCATCTTCGTAGCTTCTAATCGCTCATCGCTCAAAGAATGTAAAGTCGACAAAGAAAACCAGATGAGCCAAAATCAAAGGAATCACCGAGCTACCCTTCGATGGGTCGACCACCAAAGCCATCGACTGTTTTGGGAGACGCGAGATAAAGTCAATCTCATGCGTCTTCAACCTCGAGTAGAGCTTATCCATGGTAAGCTCACTCATGACAAGTTGTTGTCATTGATGGATGTGATCTTCATCCCCTGACCTTCACATCAAGAGCACCCAAAGTCGGGCGGCATTCTCGCACTCAAGTGAAAACAAGATCAACAAATACAAGATCATGGAGAATCTTGGAGAACCTCCCCACAGCCTCATCTAAAGACTCACCTGTGTCTTTGCTCGATCTTTGAGTATTCTTTCTTGAGCTGGTTCTGCCTCACTTCCTTGATCGCAATGAGCCCTCGTGGTAGTCACAGAGAGTTCTCCAGATCTCGTGAGCAGACCTCAAATGAGCCACACGCCAAACTCAAATCGACTAAGACCTTGGATCAAGAAATTGCGAGCTTTGTCAGTTAGCCTCAATGTCCGGAGTGATCACATCGCCATCGGCCGGCACGACATATGGATTTTTACCTTAAGCCAAATAGCGCCTTGAGCCTCGATGTAGGCTTGCATGCGAGCCTTCCAAAGAAGCAAAATCAACTCCATCGAAAATATGAGGTTTGAGTGAATACTTGTCGGCCGCCATGGCTTCAAAGACCGTTAAGATCTATGAGAAGAACTAACCGGCTCGATACCAATTGTAGGACCGAAAGGCGACTAGAGGGGGGTGAATAGGAGCACTAACACTTTTTCACCTTAATTGAATTCAATACTAATTCACTCCAATAGCTATGGAAGCTATGAAGATCAAGGTACAAGCACAAGGAAGTCTTGTATTGAATCCAATTAAAACCCCGACGCAAAAACACCCAAAATAACCAAAACCCAAATCTCAAAGTGTTGGGCGGTCTCGACCTCTTAAAATGGCGGTCGACTCTTTTGCCTAGCGGTCGATCATTGATTTTATGGTCGACCGCCCGACGATGAACAGGAAAATCAGCACAATCACCGAAACCCAAACGAAAATCGGTCTAACTTTTGATCTGTAAGGCCAAACTCCACGAAATTTGAAACACACCTTCCTAAGGATATTAGGAACCTATTACAAGTGGAGATTGAGTAGATCCACGACAAAGTTTTGACCTTTTCAGTTTTACCAAGGAGGGTTCAAAACCGCAAAAACCAAAAACATGATCCAAATCTTGCTCGTGGGGGATTGATGATTTAGATGATCTCAGATGTATTCCCACACATCATAGCAAGGTAAAAGAGGGCATGAAACAAACCAAAAACCACAGAATCAAGGAAGCATCCAAAATCATCAAAAGAGAAGGGAAAGCACATGAAGACACATCTTTGAACAAACACCCATAGATTGATTCAGGATTTGATGCTGGTTACAGCCACTCCATCCATGGAGGACAAAACTCAATCCATGAGCACACAACTCAACACATCTCCCTAGAACCCTAAGCCTCTTCTCTTTCTCCTAAGCCCTAAGACAAACTAGGGTTTATCATGAAGTGCTTCAAGTGGTCGCCTAATGCCCCCTCTCTATTTATAGGAGGCCTAGAGCTTCTAAAAGACTTAACCCTAATGGGCTCCTGCAAGGCCCAATACAAACGGGTTACACACACGCATCTCAAAGCGCCGTCTTCACTTTTCTTAACCTAATCCACTTCTTGACGCACCGCCTTGCGCCGCTGGTTGGCATTAGGTCACCAAGGCGTATTTGGTGAAATTACCAAAATACCCTTCTCGATCTTTTCCAAGACCGAGTCCAAACTGCGCAAACACATCCATGCTTCGCCACGTAGGTTGATCCAATGCCTCATCGTGTCGGCAAGTTCTCCCATCCGGTTCCCACCGACCACCTTGGCACTTGCACCGACCCCGCACCGCTTGATCCAACCAACAGACCAACCGTCTGCTCGTCACTTTCATCCATTCTGCGCCATGCTTGAGTCACTTGACTCACCCGCATCCATGATCGCTTCGACCTCGGCTCTCCAAGCTTAGTCCCGATCCTCCTCGCTGACCGCCGTTGACCTCCAAGCCACCAGACAAAGAATAGACAAGCAAACACGAATCCGAGAACAATTTCTTCACAACTTGACCCACGTTAGCCAAAACATGCAATATGCAACACATATGCAATATCAAACAAGGATATGACCTATTCCAAAATCAATTCACAACTAATATCATCATTCTCAAGATAAAACCGGTCGATCGCCATTCGCCGGCCCGACCGCCTCGACCGAACCAAAAATCAATTGAGGATAAGGCCGGTCGATCACAGATTTGCGGTTTGCCCGACCGCACACCGGCCCGACCGCCACATAGAAACCGGTCTGACCGCCTGAGACCTGACAGATTCGGTAACTTTGATGAAAATGATTGAAACTTCAAACCAAAAGCAACATTGCCAATTGTTTCATCATCCTAAGATCATGGGCATATCCCCATGATATCCACATTGTTGTTGTGCGAAAATGATTATTCTTTATTTATAGAGTTCACTCCTTTGCATGTAACAAACTGTTTCGTACGTCTTTTGTATTAACAAAATCTTTTCCTGTAATGCAGGATGCCGCAGCACCCGTAGTACACGTTGCTCCTCTCGGAGTACAATGACAACCACCGCGCGCACCGCATAGCCGACGACGGTGTGGTGAGACTTGCTAATATTTTATTCCATCATGCTTCCAACTTATTGACCATTTGCTTGTTTCACATATTGTTTTTGCTTATCTCTCCTGCAGGTACTCCAACCACTTCGACCTCGGACCTACACCCCTCTAGATTGGGACGAGCGGTATGTGCCACACGTCCACGATGTTGTTCTCCTTGCTCTGGCGCGGATAGTCATCAACGGGCTCCCCCGTATGGACGGTGCTATGCTTACTACACAAGTGGACCAGTGGCGCCCGGAGACCCACACATTCCACCTACCGTTAGGCGAGATGACCGTCATGCTTGAGGATGTCGGTATGATTCTAGGCCTTCCCATAAACAGGCTTCCGGTGACTGGGGACATCAACGGCGTGGGTTGGCAAGACCGAGTGGGAGAGTGGCTTGGAGTGCAACCAGAGGACCCGCCTATGGACTTGAGGGACAATCGGCCATCCTCGGTGCTTGCTTCCTGGCTACACGCACACTTCAACGTGTGCCCACCAGACGCAGATGGGGACACAGTGCGGCGCTTCGCACGGGCTTGGGTCTGGCATCTCCTCAGGTCGTTCCTTTTCCTAGATGGTACCGGCAATGCCGTCTCCTGGATCTACCTCCTCTTGTTGGCTGATTTCGAAGCTGTCGGGACTTACAACTGGGGTTCTGCCACGCTAGCTTTTCTTTACCGACACTTGTGTGATGCATGCTGCTCACAGAGTGCCGATGGCAACCTAGGTGGCTACGCATACCTCCTACAAGTCTGGATGTGGGAGCATTTGCCCTGGGTCACCCTACTTGTTTGGCCCTGTAGGTCCGTTTTTTTCCATTTATCATATATGTGTTGCTCTAAAAAAAATTGCGACTTAAATCTATCGTTATGCAGGAATGGCCCCTTCAAGACCCTATGTGGCTACCAACGGTAGCCTACCTCTAGAGCTCTATCGTGGCACCTATTGGGCGTCTGAGGTCATAGTACATCGGGTACACAAACGAGCTCGACGTCATCACATAGGACTAGGTACAGTTTGATAAGTTACTTTGCTTGCTACATTCACCTCTTTGAACTATGATTTCATCGCTACTGTCTTATACATCTAGTGTCGGTCACGTGGTCGCCATACACCCACGACGAGGTTGTCGAAATGGAGCTAAACCCAATGTGCAAGCGGGACGTCGGCCTGTGGATGATGCTCTCCCACTGATCTTCTTCCATGTGGTGTAGTACCAGTTGCCCCATCGGGTGATGAGGTAGTTTGAGAAGCTCCAGGCGACTCCACCAATGGAGTTCTCGACAAATCGGAACCTTCATTAGTAAGTGTAACTAACGTCGTGCCTTTGAGAAATCAGTAGCGGTTTTAATGCTAACAATTATATTCTGCCTGTGGCGGGATGAACCGAAGGCGAAGATGCCAGCACACCGACTGGGGCCATTATCACCGTGCCTACTTGGTGGAGTGGGACAACCAGTCCAATTGGTCTAGACATGTGCCACAGGTCCATCAGAGGACTGCCTTCGTTTGCTACCTCCGGTGGCTCCACGGCGTCACGCACCTCCAGTTTCGACCAACCATGACCCATGGGGACATAGGGGAGGGGCACTCCTCCGAGGAGGATATCGTGGATGATTATGACAAGTTCACACGAACGGGAACGCAACCGGAGAGGGTGTAACATCCCAAATATAGGTTGTGTTTCAAATAAAACCAAACCAGGGTTTGTGTTTCAAATGTAACCTAATATGGGTGTTTGTTTCAAATGTAATTAAATGAGTAGAAATTAAAACTTTTCTCACATCTTGAAGCTCTTGAACTTTTCTATAATTCTTGTCAAGAGTTGTGGAATTCAAACACCTGAGTCTCCTGTTGACTAAAGTCAAACTCTTATTCCACCTTGTCACAAGTATGGTGCCAACCTTGGGAAATAATTTTTCCTTGGTTCTAGGGATGATATGTGACACCTCTGAATTATTTCATAAATTTTAGAAATTATTTGAATATTTTTGGAGGCAAGTCAAACCAGTCAAAAGCTTGGTCAAACCCTAGAATAAACCTTCTGGAATTTCTTGAGAAAAATGCATTACATGAAAATCTCTAGAAATTTTATGTAAGGTTAATCCTGGAGTGATGACACTCCCGTTAAAATTTCATAATTTTTGGAGTTGAATTGTTACCTCTAATGATCCTTCAAAGTTCAACTTTCATTTTAATCCCTGGGAAATAGCACTATTGCTCGGGCTCAAGTCAGACTCGAGCCCATTCCCTTTCTCGGTGTGACCCAAATTGCTCAAATTTTTTCAACCACAAGCATTTTCCACCGGAGGATCTTGATCCAACGCCGCTTAGCGTGCTTCACACGGATGTTTTCAAAGGGCGATGCATCATGGTCGCTCAAATCCCATCCGACGGCTTGCAGACCGACTGGTTGACTCAACCGTCCCGGCCACTTCACCCGAGCCGCTTTCTTCTTTCGTCACGACCGGTGGGCCACCCTGCGTCACTGGTCATCTTCACCTCTCCCACACAGACGCTCTGCAGGCGAAGGCAAGGGCGGGGGAGAGCAGCCTGTCTCTCCCAACAGCTCTTTGCTGCCACCATTTAATGCTTGTAGTGCTTTAGACCCTTTTAGTCGCCCTCCTCTGCAAGCCATCCCCCTCCTTTGTCCTGGCCGAGCCATGGACCGAATTGTAGGCAGAGCTTACCATGGGCATTGCCCTAGCACCATGCCGTGCTCCTCTGGCTATATAAGCCCCTTTGCTCCTCCTTAACTCCCTTTAAACACCTCTCCATTTGCTCTCGGTCTTTGAGCTCATATCACCCCCAAATCACTTGGTCGCCATTGTTGAAGCTCTGCACCTTGGTGAAGGCAAGGCTCAAAGGCTTCTCTTCCCATATTTTTGCTTCGCTTGAGCTCCTAACCTCGGTGGTCATTAACCCTAACCTGATTTTGTTGTTTCATCGTGGAGCTACCGAATTGAGCTTTCCTCTTTTCAATTTAAATCACCATTCTTCGCCTCTAGTCTGGCGAGTGCTCTAGTCCTTAATTCCTTGCTCGAGTCTTCCTAGAGCTTTACCGAGCTAGTGGGATGATGCGCTTTTGCTCATTTTGCCTAGGCCGCTTTCTCCACATCTTCTTCCCTGAGCCGGCAAGCTCCACCGCCGCCAAAGCTTCTCGATCGCCTCGCTTCGCGCCTCGTGTACCCTTCTCGTAATCCCTAGAAGATGGCACCGCCGCCGTAACCATCATGAGCAAATCTTGGCGTTTGTCTTTTGGCCGAGTTGGTCATCCCGCTTTTCTCGCCACGGCTAGGGCCGCCACCGCGAGAAGGCCACCATCGGGTGCGCAATACTATTGCATTTCCATTTTGGCCTTTGGCTGGCGCCGACATGGCTCCTATCGCCGGCGACAAGCTCGGGAGCGCCGTCGGGTTTTGTTGAACGAGCGCGGTACTGTGCCTTGTCACGTTAGGACAAAGCTTAGTAATTAAATGCTAATCGTCGCTTAACTGCCGCTAATCATTGGTTAGAGTTAAATGGGTGGCCTTAAATACACTTCCGCGTTGCCGCCAGTGGGCTCACGCTTTAAACGCCAAGACCGGCGCTGCGGCACAAAACCCTTTGCGCGTCCGACGTCATCGACATGCGGCTCAAATTTTTAAACCTCTCCCGAGCACTGTGCTCGAGTCATTAAGTCTAATCATTAATTTAATCTGCTCTAATCATTGGGTTAAACATTTATTAGCCATTCAATTCCGTGCGGCACTGTTGCTGCCATGTGGGCCACCCTATTAAAATTTTCTCCTGTATTTGTTATGCCACAGCGTGGCTCTACTTCCATCGACTGAAGGCCCGCCATTTTCAAACCACATGGGCGCTGCAAGATTGTCTTCAGTCACTTTGGGCTGTGCGATCTAGGATCAACGGCCCCAATTTGTCCACGTCGATATGAATTTAGGATTTCCCGAGGGAATTATTTGCGAACTGAAAAAGGTAATGAACTTCAAAAATGCATAACTAATTCGTTTTAATCCAATTGAGTTGATTCAAATTTTGTTAGCTCTAGTTTGAACTAAACTTTAATCTAAAAATGGTTGTAAGCTTAGTTCAGCTCCAGAAAATGGATTTCCAAAATTGGTTTAGAAATAGACTTTAAATGTTGCATTAAAAATTCATTTAACTTGTAAAATGCCTAACTATTTCTCTGTAACTTATTTTTTAGTGAATCCAACTTTGTTGGTTTCCTCTATTAATGAACTTTACTGTAAAATTGGTTTTGAGCTTGTTACTGTTTTCAAAAAGATTACTTATGCATTTTAGTTGTGCTCATTTTCATGTCTTTGAAAAATTATAGAAAGTGCATAATAGCTCCAAATGAGATGAATCCAATTGGGTTGTTCATCTTATGAGATGCTTGATTTACTGTAAAAATTTTAATTGCACCACATCTCTAGAAATTTTTACTAAACAATTTAATTATGATGAATAGTAACAGATTGCATTTTTATAGGCTGAGCAGTTTTGTTTTGCTCATATCTTTTGCATTGAGAATCCAAATCAATTGGTTCTTATTGCTAAATTCCCTAAAAATCATGCTCTTACTGCTGTAAAATTTTCAGAGCATTCAGAGAAAGTTGGTTTTTGGATCTTTTCGTTTTCTTCGTTCTTATCGGTTCTTTTTGGATCTTTCGTTAGGTTCCGAAGAGCACGTTGATAATCAAAGCACCCCTCTACAGCAAACTGAGCATAATCAACAAGGCAAGTAGTTTGATCATGTTAATCCTAGTATTTTCAAGTCTAATATATTGTTTGCAACTTGTATGTATGCATTGCTATTTTGTGTTAAATTATGCTTTGATTAGTTGATCCTATAGTTGCATAATCTGTAGGTAATTGACTATTCTCTACTACCATGAGCCTAGGTTATTTGCTGTGATTGGAGTTCGTTGGATGAACTCTTGTCACTTAGTAGATTACGATTTAAAATTGCTTACACTACTACAAAACAGGCTATAGTAGACGCCTCATCACAGACGGTTCGGAACCGCCTCGTGTTGGCTATTGCCGCACTCTGCGGTGGCGCGAAGAATATCATAGACGGTATTTTTAGAACCGCTCAGATAGTCATCTATCACAGACGGTTTGTAACAGAACCGTCGTGATATTACACGACGGTTCTATTCACAAACCGTATGTGATAATCACTTCAATCACGCATTTGCCTCTATTTAATAACCGTCAGAATATCACGCACGGTTCTATTTACAAACCGCCCGTGATTTGGTGATTATCACAGACGGTTTGTGAATAGAACCGCTCGGTAATATCACATACGGTTCTATTTACAAACCGCTCGTGATAGTCATCTATCACGACGGTTTTTATTAAGAACCGCTCGTGATATGCCCATCGCAGATAAATTGAGCGCGACACATCCTCTCGCCGACCGCCATCGGTCCATCGCCAGACCGCCACAGTGCTCGCCACTCTCCGCCACGCGCGTTTGGATAAATATAATCAACCGCCCTCGCTGGGCTCCACTTAGATCTCGTAGCTAGCTTCTCCCCCCAGTGCCGTGCCTCCCCCTAGCTCCTCCAACTCGCGATTTCTCCCTAATTAAATAAATGAAGTAATACTGATTATCCTTTTCCACTCTATTGATTAGTGAATTTCCTCGACTTTGCTACTCGTATATAGACGCTAATGTTTTGTTTTCTTTGTTGTATTCCTTAATCGAAGCATAGGGTTTAGGTTTCAATTAATACTACTTGATGGGAAAAGGCAAAACGACGCACATCTAGCTCTCAATTTGATGGACCCTATTTGTAGAAAATGAAAAGCAAAACATGTAGCCTTTAATTAATCTAGTGTAATTCCTTTGTGCAACGATGAGACAAAACGAGTAAGTACGCAAAGAAGTGAAAGTCTTAATCGTAACTAATTTCATGAGTAGTTTTCAGAACAGATTAAAAAGAAGAATTTATGACACACCAAGATAAGTCACATGTGCAATGATGTATTTTATATTTCCTCCATTTATATCCATGAAGAAACGCTATCACAAAGGGTTTATTGTTTCAATTATATGAAAACGGATACCAAGAATCGCGGACCAACTTGCTAGTTATTAATTAGGATCTTTCTTTGTCTTTTGTCTCGTATCTAATCAACAATCATGCAGATAATCAATAATTATCCGCTATGCCACTTAGAGAGGAGAAGGTTGGACCCTTGCCCCTAGCGCCCAACACCCGCCACCTCCTCCCCATTGCGCCACCTTAGAGAGGAGAAGGAAAGGAGAGGAATCGATTTTCTTCGTGACCTCCGAGGGTAACGATCTATAACCCTTTATATTTGCTATAAATTAATCGCTAATCAATTTTGACACTAATTTGTTACATGCGTAGTGTAGATGGATCAAACCGATGTACAAGCAGAACCGTGTGAGTCAAGAGTACATTAATGGCGTGGTTGCTTTTAGAAGAGCCGCTGAGCAGGATATGTTGAAGAAGGAGATAAATTTTATGTACTGTCCATGCATTGATTATGTAATTTGAAGATGTTTAACAACGCGGCGCAAATAGAAGCGCACTTGATTCAAGGGGTTTCACAAAAGGGTATACATGTTGGACCACCACGGTGAAGAGCAGATTATTACACATGAAGTTAGTAATGACGCACCGCCGAGGAAGTCAACGATATGCCGGATGTGGATCAGATCGCTTTTGATGAGGATATGTCACACGATGACAACTGGATCGATGCTACGCGATGCGTAAGAGAACTACAAAGGAGAGAGAGTTTTGTAAATTCGAGGGCTTATGGGAGGACTCGGTGAGACCTTTGTTCCCCGGTTGCAAGCCGAATATACAAGGTTGTCAACCGTGCTTGAACCGCTGAAATTGAAGGCAAGCAATGGTTGGTCCGATAAGAGTTTCACGGCGTTGTTAGGTCTCCTAGCGGACATCCTTCCGGAGGGAAACGTGTTGCCCAAAGACCACCTATCAAGCAAAGAAGGTTATTTGTCCATTGGGAATGGAAGTAGAAAGAATACATGCATGTCCGAATGATTGTATCCTCTACCGTAAAGAGTATGCGACATGCATGTATGTCCTGTGCAAAGCATCCCGATACAAGCGCCGAATCATCGCTAAGGTGAAGCAAGGACCTCTGCTAAGATGTTGTGGTATCTCGCCGTGATCCCACGCTTGAAGCGCTTATTTGCGAACGCAAAGGACGAAGATTGCTGCGCTGGCACTCAGAGGAGCGTAAGAGAGATGGAAAGCTAAGACACCTGCCGATTCTCGCGAAGGAGAAACTTCGATCGAGCTTCAAGAGTTTGGTGCGGAACCGAGGAACATAAGGTTAGGGTTGAGTACAGATGGAATGAATCCTTTCGGTAACATGAGCAACCGACATAGCACTGCCCGTGAATCTATGTATGTACAACCTTCCTCCTTGGTCGTGTATGAAGCGGAAGTACATTTTGATGTCACTACTTATCCAAGGGCCAAGCAACCGGGAATGATATTGATGTGTACCTAGCACCATTGCCGGAAGATCTTGTGACACCGTGGAACTAAGGGGTACAGTATGGGATGCGATAAACGAGAGAACTTCACTTTACGCCCATGTTGTTCTCGCACCATCAATGATTTTCCCGCCTTGGTAACCTGGCTTAAGCCAATACAAAAGGAGCCAAAGCCTCGTCTCAAGACCGCTAGATGCTACAGAGAGTGTATGGTTGAACAACTCAAGAAATCGTGTATATAAGGCCACCGTAGGTTCCTTCCTCAGAGTCACCCATACCGCAAGATGAAAAACAATTCGACGGAAATAAGGAGAACGATTCACCCAAGGGCTTTTAGAGGGAAAGAGGTCTATGATATGGTTAAGGATATCGATGTTGTGCTTGGGAAGGGACGAAATTAAGAACCCGTGAGAAGAACATCCGGAAGAAGCGGCCAATTTTTGGGACTTGCCTTATTGGGAGCACTTAGAAGTTCGCCATCGCATCGATGTCATGCACGAGAGAAGAATGTATGTGATAGCTTGATTGGTCTCTTGTCAACATTAGTGGCAAAACAAAGGATGGTGTTAACGCACGGCGTGACTTGGTTGATATGAACATAAGGATGAGTTAGCACCGGTAGAGACCGACACAGATTTAACGATTTTCCCCAAATTTTGCTACACTCTATCCAAGGCCGAGAGAAATGAATCGTGCGAGCTTGCATGGAGTGAAAGTCCCATCCGTTACTCCGCTAACATTAAGAACCTTGTTTCTATGCAAGATTTGAAATTAATTGGTATGAAGTCTCATGATTGTCATGTGTCGATGACACAAATGCTTCTTGTTGCAATTAGAAGTATCTTGCCAACAAGGTCCGAGTGGCAATCTTGAGGTCGTGTTATTTTTTCAACTCAATTGCTCGTAAGATCATTGATCCCCAAGGACTAGATGCTCGCAGCCGAGGTGGTGACCACTCTATGTCATCTTGAGATGTATTTCCTCCGCCATTTTTCGATATCATGGTCCATCTCATTGTTCACCTTGTGAGAGAGATAAAGATATGCGCCCTGTGTTCTTCGCCATATGTACCCGCTCGAGAGGTACATGGGAATTCTCAAGTCCTACGACGGAATCGATCTCGACCGAGGGCAAGATCATCGAAGGTTATGCAACCGAAGAGGTCATTGAGTTCTGCGTCGACTACATGGCTCGTGGAACCGATAGGTGTGCCTCTATCTCGCCATGAGGGGAGACCGATGGTATCGGACCATCGGAGGAAATCAATAACTCCCGATCCGATACATACGCCAAGCCCATTTCATGGTCTTGCAACACATGACCCAAGTGTCCCCAGATATCGACGAAAGCACAAAGACATGGTGCGCCAATGTAATCCGCATCGCCGGAGGTTTGGATCACGAGAGCACAACCGCTTGGTTCAACGAATGGTTAAAGGTGCGAATCATCGGGAGGTCATCAAGTGATGATACGCCGCTATGGTTGGCACGAGGGCCACAATTTACAATTGTCACATGGCAAGGATACGACATCAATGGGTACACATTTTATACGGCAACAGATAGGAAGAGCACACCCGTATTAGCGGTGTCCGTGATAGATGCATTCAAGACCATGGGATGAGGAGCTCCTACTATGGGCAAATAGACGAGATATGGGAGCTCGACTACGTGCTTTTCAAGATCCCCTATTTCGGTGCCATGGGTCCATCTCACACAGTGAAGGTCGATAAGCACGGTGTCACTACCGTGGACCTCGAACGCGTTTCGGATATAAAGACGAACCATTCGCATCGCAACCAAGTTGTTCAAGTCTTCTATGTAACCGACCCGCAAATAAGAAGCGCCACGTAGTTCTTCATAGAAAAAGGAGGATTGTCGGAGTTGAGAATGTAGTGGACGAGGAAGAATACAATCAATTTGACGAGTTGCCTCCTTTCGAAACGGATTAGGCTCGAGGAAGAACCCAAATGAGGAAGCTAGCTATATGCGCTACGATCATCATGAAGGCCTATATCTTAATTAAGAATTTACTCCAATGTAATTAATTTATTCCATAACATCATGTGTTATGGACTTGTAATCTCTCATATATTTTGATGTCAACGTGAAATTGTCATGTGTTGATGTGTTATGGACTTGTCATATTTGATATTGATGTCAATGTGGACGACATTGTAATGTGGAGTATCAAAATTGTCATCATACTTGATTTCGAGTTGAGTTGAATTAGATATGAAATTTTGAAGTCAAATGTGTTATGAACTTGTTATGGACTTGTCATATTTGATATTAATGTCAATGTGTGGACGACATTGTAATGTGGAGTATCAAAATTGGTTTCACTTGATTTGGAGTTGAGTTGAATTAGATATGAAATTTTGAAGTCAAATGTGTTATGAACTTGTCATCATACTTGTCACCGTGTTAGAATTCATATGGACTTGTCATAATTGTCATCATACTTGTCTCAACAGTTCACTATGTTTTCTCGTGATATTTATGTCTCACCGTGTTCAAGATGTTTTGTCGATATCATAAATTGGCCTCGTGTTGTGATGCTATCACAGACGGTTTTATTATACAACCGTTCGTGGAATAATATCACGACGGTTCAAATGAGAACCGCTCAGGATATTTTCATATCACGCACGGTTCTATTATGGAACCGTCGTGATATTATATCACGCATTTCTCATTTCAACCGTCTGTGGATATACTTTTTATAAGGCGGAAACGCTAGGGTTTTCCTCTCACTTCTCACTTCCTCTCCCGCCTCCCACGCTCTCGCACTGCTCGCCTCCTCTAGGGTTTAGGGCTCACCTTCACGACCACGACCTCGGCGCCCGCCCGACATTGGTGCCCCCGACCTGCTTGCCGCCCGACCTCGGCGCCCGACCTCGGTGCCGCCGCCTCGACCTCGGCGCCTGCTCACCTCCTAGGCCAGAAGCCCCGACATTGGCGCCTCCGACCTCGACGCCGCCGTCCTCCTCCCGTGTCGGCCTCCTCCTCTGACCGCCTTCTCCCGTGCCCCTCCTCCCAGTCGACCTCCTCCCCAGCCTCCCTCCTCCCAGATCGGCCTCCTCCCTGGCCTCCCAGCTCTTGTGCGGCATCCTCTCGTGAGTATTGCTCCTCCGTGCGCCGGTTGATCTTTGCATATATATATATATATATATATATATATAGGATATGTTTACTCGAGTACATACTCCCCTTAATATACCATTAAACGCGTGATATACTTCTTTATCATTTTCAATATACTTAAATATTAATTATAAGATACTCCAATGTGATTTGATTAAAAAAATTCAGTGGAATCATTTATTTTTGCTATATACCATTTTTCATATAGAAAAGAAGTATATACACAAATTTTGCTATAAAAAGTGGACTTTAACGAATTTTTTCATTGAACTCACTTTGGAGTATCTTATAATCATTATTGAGTATACTCAAATAGATAAAGAGGTATCATCATACATTTAGGTAGTATATGAGAAGGGAGTACGATCTGTGAGTACTATACCATTTTCCTATATATATATATATATATATATATATATATATATATATATATATATATATATATATATATATATATATATATATATATATATATATATATATATATATATATATATATATATATATATATATATGCATGCTAGTTGCAAATTAATCGGTGGGCTTTGTTGACATGCTCGTGATGAACTCCGCCTTATAATGAGATTGAATGTGATAGTTAGTTCATACTTGAGCTCTATTGTATTACTTGCTACCGTCAATATGTTGTATCGTTAATTGGTTACTTTCGGTTCACTCATAGTTCTATTGCAAATTGATCGGGTTGTATTGACTAGTTTGTGATTCTTCTAGTAGTATGTATGAGCTCATTCAACTTTTCATTTGCCATCTTGATCTCTGTAGTCAACCTCTGCTTGATCGAAGTTTAATCTGCTTTAGCTAACAGCTTGAGATCATTTGACGCTTAAGCAAAGTATTGTTTAGAGCTCATAGTTTGAATTTATATTATCATATTCATTTCATGAAGAGTATAGACAATAGGATTGAGATGGCAAAGACTTGTTCTTTAGCTACTCTCCTTCCGAGAGCACATAATATCATCAATTAATATGTTGGAATAGTGTCCAGCATTGTAATCGTGAGTTCTTTTCCCAGATCCTCTCTCGTGAGTATTGCTCCTCTCGTGGCGATTCGGTTGATATTTATATATATATATATATATATATATATATATATATATATATATATATATATATATATATATATATATATATATATATAAAGTATAGTTGATACCTTGATCTCGTATTAGTTCTCGATTTTTGAGTTTAGTATCAAGATATTGCAAATTGATCAAGGGCTTTGTTGACATGCTCGTGATGAACTCTGCCTTATACTGAGATTGAATGTGATAGTTAGTTCATACTTGAGCTCTATTGTATTACTTGCTATCGTCAATATGTTGTAATCGTTAATTGGTTACTTTCGTTCAAATTTCATAGTTCTATTGCAAATTGATCGCTTGTATTGACTAGTTTGTGATTCTTCTAGTAGTATGTATGAGCTCATTCAACTTTTCATTTGCCATCTTGATCTCTATAGTCAACCTCTGCTTGATCGAAGTTTAACTGCTGCTAATTAGCTTGAGATCATTTGACGCTACAAAGTATTGTTTAGAGCTCATAGTTTGAATTTATATTATCATATTCATTTCATGAAGAGTATAGACAATAGGATTGAGATGGCAAAGACTTGTTCTTTAGCTACTCTCCTTCGAGAGCACATAATATCATCAATCGCATTTCCTTAGAGAAGTAGGCTCGGCAAAAGATTTGTATCACTAGTTTCTATCTATACAAAGATCACAAGAGAAGTTTGGTGGATTAAGGAGTGTTAGGAGTGTTAGAATAGAAGCTCGTGGATTAAGGAGTGTTAGGAATGTTAGTAGTCTCAGATGAGCTCATTCAAATCTTCATTTGCCATCTTGATCTCTATAGTCAACCTCTCAGATTTCTTCCCGAGAGCAA
Source organism: Phyllostachys edulis (assembly GCA_036346405.1). Taxonomy (NCBI): domain Eukaryota; kingdom Viridiplantae; phylum Streptophyta; class Magnoliopsida; order Poales; family Poaceae; genus Phyllostachys; species Phyllostachys edulis. The sequence continues at coordinate 35,354,689 of CM070555.1, read as the reverse complement.
GTAAGCGAGATGGCAGAGGCACTGCTTCGCCGCCGCCACCAACGCCGCAGATGGAAGAGGCGCCGACGAGGCCGCCAACACCGACCCCAAGCAGATGGAAGAGGCGCCGACGAGGCCGCCAACACCGACCTCAGCAGATGGAAGAGGCGCTGACGAGGCCGCCACCGTCGATTTATAATGACACTAAGCGAGATGGCAGAGGACAATCGAAAATGCCTACGGGCCGGTGGTCATCACGGAGGTCGTTGACTTTGGGGTCCTCTCGAGTCCCAAGAGATCGCCAAGTAGATTCCGACCATCTCGGGATACTTGAAGGAACGGGTCCTCATCACCACACCAAGGTGGAAGGACTGACGAAAGAAGCGAAGGCGCTGTGGACGTAACTTTCAGAGAAGTTCACTATTCCGTATATATGTGGCACGCGTGCGACGGACGGCGATGCTCACGATGGGTAAATCGTGGAGGACCTTCAAGAGCATTCTTGTCACGGCACGTGAACACGGTCGACGCCTTCAAGCAAAGATAGATTCTTGACGCGGAAGCATGGGACACCTTTGTGGCTATGAAAACATCGGCCGAATTTAAGGAGCAAAGTGCGGCGCACAAAGCTCTCCAGACACAAAACACTCACCCACACAGACTCGGCACCGCTGGGTACGCGTGTAAATACGAGGAATGGGCGGCGAGAAGGAGAACCCGCTTCGATGTCACGCACCCGCTGCTCCCTAAGTCGTTAAAAGCGAGGGCACAAGTCTCGCCTTCGGCAAAGATCTCCTTCACAAACCCGCGGACGTGAAGTGTCCCAACGTGTGGTAAGTATATCGAACTACTAAGTTGTTAATAAGTCCATAACTTCATAGTGTCTATAATAACGTGATGACCTCTTGCGGCGTGGACTTGATCGCCTAAGCTTCCCAAGGCTCCTTCCGTGCGCATAAGGAGAAGGATATACTATCTACGGCCTTGGGAAACAAGGAGCACCCTGGTCGCACGCGAGGCCTTGGGGTTAACGTATCTTGGATTCATGGATTCATGGACGACTACTACACGATAGGACTAGGAAGAGATCCAAGGTCGAGCACGACAACCGCTTGGTACAGATGATTACTAACCAATTTCAAGTAGAGATGGCAAGATTGCGAGTCAAATGGATATACTCATGAGCCGCCGATCGCAAGTCGCCCCGCTAATTTGAAGACGGTCCTCCTCGACGTCGGAGTAGCGTCGCTGTCAAGATAATTGTGAACATGACGACGTCCGATTATCGATAGACGACATCAAGGTAACGTACATCTATGGAATGCACCAAAGATAGACCCTAACGACGCCTTAGCTAATTGCGATCGCTTTGTAGGAGCCGACGCCTGAAGCTCCAAGTGAGGATGGATGGGTCCCTTTGTATTGAGGTCACAAGGGATGGTGTATCCATACGAGGAAGAGGCAAGGTCTTGACGGTGCCCACCGGTGCACTGTTACGCCAAGGTCCGTGGATATGGTACATGTCAATTTCCGAGCCATCCCGCCGACATTTGCCCGAACGAAGAGATCACAACACTAGGGGATGCCGCCTCTCTTTATCCAAAGGGCCCAAGAAGAACATCGCCTCGAACCAAAGAAGGCTGCGATCCGACACGACCATTCCTCTCCAACGGACCTCGATGACTCCACCTCATGTTTCGCCTCAAAAGGCCACCTCTTCGATTCCCGTGGAGAAGACGCCAAGAACACAGAAAGCGCGCCGACGATCGGTTCGAGTCGTCTCACAAAAAACGATGCCAATCGCTAAGGCCAAATCGAAATCAACGAACGCAAGGCGCCTCCCAAGTCCGGAAGTCCAAGAAGTCCGGAAGTCCGCGATACCGGAAGTCCGCGATACCGGAAATACATCATCGAAAACCGCTGTTTCGTGCCATATTAATGCACGCCGACATGCTTGTCGCTTTGCATGCCCGGTACTTGGACAAGACCCAAAAGAAGGGGTCGACATCGAATCACCGCCGACACGAGGACAAGCATTTCTTCAACGGACGAGGTACTTCGTGGGCTTCAATGATTTATTTGAACTATTCAACCTCGTTGGCCTCGACGCCTCGCTTCTACGATGTTGACATCGTAAGTGCGCATAATCAAGTTCTACATTCATCTAATACCGATAAATATCACAACTCATTGCTTATGTATAGATACATGCCGCAAAATGTCCGGAATGGAAAGAACCGGTGGGTTTCTCGACCCACACGTGGTATCGCTGCAAACCATCCTACAAGACTCGCCCTTCGCCGAGAAATACATAACGAGGTCATTGCTTCTCTGACAGAGAACATGAAGTACATAGTGGTGCCCTACAACCGGGGTAAGTGTCACTACTTGCTATACAAATTTCATTTGTACATTATACGCAAACGAACTTAGGTTTAATGACTATAGCGACATACATGAGTAGGTACCATTGATCCTTTTAGTTATTATACCCAAGAGGAACCATGTGATATACCTTGATTCCCTAAACCGCAACAAGCACGACTTCAAAGACTCTAAGAGGAATACTCGAGAGGTATGCTCATTTCCTCCTTACATAACTCTATTGTAGTCTTCATTCGCTTGAAATGGCCGAGGACTTTTTCAATCATGTAGGTCGCTCATCAATTATGTTGCCAACAAAGGAATATACGATGGAAAGAGCCCTAACTAACACACAGATGGATTTTCCAAGATGTGCTACAACACAATAATACTATATCATACTTCATAATAACGCGTCTAACCGACTATACCTATATATGTAATTCTATTTTTGCAAAGGCCGCCAAAGAAAAAGATGATGAGTTATGTGCAATCTACGCTCTGCTATCATATGCGCCTAATCCTTACTGACTAAGAAGAAGGATCCCGAGGTTTGTCAATCTCAAATAATTATTTCCTAATTATAAATTTAAATATATATAGCTTACCACTTTACTCTTAATTGGTAGCTTATGTGTCTTGGATTTACAATGTGATTCACTCGTTGCGAAGAGATCAAGGACATTCGAGGGAAGCTCTGCGCTTTATCAACTCGAAATCATTAACGACAACGGAGAGTTTCAATTGTCGCCAACCCGAGCATCACCCCACTAAAACCTCTCAACGCAAAACAATTGTAATCTAGTTGTAACTATAGCGACAATACTTGAACAAATGCGATCTTTTGTAATTTATTTTGAGTAATGATCACTTTGAGTTGTCATGGTCGCTGAATCATATTGTGAAATGTGTTTTTGTGATTGCTTGAATCTGTTTCTGTGAATGCTTGTTTTCAGAGGGCATGGCTAGCAATTCTTGAGGCTAGCCAGGAAAATAGCAAATTGTGGGCAGGGGTATGAGCTATCACAGATGGTTTTTTGTTAAAACCGCCTCAGGAAGGCAAGTATCACGACGGTTTCGATCAAAACCGTCGTGATAGGAGAATATCACGACGGTTCTATATAAAAGCCGCCCGTGATAGTCACAAATCACATACGGTTTTATTTAGAACCGCTCGTGATATTCTCCTATCAAAGACGCATTTTTATTTAGAACCGCTCGTGATATTCTCGATCACGAGCGGTTGTCGCTGAAACCGCTCGTGATATTTGACTTCACAAACGGTTTTTAATAAAACCGCTCAGGATATTTCGTATCACGAGCGGTTTTGTACCGTCTGTGATAATATCCTGTTATCACAGACCAACAAACATAGACGGTTCGGAAACCGTCTGTGATGACGGTTTCGAACCGTCTGTGATGTCGGTTCCTGTAGTAGTGTTAGTCATGCTTAGCTATCGGTAGTATCGGGCGATCATCGACTTAGTCAATGATTTTGATCACACAAATGATAATATTATTCCATTATGTCCAGCACTTGTGCTTTGCTAATTTGTAAAGTCAAACACTGAAAATGAAAAGCTAATTTGGACTTGGGCACAATGGAATATTGGTGTGATCTTTTGGTGTGAATGGTATGGTGCCTAAGTCAACAAGGACCGAACATCTTGTGTCACACTCTCCAAGCAATTTTGCGTACTAACCACGCAAGAGGGATATGGGACCTCTCTTGACTAAGTACTTTGGGAGGTGTTAATTATGAGCTGGTTGGTGGGTGTTTTAAAAATGCGTTATGATGTGAGGGGGGCATTAGCAGATCGGCTGTAAGCTGGCTAATGTATCCTTCTCTTGTGGGTTGCAGCTCTTAAATAGCACCATCCATTGGAAATGTCTCGTAGGATTTAGCCGTGCCGGGTAATTCATACTATTGTTGTGGTGGCTATTGGGTTAGTCACTTCCAGGATTGTTATTGTCATCTATCTATTGTTATTATTGTTGTCAAACTGTTATTTGAACAATAAAAACAGATTTGCAAACTTGCTTTTAAATGTATTACAGTATTGCAAATAAAGATTGCTTTATGCTAAAATTGAGACATACAACCACCACTTAAATAAGCTTGCATGTAGCATATGTATAGGCTTGTTATCCTACACGTCAGTCTTGCGGAGTACATTATTGTACTCATTTGCTTTGCTTAATGTATATGTTGCAGAGGAAGAAGGTGAGCCCCAAGGGCTTCACTTTTGTGAGATGTGCTTCGGATTTGAAGGCTAGCTTGACGGTCCGGTTGGTTGCCTTATGGGTTAAGGCACACTGATTGGCTTTTGTTATGGCCATCTTATGGCACTTTTGCTTCCGTTGTTTACTTAGTTTGTTTGTTATTTGGCCGGTCGGCCTCTCTTTTGTAATAACTCTTTCTCTATTATATTAACTTCTGGTTTGTTGCTGTGCTTCTGTTCTATGTGTTTGAATGGAATTGATGCACGCTTTTGTAAAGAGGTGTATGTACTGCATCTTGGGAAGTACATATATCTCGAGGCTTGGTTTATTTGATTTGTGATGCTAGGGCCAAGTGGATGGTTAAGCATTACAAGCCGAATAAATCCGGGTCCTCACAGAGGACCCCCATCAACGCCTATTACGTGAGTCATTTTATCCCACTACTATTTTGCAATGTCACGGTGAGCAAACTAATTTACTAGGCTGACTCCTTCGCAGGGAACGCAGCTCGCACACATAAGCAACGAAGTCGGTGAGGCCCTCATGCTACCGGAGGGTTCATAGAGGAGCTTACAACGCTTGAGGGACTTCGTTGAGGTAACACACCAACTTTGTTGGATAGGTTTTGAGAATTGAACTAAACAAGCATCGCATCAGGAGTGGTGGATACATATTGATTGATTGCTTACATCAGTGGTCTTTGGTAGTAGCATGTCTTAATTTGACTCAACTCAAATGTGAGTACTCCAATAAAAGTAACTGAAAGCTAGGTAGGCAACTTACATTCTTTACAATTTAATATCTACAGCAACTGCATTAGGCAGGCCTTGTAATTGAATGTGAGTACTCCAATAAATGTGAATAATTGAATAACAGTAAAGAAATAGTCAGTTTTGTAAAATTAGCAAAGTGCAACTTCGTTCCATGTCTTGTTTTTATACGCCTTGTATTTTTCTTCATTTTATTACTTCACTTTACATCACTAGATTTTTTAGTATCCACGTTATTTCTTTTGCTTTATTAAACTGTAGTATCTTTTTTTAACCTTGTAGATGGTTTGTCGCCGATGCGGACGAATGGCCACAAAAATGAACTGCACGGCGGCGGTCGGAGAAGTCGTTCAACCTGGCCCGGCTCGAGTGGCTCCTCGCGTGCTACAACATCGCGGGCATCGACATCCGCTTCGACCGCAAGAGATGAGGGCGAGGAGGACGACGAGGAGGGCGGCGAGGATGATGAGGAGGCCGGCGAGGACGAGGTGGATGTCGATGCAAGCCTTCCCGACGAGACGATCCTCTCGAACCTTATTGGTGCACCGATCCCCATGCAGCCGACTCAGGCCACGCCGCCGCACCATAAACAACATGATCACGTGGACATAAGTTCGGTCAATGTCGTCGAAGGCACGCGAGGCCAACACCCAGCTGTGAGGTTCACACCGGGAATGGGTGCGCGCCGAAAGCGCAAGTGATGTAATGATTGCATGTAATGATTTGGACATTTCACTTTGAATGAATGAATGGTTTGAATGGATGGTATGTATGGATGGAATGAATGAATGGATTGAATGGACAGAGTTCATTTTCTGATCGAATGGATTGAGTGTACTGAGTACATTTCCTAATTGAATTGATTGACTGGACTTAGTATATTTTCTGTTTGAATGAATAGATGATTGCACTAAGCATATGTCATATGCAATATGTTGCTACTGTCACGCCAATATACATGGTGTGACGTAGCGGTACTGTCACAACGGGATAAATGGCGTGACAAGACTTGGCACCAGAAATGTTTGTGCAACCCCTTTGGAACGGCAAATAAGTTGGCGTGGTAGCACGTTTTTGCCACGCCATGGATCTTGGCGTGACACAGCAGTCATGTCATGCCGAGATCCATGGCATGACACAGAAGCCCTATCACGCTGGGATAAATGGCATGACAGGACTTAGCACCAGACGCGACTGATGTTTCTTCGCAACCCCTCTGGAACGGCTAGTAATTTAGCGTGGCAGTATGGTTTTGCCATGCCATGGACATTAGCATGACACAGAAGCCCTATCACGCCGGGATAAATGGTGTGGTAGGACTTAGCACCAGATGCGACTTTCTTTGCAACCTCTCTGGAACGGCAAGTAATTTGGCGTTGCAGTACAGTTTTGCCACGCCATGGACATTAGCATGACAAAGCAGTCCTATCATGCCGGAATATCTAGCGTGGCAGTACTTAGCACCACAGCACTTGACGTTTTCGCACCCCCTCGCAACACCTCTAGAACGGACCAAACCCTAGCGTGGCAGCACGATTAGGCCATGCCACTACTCCTGGCATGACAAAGGAGACTTGTCACACCAGGGATCTTGGCATGATAGTACACATCACCAAAAAGACTCTCTATGTCTGGCCCCTAGGACGATACTGATATGCCACATATGTCGATGTGATTTTTATACCATTTGACATGTATTGTTTTGTTTTTGTGAGTATCTTGCTTGCTTGCTTGCATTGGTGTATCGACATGGCTTGCTGTGAAGGTTGAATAGCCAACGCCATACATAGCTATGCAATGCTTCCAAGACCTAGATATTATCCATTAAAAAAACTTCATATTTTTTGTGAATAGGCTTGCTGCTTCCTTATTTTGATGCAAATTGATAGGTCGGCATTTTAAAATTAGGTTCACACTTCAACAACTTAGATCTAACAAGAAAACACTCTACCTTGCAGCCTACTCACATGAATTTAACCAGACCATGCCACCAGTTTTTCAGATCGACATGACGTAGCTCTGCCTCGCCAGCAAGTTTTGAGAAAGATAAGACAACACTCTGCCTCGCAGCCTACTCACATGAATTTAACCACACCATGCCACCAGCTTTTCAAATCAACATGATGCAACTCTGCCCCACCAGCAACTTTTCAGAAAGATAAGACAACACTATGCCTCGCAGGCTACTCACATGAATTCAAACCACACCATACCCCCAGCTTTTCAGATCGACATGATGCAACTCTGCCTCGCCAAGAACTTTTCAGAAAGACAAGACACCACTCCGCCTCGCACGGTACTCACATGCATTTAACCACACCATCCTACCAGCTTTTCAAATTGACATGACAACACTCTGCCTCTCCACCAACTTTTCAAAATTGAACACACTACACACATCAAATTATTGTGTGTCCTCACTCCACCGAGTGCATTATACCCTATGGCTTATAAATAGGGGTAGAACAGATCTGGGAAAGAACACTACACAACCAAACCCAACACTACACCAGATGGAGAAGCAATGGGAGGAGATCCGCGAACTCGCAAGGGCTGCTGGGGCCGAGAGCGTGCCAGGAGGGCACCTCCCAGCAATGACCCCCCCCCCAGCAGCAACCCCTACCGAAACATTCCTACCAAGTATTCGCCGCAACACCTGCCCGTGGGGGAGACGCCACCCCTCTATTGGTGCAGGGACACATGCAAGTTCTTCAAGTCCAAACAACGGCTCAGCCTGGACATGCGTTACTGGGGTTGCGCTAACTACTCCTCGGACTATCTCCCGACCACCGTTGGGACACAGCCTGCTATCCGCAGCCGGTAAAGACCTGTTGCAGTATGTTCTCCTTTCATTTGTCTTTCAAAGTATGCACTAACAACCTCTTTCGTCTATCCGTAGTCTCCGGATCCGCTATGTGGCTACCACAAATAGATCGACCAAGAGATCCACCGACACAACCAGTGGGGTCTCGACTACGAGGAGTGGGATGCCAAAAGGGACCGCGAAAGGAGGGAGGAGTACCCCAATGAAGAGCACAACAAGCGTATCTGGTGGGAGACGCAAGCTCATCTCGAGGTGTGTAGGCGTAGGGAGCGCGTGGCTCGCAAGATGGAGCGTGAGAAAAAGAGAAAAATGGCGGCCAAGGCTAAGGCGAACGGGGAGGAGTACAACAACGAGATCGTAAGAAATGGCAGATGGCCCCGTTCCACGCAGTAGGTCGGGCCATTCCGTAGTAGTTCGACTTATTTCTATTCCAAAAAGGCGCATATGTATCGTAGGAGTACTTTGGTTTATTGCTTCATGCATGATGTTGTTTCTTATGCACGTAACCAAACCCTGTGCGCTATGTAATGCCCACCTTTATTATTAAGTCTATTTCAATTTGCAACTGCAGATCTCGTCGTCCTTTCGCATTTAATTCTTCGCGTAGCAAGGCAGCCAACAACTAAAAAAAATGTGTGTTCTGGAAGTAGGCACAAAATGGTCTACGACCCCAGAGTGACAACGAGCACCACCTATCATATGTCCATCCTTGTGCCTAATGTTGTACCGCACAGTCCAATAAGCTATGTATCGAATCGTTGCAATTGATGCTTGATCTCCAAGAGAAGGAATAGATATCTAAAAGTAGGTATAAAATGCATTCTAAAAGTAGGTTTTGATGTTCTGATAAATTCCAATTTCAAAGTTTGTCTCTTTACAAGCAAAACATGAGTTACAGTCAAAGGAAATTAATTTGGATCGGAAGGATGAATCGAGAATCAAAATTCCATAATTCAAGTCCAAATTAAATTCAACCATGAGCTAAATTTATATTTTAGATATCCAAATTCTGGACCAATCAATGTTGGGCCCTGTTATGCCGAGTCTCAAGGCGTGACAAGGCAGGCTTGTCACTCCGTGAGTTCTGGTGTGACAATTGCCACGCAAGTCCTCCACGCTGGCACGAGGGCTTGCGTGACAGGTTTGGCCATGCCGCGGATAATGGCGTGATAGCACGGTTTGACCACGTCGCGAGAGTGACGTGACAAAGGGGGTCAGAATTTGAAATAAAGTTCACGGGGGTTAACTTTAAAATAAAATTAAAAAGGATTAAGTAATAAAAATATTCTGTTTCTTCTGATAGAAATATTATTTTCCTTATGGAAATATGATGACTTTCCAACTAACAAATTCCCAAATATTTTGTGTACAGATATAAGAGATATTGATGACAGGAGAAAGAATAATGTCATTGAGAAGGTTCACTAGTTTGCAACTGAAATATCGAAGGTCTGTGGGGCGGTGCTATCGGAATTCAAGATAATCCACCAGGTTCCACCTGCTCTGTCTGACAAATAAGTCATTAACGCAATGGTGTTTGCTGCAAAACAGTTGAGCCTAGAATATAAATTGATGATCAGCAGAGCTTATCACGATTCGCTCGTCATGGCCAGGTGAAGTACCAGGCCCCAACAGGGATTTTCCCATTGCTGAGCTCATTTTTTTCCTGCAAACCAAAATATTCTGCCTAGCTATCTTTGGAACAAGCTATTTTACTTCATTTCCGATATTTATTTCGGCTAGCTTCTGTTGTGAGTACACGGCAAGTGTCAACTAGCACGTGCACCTGTCTCTGCTCTGCAGAATATCACCAATAGGTGTGCCCTTCATTCCCTGTTACAAAGGTCTATACTCCACTCCACCGCACCAACACTTCCATCTTATTTTATATCGAATAATTAAGACGCCACGGTGACCAACATAATACAATATCAGATAAAAAAAATATTGTAAACTAGCAGTGCAGATCCTGGTGGATGTCTAAAAAATCCTTTTAAGATGTTAGAAATTATCAGAGTTAGCCGGTGTCTTTATCGCTTGCCACACCATATAGTTTTTCTGCTTGATCAATATTTACACAGGTATATCTCTTCCGATACGATCTAATAACAGACAGCAACATATACATCGATTGCTTTCTTTCCTTCGTCCACGCGCATCTCCTCCTCGAATTTCGTTGATATCATATCACATTTCTGACATTCACACCAAATCAGATCTATGATGAAAAATACACTAACATTTTCAAATGACACAAAGTTATAACATTATTCTATATACTAAATCTGTAGTTTATCGATATCATCGTAGCGTTCACAACGCCTATCATAATTCCACAGGCGCAGCGTAGCGCGCTGCGATACCAGGGTAGCATATTACACCAAACAATAAACACGGTTGCCGAGCCATCTACTGGACAAGCAATCGGTGAAATAAGCGAAGAAATACTAGATGGGAGCTACTAGATCGGCCAGGCCCAATCAACCCAGCCACATCAACGCGATAGTGGGATCACTAGGCCACACATACACATCACACACTAGACACAAGAAAGTAGAAACCGAGTCGAGAGGCAGCCGCCATGGAGACGCCGCTGCCACTCCGTTCGCCACTCCGCCGCCGGGATCCTAGGCCGCTGCTGCCAGATATCTCTCCCACCGAAGGAACACGCTCCGCTGCCCCCGAGATCCCCTATTTGCCGCTGGCTTGTCCTCCTCCGTAATCAGTGTCAACCATGGCAAGATCTTCTCCTGCTCAAGGAGGACCAACAAGAAGCGCTACCAAGATATTTCACTCTTCTTTGGGCCGTTCTCTGTTCTCTCTCCTCAATTTTCATACTACAAGGCGTATACAAATGTAGCTACCGTATATTAGTTCCCTAGTTTGTTTGTTTGATGCTTTCTCAAGATATGCGTTCATGCTAATCGGGCAAACGTGTAGCTCGAGAGGGAAGGGATGGGGGATTGGTCGAGCCGTTGAGGGCAGGGTTACACAAACTTCGGTTTCTTGGTTTTTTTTTTCCTTCCTGTTTTTTTTACCGAAAATACGGAACTCTGATACTGCACAATTAGACTAAACTAAATAACAGTAATCGGTATTTAGCGGTAATTAAAATTCATCAAATCATGAACAAAGTGCAATCTCAAAGTTAATATTAAATGCAAAATCAATACAACTGACAATATGAATTATTGTAACAACTTTCCAACATCATTATAACTCAGAGTCATTCAGAGTAAGAAATCCATTACAAGCTCAAATGGAACATTAACACAAACTCAAGATTTATTACATAAGTTCAATACATCGAGGAATATACAAATATTACAACCTTGGTCGCGTTACAAATAAAGAGTATAAAATCTAATTAACTACAAGCTAAAAGTCTTGTATGCATATCTCCACAGCCCTTCCATGTTCGTGTCGCCAGCTAGCAGACATTTCTTCACTCCTTAATCCACCGTTCGTCAAAAACGCAGAAAACGATTAGTAAAACCGAAAGCAGTATATATTTGAGTTAGAATAAAAATAGGTTACCGTCAGTTTCCCCGAAGTTTAGTAGAATTCCCATATCAACTCAAGCTAGTCGACCCTTGATTATCAAGATACCCAAACTAACTAAAGTCAATCGGCACCTTTCGCTTCTATAGGTTTCATCACCCGTCAGTTTAGAAATCCAACCCCCACTTTTCACAAATTACCTCAATCGTAATGAAATCCCATAGTGCACCTCCCCATAAACCCCACCCTCAGTCAAAACATCACTGAGTATCACAAAACCAACACCATCACTTCATTTACTTCACAGCCAATACAACCCAATGAAATATCCAACCCCAACCTAGGTGGAGGAAGCACTTCCTTCCACAACGAGCCCAAGCCAAGCCAGAGAGAGAGAAAGCACTTCCTTCCACAACTAGCAGCCCTCAGTCCCAGCTGAACACAGCACCATCCTTTCCTCCAAACCCACACAACCAGTCGAGAGAGGAGGGGGCAGAGGAGCAAGACAACGGAGCCTAGGTGGAGGACCAAGCAGAAAACCACAACCGTAGGAGGAGGCGACGACAGAGCCCTCAGCAAGCCCACCACAAGCTTCACCGACTCAAGAAAGCGACCGACAAAATCAGATTTTGGTTGTTTCCCGAACCAACCTGACCATCAACCGACAAGGTAGCCCACACCTCCCTTTTTAGTCATTTGGCTGTCATTTTCAGGAGGCCACACTAAGTATTTCATGTTGTAGCCCACATCCCTACCCATCGCCCTCAGTGTCCATCATAGGGCATAAGCCGAAAACCCCTAGCAATATCATACTCTCAGCATCCACCAGTATCATCACAGAGCAGGGAGGGAGGGAGTAGAGAAGAGTGCAGAGGTACCTCAGTGAGCCTTGATAACCCACTACCCACATCCACCTTGCATGAACCCCAGTGAGCATGCCTCCATATTTTTCAACATGCATCAGCACACTAGAATCCAAAAGTAAACCACCAGCAACAACCATCAGTAAATAATCAATCAAATGCTTACAAACCGAAGGTACCGAAGAAGAGATAGGGAGGGGTAAGGAAGCCTTTAGCCTGAGGTGTAGAACCAAGAGAGGAGCCCGATGCACCGAGGGAAGGGAGCAGGGGCACGGATGCAGGCACACACATGGCTAGAGGCCGAGCCAGAGCGAGGAGCCTGGCGGCGCGCCCACGGGCCAGGACTGAGCCAAGTACGGGCTGGAGGTGGAGGCACAGGTATACGCGGGGGCGGGCCAGGCCTAGGGGAGAAGCCGGAGGACGGAGAAGGAGAGGTCAGGGCCGAGCCGTGGGTGGACGCGGGCGCAGGCTACCGGGCCGAGGAAGCGAGCCGGAGTAGCGGAGGCACGGCGGTGGGCGCAGGAGGTGACAGCGGCGGGGCGACGCCATGGTACCATGGGCACCTTCGTCAGGAGCAAAGAAGCTCTAGGGAGCAAAAGGTGAAGAAAGATTAGAGAGAGAGATGGAACCGGTTGGAGGTGAGGTTGAGCCAGGATGGGGCACGCTCGGGCGACGACGCTAGGTGCCAGGCCGGCCGGAGGGAGGAGGCGCCGTGGGGGGAGGTGAGCCAGAGAGAGAGTGTTGGAAATATGCCCTAGAGGCAATCATAGAGATGATTATATTTCATTATGTTCATGACATTGGATAATGTGTTATCTTGTTCCTAGAATAATATTGTTAATATTTATTATCAAGTATGTGACTTGGTTGTGAAACTCTATATTTCTCGCGATAATTATTCTTACACGATCCTCGGTCGTAAACATATGAGGACACATATGAATAGACTAGCATATGTATTGGTTGATGACTATGTTTCACGAGTCATAGATATGGAGATATCAAACCGATAATATGGACACATGTTAGAGAACATGATGTTGGATAAGACCCACCTTGAGACACTATTGAGATTGTTATGAATCTATGTGTCATTAGTTGGTCTCAAGCAATGATGATGTATAATCCTTAGACCTGAGATCAAGATGGTTTCCTACATGTGTAAGAGCACTCTTAGGGGTTGCCAAACGCTACACCGTGAATCGGGTAGTTATAAAGGTAGCTTTGGGTATGCTCTGAAACATGGAGAGGAATGTGACCGGTCGGATATGGATTTGCCCTCCTAACATAACAGAGAGATGTCTCGGGTCCCTCGTTGTGATCGGATAAAGAAAGTGCATGGCCATGCCACTAGTAGTCGAAGTGTTCACCACGTGAAGTTATCGACACTCGATCGAGAAAGCATTGAACAGTCCATGGATGACACAACATCTCACCTGGAGTTCAACCAGATATCGTGAGGCAAAGGGAGAATACATGAGTAGGTCGCTTAGTTCGACCAGCTACGGACTGGTCATATGGAGATACAAGCAAGTCGTAGACTAGTCGAACGTAATCACAGAGTGGTCGAAACCAAGTCGTAAGGAGTTACGAGTTGGTCGTGATCAAATACTGAATAGTCGATAAAGATATGACCTAGTCGTAAGTGATAAGGACCTAGTCGTAGATCATATTGCATTAAGGTTCGTCCGATGTAATTTGTGTGTATTCGGGAATCGATATGCTCTGCTAGGAGCTGCTACGACTTGTGGTCGAAAACGGTTTCCGACTCACAACCGAACTACACATGAACCTACAGGGTCACACACTTAACGGGTTGGAACAAACCAGTACGAATACGATTCGTAAACGTGTTCGGATAGGATCCGTCACGAGCACTATATAAGGAGGTGCATGAGGTTGTTGGGAGGGATGTGTGAAACACCATCGAAACCCTAGCCGCCATCTTCCTGAGAGCTCCACCGTGCGACTTGGTGCTGGCACACCACCGTTCGGTTGTTCCTTCCCTGGACGTGTGGATACCGTAGAGGCGCTACTACGATTGTTGCGCTTCGGACGATCCGCGATCTTGACAAGGAACCGCAGACGCGTTCTTTGGAGACGATCGACTACGACCACTACATCGACTTGTTGGACGTTGGACGATCGACTCGACCACTACATCGACGCTCTTCGTTGGACCAGCCGCTCCAACCCTTCTTCCGCTGATTTGGCGTCTGGTGGTAACGATCTATGATCATCTACTTGCATGGCTTCCTGGTTTGCGTGGTAGAAAATTTTTGTTTGTAGCTTTCGTAGCCTACCCGTGACCCAACAGAGAGAGCCATGGGAATAGGAGGATGAGATTGGGGATAAGAAAAGCAATAAGGAAGAAAGAGATAGCCAGGGGCATGTTTAATTTGGATGGGAAAAGAAAAGTGAGGAGAGTAGGGGTTAGGTGTGAAGTAAAGAGAGAGATTAAAGAAGGTATTAGGAATGAGAAAAAAAGGTTAGGTAAAGAATTAGAAATGAAGTAATAGGGTAATTTTATTGAATATTGTATAGTAGTAGTAAATTAGCAATAGAAGTAGACGCTAATATTAATTAGTGGCGGCCTTTGTGAAATTATTAGACTAAATAAATCAGACACGCAGATAATCGATTAAGTATTTATTTGCATGCATACAAATTAAATAAATATAGTTGCATGCTAGTACGAGTAATATTTTATTTTTCGTGTGTTAAAACACAAGTTTCGACAACCTCGACCCTAGAGCGAATAGACCGTAGAACGACCACAGTAGGGAGTGCTAACATAACAGAGGACCAGAAAAATGTTATTAAATTAAAATATGCTAACAAAATAAAATCCACTATCTTATGTACGCATAATATCACTCAAAAGCAACTATGGTTGTTTTTGAGGGGCTATTTGGTAAATTTTCTATTTGAGAAAAGATTAAATAGAAAAGGAACAGAATTTGGTGGAGGCCCTCCTATCAGTGTGTGTAGGGGAGGATATGGTCTATGACCTGTTCTCAAACCAATTGAGGAGTTGTTGCTGGGTCAAATCCCTAATCCGACGCTTGGAGGGACTGAAGGCTTCGGCCTTCTGGACTCCTGGCTCTGGCGGCGGCACGGCATCTGCGGATCTTGCTGCTCCAACTGGTGAGGGATTTGCACAGTCGGTTGAGTTGGGTCGTGGCCACTCCTCCTTTTATGCTGGTTTCTTTTCTGTTCTGAGGTGAGCCCAAAAGAAAAACAATATGGTCCTGTAAGCTTCGATTGGCTTGCTGTGTTTTATCTCTGGTTTTGGGGCTCTGAGGTGACTGGATCTGGAGCCTTTGGTCCATGGTGGTAAATCTAGACCGTGGCAAGTGAACTCTCATCTCCTTCCTGTTGATTCTCTTCATGTATCCTGTTCTTCATTGGGATTGAGAAGAGAAGTTCAATAGCGTGCAGGTTGAGAGTCGGTTCTAGGCCGTGGTTGCTAAGAAAGCTTGATTTCTGGAGAAGAAGCAGTGGGCTCTTTGATTCTGGTGCTCGGTGTTAGGGGGGGCTCTCGGCCAGGGCATCTCTTGTGGTATTCTTGTGCGGCATCAACCCTATTCCTCGCCTTGGTTCTTCGGTGGATTCCAAGAATTGAGTGTGGCATTGTATCTCCGAAGGCATCATCTTTTGCTTGAGTTGCAGGGCGATAGTTTTTCTGGGTCAGTGTCGATTGACACGTCTTGCCAGTTGCATCTAGGTGGTTTTGAATACCACCACTTCAGTGAGTATTGTTTCTCTGAAGCAGATCGGTTTATAATTGCATATATACATTGCAGTTCTAGTTGATAGTCTTGATCTGTGATATTTTGATCTTTGAGACTAGATCTAGAGATATTGCAAGTTACCAGTGGGCTCTGTTAATGCTCAGTGATTAAATTGGTCTCATACTGAAATTGATCCCCGACAATTAGTTTACACTTGAGCTCTAGTGATTATTTTGCTCTTGTCTCTTAGACCTCCCGTTATTAGACCTGCAGTTGATCTGTTACTTCTAGAGTTATCTGATTGTATTGAATCTGAAGATTCATTTGGTCTCTAGCATTATAGTCTAATCACTCTGTTAGCTTTTGACTTTAATTACCTGTTCTTGTGTAATTTTTTTTTTGATCAATTGCTTCAGAGAGTGATCATTCTCTATGTGTTATCTAGAGATCATTTTTGTGATCCTTTGATCTACTTGCTTTGAATCTGAAGTCATTACGTGATCTTTAACAGTTGAGTTATTTTGATAGTTTAGTAAAATTTGTTTAGAGCTCAAGATTTGAAACAATTGTCATGATCATTTAATGAAGAGTATAGACTAAAATATTGAGAAGGCAGAGATTAAATTCTTCGCAACTCTACTTATGAGAGTTAATTAAAATTCTCACAAATCTTAGCATTATGCTGATTTGTTTCATATACATGTGGTATATGTTTAGCATTTCTATTAATTTAAATGGCTTGAAGGATTTACATTTAATCATGTTGATTTGGTCATTTAAACATTGGTGGAATAATGCTCTTTTGCTCTTAATGTATGCTGGATTTAATTATGCTCATTTGCTAAAACTGCACATTTTACAACAATCCAGAAAAACTATTTTTGAAGAAATGGCTTCATCATCAGATGTTGTTAAGCCCGAAGTGTTTGACGGTGCCAACTTCAAACGTTGGCAGGCTAAAACCAAGTTATGGTTGAC
This sequence comes from Phyllostachys edulis, assembly GCA_036346405.1. NCBI lineage: Eukaryota > Viridiplantae > Streptophyta > Magnoliopsida > Poales > Poaceae > Phyllostachys > Phyllostachys edulis. The sequence goes on along the minus strand of CM070555.1, from coordinate 35,337,453 downwards.
TGACCTCAGACTCTTCTGGGTCATTTCAACTCCTCTAATGTTCCCTTTGGAAACCGCTAAGATGACGCGGTGGGAGGATGCGAACAATTCAGCCCTAGCTAGGTTGTTAGTAGTCTTATCCAACCGGCTGTTCGACGTTTATGTCACTTTCACTAATGCCAAACAACTCTGGGATGAATTAGATGAGAAGTATTCCGAAGGGGATAATGGTAATGAGTCCTTTATTACTGCTGCATACTTGAACTACAAAATGGTAGAGGGACGGTCGGTGATGGAGCAGCTCCATGAGCTTCAACTCCATGTACGTGATCTTAATCAGTACGACTGTCTCCTACCTGAGAGTTTTCAAGTTAATGTCATCTTGGCTAAGTTACCGCCCTCCTGGCGTGACTTTGTGACCGCTCGACGACATAAAAAGGAGCACTTGACACTCAATGAGTTGTCGTGACTATCAATGTCGAGGAGCGGCAAGAGCCGATGACGAAGAAAGGTAAGGCTCAAGTCCAAGCTCATCTAGTGGAGGTCAAGAGTGCTGGTGGCTCTGGGAATCAGAAATTCAAGAATCAGCCCAAAATCAAGCTTCAAGGAAAGAATATGAAGAAGAAGAAGGAGGAGGAGGACATTGTCTGCTTTGTGTGCGGAGTGGCTGGCCATAAAGCCAACCATTGCCGCAATCGTAAAGGCAAGGGTCCTTCTCCAGCTCAGCATAAGGGCCGCAAGGCCGAGGTGAATGTCGTTCTGGATAATACAAGTTCTGAAGGGTATGTACCTAAGGCCTTTATGGCAAGTCCATCAATTGATTGGTGGATTGATACAGGTGCTACTAGACATATTTGTGCTGATCGATCTTGTTTCTCTTCTTTTCAGGGTGAAGGTGGTGGATCCGTCCTGATGGGGAACGGAGCCGCTGCTACAGTACGTGGAATTGGGCAGGTTTGCTTGAAGCTTACTTCAGGCAAAACACTCATTCTGAGAGACGTACTGTATGTGCCTGCAATGACTCGTAATCTCATTAGCGGGTCGATGCTTTGTAGGCAAGGAATAAAGCTTGTTTTTGAGTCTAATAAGGTCGTGTTGACCAAGTTTAGTTCTTTTGTGGGCAAAGGCTATGATAGCGGAGGCATGTTCCGCTTATCTATTCTTGATTCAAATAATGTAAACATTTTTAATGTTTCCCATTGCAATAAATTACATGATATTTGGCATTCACATTTGTGTCATGTTAACTTTGAAGCTATTGTGCGGTTAAGCAAAATGGATTTAATTCCCAGCTATAATTATGAGAAGGGCTCAAAGTGCGAAGTGTGTGTGCAAGCGAAGCAACCCCGAAAACCTTTTCATAGCGTTGAAGGGCGAAGCACCTCTCCACTTGAGCTAATCTATTCTGATCTTTGTGAGATGAATGGAATATTAACTAAAGGTGGCAAAAGATATTTCTTAACTCTCATAGATGATGCGACTAAGTATTGTTATATCTACCTACTTAAGTCGAAAGATGAAGCACTAGAACACTTTAAAATCTTTAAAGCTGAAGTGGAAAACCAACTAGAAAAGAAAATCAAACGGTTAAGATCGGACCGAGGCGGTGAGTACGTCTCTTATGATTTCTCTCAATTCTGTGAAGAGAGTGGAATAATTCATGAAGTTACTCCACCATACTCACCCCAATCTAATGGAATAGCCGAAAGGAAGAACCGAACTTTATGTGACTTGGTTAATGCCATGTTACAAAGTTCAGGTATGTCGGACTATTGGTGGGGTCAAGCAGTTCTCACAGCTAATTACGTCCTAAATAGGGTGCCACCTCGCAATCAAGAGGAAACACCTTATGAAGGATGGAAGGGGAGAAAACCCAACTTGTCCTTCCTTCGGACCTAGGGATGCCTTGCAAAAGTGCATGTGCCGTTACCGAAGAAAAGAAAGCTCGGTCCAAAGACCGTTGATTGTGTCTTTCTAGGGTATGCTTCTAATAGCACGGCTTATAGATTTTTAGTGGTCAAATCCGAGGTAAGTGACATCGCTACGAATATAGTGATGGAATCTCGTGATGCGACATTCTTTGAGCATGTGTTTCCTATGAGACCAAATGAAGTCATTGATCCTATTGGTTCAAGTGAACACTTTATTCTTCCTAGGGTGGATAACACCGCTCGCACTGGAGTTGAGAAGGAGTAAGAGACGAGAGGATGAAAAGTCTTTAGGCGATGACTCTGTCACCTATCTTAGTGGATGATGAACCACGAACCCTTTCAGAGGCATCGCATCCCCGGATGTGGATTCTTTGGAAGGAAGCGATCAGAAGGAGATGGATTCCATTATAGCTAATCGGGCGTGGGAGGTTACGGACCTCCCATGTGGATTCAAGCGATGGCTGCAAATGGATCTTTAAAAGAAAATGTAGACCGATGGTACTATTGAAAAGTACAAGGCCGTTTAGTGGCTAAGGGTTTCACGCAAAAAAGAGGCGAAGACTATTTGGATACATACTCTCCTGTGGCTCGTCTACCCACAATTCGAAAGTGCTTATAGCACTAGGCGCCACAGATAAACTCCAAGTACATCAAATGGATGTAAAGACCGCTTTCCTAAATGGAGAGTTGGATGAGGAGATTTATATGCAACGACCGATGGCTTTGTGGTTGAAGGGCAAGAGAGGAAAGTATGTCGATTGATTAAATCTTTGTATGGCCTAAAGCAAGCTCCCAAGCAATGGCACGAGAAATTTGATAGTACTATGACCTCGGTCGGCTTTTGTGTGAACGAAGCCGATAAATGTGTCTACTATCGGTTTAGTGGGGGCGAAGGTGTCATTCTATGTCTTTACGTAGATGACATATTGCTTTTTGGGACCAACATAGATGCAATCAAGAGAACGAAGTCTTTTCTCTCCCAAATTTTTGATATGAAAGATCTGGGTGAAGCTGATGTAATCTTAAACATCAAGCTTATAAAGGGTGAGAACGGGATTACTCTATCTCAATCCCATTATGTGGACAAGGTCCTAACCAGATTTGGATTCATGGACTGTAAATCAGCAGCCACACCCTATGATCCAAATGCTAAGCTTCATAAAAACACTGGACATGGAAAAGACCAGCTTAAATATTCTCAAATTATAGGATCCTTAATGTATTTAACTAGTGCAACGAGGCCTGACATCTCATATCTTTGAAGCGATTGAGTCGTTATCGTCCAATCGAGGAGATGATCATTGGGTAGCACTAGAAAGGGTACTTCGGTACCTGAAGGGGACCTCTAACTTGAGAATACATTATTCTGGCCATCCGACAGTCTTGGAAGGATTCAGTGATTCTAACTGGATCAATGACTCGGATGACATGAAGGCTACGAGTGGCTATATATTCACTCTAGCAGGTGGGGTTGTTTCGTGGAAGTCTTCTAAACAGACTATCCTTACACGATCCACCATGGAGGCTGAGCTGGTAGCTCTAGACTCGGCGAAATGAGAGGCGAATGGATTAGAGAACTCCTTCGACCTATCGTGTTGGAAAAGCCAATTCAAAGAAGATAACCTTGTCGGTGTTTTAGAACCGAACTTACGTAAAGATTGTTTGATTAAGGAGTCTCCTAGAATAGAATCATGCGAGAGATTGACACGGAATTTTTATACTGAGTTCGGCCTTCTCAGGAGAGAATAACAACCCTACTCTGTGTGTGTATGGTATTGAGTGTATCTTGAACAATCGGGGAAAAACTAAGACTATTACAGATAGTGCTTGTATTCCCGATGGCTCGATCCTCTCTCCCTTTCTCTAGTTGCCGCCTTTTATAGTACGTGAAGGAGCGCAGCGATTACTCTAAATGCGGCGCCTCATCACCTCTATGAATTCAGCGCATGTTGGTAGTAATTACTGGTGTATTAATTCCTCCACGTCGCTCAATGACTATATACCGTAGATAATGGGGTATTACGTGCCATTATTACGTAGAATAACAAATAGATGATATTTGTTTGAATCCCTTAATCAATAAGACCCACTTGTCTGCGGTTCATTTGATTATAAGGTGGTCATGGCTGACCTAGTCGTGAGGAATCTCGACTATGAGGTAGTCGTAGCAAGACTTACGACTATGGGATAGTCGTAGCATAACTTACGACTATGGGGGTGGTCGTAGAAGAACTTACGACCATCCATTTGGTTCTTCCTTCATAACATTAAGGGTACACTCGGGGTTCACATGACGTCATATTTACCTATAATAAAAATTATAGATAAAAGGTAAAATGAGGATTATTATATCCTCGTCATCTAGCCCCCACTTCAAGTGAAAGCAACTTACTTGGTAAAGGGTTCTAGATGGTCTTACGATCATGAGAGGATTGTAGAAAATAATCGAAGGAAAAACTCTTCGATTGTATACTACTTTGACCGAAATGTGCTTGGTCAAGAAAATTGCTTCGACTATCAAGTGGTCATAAAAGCATTTCTCGATCACAAGGTGGTCGTAGTATAGTGATCGGAAGAAGGAACTTTCCGATTATCATTTCCTTTGGTTGAAAAGATCTAACCAAGGAAGTAATTTCGCTTGAGATGTAGCATAAACCTGAATTTCTCGAGCGGACACCTTTGGGAATCTCAAGCGGCGACGCTGATTGCTTTATGCCTGTTGAAGCGGTTCAAGGCGGTGGCGACCCTTGGAATATCACGCCTCCGGCTCAAGGTACGCGGTTATATATACTCACCGAGGGTAAAACCTAAGATCTTACTTTTCCCCAAATTGCTCTCTTTGTTCTTCAAGCTCTTGCCTTCTCTGCCGAAGTCGTTCTTGCCTTCTCATTGCCACTCCAATTGTGCCCTCTTTTTCGACCCAAAATTTCTGTTTCGAGAGATGGCGGAAAGTTTCGATTGGGAAGAGTTGGAGATGGATGCGCGAAGATTCAAGCCCTAGTTGTCGCGGAAGATTCCATAGAAGACTCTTGTGAAATGGCTTAGGCATTTGGGCAAGATTAGCCGTCGGGGAGAATGGGCAAATTCCGTCTTCGGGCTTATTGTGAGTGTGGCCTTCGATTGCTCACCCCTTCTCACCGTTGTGCTCGAGCATTTTGGGGTGGAGTTAGTGAACCTTGGTCCTAACTCTATCACCATCTTGGCGTTTTAAGATATCTGTGCGAGGCGTGCACAGGAATTCCGGCGACCTTGAGCTTTTCCAATATTTCTATGGAATGTCTCGGCAAGCGGGATTCTGGAAGTTGTGGTCTAAAACTCCACGACGGAAGTCGAGGAGTATATTGAGTTTCACCCGGTCTTCGTGGCGGGATGGAGGAAGAGGTGGTTTCTTTGGAAAGTCACCTCGAAGACGACCTCTCTTTAGTGGGAAAGGTCATTAAAAGCAATCTTCATGGGATTCGACTCACGAAGATATCACCGGATTGCCCTTATGTTCAAGCTATCAAGGACTTGAAGAAGGAAGGGTGACGGATGGCATGTGGTGAAAGATTTCATCACCGCCCGAATTAGTCCTTTGAAGAAACGAGCATCCCTATGTGGAGATACTGGGGCTATGAGACCCAACCGGGGACTACAACGAGGGTAAGTGAATTTTGACTTAGCTCTCGGTTTGGTCTTTCTGCAAAGTTGTTTAAAAGATGCCTTTATCTGTTTGAGCAGATCTTTCACCGTGAGATTGGCGTTAGAGTCAAACTTCGTTTGTGAAAGTCTCCGCCACTTAGTGTGGCGGTTCCTAAAATCCTTGCGGTCGTATCCGCAGAGGAAAGGATGGTTCGCCTAAAGGTAACGAAGAGTTGATTTTATCTTTAAGACTTTATAGTCGTAGAAAGAACTTACGACTAGAGAAATGTTGTAGAAAAAACTTACAACTTAGTCGTGACCGTAGGAAATCTTCTGATCGAGGAAAGGTCGAGAAAAACTTACGACTTGATCTTGGTCGTAGAAAATCTTACGACCGCTAGTAATTCTTCTCTTCTGTTTTGCTTTACGTAAAGTAGGCATGGAAAATCGTCGGGATGATGAAGAAGTTGTCTTGATAACCATCGGTGCAGGGTTGACAAAGGACAAAGGCTCAGCTCCTTCGTCCAAGAGACGTCGACTTTTAAGGGGTGACGACAAAGGAGGGGCGAGCTCGAGTTCTAGTCCTTCGACCAGATCCTCTGCAAAGCTTGTGGCAGACATAGCATGAATCAAGCCGAGGCTAAAATAGTGAAGTGGAGGAGGTCAAGTAGTCGAACCTCTAAAGCGCAAACCTCGCAAGGCCAAGGTACCCTTCTATTATGACAAAAAATCTTTCGCAGCTTACGCCACTCCTCGGTTTTATTAAGCACTTGGAAAAGGAGAACTGGAAGGATTTTATGTCTTTAATGAAGGATAATATCGCTCGATGAGAGCCTATGGCTGATGACAATGCTGCTCTTGGAGTGGTCGAGACTGATCTCGGCCATCCAAAAAGTCAGGAGACCAGAGAGATGGTCCCTGTTCAAAATCCACGACCAGACGTGGTCGTGGCTAAGCCCATTCTTCAACTCGAACTTCGACCAGAAGTGGTCGTAGAGAAGAAGAAATCTTCCGTTGGGAAAGTGACTCCCAAATTCCTGTTTAGGTCCAAGGTGCAGAGGTATGTGAAATATACTAAAGTGTAAAACGAATTTACCTTTTTCCTTTTCACAACTGAATTGCTTTCCTTTTCTTTGTTTTTAGCCCGACTCCTTGACCCAAGAATGCTTCCGTTGAGAAGCCTATTGCTACCTCTCCAATTCTTTGGAGAGACAACAAGGAAGTGGTCGAGGATCATCCTCGCCCGGTGGTAGAGGAAGTCGTGGCGCTGAAGTGGTTATGACAACCAATGAGGTACTGTTGTACCCGATGAGTAGCGGCTACAACCTCTGAAGTAGCGGCGGTGACCACGAGAGATGGTCGTGGAGACTCCAAAGAAGAGCTGCGACTCGAGGCGGTCGCTTCGACCACTAAGATGGTCGTGGATAGAATAGAGGCAAATGCGAAGCCTCTGGTCAAGATGGTGGCGGTTACATCACCGTCTTTTAAAGGAGATCGTTCTGAGACGTTCCTCCGGTACCCAAAAAGCCCGACTTCTTTGGGCTGCTTCCATCGTAGGGTCTTCGCTTTCGATCTCGCGATCGAGTCCCCCATCCCAACGATATTCCCAATAGAGGGGATACCTTTGATAATGAACGTCTTGAGAAGGTTTGGTGGGACCAAGTCACGAGGGTAGACAAGCTGAAGATCCCGGAGCTGGTTTACTCGATGTTTGCTCGATCAACCATGAATGTAAGTACTTAATCGTACTTATATATACTTAATCGTACTTATATATACAGGTATAATCTTCTCTTGTTTCTCACTGTCTTTTCGTCTTGCAGAAAGCCATAGAGCAAATTGCTGTTGTCGGTGAATATCATCGACAACTTCTAGAGCTGCGACAGGAAAAAGAGGAACTCTGCAAACAGGCAGAGAGGTGGTAAGTCACTGCTATTCATAGTCACCTTGGATTTGACTACTTATATAGTGCTTACGGGATTTGTCATGGAAAAACTCACGACTAGGTAATGGTCGTAAAAGACTTATGACCAGTGGCTTTGTCGTAGAAGAACTTACGACTAGGTCAATGGTTGTAGAAGAACTTACAATCGATTGACCCATGCTCATGTCCACTGTTATCCTTTGCAGGTTAAACAATGACGCCAAGACCTTAGCCGACTCGCTCGATTATGAAAAAGAGGAGTCGAAAAAGTTTAGGGAAGAGGTATTAGACCTCCGGAAAAAGCTTAAAGAAGCTAACTCTGCAACCATGAAGTCGCAGGAAAAATTAAGCGATAAGTCTTGAACTTAAGATCGCTTATATCTTTGATCTTTACCTAACTCTTGCTTCTTTTGAGAAAAAAGAAGACGAGACGAAAAAGCTCGAGAATGAAGTTAGAGAAAACTTGAGCTTATTCACGAGCTTACTCGTATGTCCAAAAATAAAGATCAAAACCTTGAGGCGTTAGAACTTCGAATATCAAGTAAGTAATTCTTTACCCGCAGTCCTTCTGAGTTATTTCCCTTTTCTCACTTCCACTTCCTTTCTAGCAATGGACGTTAAATTGAGAGAACTTGAGAATGAAATCGCGGATAAAGCCGTGATTTATAACGAACCGTCCTTATTGCAAAGAAGAATGTAGAGGATATTGTATCATGGGAGAAAAAGTATCTTTGAGATCGTTGCTTCTCATAATGAAGAGGTCAAGAAGTTGGATTCTCAACTAGTGGGTAAGAAATTCTTTTACCCGTGATTATTTTTGTTTTCTTTTTCCTCTAGGAGTTTATTTTTGTTTGACCAATCTTATTTCTTGAGCAAGTGGTCGAAACAAAAAGCTCATGAGGCTTCGACTTGTACCCAACAGAGATGGAAGCAATGAAGATTAAACTTCAAGGAAACATCACGCTCTGAACAATGTGCTTGGTGAGCTACATAGTGAGGAAAGACTCCTCAAGATGATACAATAGCTGCTCACACAAGTACCATTGGGGATCAAGTCGGGATTTTGCAAGATCTGGTGACCACTCAAGGCCAACCAAGTTTGAATCGATAAAGGAGGCGGTCGAAATCTACGATAAGTTATGCATTAGCAAAACTTAAAGCTCATGACCCCAACCTTAATGTGCAACCACTCGGCCGACTTCAAGCTCTCAAGCGAAGAAGGCGTCGATGGAGGAGATGCAATCGATTGGTAGGAAAGTTTGAGAGGAGATCAGATTGGGCTCTCCTCTTGAGTAGTATGTAATGAACTTGTGAAAAACAGTCTTTTGTTGATGTAATCCATCTTGTTCCTGCAAATCATCTTGTCGAGTAGTTAGTAACTCAAAAGATAATTAACTAATTTAAAGACTAAGAAATGAAGTCAAATGTGATGACTTTATCCTAGCCCCCGACTATTTGCTTAGTTTGTGAAAACTAAGTAAATAGTTTTGTCTCTACAAATCATCTTGTCGAGTAGTTAGTAACTCAAAAGATAATTAACGAAATAAAGACTAAGAATTGAAATCAAATTATCCTAGCCCAGACTATTTCTTTGAGTTTGTTTAGACAAACTAAGTAAATAGTCTGTAAAGGGTTTACAAAAGAGAGGTTTGTTTAACTTGTAGTTTTGGGTCTCAATTGTCATGCATTTGGTCGAAAGGGTGGTAACGAGTTGACACTAGGAAGTTCCTTCTAGTGGGCGGGACCACGTCAGAGAGAGAGAGGCTTCGACTAGGTAATGTTAACATCTCCGACTAGTTTAATCAAATCGAGAACGGCAACTTGAGTTAAGCAAGCGTCTAGAGGACTTTAAAATATTTACTCGTCCTTCTCCGTTGGACTCGATAAGTCTGCCCCGTAGCAAGAGTAGGAAATCGAACAAAGCTAGAAGCTCCTTCCATTAGGGGGACCACGTCAGAGAGGAGAGGCTTCGACTAGATGTGTCTCTTCCTCCCACCGTTGAGATGAAGCGAGTACACCCAAGGCGGTTAAGCAAATCGAGAAAGTGCGCTCTTCTTAGAGTATTTTTCAAATTAATCAAGAAATAAACTAAGGTGAAAAGAGTTGGCCTTCAAAAATATTTCGACTAAATAAAACCCGAGTTCTTTGTGTTGGCCATAAAAGCGAGTAACGAGTCGACACTAGGAAACTCCTTCTAGTGGGCGTGACCACATGCAGAGAGGAGAGGCTTCGACTAGGTGATGTTATCGCCTTGACCGGTAAAGAAAACTGGGTGTTTAAAACATAGTCGAAAAATAATGAAAGCACTACTCAAAAGTAAGACAATAGAGATAGAAAAACCCGATTCTTTATTGTCCAATGGTGGTTACACATAGAACTTGCGTGAATCGGTCGATGTTCCAAGAATTCGAGAGAACTCGCCGTCTTCCATTGCCAATCGTCTCCACTCGACGAGTAACTTCGACCAACGTAAGGACCTTCCCACTTGGGAGAAAGTTTGTTCGATTAGACTTGGATTGGCAAAGCCTCAATACCAAGTCACCTCTGACAAAAGGTCAGAGGTTGAACCTTCGATCGTAGTATCTTCGCGAGGCTTGTTGGTAGATTGCGAGCGAATTAGGGCTGGTTTCTCCTTTCTTCAAGTAGATTAATATCATCTGCTCGAATTTGTTCTGGTTGGAGTCCGTGAATGTTTCACTGTGTTGACCGTATCTTTAGTTAGGAGGAAGCATAGCTTCAAAGACCAAGACTAAAAAGAAAGGTGTTTCTCCTGTGAGTCTGACCGGTAGTTGTCTGAATCGCCCATATCTGAGGGTAATTCTTGTACCCAAGCCCCGGCGTTTGATGAGTGGTCAAGACTCGAGTTTTAATTCCTCTCATTATTTGGCCGTTTGCACGTTCGACTACCCCATTACTCGGGATGGGCCATGAAGCATAACATAACTTGGTACCCAACTCGTCATAAAATTCACGAAATTTTGCGCCGAAAATTGCTTACCATTATCTGTAATTATTCGACTTGGTACTCCAAATCGAGTAATTACGCATCTCATCATAAACCGTTTTGTTTGCTTCGTTGTTATCGATCCGAGTTCGGCTTCAATCCATTTTGTGAGCGTATCAATAGCCACAAAAGGAACTCAAACCTCCCGGAGCTTTAGGAAGCGGTCCCAGGATATCAAGACCCAAAGTTGCAAAAGGCCAAGATAGAGGTATTGTTTGTAATGCCCGAGCCGGTTGGTGTATTTGCCTGCTATGAAACTGGCACTGGACACACTTTTAACCAACTCTTTAGCATCGTATAGGGTGTTGGCGAAAAAACCTTGTCGAAAAGCCTTGCCGACCAACGTTCTGTAGGAAGCATGATTTCCACAAATGCCACCATGTATGTCGTGAAGGAGTGTTAATCCTTAGCTCTGCGGAATGCATCGCATGAGCACCCCTTGATACCTCGTTTATAGAGAACTCCTTCGACCAAAGTATACATTTTGGCTTTTCGGGATAAGCGATCGCCTCGAGATCGTCTTGGTCTGAAACCCTTCGAAGATAATCATAGATGGGCGCCATCCATGTATCCTCGTATTCTAGAGAGGTCGTCTCAATAGGAGGTGTCTCGGCTCTTCGACGAGAGAAGGCTTCGAGTTGTTCCAAGAAGACTCCTTTTGGTACTTCAGATCTGGAAGAAGCTATTCGAGCAAGCGGGTGATGCGAGAAATTATCCTTCGAGGATGAATTGTGCCTCGAAACCTAAAAATGCTTTTCTAGCTTACGTACTTCGATAAGTACCAAGACATTGTCGGGTTAGAAACCGGTACTCTTTACCGACTTGATTCACGACTAGTTGAGAGTCTCCTCTCACGAGTAGTCGGCGAATCGAGCGCTTTCATTTGCTCGTATACCGACTAGCAAACCTTCAGACTCGCCACATTATTAGTGGCACGAAAGTTTAATTGTATGGCATACTTTAAGGTCTCTCGGTAGGAGATACGGGACCACCCGACCCAGAGCCACTTAAAGTAAGCGACCGTCAAAGTACATCGATCCTTGATGCGTCGGGAATCGTCTTGGGGATCTGAATAGGTTCAGATTTGTCCATTCGGCGACAAAGTCCGCCAAGATCTAGGATTTAACGGCCGTTCGGGACACGAAATGGATGTCGAACTCCCCAAGTTCGACCGACCATTTTGCATCGTCATTGTTTCCCTATTACGGAGGATTGCTCCCAAGGGAAACTCGGGCAAGCCTGACTAGTTTGTGCTTTGAAAATAATGCCGCAGCTTTCCTCGAAGACATGAGGAGGGCATCTGAAGCTTTTGGACTGAGGGTAACGCTCCTTAGGTCCGTGTAAAACTTCACTTACGTAGTAAACCGGTCGTTGTACATTTTCACGTTCTACAACCAAGATCTTCTTGTTGATCGCTGTGGCGTGGCGCCTAGGTAAACCAAGAGCGTTTCTTCGGCCTCGGAGACCGAATAGGAGCACTCGTAAGGTACCTCTTGACATCCTCAAAGGCGGCGTTTGCCTCATTCGACCACTCAAAACTTTCGTGTCTCCTTAGAAGTTTAAAGAAAGGTAGTCCCTTTTCTCCCGATCGTGCGATGAAACGACTTAGAGCCGCCATGCACCCAAATGAGTTTACGGACTTCTTTCGTGTAGTTGGGGCGCATTTGTAAAATGGCTTTTATCTTTTAGATTAAGCTTCAATTCCTCGTATAGATACTAGGAATCCAAGCAATTTCAAGAGATTCCAAACACACACTTCTCAGGATTAAGTTTTAAGCGATGTTTTCTGAGATTGTCGAATGTTTCTTGTAGGTCGGTAATATGATTAAGTTTCTTGATGCTTTTGACAACTAAGTCATCAACATAGGCTTCTAGATTTCGGCCTAATTGAGATGAAAAAGTTGCTGCATCAAGCGTTGAAAAGAAGCGCCGCATTTTTAGACCAAATGGCATTTTGACATAGCAAAATATACCAAATGGTGTAATAAATGCGGTCTTTTCTTCATCGTCTAGACACATATTAATCTGGTGATATCCAGAATATGCATCTAAAAAACTTAACATTTCACAACCTGCAGTAGAGTCAACCAACCGATCGTCTGAGGTAAAGGAAAATCGTCTTTTGGACAAGCTTTATTAAGATCGATAAAGTCTCGCACATCGCCATTTGCCGTTTGACTTTCTAACCATTACAGGTTAGCCAACCATTACGGATGGTTGACCTCTCTATAAAGCCCGCTTTAAGTAGCTTATCAATTCGATTTAATAGCATCTCGTCGATCGAGGGCAAATCTCCGCAATTTTTGTTTTACTGGTACTTTGTCGGTAGTAAGGCTAGCTCTGTGCTCGATCACCTCCACAGGGACTCGGGCATGTCGGATGCTTGCCACGCGAATACATCTGCGTTAGCTCGGAGGAAGGTGATGAGGCGTCTTCCTATTTGGGGTCGGAAGTATCCCGATGAGCGATCTTGAGGGCTCCCTGCGTCGTGAGGAACCTCTTTGACTTTGTCGTTCGGCTTTGGTGCGACTTTTAGGCCGACTTGCTAGTCGAAGGTGACTTTCTTCTCGAGTTGGTATTTGTCCTACCATCTCAAGGGATCGACGATCGCAGTATCGCCATCTTCTTGTCACAATGGATTGTAATTACTCCTTTGGGACTGGCATCTTAATACATTGATATCCATAATGAGTAGCCATTAGGAATTTTGCCAAAGTTGGTCGTCCGAGTATGGCGTTATATCTTAAATGTCGAAATCGACCACATCAAAGGAGATTTTCTCGTCACGAAATTACTTGGTGAACCAAATGTTAAAGGAAGAAAACTTGACCAATTGGTTTGGCGAAGATCCCAGACAATCCATGGAAAGAGTATCGCATCGGTCTTACTTTGGTCTGGGTACTTGCATGTCATCGGGGCACTCGTAAATAAAATATTTAACGAGCTTCCACCATCAACCAAAACTTCGATTGACCCGACAATTGTTGATGGTGGGTTCGACCACGATTAGTATCGACTGTCGAGTCGAAGGATCGGGCGATCCTCTTCTCGAAAGAAATGGTGACTTCCGACCACTTCGTAATTTATTGACGAGAGGAGGATCTATGGAGTTTACCTCGCGTTCAGCACCTTTGAGTCGTCGCTTTGATTCATATGCCGATGATCCCGTAGATGTGTTCAATGGTGTGTTGCGGATCTGGAACGGCATCTCCTCTTCGTCATCGAAGATTTATGACCACTTGTTTGACCTACCCTTTCGAGGGTGGGAAGTGGTCCTTCTTGTTGTAGTAGTCTTCAAGCTTTCGTTGGAAGACCGGCGATTCTTGAAGGTCATGCCCTTCCTTTTTATGGAATGGACACCACCTAGGCTTATCATTTTTCCGATCGTATGCTTACCTTTGCCTCTGTCGGTGTGGCTTGATGTGTGCGTGGCTCTTTATCATTCATGACCAATACCTCCTTGGAACCGCTGGGTTTTGACCCTTCATCTTATTCTTGGACTTTTTGCTTTCTTATCCTTCTTCTTACCAACCGCTTTGGCTCTCGAGATGGATTGTCTTCACGATCAATTGTGTTGTTCCACTCGACCACCTCGGAAGGCGATAGCATATCGATCGGCCATTTGAAGAGTTCGGCGACAGTAGGAGGATTTAAAGCAATATCCTCTGTTATCCTTCTACTACGGACTCCTGGCAAAGCCCCGATGACAGATGAATCGAAACTTCCTAATTGAGTTACTGAACTGGTCAAGCGCTTGATGAACGGCGCAATGTCTCGTTGTCGTTCGTCTCATCCGGTGCAAGTCGTCCTCCTTTCGTATGCGATTGTATGTGCCTTGAAATTTGCGATGAGAAGATCGCGAGAGATGTTGCCAAGAATAGATCGACTCGAGTGGTTGGTTTAGTAACCACGATCGGCGATCCTTCGAGCACAGTTGGAAGGTAATTTGCCATCACATGCTCTCCTCCTCCTGCTTTGCTCGAGCAAATTGTTGTGTAAATTTGAAGGAATTCGATGGGATTTTGGGAACCATCAAACTTCTCCATGTTCCTTTCGAAAACGAGGTGGCAATGAGCGGCTCGGAGATCGGCGAGAATGCCCGACATCGATAATGACTTCTTGACGCCTCCTTTGCGTAAAAGAAGGGTTGATATCATCGGTGGTCGTACTCGGCGATACCCGATGTGAGTTGACCCGACACATAATAGGTCTCGGTCCTCTGAGGGAATACTCCTCGTAGTTTATCTCTTTATTCTGATTTCCATGTCGGAGTGGTGAGCGATCACCTTTCGAGGAGCTTGTTGATCATCGGTCATTTGGAAGACATTTCTTGAGTAGGAGATCGACACGACTTCTTTGTTCTACCGATTTCTACGCGGTGATATGTTGGATTGACTGGTAGCCGAAGAAGTCGTATGGGTACGACTACTTGAATGATGTCGACGAGGAGCTTCGAGCTTTTTTTTCATTGTACTCCGAAGCCTTTGTGTGATCTCTTCAGCGAAGAGGTCATAGCCTGGCGTTCGGGCTAGCTCTTGAGTTGGATTCTCGAGCAAATCATTGATGTGCTGGAGCTCTCGAGCTTCCTCTGATTGATATTGAATACGCCCAAGCAAATTCTTCTGAGCTTCAATCTTCTTCCTTCGAATTGCCTCAAGATTTTCCATGTTAGACTCTTGAGATTGCCTCAATGAAGCGCGAGAATATCGAGGATTTCCCTGGCGTTCATGAAGGCGTTGGTCGTGTCCGCCAGTGGTGGTGTCACAGCCATTGCCACGAGTATGCGCAGTGTGACCTTCGGAAGGGTCTCCATCTCGGTCTCTAGAAGAGTGATCTTGATCGAGGAAGGGCGAAGACCTCCGTTGATGATTCTCACTTGCGCTCGAGGCCTCTCCGCTTGAGGAGTCGTCGAGAGACACCATCTGGCGACTTGGAGTAATCCTCCAAGTAGGGAAGTCTGGTTATAACTGTCTCCATCGGCGGTGTGACTGCGGAGAGATGGTCGAATTTGCAGAAAAGCATGCTTGATCCGCTCTCTCTGGCGTTATCGAGAGAGAGAATCACCAGATCTTGGTGAAGTCCTGCATGTGGCTTCTAGAGCTTGCCTCACCAAGTCGGACCGCCTTAGGGAACTTGGACACTTCGAGGAAAAACTCTCGTTGTGTCGTGAGTCCACAGGTGTGGTCTGGTCGATTGACCCTTGTCCCTTGAGAGGGTAGATTCCTCTCTTGGGCGTCTTGTTGTGGGGATAAGGATCCTCCTCAACTCCACCGGCGACATTGTCTCTGGATCGTGGGAAGATCCCGGGCGACAATGCCATAGGATGAGTCATCACTCGGTTCGTAACCGAATCCGGCATCCATGTCGACGTCTGCGTAATCTGCCAAGTCGAACCAGTTCTCCTCGTTCCATTCTCCTGCCATGAGTGCATGAGATTTGGAAAATAGAGAGAATGTTTGACAAGAAATTACCGAAGATCCCCGGTCGGCGCCAAGCTATCGGTGTTTTAGAACCAAACTTACGTAAAGATTGTTTGATTAGGGGTCTCCTAGAATAGAATCATGCGAGAGAGATTGACACGGGAATTTTTATACTGAGTTCGGCCTTCTCGGAGAGAATAACAACCCTACTCCTGTGTGTGTATGGTATTGAGTGTATACTGAACAATCAGGGGAAAAACTAAGACTATTACAGATAGTGCTTGTATTCCTGATGGCTCGATCCTCTCTCCCTTTCTCTAGTTGCCGCTTTTTATAGTACGTGAAGGAGCGGCAGTTACTCCAGGTAAAGCGGCGCCTCATCACCTCCTGTAACGGGCGCATGTTGGTAGTAATTACCGGTGTATTAATTCCTCCACGTCGCTCAACAGCTATATACCAGAGATAATGGGGTATTACGTGCCATTATTCTGTAGAATAACAGCGTATGATGACTGTTTGAATCCCTTAATCAATAAGACCCACTTGTCTGCAGGTTCATTTGATTATAAGGTGGTCGTGGCTGACCTAGTCGTAGAGGAATCTACGACTATGAGGTAGTCGTAGCAAGACTTACGACTATGGGATAGTCGTAGCATAACTTACGACTATGGGGGTGGTCGTAGAAGAACTTACGACCATCCATTTGGTTCTTCCTTCATAACATTAAGGGGTACACTCAGGGTTCACATGACGTCATATTTACCTATAATAAAAATTATAGATAAAAGGTAAAATGAGGATTATTATATCCTCGTCAAACCTACTGTGATAACCAAACCGTTCTAGTTAAGGCGAAGAGTAGGAAGGACAATATGAAGTCTTCAAAACATATTAAAAGACGACTTAAGTCAGTAAGGCATGCCAGAGAAGAGAGACGGGTGTTATTCTCAGAGAATACATCGATGCGAAAGGAACTTGGCAGATCCTTTCACTAAAGGATTAGCGCGGAAGGCCATCCTTGCAGCATCTAAGGGAATGGGGCTCATACCCGTGTAAAGGCTCACATTGGTGGTAACCTATCCTAGTAGATCGGAGATCCCATGAATTAGGCTCTAGGACAACAAACTATGTGGGATTATAGAGCACATCTAAAGGGTCCCATTAGCTGCAGTGCTCTTTCTGTATGGGAGGTTGAGCAATAGCTCTTAATGAATTCGAGACCTATATGGTATCGGGAATCGTCCTACAGGATTCCCTGAAGAATTCACCTACTTGAGTATGATCGTGAGGTCGCGATCAAAGGAAGATAAGGGTATACTTTCTTAAGTACTCATGAGCAAGATACGGGGACATGACCGTAATGTCCCAACCCGAGAGGGATCAGGGCAAGCCGCCGAGTACAGAATGTAACTTAGGCGAAAATTCTCACACCAAGGCATTGGATCAAGGCGTAGTCCTCCTTTGTCTGTGCAGAGTCGTAGTCCTTGTTGCTAGGCTTTGGGTTCAAACTCGCAAAGTACCCATCGTCGAACAGCTGTATATTAAACAAGACTTTGAGCATCTTTTATCAAATTGATAAATTGGTGGGGACTGTTGTTTTTGAGGGGCTATTTGGTAATTTTTCTATTTGAGAAAAGATTAAATAGAAAAGGAACAGAATTTGGTGGAGGCCCTCTGTCGATTATGTGTAGGGAGGATATGGTCTATGACCTGTTCTCAAACCGATTGAGGAGTTGTTGCTGGGTCAAATCCTAATCCGGCGCTTGGAGGGATGAAGGCTTGACCTACGGACTCTCGCTCGTGGCGACGGACATCTGCGGATCTTCTTTGCTCCAAGCGGTGAGGATTTGCCTGATCGGTTGAGTTGGGTCGTGGCCATTCCTCCTTTTATCTTTGGTTTCTTTTACATTACGAGGTGAGCCCGAAGAAAAACAATCTGGTCTGTAAGCCGATTGGCTTGTCAGTGTTTTATCTCTGGTTTTGGGGCTCGAGGTGATGGATCTGGAGCCTTTGGTCCATGGTGGTAAATCTAGACCGTGGCAAGTGAACTCTCATCTCCTTCTGTTGATTCTCTTCACGTATCCTGTTCTTCATTGGGATTGAGAAGAGAAGTTCAATAGCGTCTTGATTGAGAGTCGGTTCTAGGCCGTGGTTGCTAAGAAAGCTTGATTTACGGAGAAGAAGCGATGGGCTCTTTGATTACGGTGCTTTCGGTGTTAGGGGGCTCTCGGCGAGGGCATCTCTTGTGGTATTCTTGTGCGGCATCAACCCTATTCCTCGCCTTGGTTCTTCGGTGGATTCCAAGAATTGAGTGTGGCATTGTATCTCCGAAGGCATCGTCTTTTGCTTGAGTTGTAGGGCGATAGTTTTTCTGGGTCAGTGTCGATTGACACGCCTTGCCGGTTGCATCTAGGTGGTTTTGAATATCACCACTTCAGTGAGTATTGTTTCTCTGAAGCAGATCGGTTTATAATTGCATATATACATTGCAGTTCTAGTTGATAGTCTTGATCTGTGATATTTTGATCTTTGAGACTAGATCTAGAGATATTGCAAGTTACCAGTGGGCTCTGTTAATGCTCAGTGATTAAATTGGTCTCATACTGAAATTGATCCTGACAATTAGTTTACACTTGAGCTCTAGTGATTATTTTGCTACTGTCTCTTAGACCTCCTGTTATTAGACCTCTGCTTGATCTGTTACTTCTAGAGTTATCTGATTGTATTGAATCAAGATTCATTTGGTCTCTAGCATTATAGTCTAATCACTCTGTTAGTTTTTACTTTAATTACTGTTCTTGTGTAATTTTTTTTGATCAATTGCTTGAGAGTGATCATTCTCTATGTGTTATCTAGAGATCATTTTGTGATCCTTTGATCTCTGCTTTTGAACTGAAGTCATTCTGTGATCTTTAACAGTTGAGTTATTTTGATAGTTTAGTAAAATTTGTTTAGAGCTCAAGATTTGAAACAATTGTCATGATCATTTAATGAAGAGTATAGACTAAAATATTGAGAAGGTAGAGATTAAATTCTTCTGCAACTCTACTTATGAGAGCAATTAAAATTCTCACAAATCTTAGCATTATGCTGATTTGTTTCATATACATGTGGTATATGTTTAGCATTTCTTTCAATTTAAATGGCTTGAAGGATTTACATTTAATCATGTTGATTTGGTCATTTAAACATTGGTGGAATAATGCTCTTTTGCTCTTAATGTATGCTGGATTTAATTATGCTCATTTGCTAAAACTGCACATTTTACAACACCTTCGTCAGGAGCAAAGAAGCTCTAGGGAGCAAAAGGTGAAGAAAGATTAGAGAGAGAGATGGAACCGGCTGGAGGTGAGGTTGAGCTAGGATGGGGCACGCTCGGGCGACGACGCTAGGTGCCAGGCCGGCCGGAGGGAGGAGGCGCCGTGGGGGGAGGTGAGCCAGAGAGAGAGAGAGAGCCATGGGAATAGGAGGATGAGATTGGGGATAAGAAAAGCAATAAGGAAGAAAGAGATAGCCAGGGGCATGTTTCGGCTGGATGGGAAAAGAAAAGTGAGGAGAGTAGGGGTTAGGTGTGAAGTAAAGAGAGAGATTAAAGAAGGTATTAGGAATGAGAAAAAAAGGTTAGGTAAAGAATTAGAAATGAAGTAATAGGGTAATTTCTATTGAATATTGTATAGTAGTAGTAAATTAGCAATAGAAGTAGACGCTAATATTAATTAGTGGCGGCGCTATGAAATTATTAGACTAAATAAATCTGTACACCGCGTATAATCGATTAAGTATTTATTTGCATGCATACAAATTAAATAAATATAGTTGCATGCGAGTACGAGTAATATTTTATTTTTCGTGTGTTAAAACACAAGTTTCGACAACCTCGACCCTAGAGCGAATAGACCGTAGAACGACCACAGTAGGGAGTGCTAACATAACAGAGGACCAGAAAAATGTTATTAAATTAAAATATGCTAACAAAATAAAATCCACTATCTTATGTACGCATAATATCACTCAAAAGCAACTATGCGCATAATATCACTCAAAAGCATCTAAGTATTTATTTATTTATTTGTCGCGATGCCGCATAATTATAGAGGACAAACCCACACAGACCGGAGTATCTGATCCGGAGTTCTTTGACGTCGATCTTTTCTTCGACTACGAAGGCAAGCTATTCTCTTGAACATAAATATAGTAATATTAAATGTAAATCGTATATTGTTTATTATATATATATATATATATATATATATATATATATATATATATATATATAGATATGTGTGTGTGTGTGTGTGTATTGCATCAAAACTATGCATAAAATCAAATCGAATAAGCGAGATAAAGATGAAAGAGATGTGAATGAAATAGAGGAGAAAAGAGAATTATATGGCTAGTAAAGGGGGCCCGTGGCAGGAAAGAGATAAAGAAAGAGGCGGGATCCTTTACATATGGATAGTATATAAGGACTAACAAAACTCTTACTCGGATATAATATCGTATTTAAGTGCTAATCATTTTTTCGTTTGGACGGGCAGAAAATGCTACCTTGTTACGTAATTATACTCTCCACGTCGGGCAAGTAATATGTATGAATGTTATGGAAGAACCCAGAATCGGTAGGAGAAGACTGGAAGTGAGGGATCCAAGGCACTATAGTACTAAGGTGGAGTGTTGGGAGCAGGATAGAAGCTGCCCCGACCAATATTGTTGGAACTCGGTGGATGACAAAGTCAGCACCGACGAAAAGTAATGGGTGCAGAAAAATAATCACGTAACCTAAAAAACGTTCTGTATTCTGATATTCTCGAACCCGCATTAAAGGAAATACAGGGAACCCAGTTCACAGAGAGTTCAGAGTAGCTATAGATAAAGTGGTACAAAGCCTGCGCAGTGCTAAATCAAATCATGAATTCATGCCAGTCTCTTGGATTGTAGTCTACAGGAACCACTTGAGGTCTATCTTCTCTCCTAGTAACAAGTAGTCCTTTCAGTATTAAAATCAGTAACTTAATGTTTTAACAAGTTATTTATTTTCATAAAAGAGATGAGATAGAAAATATGATAATGAACAGAAATAAGTCATACAATGCATCTTTTACTATTAATATTTGCTGAGTACACTAGTACTCAACATTGCTATTATTCTCCTTTGTTAGATCCTAGTCTGATCAAAAACTATCCTGAGTAGGACGAAAAACACGCACATGCAGATAAAACCGCAGGAGACAAGAACCCTCACTACAAACTCTTTAAATCACTGATTCTGTCGTCAATAGTACCGAGTTGACCGGGTTGGTTTTTAGGTACGATTTGTTCACTTGGGTGGTACCGTGAACAACACTATGCGTCGGTCCTCAAACTCCAACCGTTTTACCCGCCATCTTCCTCTCCTCTCCATTCCTCCACCACCCGCCATCTTCCTCTCCTCTCCATTCCTCCACCAGAGTCCAGAGGGGAGGGACACAGCTCACGAACACCACCAAATCCTAACATCTCTAAACTACGATTAATTCGATACAAGGGGGGGAATCAGAGAGCACCCCGTCATGGCTCGGCTCCTGCGGCTGCTGGCCGGAGCGGCAGCGCTGCTGCTCGCGGTGTCCCCCGCAGCCGCGGCAGCGGCCCCCGCCGTGGACGTCGGCGTGAATTGGGGCTCGCAGCTGTCGCACCCGCTGCTGCCGGCGTCGGCGGTGAAGATGCTGAAGGAGAACGGGATCTCCAAAGTGAAGATGTTCGACGCGGACCCATGGCCCGTCGGTGCGCTCGTCGACTCCGGCATCGAGGTCATGCTCGGCATCCCCAACGACATGCTGGAGATGATGAGCAGCAGCTACAGCAACGCCAAGGATTGGGTCAAGGAGAACGTCACCAGCTACGGCGACAAGCTCAAAATCAAGTATGCTTGCATGTCTCGATCGATCAACGACTGCGAGCCTTCTGGCTCCTAATCTTTCTGTGACGAATGCTGTTTACTGGAGAGCAGGTATGTGGCAGTGGGGAATGAGCCATTTCTCAAGAGCTACAACGGATCGTTCATGAAGACCACCTTCCCGGCGCTCAAGAACATCCAGAAGGCGCTCAATGAGGCCGGCGTCGGCGACAAAGTGAAGGCGACGATCCCGCTCAACGCCGACGTGTACGTCTCCCCCGACGACAAGCCATCCTCCGGCGTGTTCCGGCCCGACATCGACGACCTCATGACCGACATCGTAAAGTTCCTGCACGACCACGGCTCGCCCTTCATGGTCAACATCTACCCCTTCCTCAGCCTGTACCAGAGCGACGACTTCCCCTTCGAATTCGCCTTCTTCGACGGCGGCCGCAACATCCAGGACAAGGGCGGCATCAGCTATTCCAACGTGTTCGACGCCAACTACGACACGCTCCTGAACGCGCTCAAGAAGGCCGGCGTGCCCAACCTCAAGGTCGTGGTCGGTGAGGTCGGCTGGCCCACCGACGGCAACAAGAACGCCAACCCCAAGCTCGCGCGGCGGTTCTACGACGGTCTTCTTAAGAAGCTGGCCAGGAAGGAAGGCACCCCTCTCCGGCCGGGCAAGATGGACGTCTACCTGTTCGGCCTCTTCGACGAGGACATGAAGAGCATCATGCCGGGGAACTTCGAGCGGCACTGGGGCATCTTCACCTACGACGGCAAGCCCAAGTTCCCGATGGACCTGTCGGGTCAGGGGCACGACAAGCTGCTCGCCGGCGTGTCCGGCGTCGAGTACCTTCCCAAGCAGTGGTGCGTGTTCGACAACGAGGCCAAGGACCTGTCCAAGCTGCCGGGGAACATCGAGTACGCGTGCGCGAGCGGCGACTGCACGGCGCTCGGGTACGGGTGCTCCTGCAACGGGCTGGACGAGAAGAGCAACATCTCCTACGCGTTCAACATGTACTTCCAGATGCAGGACCAGGACGTGCGCGCCTGCGACTTCGGCGGGCTCGCCAAGATCACCGACAAGAACGCATCGGCGCGCGGCTGCCTGTTCCCGATCCAGATTGTCAGCGCCGGCGGGCGGGCCGCGCCGGCGCTGGGGTGGGCAGTGCTGCTGGCTTTGGCTGCCCATGTCGCCGTGATGATGTTGGTGTGAGGAACGTGGGAGGTTAGCGGACGGGTGAAGTTCATGTAGAGGGGCTTACATACGTGATGCTGTTTTAAATATTACGTTGTAATTCTTGATGATTTCTCTCACTTTATTCGGACCTTTCCCCTATGACGCAAGTCTGATGTCACCCACATTATTATCAACTTTCTTGCATTCGTTCGGACTCAATTCCAATGGCCCCTTATCTCCATTCAGGCTGACAATGGGAGCAAGTTCGTCAACTTTCTCCTTACTACTTCCTTGGCTCGCCATGGCACTCACCTTTGTCTGCCGTACCCCTACACCTCACAACAAGATGGCAAGGCCAAACGCGCACTTCGCACCATCACTAATGTTGTTCATACACTTTTGTTTCATGCTCACATACCACCTTCATATTAGGCTGAAGCTCTCGCCATTGCAACTTATTTCCTTAACCGGTGGCGCCCCTCTCAGTCCATCCAGTCCAACACCCCCTATGAGCATATGTTCCGTTCCTCCCTAGATTACTGTCATCTTCGAGTGTTGGTTGCCTGTGTTTCCCTAACACGGCGACCACGACACCTCATAAGCTTTCTCCTTGCTCCAAGGCATGTGTATTCATTGGATACCCTAGTGACCACAAGGGTTATTACTGCCTCGACCTTGCACTCGCCGCATTATCATCTCTCGTCATGTGGTCTTTGACAAAACCTCCTTTCCATTTACGGCTTACATCCCTTCCCGTTCTGCGTTGTTGTTGGATTTTCTCCTGGACTTCGTCTCCACCATCACATCACTTGTACCTACTGTTGTCTCTATTCCAATAGTACGCCCAATCTCCACCCTTGCAGCTCCAGCCGGGTCTGCCACCTTCCCCGTCGTGGCCCCATATTTGGCTATGGATGTTCCCTCGTAGATTTCTGAGAAGGTAGTCCAAATATTATGAGCGGTTTTCAAATTGCTCACTCTATTGAACTTATCCGCGTTCAAAGCACCAAAGAGAGTATTCATAGCTTGGGCATCTAAATGAGCATTACATGCCTCTTGATCCGTGGGAGCTAGTGGATTAAGATCCATGACATAACCCTCATTTACGATTTTCTAAATGCTTGGACTCGTAGCTTTTAAATAAATTGACATTCTTATTTTCCAATAAGTATAATTAGAGCTATTAAACAAATGAGCCTTTCCTATAGTAATTCCCTCACTAGCCATCCTTTTCTCTCTTAGACGGTTAAGCCTAAAACAATGAGAGACCAAGCTCTGATACCACTTGAAGGATCAAGGATAACCGACTAAAGGGGGGTGAATAGGAGGTTTTTAAAACTTTTTAGCAAAATAACAATTTAAGCCAATTATGAATAATGTCTAAACTAGATACAATTCTAGCAAAGCAATTTAACACAAGATAAATACTAGAATTGTAAATGCAGAATAAGTAAAGACAAGAAATAACCACAAAAGAGACAAGCGATGCTTTCCCATGGTATCGAAGACTTGCTGGTCTTCACTAGTCTACGTTGAGGAAGCTTGAACGAATCAAGCCGGCTCCACGAATTAAGCCTTCCCTCGATCACTATTGGTTGTTCTTCCTCCTCTCCGGAGATGGTGAACACCGAACCACTCACAATCTTGCACCGGGCCTCTTCACAAGCTTCTTGAAGAGATCACCGTGCTCTCACCACCAAGCCATCTAGGAGTTCAGCAAAACTCCAAGAGTAACAAATCAATGACCTTCGCTTGATGGCACTCAAGTGCAAATGGATCAACTAGAATGAATGCACTTGAATTGGCTCAACTACCTCACAATGAATGCACAAGTGTATTTGAGGTGTTGAGTGAATGCTCTTGGCTCTAAGGATGTTAAATGATATGTTGCTACCTGTCCTAGAGCAGGTGGGAGGTATTTATAGCCCCCACAACAAAATCCAACCATTATGAGAGAAACCCTATATTTTCAGCGAAATACAGTATTACCGCCAACCAAGGTGCGGTACTACCATTTCTCACCAACCGCTCTGTAACGGCTACAACAGGAGCATTAATTGTCTCTGACATAGCCGTTTTAAATGCGGCGCAGTACTACCGCCAACTATCATGCGGTCATACCACTTTGCCCGGTCATACCGCTCACAGGCGCCGTACTACCGTTCACAGAGTTTACAATCTCAAACGAAAATGGTGCTTCTCTGGAATTTACGTACCGCCACATAAAATTCGGAACGACCATTGAGCGGTAGTTCCGCCATTAAATCTCCGGTACTACTGCAACCCTTATTTGAAGATGCACATCCAAACGCGTTGGCCACGTGGATGGCTCAGATTAAATGGGATGTTCGGACCATGCGTTTAAACCACACGATCTTGAATTTTTCGGACAATCCGAACGGCCCACGGTAGTATCGCCAAAGGAAGTGCGGTAATACCGCTACGCGGTAGTTCCGCCAAGAAAACACCGGTACTACCATTTCCCAAGAGAGCACAAGAGCATCAAAAAGAGGTCTCTCTGGAAAATACATTCCGCTCCAATTTGCGGAAGTACCGTTAAAGCGGTAGTACCGTTCAAACAACGGCGGTACTACCGTTCCAAGAGTTTTGCAAACTTAACCAAAAGGAGTCTCTCTGGATTTTACGTTCCGTCAACTACAAAACGGAATTGCCGTAACGCGGTCGTACCGCTCACAAGGGCGGTAGTACCGCTCCACAAATAAGTTGACAGGCACTATTGGACTGCACACGTTGACGCTCTAGATCCATTGGGCTGTTCGGACCATGCGTTTAAACCACATGATCATGTGCTGTTCGGACGGTCCGAACGGCCCACGGTAATACCGCCAAGAGATACGCGGTCATATCGCAAAGCGGTAGTTCCGCCCATTAAACCTCAGTACTACCGTTTGTGCAGACAATTTCACAGCGAGCTTTCAAATTCAAATTCAAATGTATGCATAATCCTAAATTGATCCAAATGGCACAAGAACATGCTATCAAGCTACTAGTCATGATCCCTCTTAATAGTACGGCATTTAACATAAAATCTGGTCTTCCAACCATTTCTTCTAAGACCGGTAAAATACAAAATGGATCTTAGACTACTTGTACCTTATCTTTTATCCAAAAGATCTTCATGTTATCCTTTAGCATGCATCTTCAAGATATCAAACTCACCAATGGGACTTATCCTTGTAAATACTCAATAAACATGTTAATCCTATATTCACATATTATCATTAATTATCAAAACCATTTTTAGGGGTCTAGATGCTTTCATCCCTTCATTCCGAGTTTGCCATGACTGACCTTGGTCCCCTCAGTTATTTTCTTGGCATTTCTATCACTCAGTCTCCCAACGGGCTCTTCCTCTCTTAGTAGCAGTATGCGCATGAGCTTCTTGAGCATGCTAGTATGGTTCGTTGCAACCCCTCTAGCACCCCGATTGAAACTCGCACCAAGATCTCTTCAACTGCTGGCACCACATTGGCCGATCCCATCAAGCACCGTAGCTTTGCCAGTGCACTCCAGTACCTCACTCTTACTCGGCTAGATATTGCCCACACTATTTAGCAAGTTTGCATGTACATGCTTGATCCACGTGAACCACGCCTCAACCTCGTCAAGTGGATTTTGCGATACATCAAAGGCACTCTTGCTATGACCTTCGTATTCATGCTTTGCCGCCCACCTGCCTCACTGCCTACTCAAACGCCAACTGGGCTAGGTGCCTCTACACGCGCCACTCCACCTCAGGATATTGCATCTACCTCGGTGACAACTTGGTTTCGTGGTCCTCAAAGTGACAGGCTACGATCTCTCACTCAAGCGCCGAAGCCGAGTACCATGCAGTTGCACATGTTGTGGTTGATTGTTGCTAGTTGCGTCGGCTTTTGCAGGAGCTCCATCATCCCATCGCCTCGGCCACTTTGGTATTTTGTGATAATATCAGCGTGGTCTACATATCTGCTAATCATGTACAACACTGGAGGACCAAACACATTGAGATTGGCATACGCTTTGTCTGCGAGAAGGTTTCACTCCGGCAGGTTCGCTTGCTCCATTTGCCTTCAAGTCACGAGTTTGCCGATGTTATGGCAAAAGGTCTTCCAACACAGTTGTTTTAGGATTTTCGGTAGTCTTTGCGTTCGCCCGGCTCACGCTTCGATTGAGGGGGGATGTTAACGATATGATTCCTTAGTTAGAGATATGATTTGGTTTGTTGTATAGAAACTAGATCAATCTCCTGGATGGCATTCCATCCTTGTAAATCGCATGTAATCTTCTGTAACCGATATATATGCAAAGCATGATCCCGGTGTGGCGTTTCTCCTTTTCTCTCCGTTCACAGCCACAAATAGGGAGAGAGAGGCCCAGCACTCCTACAGGAGAGGGAGACCTTCCTTTCTACCACTTCTCACGTCGATTGCTAGTCCCTTGGACGTACGCCATATATCCATCTAGGAAGGCAAGCCATTGCCATTCTTCTTCCAAATACCTTTTGTACGTGCGTAGCATAATTCATTTGTGCTTCTTGCTTCTTTGATCGGCGTTGTGGGTTGCGCACTCCGCTTCTTGCCAGATGAACGACCTGTTCTCGTCGAGCTCGTTCAAGAAGTATGCGGACGCGAACCCGCAGTCGTGGCCGGGCGACATGGAGGCCGGCGGCGAGAGCGTGGTGAACCTGGACAAGTTCTTCGAGGACGTGGAGGCTGTGAAGGAGGACATGCGCGGCCTGGAGGCCCTGTACAAGCGCCTGCAGTCCGCGAACGAGGAGACCAAGACAGCGCACGACGCCCGCGCCGTCAAGTCCCTCCGCGCCCGCATGGACGCCGACGTCGAGCAGGTGCTCCGCCGCGCCAAGGCCGTCAAGGGCAAGCTCGAGGGCCTCGACCGAGACAACGCCACCTCCCGCAAGGTCCCCGGCTGCGGCCCGGGATCCTCCGCCGACCGCACCCGCACCTCCGTCGTCGCCGGCCTCGGCAAGAAGCTCAAGGACCTCATGGACGACTTCCAGGTAACTACAGCAAAGCCAGCATGTAGAGACGGTTTTATTGTCCCGTATACACGGTTTTGCCCGTCTCTATTGCCCCTGCCTCAACGATTAAGAGACGGTTGTGTCAACCGTGTCTATCAAGTAGAGACGGTCTTTAGAGACTATGCAATCCGTCTCTACATTCATTTCTCCCATTTTGTAAATCCAAAAGAACAATTCAATATTCAGGTATTAGAGACGCCTTAAACCGTCTCTGGAGCTGAAATAACTAGATACGGAAACCGAGCTCAACAAATTTCAATTTGAAAGCAATTTCTTTATGAGAATATCAGATATTATCGCTATTCATTTAGCATTGCAAATTTAAAACTTCAGAGACAGATATATCAAAGAAATAACACATTTTATTCATTTCTGAGTGATAATTTCAATGTACACGACAATCATAACACCATATACATAGAGATAACTTCATCTAGTGGAAGCAGATCGTCCACTGGTCCAGATTTGATGAGTGTTCATTTTGTCAAATCAGCATCTTCACCAACCTGTTAATACAATATAACATATACAGTTAGCACAAATTTTCTGGAAGTGGAAACAGATCACACAGAATATGTGAAAGAAGCTAGCAATAAAAAAAAACTTCTGGCAACAAATGATCAACAAGAAGCAGATAACGCCTACCAATGAAGGATAGACTATCAGGCAAACTAACATCATGGACTATCTGGGGAAAAAATGGATTGAGCAACGTGATGCATGCAGAGAAAAGTCATCACGAACACCATGGTATTTTCAAGTTCAGCAAGTTTAGGTTGTAATAATTTCTTATTAAACCTGGAAACCCGCAAAAGGAATTTGTGTTAATTTTTGCAAAGGAACTTCAGAAGAACAATAAAACACACTTAGCAATTTCTTATGGTTTTTGGCTGAATTACGTGCACAGATTATACATTGACAAATTATGCACAACAGATACACAGTTGAGCTTATCAGAAAACTGCAATATGTTAGCCTGGTATGATCGTTCACTATTTATTAGGAATTCTTTAACTTATATTGTTACATACTAAAGATTCATGGGAAATGATTCTGACCAATGCGTAAAAACAGTACAAGATTCTTAGAAAGTAAAAGCATGATACAGGCATATGCTATTCACAACACAAACCTGATTCAGAGCTTTTCCTCTAGTCCACTAACAGTACACCTGCATAAGGAATCATAAAAAAGCATTCGTCAAGTCGTACAAATTTCGTTGGGTTCTATTCAGAATTTCAGAAACTAGAGTTACCTGGAATGCAGAATTGCTGCCACCTTCAAGAGCATATTTGAACCAAATCATAATCTCGCTAACTTCCCAAATAATTCCTATTTTATCAAGAAAAAAGTGGTTCTCAGATCGAACTACACCATTAGCCAGAACAGATTCGTAATTGCAAACATTACACCGTAAAACTGTTAAAGGTCCCCAAATTTGGTGTTCACAAGAAAGCAAAAAACAAAAAAAAAAAAACAAATCAATATGTAGCCTTCTTGTACCTCTCTCGACAATCAACAGGTAGAAGGGGGCTGTGCCGTTTCCTTCCCTGTGTCTTTATTCTCTGTCGCCGTTGCTGCAGTTGTGCCAGCCTCGCCTCCACCTCCTCATTGCAGGCCTGTCCCCTTACTGCCCATGCTGGCCCTTAAAGTCGGCAGCTCGGCGGCTCATCCATGCACGAAGCTGGCCGGCCTTCACAGACTCACCTATACATTACGATCTAGAATTAGATGGACGCGCCTCGGCAACCATTGACGACAATGAAGTGGAGAGCTGGACATGGGGCGCGCGGTGGCATCGGCGGCGGCCATGAGGATGGGAGTTTTCCGATATTGATTTGGGTTCAGACGAGAGATTTCATTGGGGGCGGTTCCAAAAGATAATTACGGGCTGTTATTAAATAATAATAATAATGGAAAAAACAGTTTTTTAGCTTATCATATTAACTAATAAAAGAAAGGTTTACTTCCGTGCAGTGGCACGATCGTCCCACCCTTATACGAAAAAATCTAACGAATCCAAACTGCTCGCGAGGGGGAGGGGGCGGGAGGTGGAGGCTCATCGCGCCGGTCCGTATCAGTAGTGACTCGAGTATCGATCTTGCTTCTGCTCCACATCTTCGATCAGCCACCACCGTCGCCATCGACCACCCTTGCCGGAAATTGATAAACCGCACGGTTTAGGATCTTGTCTGCACTACTAGTTTTATTTTATTTTGAGGATCGTGGTAGTGGGGTGCTGTTATTCTACCTCCGTCTCTTTTATCTGTCTCTAATATGGCCGTATGCATTAGCTAGTGCACAAGATGGCTTTGGCTAGAGAGTAGAGACGGTTCGACAAACCGTGGCATTGAAATTGTCTCTAGGTGCTTCTTTTGCTGTAGTTCCATGCACCGCTGACATACAAATTTGAATTTGTTCGTGCATACCGCGCCCATGAACGCTCATTAATTGGATGCGCGCTTGCAGGGTTTGAGGACGAGGATGGCGGCGGAGTACAAGGAGACGGTGGCGCGGCGGTACTACACGGTGACGGGAGAGCGGGCGGAGGAGAGCACGATCGAGGCGCTCATCTCGTCGGGGGAGAGCGAGTCGTTCCTGCAGAAGGCGATCCAGGAGCAGGGGCGCGGGCAGGTGATGGACACCATCTCAGAGATCCAGGAGCGGCACGACGCCGTCAAGGACATCGAGCGCAGCCTGCTCGACCTGCACCAGGTGTTCCTCGACATGGCCGCGCTCGTCGAGGCGCAGGGGCACCAGCTCAACGACATCGAGAGCCACGTCGCGCACGCCAGCTCATTCGTGCGCCGGGGCACCGTCGAGCTGGAGGTGGCGCGCGACTACCAGAAGAGCAACCGCAAGTGGACGTGCATCGCCATCCTCGCCGGCCTCGTGCTCCTCGTCGTCCTGCTGATGCCGGTGCTCATCAACCTCCGCATCTTGACGATCAGATGATTCCATCTTCCATACAGAATTCTATCCCTGCTCCTCACTTTATTTGTCATTAATCATTATCAAAGATTTTGTTTTCGTTTTCATTTCGATCGGTGTACGTTTTTTTTTTCTTTTTGGTAGAAGTAGTCTTTATAACTTTGTACTGCCTTGATTCAGAAGACACAGGGAAGATGTATATTACAGTGATATAGCAGTTTCTTAATCAAGCTTAATTTTTCCCATCGAAAATGAATGTAGTGCACATTGCCACCAACCGTTTACTCTCTCCGCATAGTAGGTTACCGTGGGATCCGTGCAAAATTGGTTTTGAAACTCTTACTATCAATACTCCCTCTGTTCCTTAAGAGCATCTACAACAATCCACCTCAGTTGTTACTAAGAGGTTGTCACATCAGCTTTTAGATGATGTAGAGGAGAGAAGATGAGGAGAGAAGGTGAAGCTATTTCTATATGAAGAAACTATCAGATTGTTAATACCAAGACGTAAGAAACAACAAAAAACTCTATTCGAGGCTTAGTTGTTACCTAAACACTCAATTTGTGGGTCCCACTGCCTACCAACAACCAACAAGCTTGTGGCAATTAAAGTCTTAGATACAAGCTTAAGAAACAATCCATTAGAATGGTTGTTTCTTTTTATTAGATTGAGTACTCTCTCTCCTCTTAGTAACAAGCTAGGAAACAAACTATTGTAGATGCTCTAATATATGTCATCATAGGAATCTGCACTACAACCAAGACATGTATACAAAAAAAAATAATCATATTATCCACTTTAATTAGCTCACTTATTCATCTTGGATGCATGTTGTGTGTAACTCTAGTCCATAGCAGTAAATGACATTGAGAATAATGAATGTGAGGAGTATGAAAGTGAAAAAATGGTGAAAAATTACCTCGAAGTTGTAGAATGACGTGTATTTGAGAACAAAATTTGAAAGGTAGAATGACGGATAGAGTATATGTTAAAGTATATATGTTGACTATATGAAAATAATGTCATTAGATTTATCTTGCAAAATACTTTCATAATAAATATTTTACTATTTTTCCTAGTATATCATCATTATACAAAACCTTGAAATGTTCCGCGGAGTGCGCGGTTCTCCAATCCCACATGCGGTTCTTCCTTCCTTTCTATGTTTCCATTGTTGGGCTGTGTCCTCCTTCCTTTCTTCAGCTTTGAGAGCCTGTGGGTCTTGTCTGTTGGGCTGCTGAACCAGAGATAATGCCTTTCTTTCGATATTCTTTATGATAGAAAATGGAATTGTTCTGAAGATTAAGCCAAAATGCCAAAATATTCAGATGGTTGAATGGTGTTGTTCTGGGCGTTCAATGGAATTGTTCCTATGTGAAATGTTCCATGCTTCAGCTTATCATCATCCATTGGATTTGGCTTCTGGTCAAGATTCGCTGCGGCCACTTTGATACTTAATTGTTCTCACTCGCATGAACGGCAAATCCATTTCCCTCGGTTGTAACTCATGATTCTTTTTTCTTTGAGATGGTATCATCTCTACTCATGATTCTGACTTGTATTAATTTTGTAAGTTGATTACATCAGGATGCGAACAAGCGAAATCACGAGTGAAACACAGACAAAACAAAAAGGCTAATGTTTTCTTACACAACTTCTATCGTGTGCGCAGCACATCCAAAGTTCCAAAACTGTGTTGCTATCCTACTGAAGACATCGCAACACCACAATATGTTCTGGAATTAACCCGTCTATATAGAATCCATCTCAATCAAGATTACTTCCAGCTTGCATAGGCATGCCATTGCAATCAACCATACCTGAATGAATGAACTGTATCAAAAGAAGGTTACATTATATACTGTTTTTTGACGTAGAAGGTAGAAAAGCTCTACCTTATGCTCATTGTATTAAAATGGTTGACAAAAAAAATACAAATAAGCGAAAAAAAACAAAAGACAAAAGAAAGCTATTTACAACAAGACAGCTATTTACAAATATAGTTGACACCACTGTCGAAAGGAAACCTGGTGCTCGGACTTGGACCTGCAGGGCCAGAGATTAATGTATTCTCGGATCTGATATTGAATTGCATTGTTTCCACATTCAGTATTTTGGAATATCCTTTTATTCCTCATAGTCCATAAAGTATGAGCACAGGCAGCAAAGCAAATAGGCCAAACTTCATGGTAGCTCAATGATTATGCTGAAACTGCTTCCACAAATTCTAGTATGTCCTTGGAGTAGGTAGCTTCTGTCAACAGTCCTAGCTTTGCCCATATATAGTCCGCAGCTTTGCATCTGAGAATGATGTGATCAATTGTTTCTAAAACGGGGCAAATGTCACAGTGTGGACTTGTTATCCATTTCTTAACTATCATATTATCCTTGGTATTAAGCTTTCCCCGAAAAGCTAGCCATAAGAATATTCTGTATCGATGAGGGATTGATCTGAGCAAGGTAAAATCAGTCGTCTTCCATTTGAGGCCATGGGATGATAGTACTTGGTATATTCCAGATGTAGTTACGTTCACCATGGTCGAAGCTATGACCCGTCGGTCCATGGTCCCCTGTGTGAGATGCTGCTCAAACAAGACTTGTAATAGAGCCTGGCGCTCAAAGGTCGCTTGCTGTGACAAAATTGGATGAAGTTCAACCGCCCAGTTGTTATCAACTGATTGCTAACTGGCTGTGCAATTTGGATTAATGGCAAATGTGTAGAGGGTAGGAAAGCATAGATAGAATCTTCCTTTGTTCGTCCAACTGTCCTTCCAGAATGATGCGGTTCGTCCATCCCCAATTATAACCTTCGTCATTTGTATAGTTGTCTCAATGACTGTAGATAAAGTTCTCCATACTGTCGTGTCTCCCTGTCGAGACTGTGTCTGTATTTGGTTCTGAATATACTGTCTGCGTAACCAATTGAAGCAAGGTTCAGTTGAGTCTGATAGTAACTTTGCTATGCACTTCATGATTAAAGCTTTGTTGTGAATTCGGAGATCCCGTATCCCTAAACCTCCTTGCTTCTTGGGTAGGATAACTGTGTTCCAAGCAACTAGGCAATGCCCACCGTGAATCTCTTTAACTCCTTTCCAAAGGAAGGCTCTTCTGATTTTGTCGATTGCCTCTATGCTGCGCTCTGGCCACTAGATGCAACTCATATAATATGTAGGTATCGCTGATAGAACTGCATTGATCATTGTCACTCTTCCTCCCCAAGAGAGCAACCCAGGCATCCAACCTACCAGTTTTCTGTCTATCCTGTCGATAATAGGTTGCAGCAAACTGTGAGGTATCTTGTTAGTGGATAATGGCAGTCCTAAGTAGTTACATGGAAGTGAGCTGAGTGGGCATTGTAGGGCGGTGGCCGCTAAGGTGGCATCTTGTTGAGACATGTGGATGGGTACTAGAGTACTCTTATGGTAGTTGATCTTCAAGCCTGAAAAAATTGCAAACGAATCCAGTAGCTCTTTTAGAACCATGGCTTGTTGGGCTGTCCCCTTGAGTAAGATTAAGGTGTCATCTGCATATTGTAAAATTGGTGTGGTTTCTTGTATATCCAATGGGTGTTGGATCAGGCCATTAGAATGGGCACACTGTAATATTTTTTGAAGGACATCCGCTACCAAGATGAAAAGAAATGGAGAAAGCAGGTCTCCTTGTCGTACCCCGCGTCTGTAATTAATTTCTTCCCCTGCAATCCCATTGACAAGAATATGTGCTTTTCCTGAAGAAAGAATAGCATGTATCCAGTTAACCCATTTGATGTCGAACCCTCTGTGTTGCAATGTCAGTCGAATACATTCCCAACGTATTGTGTCAAAAGCTTTATGGAAGTCTAATTTGAGAACTAGCATAGGTCTTTTCCTCTTCATTGCACATTGGACCAGTTCTGAAGCTAGAGTGAAGTTTTTTGCAATTGATCTTCTTGAGATGAACCCAGACTGCATATGACTGACATGGTCAGCGATTCTCGGTTGTAGTCTATTTGCCAAGACTTTGCTAATGAGCTTGGGGATGCTGTGTAGCAGCGAGATGGGCCGGAAGTCTGTGATTTGCGTTGGCATGTCAATCTTTGGAACCAAAGTGATATAAGATTTGTTTACCCCTGACAAGTCTATATTATTGGAATGCAAATCTGCAAAGACATGTACTAGATCAGGTTTTAGAACGTTTAAGAACTTCTTGTAAAACTCATTTGTAAATCCATCCGGCCCTGGGCTTTTGTCGTTCGGGGATCGTAAAATTGCATTTGCTATCTCTTCCCAAGTAAAGTTGTCCGAGAGAGTCTGAAGATTTTGATCTTGCTGATAGAGATGTGTAAGGTCTATCGTTGGGGACCATGTAAAGTCTGAACTGAAGAGATCCCTGAAGTAATCAGTCGCGATTTGCAATTTGGAGGCATTGTCATAGTATTCAATTTCATCCTTAATGAGCACTTTGATGTTATTCCGTTGGTTTCTTATGGATGATGTGACATGAAAGAAATGTGTATTTTCATCTCTCAATTTGCAACATTTAATCTTTGCCCGATGCTTCCATTTGAGGGTCCAGAACCAGTTAAGCTCCTGCAAATGTATTCTGACATTTTTCCTGAAGGTAAATTCAAGGTTTGTTAAAGGCCTCCACTCCTCTGTATTGTCCAAGTATTCTAATGTGGTTCTGGTATTTTCAAGTTGAGATGGTAGGCTACGGTTCCTTTTGGACCAAGATCTGATTTTTACCCGAAGTCTTCTTAGCTTGAGATTGGCAGTAGAGATACTAGCCAGATTCCTAGTTCCTCGTGTCCAGTTCTGTATCACTAAGTTTTCAAAATCTGCTAAATGAAGCTAGAAATTTTCTAGTCTGAAGATCTTTGACGCATGTAATTCTGTTTTGATGTCTGCCACAATTGGACTGTGGTCTGAAGTTGCTGCTACTTGTGATCTTGCCGAGATGCTTAGGAATGTTTGAGTCCACTCTGTATCAATTAGAATCCTATCTAGCTTAGCCATTGTTGGATTTCTCCTCTTGTTCGTCCATGTAAATCTCTTGTTTGGAATGTCCACATCCAACAAGCCTTCGTTTTGAGTCCAGGTATTGAAAATGGACACACCTGTCCAGTTTATATTATCATTGCTTTTCTCATATACATATCTATAAATGCTGAAGTCCCCTAGGACCATCCATGGTCCATCCAAGTTCTGTCGAACACTAGCGAGGCTGTTAAAGAAAGGTTGATGGGAATTTTCTTCGAAAGGTGCATACACATTTGTTACACTGAACCGGATTCTGTCTGTTTTTGATTGGAAGGCTACTGTCAATGACCAAACATCAGCCTGAATCAGTGATGTCTCTAAATTGGTGTTGCACCAAGCCGTTAGTGTGCCCCCTGAAGTCTGGATAGATGGATGAAAGTGGTAATTCCTCAAGTTCGGGGGCAAGAAACTTATAGCTTTAAAAACATCAATGCTAACCAGCTTAGTTTCTTGAAGGCGTATGATATCTGGTTTTAAATCTACCAAAGTCTGATATACTAAAGTCCTTTTCTTAACATCTCCTAACCCTCTAACATTCCAAGATAAAAGTTTCATTTCTGTCTCTGGCTAACCCTCTGAGCTAACCTATCCCAGCCTGCAACCCTTTCTAGCATTGCAACCCTCTCCCACACCCCATCATGAGTAAGACCAGCAAGATTAACAGGTTGCCAACCCACACACGTCCGTATCAAAACACAAGGAAAAAACAACAAAGCTAGTGAAACTAAGTGCTTGCTGCACCAGGTTGAAGCAAAAAGGCACCACGACAAAAACATAACCCACGTCGGTGCCTGAAAAAAACCGTGAACAGACACCCGTGAAACAAAGCTCCAGAGCCGAACTGAGGCGACAGAAATTAAGGAACGAAACCAGCTCATATAGACTAACAGACCAACAAAGAGCAGCACTGCTGCCGATACATTCAGGAACACAAGACAACATGCAGAAAGTGAAACAACACGATTCGAAAGGAAGCAGCTGTGCCTGTAGACGAAGTGCAGCGCAAAAGCTGAAAGACAAAAGGATGCAGATACAAGGGAGGAAGCCTAAAGCTTCAGCTCCCGCCGACAGGGTAATGACAGCAGCTTAGGCATTGCTGGGGGGCTGCCCACCTGCTGCGGCCTTCTCTAATTCGGCCGCTTCTCTTATTGTGTCCTTTGCCTTCATGCCACATAGGTCTGCTATCTCCTTGAGCATCTTCTTTGATGTTGGCTTTGGCTTTGCTTTGAGCGGCAACCGGATTATATCTCCAATTTTCCTTGTTCTGGACCGGCTTCTGCGACTATCCTCAGCAGTTGACTGTGAATCTGTCAGGAAGGTTGGTGTTGCGGCCACGACACGCCGACTAGCTCGTTCCACCGGGGTAACCCGATCTCCATCATAAACCTTCTGCAACCTCGGGCTCCGACGGACATATACCTGCATGTCTGCCTCACTGTTGCGGCACCCCTCTACCATTGGCGTGATATTGAGGTCCGGGATAGCTTCGTTGAGGTCTGGTATGCTGCCTACAGATCTTGGTTTTGGCGGCAAGAGCTGCAACAGCTTTGGAATCTCAACATTCGGTGAGGCCAGCTCACTGTCGCTGCTCTTGTCAACTTCCTTGTTGCCTCCATCTTCCGCAATCTGAAATGGTTGTGACACTGAACTTCCCAGCCACACACACTGCACTGACCCCAAAGGTACCAACGCCACCGGGCTCCTCTCAAGAGGAAAAGGCAAGCACTTTGCAACTAGTGGCATCAAGAAAGGTGGCATGGTACAAACGGGAGGTGAAGGCATTATAGTTGATGCTTGTTGGCTAACTACCATTTGGAATGAGCTTTGTGGCATAATGGCTGGCTGCTGGGACAACGGTAACAGCGACAAAGGGGTGACTTCAGCAGCGATGGGCTTGGATTGTGCAACTTGTTTGACCTTGAAGCGACAATCGACTGCCGGCAGTAAGGCTAGAACCGGCCCGTCCTCACGATTTGGCAACAAGCTGAACAAGATTGATCGATAGCCTTCCCTAGAGATGGAGCCCGTTTGAACGTTGTAGCAAGGGAAAGTGGGTTCATCTATACGATCTACTTGGGCTACTAGGATCCAAGCTTCCACAATCCTACAAGGGCTAAGTTCCAGCCTAAAGTGGTAAGCACCCCTCTCAAAAGTGACCGAAGCATGCGGAGTATGGGCAGGATAGCCATCTAGCTCTAACTTAGCCGTTTGGGTAAGAAAAGCTAGGAGATCAAAGAGGTTGGGGTTGGCATTTTGTTGTAGAGAGCGTCTAGCCCGGTTGCCCATGAGAAAAAGAGTGGCTGCGGAATCAAAGACTGTTCTGGAGGTGTTTGAATTTGTGGATCGGTTGTGGTTGTTTGTCTGCCTAGATGCATTGCTGCTTGTGGTGTCAAAGCCAGGCGGAAAAGGTGGTCTGTTGTTGTTTCGGCCGCTGAACCGGGTTGGTGGGTTACAGTAAATGGATGAATGCAACTAATTGAAATAGAGACAGAGAATCTCCAAAAATGAAAGTCTTAGCTTAAACGGATGCAATATCCATTCTAACTCTACATGAAAATAAGGTTCAGAAATAACTATCGAAGCTTTCTGAAATGTTGTGGATTTTTTTCCATCACGACTTATTTAGATATGGGTACAAATTCATCGTAACACAGTTTATATTTTGTGGACCTAGCATTTTAACTAAACCAGTTGTAGTGAAATTGAGTAATTGTTGTATAATAGAAGCAAAGGTTCCATCCACCTGTTAAAACAGAGAATGGCTCTCTCCGCCTTATGCAAAATCATTTTTAGGGTTACTCCACCCAATATTATCCACTGGGCTACCCCCACCAGGACAAAATTTTAGGGTTACCTCCACCCGACAGCTTTATTCCACCCACAAATGTTTTTTTATAAAACATAGACTAACCAAGCAAGTTCCCGCGCATCGCCCATGATTGTAGGCACGGTTGTCTAGACAAATTTCACTTTGCAGAGGTTGTACAACTTTACCCACAAGAGACAATCATCTTGTAATATCAACACGCTACCGTAGGTGTGAGACTACGAAAATAATCACAAGGCCTTTACAATGCACCATCCCAACGCAGTTACGCCCGCTAATGTTTGAATCGGGTTTCCTCCACCTGAGCCGGAGGCCCCCTCTTGCGCCATACAGAAAAAGGTCTAACACCAACACAATTCCCATATTCCACTAGATCGTGTAACCAACGCTGAGACAATGTAAATTAGTTGGCCAAGTAGGCCCCATTATAGACTTGTGGTTTCACTGTTAGTACTTGGGAGGTCATCACAAGATTCGGTCCTCAATTGACTCGGACGGATTACCATAATACCAACTCTCGTGCTACCTCCGCACCCGCCCCACTTACCATCCGCCTAAGCCTAAAACATTGTTTGAGTTTTTGTTTAGAAAATATTCTTTTAGTTCAACATACCAACCATTTTCCTCTATTGTAAGCAAACAATGGTGGGTGATAGATAGAATCAACTTGACTTTGATTTTTTTTTGAATTACTATTGTTTCATTGAGAACACCTCACCATGATTTACATGTGAGGTCTAGATCATTTAATGATTTCCTTTATCAATTTTTGTTCATCAAGGAGTTTATAGGAGCGACAGGTGTGACCTAAGGGTAGTTGCGAGGGTCCACATGCGATATATATGATTTTAACTTACCAGATTAACTCTAGGTTTTACGTCGCTGGGATCTCCCGAACATATTACCATTTGAGGTTCACTTATTAGTTAATTGAATGATTAATTTAATGACTAACTAAAATGTCCCTATACTGGATATGTACCTAAGCAGCTGCCAGGCCCTACTAAGATTATGGTAATTAATAGCTAATTTTAACTAGACCACTAATTACTCATTAACCGTAATTGACAATTAATTAATCATAGTGCTTAACAACTAAGTATCCTAACCCGTTACATTTAGCCTTAATTACCGCTTAATCATGGTACTGATTGCCAATAAACTTATATGGTCGTGCCTAGGGAAAAAATTCCCGGTGGTTACCGGTTACCGGCTGGGGGCCGGGATCCAAAATCCTGACCGGTTTTCTCGGGTTTTGCAAGTTCAATTTTTAATTTTTGAAATTCGGCTGATTTTTAATCAAATTCAAGCGATTTTTATCCGGAATTTTTTCGGTTTAAGCGATGTAACTCGCGGTTACATCGTTCCCGCCACCAATGAAGTGGTAATTTAACCGGTTCTATGATCCTTGGTCGTGCCTATTTATAAATTACATTTCTAATTATCATAATTAATGAACTAGACCTGCATGTCATTGAAAGACGTAACTAGCTACATTTACCTAAATTAAACTCTATTTACCATAGGGTCCATCGGTCATTCCTAAGGCATTTAACAAAGCCTTTATTTTACAACTAAACATGTGTGGCCTTTATGTTATTTACTTTATTATACTAACTTGCTTGGGCCATACATTTGTGACTCAATTTCTAAACAATTAACGTGCAATAAAAATAAGGATGGAATGGTCCACTTGTAAGTATCCATCTTATTCTCCTATTAAATTTTATTCCTAAGTCACTTGTGGTTACAAGACATGCTAGTGTTGTTAGCTAAATATTAATTTTAATGTCAGCGGTACGGGTCTGTGGATCGGGTTTACACAGTGTGTTTTAAGTGGTGGGGCCCGCATGTCATAGACTCAGAACTTAAATTAGGCTCTAATTAGGTTTTCTTATCACCTCAGGCCCACATGTCATACTAACTGTTGTAAGAATAATTCATCCCTCCTTAATCTGGGGGCCCCCTTTGCTGGAGACATGCGTGCAGACCCAAGAAATACTGTTGAGATCATAAAAGACTGTAATACCCCTCACTTGCACTCATAGTGTGGCTATACCCCAAGGGGTATTTTGGTCATTTGTACAGGCTTGGGAGCCTATAAATACCCCATGTATCCCTCCTTTCAAGAGGATGGCTCTCTTGAGCAATAAAGAAACATGTTCAAACTGGTGAGCCCTCGGGGGCTCCCTCTCCGGAGGTAACCCTCCGTTGGCTCACCGACAGGAGTAGGGCGGTCCTCTCGGACCCCCGAACCTGTATAAATCCTCGTGTCATTTCTTACTCTCGTGGACGAGGGCCCGTTAGACGGCCGACGTCCACCCCCTCACTCGTGTTTGGTTTTTACACCTACAACATTGGCGCCGACCGTGGGGACGTAGCTAATCGATGAAAGGCTATGTCTTCTACCAAAAAAATACTCCAAGTCCACGAAACCTCCTCCGGCTCCTGAAGGCAAGATCTCGTGGACGACCCATCCGCTCTTTGAAGGAGCCCCAGCCGAGCACCCTCATCGGAGATCAGAGCTATCAACCTCGGGATTGCAACGTCCTACATGCCCTGGGGGCTCCCACGCGCATCCTCCTCCCTTGTGTGGGTCGATGCGAGGCCCAGCCAAGGGAGAGCAGTTCAAGGCACCCTCATGACCAAAAGGCTAAGGATTCTCGAGCCAACCATCACCCCGGGGACGCATAGCGTCCATGCGGCACGAGCAATGAAGGCTCACTCGAGGCTCGCCCCTAGCAGCCTCTTGTTAGGGGCAGTCCATTTATATAAATCTCGTATGGGCTCTCAAGACACTTCCTCCAAGGATTTCACCCGTGGTGCATAGGGCGTATGACCTCCGCGGTCTCCCTAGCAAAGTCCATGGTGGCACAGGCGTCCATCGCCTCCACTATGGCGGCTCATGTCCCATCGGGCCTAGGGCATGGCGACCACCCCGTGGTGTATAGGGCGTCGACCTCTGCGGTCTCCCTAACAAAAGTCCATGGTGGCTTGGGCGTCGTCGCCTCCACCATGGCGGCTCATGTCCTATTGGACCTAGGGCATGGCGACCACCCTCGTGGTGCGTGGGCGTCACGACCTGCGGTCTCCCTAACAAAAGTCCATGGTGGCTTGGGCGTCGTCGCCTCCACCATGGCGGCTCATGTCCCATCGACCTAGGGCATGGCGACCACCCTCGTGGTGCGTGGGCGTCACGACCTCCGCGGTCTCCCTAACAAAGTCCATGGTGGCTTGGGCGTCGTCGCCTCCACCATGGCGGTTTGTGTCCCATCGCCCTAGGGCATGGCGACCACCCTCGTGGTGCGTGGGGCGTCGACCTCCGCGGTCTCCCCTAACAAAAGTCCATGGTGGCTTGGGCGTCCGTCGCCTCCACCATGGCGGCTCTCGTCCTACTAGACCTAGGGCATGATCGACAACTTGGGCCCAGACCAAGTTGATGGATGTGTTGAGGACTCGTCCCCTTAGACTCGAGCCACGCCAGAGCGACCTCTGGGTCCCGCGACACCTAGCTTCATTGCTTGCAAGGGTTAACCGCTCTCATGCATTCCCGATCATAACAAAAAACCCACATACGGGGTAAAAGGGCTTCATTGCCCTCATAGTTCGGTGCCCCACGACTTAGCCTCGTGGGCGCCACCGGAGTGCCCATAACTTACTGTCAAGGGCCCGATCATAACAAAAAACCCACATACGGGGTAAAAGGGCTTCATTGCCCTCATAGTTCGGTGCCCCACGACTTAGCCTCGTGGGCGCCACCGGAGTGCCCATAACTTACTGTCAAGGGCACACGTCCAGGGTGCCCATGAGTTAGCCTCATGGGCACCTCCAAGTCCACTGGGGGCTACCACCCCTAGTGGCCATTCGATGCTCCACGACTTAGCCTCGTGGGCTGCACAGATGTACCCGTGACTTCTTTGTCGAGGGCACCGTCTAAGGTGCCCATGAGTTAGCCTCATGGGCACCTCCAAGTCCACTGGGGGCTACCACCCCTAGTGGCCATTCAGTGCTCCACGACTTAGCCTCGTGGACGGCGCAGATGTACCCATGATTTACTGTCAGGGGCACACGTCTAAGGTGCCCATGAGTTAGCCTCATGGGCACCTCCAAGTTCACTGGGGGGGCTACCATCCCTAGTGGCCATTCGGTGCCCTACGACTTAGTCTCGTGGACGCCCCTCCGATGTGCCTATGATTTAGTGTTGTGGGCACACCTTCAAGATACGCATGAGTTGGCCTCATGGGTGCCTCCAAGTCCACTGGGGGGCTACCACCCCTATAGGCCATTCGGTGCCCCACGACTTAGTCTCGTGGCCACCCCTTTCATATGTCCATGACTTAGTCTCGTTGGCAGCTCGAATCATGTACCGTCGACTTGGCTCGAATATTGAACAAGGA
The DNA here is from genome assembly GCA_036346405.1 of Phyllostachys edulis. Lineage (NCBI taxonomy): Eukaryota > Viridiplantae > Streptophyta > Magnoliopsida > Poales > Poaceae > Phyllostachys > Phyllostachys edulis. Next base: position 35,294,301 of record CM070555.1, on the reverse strand, counting down.
TCATCATGCTCGCATAAGGCTATCACCTCGGAGATCTTAGTATCGAAAGTGATGGGACTCTACTAGTCCCTCTGCAACACTTCGATCAATGCTCATGTCAAATAAATGTTATCTTGCTACAAGAAATAAGTGCTGATCATTCTCTCTTTCCCGCAGAGACGCTCATGTTATCTACATCCTTTACAACGTTTCTAGCTCGAAATGTGATTTATTACGAGGAGTTCCACTTCGATAACTCTCGTCAAGCCGCGGAGCAAGAGGAGGACAACTTCACCTACTTAGGCTTCGCTTCGACGCACCGCCGGCCTCGCGTCTAAGACTTCGCCTACATAGGCTTCATTTTGACGCACCGCCGGCCTCGTTGGCCATGCCTCGGCTCGGCGGCCTCGCGTCTAAGACTTCGCCTACATAGGCTTCATTTTGACGCACCGCCGGCCTCGTTGGCTATGCCTCGGCTCGGCGGCCTCGCGTCCAAGACTTCGCCTACATAGGCTTCGCTTCGACGCACCGCCGACCTCGAATGCTATGCCTCGGCTCGGCGGCCTCGCGTCCAAGACTTCGCCTACACAGGCTTCTCTCCAACGCGCCGTCTGCCTCGAAGGCTATGCCTCGGCTCGACGGCTCTGCGTCCACGACTTCGTCTACACAGGCTTCGCGCCGATGCACCGCCCGCCTAGAAGGCTGAGCTTCGGTGGGCCGGTCTTGCGTCCATGACTTTGCCTGCACAGGCTTCGTTCGGATGCACCCCCTGCCCTGAGGGTTGTGCCTCGGTGAGGTGCCTCAGCGTTCAGTACTTCATCTTCAGGGATGAAGCAACAAAAGCCACCCCACGCGAAGGGCCAACGAGAAGCGTCAATTTAGTACCTGCCCTCACGTGGAGCACTCACATGATATGGAGTACAAAATAAGCTTAAGTCTTTAGGCACCCACGTACCCACCAAGCCAAAATTGGCTAAGTCACGGGTGCCTTTGCGCATATTCCTCAGCTCTCGTGCCTCGCGCTACACCGAGTCAGAATCTGGCAAAGTCTCGAGTACCTGCATTCCTGTCAAGCTGGAATTTGGCCAAGTCTTTGGCCAAGCATATTCATCAACAAGATACAAGATCTCATCACTCTTCTTTGCCCCTCGGACGTCCTTGCAGGCACCCAAGGGGCCGGGGGGCTAGTGTTGAGTAATCCTACCACCTCGTCTCCGCACGAGCCCCGGCCTCGGGGCACCTATGCGATGACTTTGTGTAACCACTGAGGGCCGTCGCCGCGCCTTCGTCAACATCGGGCCATCGCGCATGCCCTCATGCTCGAAGCCCTCACGCACCCTCGTGTGTCCTTGCGTGCCTTCGCGCTTGCCCTCACACCCGAAGACTTCAAAAACCTCGTGCTCGAGGCCTCAAAAACCTCGCGCAGGGGACTTCTCAAAAACCTCAAGCTCGAGGCCTTCGCCAAACCCTCGGGCGCGAGGCCTTGCTTCGCCAAACACTCGCGCCTGAGGCCTTCGCAAAACCCTCGCGCCCGAGGCCTTCGCAAAACCCTCGCGCCCGAGGCCTTCGCCAAACCCTCGTGCCCGAGGCCTTCGCGAAATCCTCGCGAGGACTTCGCAAAACCCTCGCGAACCTCTACTTCGCAAAACCCTCGCACGTACCCTCGTGCCCGAGGTCCTCGCGTGCCCTCACGCACCCGTGCCCTCGCTCCCGAGTCTTATCGCTCACTGTCAACAAGCAAACACATAGCTACATACAAACATCAAACAAGAGGGCCTCCAAGGCTCCCAACAAGCAAACTGCTCAGATACACAAAGTCATTTCATCAAACAAATGGTGTGCAACACGAAACAAGAATAGGGATGGCTCGATGCACTGCCCGCCACCATGCCTCCACGGACACGCCAAGGCGGTCTTGCCGAGTACACCCATGACCTTGTTGCGCCTAAGGCCAAGACCTCCAAGCAAAGACCACTGGATGTCTGGCAGCCATACAGACGGCGTAGCCACCTAAGCCGCCCGCACCTCTCACGCCGCCGACGCCATCCTCTGCTTGATCCAACACCACAAAGCTCCGAAAGCCACCACACGGCACTTTGCTAGCCCTCTCCAAGAACCACCTCCTTTGCTTCAAGAAGCCTTTTGAGTTTGAGTTTTAACCATCATCACCATGATCCAGGGAACTCCTTGGAGGGACAACCATGGACTAGCTAAAGGGCGCCAGGCGATGTTGTGAACCCCGCTCTCTCCCTCGTGTCTGCAGCCCATCGTGTTCAACCTGTCGCCCTCGCCCTCGCCGTCGTCGTGCGTTTCGTCCACAAGAAGAAGAAGAATGTCGCCGCCAAGCAGGGAGGAGCGCGGCCATTGCGGTGCCCTCGGTGCAACTCGTCCCAACACCAAGTTACGCTATTACAACAATTGCAACCTCACCCGGCCACGCCACTTCGCAAGACGCGTCTTTGCGATCTTGGACCAAGGGCGGCGCGTCCCGCGGCGGCCCCATCGGCGCGCCCGTCTTCCGCAAGTCGCCTCGTGCCGACCGCCTGGTGGCGCCGCGCCGCCTCCGCCTCGGCGTGGGCATGGGAGGCGGACCCGTATCACAGGCCTCACGCAGATCGCCATCACAGCTGACTCATGGCGCCGCTCATCGGCGCCAGGCATGCAAGGCCACGAGGCGACAATGTGCATGTGTTACTTGGCTCGACACCATGGGGCACCTCCAGTCTCTCCGGCGGGCGCCAAATGCAATGGATCGCGCTGTCGGCTGTGGCCAGCAGGTCGAGCCTCGCCGATCCCTCCACCGCCACACATGGACTCGTGAGCTCGGCATGGGGGCACTTTGGGCCACCACGATGTGCTCTCGACCTCGGGCTCAAGCCGCCGCGTCATCGTCTCCGGCGGCGAAGCTACTCTGACGACCAGACGCTTGGTGAGCGGCTTAGGCGTCTCAGCGTCTGACGCCCGCGTCCCTCCATTGCACCACGGCGGTGACCTCTCTCCCGGTGGCTTGGAATGGGGAGAGCAGCCCACCCGTGGCGGCGCTGGTGCACCGGCAGCCGAGCTGGGCCAAACCACCGCGGACCGAACCGAGGTCGACGATGAGCAGGCCCCGGCGCGGTGAGCCAAATCGAGCACGGGAAGGCGGCGTGTCAGAGGAGGAGGCGCCGGACTGGCTGGTGGCGGCGGCGTCTAGGACCGGGCTTGAAGGAGGCGGCGCCTTGGCTCCAGCCCAAGAAGCTCCAGGGAGCATGGACGGAGGAAATGGGGAAAAGCCAAGAAGAAGACGCCTGTGTATGTGTGGCTGTTTGCTGGTGAAGGAGAGAGATAAACAGATGTGAGTGTGTGCAGCGCGGTGTCCATTTTTTTTTTGTCTCCCGGTCTTCACTGCACAAAGCTAAAGAAAGCTTTGGATTCCTGGCCTCCCACTGGCACACCCAACCGAAGGAGCCAGTCTTTGAGCAGTGCCTGTTTCCTTGTCTCCCCACCAGCGAGCATCCTTATGGCGGGACCCACGGGTGCCTGGTGGTATGAGCCGTATGGTTTAGTTTTCAAAGGCACACCAAGATGTTCATGTGAGGAGAAATGAAGCATAGAGATGCCGTTGGAGAAGCAGGGATCAAACTGTGTTTTGCACCATATTGGCCTATCGGAGAGAACATGGTTTTCTACTCTATTTCAACTTTCTCTGCACTTCCCAGTGCCCGACATAGTCTGTTTACAAAGATCTACCCTTCCGAAGCACATCCTTATGCGTCGCGCCCGAAGCCGCTCAACCCACAACCCAACTCGAATCGACATGCTCGTGAAGAATCGAGAACATGAAAGAGAAGGGAGACCAGAAGCTCACATTTTTCGACCTCCTGCAGAAGCTCGCTGTCGCAATGCAGCTGCCATTCAAAACCACCAGGACTTTTTTGGAATATCAATCTCTGCATAAAAGGCACAATTCAAAACTGCCCCTTTTGACGTTTCCCCTAAAACGCCAAGGGGCAGGGGGGCTAGTGTTGTAAGAATAATTCATCCCTCCTTAATCTGGGGGCCCCCTTTGCTGGAGACATGCGTGCAGACCCAAGAAATACTGTTGAGATCATAAAAGACTGTAATACCCCTCACTTGCACTCATAGTGTGGCTATACCCCAAGGGGTATTTTGGTCATTTGTACAGGCTTGGGAGCCTATAAATACCCCATGTATCCCTCCTTTCAAGAGGATGGCTCTCTTGAGCAATAAAGAAACATGTTCAAACTGGTGAGCCCTCGGGGGCTCCCTCTCCGAGGTAACCTCCGCTGGCTCACCGACAGAGTAGGCGGTCCTCTCGGACCCCGAACTCAGATAAATCCTCGTGTCATTTCTTACTCTCGTGGACGAGGGCCCGTTAGACGGCCGACGTCCACCCCCTCACTCGTGTTTGGTTTTTACACCTACAACACTAACATTAGCACATAATTAATCTATTTACTAATTACGCCATTAACAACTAATGACGATGCAACAGTGCGCTACAATGCTTCCCCATTCCTACTGTAACAGGGGAGACGCCATGGCGCACTCGGTGACCCTAAGGGTGGTGATGGTGGGGACAGCAATGGCCCATAGCGGCTACGCGAGGTCGGCGCAGTGATCTAGTCTACGGTGGCGGCGTTGGCGTTCCAGTGGCTAATCCAGCCAGGCAGCGAGTGCAAGATCATCAGGGAGGTGGGAGTAACTCACTGACGTAGTCGATGAAGGCAGGGAAGGACTGAGGTTGGCTGGCGACGGTGACCTGGGCGAAGTGGTAAGGTCCATGCGACGACGGCGCTGCAGAGAAGGATAGCCCAAGTGAATGATGGGGAAGGATGGAGGAGGGTGTGGGTGTGCTCCAATTCAAAGGATTTGGAGAGAGGCTCAGTGGAGCAAGAATGGCAACGACAGTGGCAGTTTTGGCTGGAACAGAGGAAGATGATGGTGCGACGACATCCTGCAAAGGAATCGTGCCATTGACTGAGGGATCTTGCTCATGATTTGGTGGAACATGATGTGGTGCGAAATGATTTGGAAGGGGCTCACCGGATTGGACAGAACGACGAGGTTGGGTTGCGGCTCGGTCGGGCAAAGTGTCACCGGAGTTGAAGGAGAAGGCAGCGTTCCCAGGGATCCTATGCACGAGAGGGGGAATGGAGGCGAGGAATGATGGAGGGGGCTGAGGCAATGCTAGAGGACATGATGGTGTCGGCCAAAGCTCACCGGAGCGATGACACGAGCTTGGCGGATGGAACAGAGGAGCCCGAGGCTCCTCGGCTCTGTTCTCCTTCTTTGAGGCAAGAGAGGGATGGAGAAGAGACGGGGGAATGGAGAGGAGGGGAGGCGATCCAGGGGCACGCCTCGGCTACGGGTTAAGAAGGGTGACGTGAGGCGCGAGTTCTCGCTAACGCGTGGCGACGAGACGAGACGAGACGAGCGGTGCAAGTTAGAGCTGTGTGTGGCGACGGCGTTGCAGTGTTGCACGTGGGCGTGGATCATGCAGCATGGGCACACACACGCTCGTCGGGGCGAGGTGACGCGCGGCACAGGAGCAGCGATGTGGATATAGGCGGCGAGGCGCAGCGCGGCTGGCGCGTGGAGGGGACGGCGCGAAGGTCAGGAGGAGGAAGAAGGTTGGGTAGGTCGAGCAGAGCTGGGCCGGGAATGAGGGCAAAAGGGAAGATGGGCCTTGGGCCACGTGGGAAGATGGAGAGGCCGGGTGGGCTGACAATTTTGGCCCAGACCGAATTTTGAGGTTTTAATTTTATTTTTCTTTTCAAATTAAGATTTTGTTTCAAAGTTTAGTTTAGTGGTTTAAATTCAGATGTTATTTCAATTTGTTTTCGAATTTCATGACCTTCACCTAAATTTGAATTTTGTTAATTGATTCTTGAAATTCAAAACTCAACAAGATTTCAAATAGGATCCAGGGAATCGAATACCATTTAAATGCATTAAAAGTTTTTTAAAAATCATATTTTCACACAATTTGAAATACATCCAAATTTTGGGATGTTATAGATTTGATGTGCTATACAATGTCACTACATCAATGCGGTAAGTTCTAATTTGTAGTCAACATGAAAACAGCAGGACAAAAGAAGGCAAGGAACGCACTAAAACTCTTAGCACAGAAGGGAAATTAAGAAAGCACTAACCATGCATCACAAGCAAACCCGTATATTGCATCAGTGGGTCTGCAATCACTTGCCCCCATTTGATTGCGTCGATTGCTTTCATGACATGATCTTTTGTTGCCGGGAGACTGTTCTGCGCTAGCTTCTATTCTGTGTGCCATGTTTTCTGACACCCTTACTGAGCAGGATACGACAGACTTTGTCTCCTGTTGAGAAGATAATCTGCTGACCCTAACAAAGCTGAACAAAACAAGTGTCAGTACATGACGTAGTAATCAGAATGAGGACTCCATAACAATTCATACAGCAAGTGAGCTATAAATTGATTTCCACGGACAACGAATAATTTATGTAGTAAGTCTCAATCAATCACGTTAATTTGAATGCATCACTCGATTGCGGTAACATAAATATGATACATTTGGAGAATTATGGATGAAATTTGAGTATGCCTCCGATTTCCTCGTTAATGCGATTCTCTAACTCTCTAGCAAACCAAGAAAACAATACTAAAGCCCCAAATGTCCTCGTGGTTAAAGAAAATACAGAATCTTATTGTACAGATACAAATACAACTGATAGTATCAATAGGAAGTCAGTACCGTGGGGATAGCAAGATCAATCGGTATATGATCTTGGCAAACGAGGGCACCAATTAGGGAGCAACCAAACAAGAATCGGAGAAACGAAGAGATAATAACACCTCTGAGCCAGCGGTTGCCTCGTGGTGGGACGAACCAGAGGAAGCCTCTCCCCCGCTGCCTTCACGCACGCCTTCGTTCACCGGTGGGAGAGAGGACCCAGGCCAAGCCCTTCCGCAGAGCGCCGCTCGCCTCATGCAGCCGGGCCGCTGCCCGCCTCGCTCGCCCTATGTAACAGTCCCAAAATTAGGACAGATAGAATCCTTACAACTGTCGAGGATATACAGTTGTAAAGTCGTAGTTTTACAAGCAAGCAAATGTTTACAACAAAAGACAGACTTTTATTACAACAGTTATGGCTTAACAGCCAGTTTGAAAGCAGAAGTGGGCATCCAAGCCCAAATTTAATATATTACAATGCAAAAGAGTGCCGGAACCACAGGCAAGTTTGGGCGCAAAATAGACCCTAGTACCAGTAGTCGTCACCGTCTAACGGTTATTCCTGCTCGTAGTGATCACCTGTTTCTTCCCAAATTTTTTCTGTTGATGTTAAGTAAGAATGAGTACAACTACCGTACCCAGCAAATTGCATAGGAAACCCTATTTTACTACATGCTGGGGATATCAATGGAATGGTACAGTTTTACCAATACGGGTATATGTGGAATGCAACAGTTGAATTTAAAAGCTTTACAATAAGTAAAGACAGTAAAACAAAAATAAATATAGCCACAGGGGTTTACAACATTTGAAATTACCAATTAACATCTGTAAAAGTCTACTTATGCCTTGTATACCGAAATCACCCTTAAACACAGCTTCATTTACCGGAAGCATGACGTATTCGAATATCATTGTTTTATACTCTGCAGAGTTGCCTAACTTTACCCACAAAATATCTCATACTCGTACTGTCAAGCTATATACACGCAACCAATTAGCGTGTGACTGAGTTGAGATAACAATGTCTTTTCCACTGCTCAACCTTTCTAGTCTCTATCCGGTAGGTTCAAAATCCATACAGCCTCGGGAGACCACCAGCCAATGGTGGAATCCGCACTCCGAGGCTGACGGGCCCATACCGTTGTGTAGTTCAGCACAGATCCACTCCTGACTCACCCCCTTCCGCAATTGCTCTATCATACAAAAACAAATGACAGCCTGTAGATATTCAATTGAAAGAGCAGTGTACTAAGCCAAGTTGGATAAACCACGCCTGTGGTTGAGCGAGATCCGTGTCTGTTTACTTAGCACAAGGTTGTTGTCCTTACTTAACATCCAGTGAGGTGATGGACCATTTACCAACTTGTGGCCGTCCACCTCCAGATCTCACCGATGTCTTACTTTTAACAAGTATGTTGGGTTGTCCAACATCATGGTCTCAACCCTCAACTTTCCACCAAAATTCCTATTGGCTCAAAGCCAACCTTCCTTATCAGTATTTAGAAAAGAGTTTTTGTAAGTCCTTGCGGAATATTTGCTATTATTTTATGTGGACTAAATTTGTCAAGGTGAATATGGCCTATAAGAATGGGTGGTTTGATATGTGGGGTAAAAAGGGTTTTATCTATTCGACATGGCATTCTAAAATATTATTTATTTAATGAAATAATTGGCTAAAATATACTAATGAAGATAATAATATAAATTATATGGAATATAGGTTCAATATGTTCAAGGTATGCAACTTGCCTCCCTGCTCGAAGTCCTCGAAATGCTCTGCTACTCCTGTGTCCTGTCCGGTGATGTCCTGAGCTGGCTCGTCGGCGTCGAAACCTAGCGAAAGACACAAAAACTAAATAAAACACCTGGCTCGACAAGGAATGAGCCTAGAAGAAGAATCCAACTACAACAAAAATATAAAAAGAGAATTAAGAACAACTTAAAGAGGTAAAAAAGTTTGACAGGAGTTTGATATGGCTGAACGGAGGTAAGAATGGGCTTTATGGGTTTAAGATGGTCAGAATGGATATATAATATCAATTTAGGGTTTCAATGAATAGTGACTAGTTTACTGTTCATACCTATGAATTAGATTATAAACAGTAATTAATCACTAATCTAGGTTTAGGAACAGTAATCATTTTACTGTTTGAACAGTGTATGGGCTTAAAAACTGGAATGAACAGTGCTGGGTTGTGAACAGTAAAGGAAAACACTGTTTAGTGAATAGTGTTGGGCTACATAGGAATGAACAGTGTTGGGCCACAACACTGGGCCGAAGCCCATTTGGCCGAATGGCCCGAAGGCCCACTCGCGCGCAGCCTCAAAGGCCTTGGGAGGGGGCGCTGGCTGAAGGCCATAACGCCCCTTGGCGCTGCTTGTGCGGGGCGGAGGAAGCGACGACGCGGCACGGGACCGGCAGACACCGGCAGATGGACAATGACGGCCAATGGACGGAGGAAGGGCGGTCTGGGGGAGGGCTCCGCCTGTAGGTGGTCCTTCTCTAGGGTTTTTGGCGGTGTGTTTTGGAGTTGGTTTCTTGGATTTTGGGGGGTGGCGGTGAGGATCCGGTGGATCTGAGGCTGGAGGGGTGGGGGAAGGGGTCCGGGAGGTGTTGTGGTGGCAATGGGTGTTTGGATTTGGAGGGATTCAGGTGGGGAGGGTGAGATCTCTTACGGGGGAGGATGAACCGAGGCGGCGGCGGGCACTCGGCCGGCTCTGGAGACGAAGGTGGGTGAGGAGGGGGAAGGGTTTGGTGCGGGTTTTGAAGGCCGGGCGGGGGCGGCTTTTATAACCCCCAGAGAGGCGGTGGGAGCAGTCCGCAGCACAGGGCGGCGGCGACGTGGTTGGGCAAGAGGGATTGGGCGGTGCTGGACGGAGTGGTGGCGGCATGGGCGTGCGCGTGGGCAGCGTCGCGGTGGCCTGGCTCCCTCACTGGAGCTGGGCGGGAGGTGGCATGGCGGAGCGGCGCGGTATGGCGAGTGGCGTGGGCTGCGGCTTGGGGCGCGCACGCATTGAAGGAGAAGGAGGGGAGGTGGCCTGGTTCTCCCACTGGAGCGAGGTCGGGAGGTGGCGCGGTGGCGATGGGACGTGGGCGGTGCGGCGTGAGCTGCGGCTCGGGGCAGGCACCGCATTGAAGGCAGAGAGGGAGCTGGCGCGGCGAGGTGGCGACGCACTGGTGCGGTCTTGGCGTGGAGCAGCGGCTAGAGACGGTGGCGGTGGCGTCTTCCATGGCGACGCGCGGCTGGGCAACGTGGTGGAGGCGGGTTTGGGCGAGGGCGCGACCGGGGAGGAGAAAGCGGGATTTGATGGTTTTGGTTGAATTTTGCTAAACTGGATTTTGAAAAAGAAATTCAAATTGAAATCAAAATTTTGAATTTTGCAGATGTTTCACCCTAGCCGTTTGCCAAGTTGGGTTTGGGTTCCCGACACCGCCGCCACCGACGCCTCTAGGCAGCAGAGCGCGGTGGATAGGCGGCGCCGGCGAAACGGGCGTCGGGCACACGGGCGCAAGAGGAGATGTGTTGAGCTGGGGTCGGAGAACTTTTTTATTAATTAACCTTTTTTAAAATTTTATTTTAAAGTTAACCCTCGACGAACTTTATTTCCAATTCTGACCACTTCGTCGCACCATCACCCGTGACGTGACAAAACAATATTGTCACGTCATAGGATAAGTTCGCTAAAATGGCACTTTTTATCACGCCACTGGTCGTGGCGTGACCAAACAACACTGTCACGCCACTAGTAGTGGTGTGACAAGAGCTTGTCCAAATACGGAATGACGTGACAGCGTTGTTTTATCACGCCACAGGTGATAGCGTAACCAAAGATATCAGAATTAGAAATAAAGTTCGTCGGGGTTAACTTTAAAATAAAATTAAAAAAAGGTTAATTAATAATAAAAAAATCTGGGTCGGATAGGGCTCTGATCTACCCCCCCTCTTATCCCACAAAACCATCCAGGCCGCCTGCGCACTGGTGCGCCAGATCCGACGATGCACAAAATGACCCCATGGTCCCCATCGACCTTTGACAACGAGATATTGTTGGGTAGTGCCAGTTGAATGAATTGGGGAAGGGATAGGCATGGGTAGCGTGTTAAAATGGCTTAGGGTATATAAACATATGGGACATGCTATGGATCTTACGTCTGATACGAACCAAAACGTCGGAGTCTCGTCACTCACGATGCTACACGAACCGAAGGCTCAGAAGCCTTGTCACTCCCAAAGTCCTAAGCGCTGCTTCTGCTTTCTCTTTCCCCATGCTTCTATCCTCCCATTTCCTGTTCTACAAGCTATACCGCTCCTTCGAGTGCGCCCCCATCCCCAAAGCCCCTCTTTCTAGCGCTAGCGCCTCCCCACTCCTGGCAACCCCCATTCCCTGGCGCTCCCATCCCCCTCACCAATTGAACTCCACCGCCGGTTGCATCCTTTGCGAGCACTTGCGGCATCCTCAGCTCCCCCAATCTCCCCGAAGCCCACCCTCATTGCAAACCTCCCACGTCCCACCCAATCTCCCCTAATCTTTCCCAATCTCACCTTCCCAACTCACCACCCCAATCTTCCCTTCCGTGCTTCCCTTCCCGTTCACTGTAGCACACATTTACAACACTCAATCTCTCCCAATCTTTGTCTCCCCTTCCCTGCTACATATTGCTAGTGGTGGTGAGCACCACGGATACGGGTGACCACCGTAGCTGCCTTCCTCACCGTAGCGCACGCCATTAGCATGGTGTGACCACCAACGGCGCCGCAGAGGTGCCCAAGTCCTCGGCTATCGTCAAGCTGAACGCTGCCTTCCTCGCCTTCTACGAGTTCATAGGTGGGTGTCGCCTCATCCTCCTCTAAGCTCCTAGTTGGGCGCCGCCACTTCCTCCTAGCTGACCGGTTAGTATCATCTGTTTTGTTGTAGCAATGGAAATTTTTTGTTGCAATAGGTGATTTGAAATGTTGGTACTATATCTTTTGGATGTTGCAGTAGCAGATTCTTGGGAATTATTACATGGTGATCGTCCCTGCAAAAATTTGTTGCAATTCATTGAAAAGTTTGTTGCACCAATCATCCTCCAAGCCCGCAGCTTTCACCATTTGATTGTGGCTTCTTTGAACTTCTTTAATATGTTGTGATCGTTGAAAAAATGTTGCGACCGTTGGAAAAAAAATGTTGCACATGTTCTTCATTTTTGTTGCACAATTTATTTTTGTTGCATCAAGCACATGGCCATGTTGCGTTTGTGAAATCAAAATGTTTCATAAGTAAATTTAAATATTGTAAATTTCTTGATATTGACCATGTTATGTTGCATCTTTGTCGGCCAGATCTTGATTTCGTTTTGCTTCTCCCGGTCGATCGACTCGAATCTTTTCTCTACCCCTGGCCTCTCACTTCATTTCGTTCTTCCTCTGTACCCTCGCTTGAATGAAGACAACCGATCAATTTGCATATTTGTTACACGTATGGAATTTTTTTTGTTGCAAACATTGTGTCCATATGTTGTGTCGGAGAGTATGATGGGAAGCTTCCTATCGTACGTCCGAGTGCTAGTTGCGACCTAAATATATATAGTATTTGGTTAAGTTCCAACTATTAGACTCTGTTTGGAACACAGAAATTTTACAAAAAAAATAAAATCCTGCAGTAATAAAAAAAGTACCCGCGTTCCAAACAGACCTTAGCATACGAGAAAAAAAACTACCTTAAAGTATGAGTTCAGGAAAAAAACATTCTATTACAAAAAAATCCACGTTTCCTACACAAAACAACCACTGAGATCGCCATATTGTGTATTACAAGAAATTTCCGATACGATCTAGAATTCAAGGGTTAGGAGCTACGTACAGAATGGGTTAAGAAGCTAATGCATGTGACCATCTCAGGCACCAGTGGTCTAGTGGTAGAATAGTACCCTGCCACGGTACAGACCCGGGTTCGATTCCCGGCTGGTGCAAAATAAGTCTTTTTTTCCCGTCCATGCATGCACCTCGCCGTCCCTTCAGCAAGAAGCTTATGAGTTTACAGGGAAACCACAGATGGAGCGAAGGCTATCAACAATGGAACCTATCTTTTTTTTAGAGAATGCCGGTAATTTACTGATCATAAAATATCATAACAAAGAGTCTTCCAGATACACTCCGGTACATCATTACGAATAAAAAAGCTAACAAAGTACTCATAGGATCTAACTAGAGTATGTGCTGCTACATTCACCACACGACTAATACGATGAAAAAACAACCAAGGAAAATCCCTCTGTCATAAATTTGATATCAGAGATAACCGCACCAACAAAGAACAGATCTAGCATCGACAAATTTAACCGTTGCACCACAAACAAGCAGTCAGAAGTAAGGATGAAATTTTGATATCCTTCATCACGAGCGAGGGCTATTGCACCGCGAAACGCCAATGCTTCTGCTAACTCTGGCGCAGTGATTCCATCAAGGCGCTCGTTGCAGGCAACCAAACATTCACCAATGTAGTTTCAGGCTACCACGCCAACCCCCATCCGATGAGAAAAAGGCAAACAGTGTTGCATCGATATTAATAAGGATCGTACCTGCCGGCGGCGGAATCCATTTAGAGACTAAATGCGAGGACTCACGCCTATGACTTGGATCCGGATTGAAGATATGCAATACTATCAACTCAACATAAGTTTTAACTTTCGCAGCCACCTTTCGAGGATTCAACAAATCTTCATCGTTTCGTGCACCATTACAGGCCTCCCAAATATACTTCAGAGTAACAACAAGAACCGTTGCCTCCCTAACCGAGGAACGTACCAGAAAATCGAATTGCTACTGCTTAGCATAATTCAACGTCTTGCGGCAGAGATAAAAGCCATACTCCAATTCCACTTCACGCCAAATTTCACGGGCAAACTGGCAGAATAGAAAGGAATGTTCGATACGCTCCTCCCTCCCACAGAAGACACATGTATCATTCACTTATGCCTCTATTTCAGTTGGAAACCACACGAGAAGCAGTTATGTGTGAAACGCCACAATAGAATTTTCATCTTGTTCGGTGTCTTTATAGCCCAGATTGACTTCCAATGTTTTTCATCCGCATCGTACGCTGAGGAGAGGCCACGCCCAGAGCTACTTCGAGAGGAATAAAAGTCCTCTATCAGAGCTAAAAAATATGCAGAACATACTATGTAAGACCCATGTCTTGTATATGGCCATGAAACAAAATCCTCACTACCTTGCCTACTAATGGGCAACTGAATAATTTGATCAGCAACCATCTCAAGGAAGATAGAACGAATCAGATCAACATCCCAAGAACCATACTCCTCCTGTATAAGAAAATCAAATGTATGATCCGCAGGTAGGGGCACCAGCGGTTGAACCAGATTGGGTGTATTGCCAGGTATCCAATTATCAGATAAGATTTTAATACTTTTGCCATTACCGACTCCCCATCGTACACCCTTCTGCAGCAATTGCTTTCCAAAGCAGATACTATCTTGGTTGAGGTGCATCCCAAAAATCACAGCTATGAAAGTAACGACCCTTCAACACCTTAACACAAAACGACCCCAGCTCCGTCATTAGCCGCCAGCCCTGATGACCTAATGTGGCTTGATTGAAGAGCACAAAATCACGAAAGTTCATGCCTACCAAAGCTTTAGGTATAGACAGCCAGTCCTATGAGCACCAATGTATTTTCTTCTTGCCGTTCTCAACACTCCATTAGTGATTAGCGATGGAGGTTTTTATTTTCTCACACGTCGAGACTGCAGCTAAAAACAGCTCATAACATAAATAGGAATAGCCTAGATCACCGATTGTAACATGACTACTTTCCCGCCCGTGACAATGGTACCTATCTGTGCATGGGATGCTGCAGTCCCAGCAAACTTCAAATGCTTTGGTGCTTCAGCTCGGTCGAAGTAGAACGCCCCTGGGACTATCTTCTCCGTGGGTTGCAAAGCCAACCAGATCACTGTATCTGCCCCTTCGTCGTTTGCAATAATGACAATTTTATTACACCAAGAGGTAAACCGCAAGTTAGCAGGTTGGTATTTTCAAAACATAAATGGACCAAGAGGGGCAATTAGGACAGCAGAAATCCTACTCCTCTGAAAGTCCAGGCAAACTCTTGGCGACTCCAGGCGTAAGCCCATCCTGGATGCATTGAATAGAAACCGACTCCCTTGTTGCTGTATTTCTCAGCCCACCATTGAGTGAGTGCAACCTGAGGGAAGTTCCGACATCATATCAATTTCTCGCTCTCATGTAGACTTGGGTAGAGAGAGTGCGAGACTTCGAGGTTCACAAACCTGAACTCTCTTGTTTCGAGCATATTGCTGTGTCCCATCGAAGTTGCTTTGGCTGAACTTCGAAGCAAAAATAAAAGATGTACTTTTCACAGACCAGTTCATTTTCAGTGACGAAAAAAAAACTGAACTATTCCACGGTTTCTGTAGCTCTTGGCAAACCGCCACCCCCGGGACTTCAGGCTAAGGGTTAGGTTTTCTTTTCCACATTCTGTTTCCATGCAAAAAGAAAAAGGCACAGAGAAAAAAAGATTACCTGTGAATCCTTGTTCAATGGCTCAGAGCATCAAGTGCTGCTTTTTTCAACAATGGCATCACTAGCTCTGTTAAAGTGTATGTTGCTGCTTCATTCATAGCAAAATTGAGCTCCAACCTGTTTTTAAAAAGAAAAGGAACACAAAATTTCCAATTGTAAAAGTTAGCAGGATAAATGATGGATGTATAGGATTTATAAATGGGCAGATCAGTTTGAGGATAATCAGGGGAAAAATAAATAAGAATACTACATTACAGAGTATCACACACCCTTCTGGTGTAGTCACACGCTTCTGCTCTAGTAAGCCAGCATTGTTAACCTACAATAACAAACTATCTGTTATATCTGTTTATTCCAACATGTAGTTAATGTAATTCTAGAGAAACATCATTGAATTATCTGGTTATAACGGAAATTAAAAAAGAAACTGCAGCCAGAGACAAGAAACACAAAGTACAAATATTTTGAAGCAGCAAAGCTCACCAGGACATGGAGTGGTTTGTCCATTGAAGAGAATTTTGTTGCAAATGATTTGACTTCAATAGATGAAAGGTCACATATCTGCGGCACGGTAATAATTGAAGTGTTAGTTCGCCCATAATTACCATAGAACGTCAACAAGAGTTGAATCTTGCAAATTAACATGGAGGAAAAATCAGGGTTGAAGTATCATACCTCTATATGAACATTCATATTGCCAGTTTTGGATCTTATTTGATTGAGAGAAGTCTGTCACCTTTCCTTGTTACGACAAAGCATATAAACAGTGGCACCACTAGAAGAATATAAACAATGTTTTTGACGACATCACATATGCGCACGTGGTGAATTGTTTTTAACTTTTTTTCGGAGCAAATTATCACAGTAAAAAGGAATAGATTCATACTGTGAAGCCAAGCCCTCAAGTGTAGCGAAACCTATGCCAGAATTTGCTCCAGTTACTACTTACTAGGCAATATTTCCCATCCAACCGGATCTGCATATTCTTCTCTCTGAATTTTTTTGCGTGTTCCCTGAGTAATTGAAGCTTCATGTGACGCCCCGCGTCATTATCCCTTAGGGTAATGACACTTAGGCATATGGATTACTATTCATTTGATCAGTACAACACTGCTTCAACGAATAGTAAGCCTTTACCAGGGTTACGCAGCAGAACAATAAGATAGAAACTGTACACTTTATTCCAGTAATTGCCACGCAGGGCTATGGTTCTTAGTACAAATATTATACAGCTACAAAAGGAAACTTCACCGCTTCTCTCGCCTGCCCTGCAACACCAGCCGCCTACTCGTCCCACGCGCCAAACAAGGCATCCACCTCGCCCTGGTCCTCGTAGCCCGCACCTTCGCCTCCTAGGTTGCTTTTGTACCTGCAAGTCCCTCGTCTCACTCGGGATAGCTCCCGGCCGGACTAAGATCTACAAAGGAGAATACTAACAAGGTTGAGTACAAATTAATGTACTCAGCAAGCATGAATAGCAAAGAATGCACTGGATGAACTATCTCTACTGTTATCACAAGTTCTACTTCATCTCATTCTGAAAATAATTTATTGAAACAATTAGGTGGCAAATTTTATTCTGAAAAGACTACTGATCACTCGGAGAGAAGAAAGACCCCTGGTGGTTCCCGTAGACTCCAATCCAGGAGACTGGCGTGAATTCATGATTTGATAGCACTGCGCAGGCTTTGTACCACTTTACTCATAGTTATTCTGAGCTCTCTATGAACCAGGTCCACCGCATTTCCTTAGATGCGATTTCGAGTTCAGAATACAAAACGTTTTTCAGGTTACGTGATTAAGTCTCCACCCCTTTACCTTCCGTCGGTGCCGATTTAATCACGCTGCTGATCTCATCATACACCGAGTTCCAGCAAGGTTGGTTGAGGCAGCTTCTATCCTGCTCTCAACACTCCACCTTAGCGCTATAGCGCCTTGGATTCCCCCACATCCGGTCTCTCCTCACGGTTCTGGGTTCCTCCGATACACACACACTCACACCTAATACATACCCAATGTGGAGAGCATAGTCACGTAACAGGGTAGCATTTTCTGCCCGTCGAAAACGGGAAAAATGGTTGGTACTGAATTTACGGCTTCAGACCGAGCAAAGTTTTGTCTGTCCTTATATTATAACCATATGTAAAAAGGGGCCCACCTCTTACCTCATCATCATCGTCGTCTTCGTGTTCCCCTGCCAAGGCCCCCTTTTACCCACCATATTAACTATCTCTTAAGCACTTTTCATTCATTCTCATTTCATTTATTTCTATCTAAATCAAAATCAATTCAGTTTTTCGGAAAACCATTTTAATGCAATACGTATAATAGTGCGAAATACGGTTTACATTTAAGATAACTATGTTGATGTTCAAGAGAATCGCTTGCCTTTGGAGTTGTAGGAAAGATTGGTGTCGATGAATTTCTGGTCCGCTGCTCCCGTCAGTGCTGGTTCATCCTCTGTAGCAATCGGCAGCACGAATAGTATAATAATTAAATACATAGTTGATTTTTGAGTGATATATAAATATATAAGTTAATGACTTCTACATGTTAGCACAAGTTAATTTAATTAAAACTTTTCTTGATCTATACCAAGTTAGCATTTCCTGATCGATCTATCGCCTAATTGCGCTACGAGATACGGCTACTACCCGATCTAGCAATTTAACGCGAGATTAATTTGGATTGGTTAACTAGACAGATTCCGATTAATCGGATTAACAAAGAAGGATTAAACAGTGACAAATAACTAATTAACAAAAGCTCAAGGAATAAACGATAATCGTAATCGAGAAATTAAAAACTACACAAACCTTAATTACCTCCTAATAAAAATCTAATTCCTAATCTACCCTACTTTCTACCCTCTCTCTCTTACTCACACTCTACCGCCCACCCAAAACACACGCACCCACACTGCTACTTTTCTCCCCAAACCAACCTTCCCTAAACACACCCACACCAACACACCGATATTCACCTTCTTCCCCAAATCTCCTCTCAACCCCCAAGCTTCCCATCCTTCCTCACACCGACGCCCACTGCCCTCGCCCACATACCACGCCGCCGCCACGGTTTGGCTCGGCGCCACTACCCCGCTCGGCCTCTCCTCGGTTTGTCGATCTGTTGAAGATTCAGAGAAATTCATAAGTTAGCAAATGAGTTGGTGTGATACACGCTCGAGATCACTCGCTACTCTTCGTTAAAGGAAGATCAACTACCTACGGACATTTTCATATTTACTATTTACGCTATATCGTTTTCATTCATTGTCGTCAGAACTTCATGGTATGAATCAATTCCGCTTTTACTTTCACTTTATGCTTTGGAATCCTTTATAAACCGTGAATGGAATGAAAATGGCATCAATACTTATGCCAAAATACTTAGTCTTTTAGTTTCTTAACCTAGCAAAGATGGCGGCTTCATTCACTTTCCCCAATCATTCGAATCGGGATCGACAATGGTATCGAGCGCATGCCGATCCTTGGAAGCGATTCGATCCAAGGACTAAGGTTAGTGATCTCGACCATCGTAAAATCCTGGTGGTTTTGGATCCAAAGACGACGGAGATCAAGAACTAGGCAAGGGTTCGGGATTTATTCCTTGGTAAAATTCCATAGCCTGATCTTGATTCTGCGAGAGAAGATGACCAGGACGGCGACCAGAACCGAAAGTGATGTGTCCGAGCTGGTTGCGGTGAGGCAGGAAACCTTGGAAGCCAAAACCAAAGTAGAATCGATGCAGCAACACCTGGGTGAACTACAGACGCAAGTAACTGGTATGCAATCACAAATGAATCGAATAGAATCTTTATTGCAAGGAATGTCTGTAACGCAACATCAACAGATGAGAAATGAAGAAGCGGCGACCGCAAAATCTCCAGCAGACCCAACCAAGATTCAAGAAAATTAGTTAGAAGCGATGAGGAGAATCAGATCCAAAGAAACTCAAAGACATATAAACAAAGACTCAAGGAGTGAATCTTAATGGCAACTATGAGTCAATTATCATCATACTTCCACCGGACAATCATGCAGACCGATGAACTGGGGTCAACATGCTTCACCTCCTCTTACGCCAGTCTCACCCACCCTGAACAACCGAAATATTACTCGAGAGTACCATCAGAGGAGATTGTGGAATCCGCACCAAGACCGAGAGGATAAATCACTTTTACAAATCTATTGCAAAGGGGCCTAGTGTAGAATTTCCGCGATTTGATGGGAATCAACCTTTGGAATGGATTAGGCAAATTGAAACATATTTTGCAATGGCTAATATACCCGACGAAGCCAAATTTGATCTAGCTCAAATGTATATGGGTGGTAGGGCTGATAATTGGATAAGAAGCACCGGACTGTTGTGGAATCCTCCCCCTTGGCAAGTCTTTTGCAGAATGGTATGTGATAGGTTTGCCCAGTACAGCGGATATGAAGTATTGGAAAATTTTCATGCAGTTAAACAATATAATTCTAGTATCTCTGACTACATAGACCGGTTTGAAGAGTTAATGGCGGCGTATAAGGGCGAAAAATCCTATGCAATGAACCATTTTTGTTAAATGCTTTATCAATGGGTTAAGAGCGTACATTAAGCACTATTTGAAACCTTTAAAACCACAAGTCTTGTGTGAAGCATATTGGATGGCTAAAGATATGGAAAAGGAAGCTGGGGCTATGTTCAGGAGGGGAATGAACAATCCATCTGCGAATGTTCAAAAGAATGCATACAATCCTCAGATCAAGGGTAAGAGTCAGATTGTACCCAATTCACAGAAGAAAGAGATGGTCAAGAAGCTCATACCCTTTTATTCCGGGAATTTGCAAATACTGTGGCGGCAAATGGTTCCTAGGCCACAAATGCAAACAATACCAGAACCTGAATCTCATGGTATCTGAAAATGAGGATAATATCCTCATCAGTACTGAAGAAAAGGAGGAACCCCCAGAATCTATGGAGTACACAGCAGAAGAGACGGAACCAGAAGGTCAACTGTTGCAAATGACAATCTCGTCTCAGGCCATTCAGGGTTCAACCAGAATAACTACCTATACTCTGATGATCAATGTTGGGGGAAAGGAAGGAGTTGCCCTATTGGATAGCGGTAGTACTCACACTTTTGTAGATCTGAGGTTTGCCCTCAAGGCTTCGTGCCAGATTAAGAACAACAACTTACAGAAGGTAATAGTGGCAGGAGGAGGCACACTTCTGACCGGCTCACATGTTCAGGACATGAACTATTGCATTAATGGGCAGGTTTTCTGCAACTCTTTTAAGATTCTCAAATTGAGGGAGTATGACGCCGTATTAGGGTGCGATTGGATGTACCAACATAGCCCTGTGAGTATAGATCTCAAGAACCGAAAACTGACCATCTTGAAGGAAGGAAAGGTTGCTATGACTTTAGATGATCAATCCATACAGGAGTCAGTAAAGCTGATGAAACCAAAGGAGTTAGATAAACTATCTTCAAAAGGAATAGTGGGATATGTAATCGAACTGCATCAAGAAAAAGAAAGAGGAACCTAGGTCATCAAACCACATTATCACAATTTGATACAATCGTACAAGGACGTTTTCAAGGAACCACAGGACCTACCTCCGGAGAGAAGCTGCGATCATACAATACCCATCAAAGAGGGATCAGAACCACCCAATGTCAGGCCTTACCGAGTCCCTCACCAGCAGAAAGAAGAAATGGAACAGCAGATACATAAACTATTAGAATCTTCACTCATTCGACCGAGTACCAGCCCGTATGCATCACCAGCTATTCTAGTCAGGAAGAAGGACAGAACATGGAGGCTTTGCATTGATTATAGAAAATTAAATTCTCAAACCATTCGAAACAAATACCCTATTCCAGTCATAGAAGACCTTCTGGATGAGCTCTACGGTGCTAGTGTGTTCAAAGAACCGATTTAAGGTCCGGTATCACCAAATTCGGATGAACAAGGAAGACATCAGTAAAACAGCTTTCAATACTTATTTGGGGCATTATGAGTACCTAGTGATGCCCTTTGGGCTCACTAACGCACCGGCGACCTTTCAATGTCTTATGAATCAAATCTTTGCTCCATACTTGAGGAAATTTCTGTTGGTATTCTTTGACGATATATTAATCTATAGTAAGGATGATGTGGATCATCAGAAACACTTACATATAGTGCTGGAACTTCTGAGAGGGCATCAACTCTTTGCCAAATTCACTAAATGTGTCATTGCAGCTCCTCAGGTCAATTTTCTTGGACATGTTATATCTGGACAGGGTGTAGCCACAGATCCCAACAAAATCAAGACTATCAATGAGTGGCCGACTCCTCAAAATGTCTCCCAATTGAGAAGTTTTCGGGTATGACCGGTATTATAGGCGGTTTATCAAAGATTACGGGTTATTTGCGCACTATTGCACGATATCTTTGAAAAAGGATGGGTTTAATCGAACGAAACGACAAGATGCGACTTTCAAAAGGCTTAAACAATGCTTGACCACGGCCCTGTGTTGTTGGCATTACCCGATTTCAAAGAACATTTACACTAGAAACCGATGCTAGTGGTAAAGGGATAGGGGGAGTGTTAATGCAGAGAGGACAACCAATTGCCTATTTCAGCAGGACATTAGGTACACGAGCTGCGGCTATGTCAACATATGACAGAGAAGCCTTGGCAATTATTGAGTCACTCAAACGATGGAGACATTACCTGTTGGGAACTCAGATTATCATCAAAACTGATCAACAAAGTCTCAAGTTTATGACTGAGCAGAAAGTTTCAGAGGGAATACAACACAAACTGATGTTGAGGTTATTAGAGTTCAATTATGTAATTGAATACAAAAAAGGGAAGGAGAATAAAGTGGCGGATGCTTTGTCAAGAAGAGGCACTCAGCTAGCAGCTATCTCTCTTGCCATACCTAGTTGGATTGAAATGGTTGAAAACAGTTATACTCAGGATAATCATTGCAAGGAATTACTGGAACAGCTATCACTAGTTCCACAGTCTAGTCCCGACTATACACTCCAGTCTAGAATTTTGAGGTATAAAGGAAGGATATATGTAGGGAACGATCAAGAATTAAGACAAAACATTATTTGCTCCTTGCATACCTCAGCTATTGGAGGGCACTCTGGAAAGGTAGCAACCTACCAAAGGATCAAAAATCTGTTTTATTGGCCCGGGATGAAGAAAGAGGTTAATACTATGGTTGAGGAATGTGCCATATGTCAACGTCAAGTCTAACACCGCTACTACCGGGGTTGTTAGAACCTTTACCCATTCCGGATATGGCGTGGACTCATATATCAATGGACTTCATTGAAGGTTTGCCAAATTCTAGAGGGAAAGAGGTGATATTGGTGGTGGTAGATCGGTTCACAAAATACGCCATTTCATTCCTCTCCCATCCCTACTCGGTGCATTCAAAGACACAAGCCTTTATCGAAAACATTTTCAAACCGCACGGGTTCCCAATTGCAATTGTCTCGAGCATCGACCGAATTTTTACTAGCAAGCTTTGGCAAGAACTGCTTAAATCCTTGAAAGTGCAATTGAGATTTAGCTCGCATACCACCCTCAAACCGACGGCAAACCGAGAGAGTCAACCAATGTGTCGAATCATATTTACGGTGTATGGCATTGCATGAGCCGAAGAAATGGGTGTCTTGGCTTCCAATGGCTGAATGGTGGTATAATACCACATTTCACACCGCACTGAAGGTATCTCCGTTTCAAGCTTTGTACGGTTTTCCTCCACCTCTCATTAGTGAGATCTCCATACCCGGACCTGAAAATGAGGCCATAAAAGATTTTCTAGAGGAGAAGCAAACTATGTTGCGAAGATTAAAGGAGAATTTGAGTCAGGCACAAGCAAGGATGAAAAAGTATGCGGATATGAAGAGAAGTGAACGACAACTCGTAGTTGGAGATATGGTCTATTTGAAAATGCAACCGTATCGCACTGCAGCGTTTGGCCTTAAGCAAGCTTTGAAGCTCACAAGCAGATTCTACGGACCTTTCAGAATCTTAGCTAAAGTGGGTAATGTAGCATACCGCTTGTTACTTCCGGATAATGTGGGTATACATCCCGTATTCCATGTTAGCCAACTCAAGTAGCATTGTGGGAAGGATGCTGTCCCAAGTTCGGACTTGCCTTTGGTAGGAGAGGATGGTAGAATCAAAACAGATCCGGCTGTGGTGCTTGAAACCAGAGCGATGCCAAGGCACAATCAATTGGTTACTCAATGGCTAATACAGTGGATCAACTTACCGAAAGAAAATGCTTCATGGGAAGATGCTGATTTTATCAAGAACACATTCCCTGAATTTTATTCGCAAACCATTCGTTCTTGGTTTCCAGATGACCAAACTTGAGGACAAGTTTGCGCTTCAGGGAAGAATTGTCGATCTACCAAGATTCGTGAGAAATTGAAGTTAGCAATTGAGTTGGTGTGGCCAAGACGGCTCGGATCACTCGCTACCTCTTCGTTAAAGGAAGATCAACGGCCTACGGACATTTTCATATTTACTATTTACGCTCATATCGTTTTCATTCATTTGTCATTCAGAACTCATGGTACAGAATCAATTCCGCTTTTACTTTCACTTTATGCTTTGGAATCCTTTATAAACCGTGAATGGAATGAAAATGGCATCAATACTTATGCCAAAATACTTAGTCTTTTAGTTTCTTAACATAGCAATGAGCGGCGTTCATTCACTTTCCCCAATCATTCAGAATCGGGATCCGACACGGTTCCCTCCCTTGCGCAAGCGTGGCTTGGCCGGTCCATGGCGCCGCCACCCGCCTCGATTCACGCCGACGCCGCGTCCTCCCTGCTCCAGACGCCCCGGCCCGGCTGAGGTCGCCCGGCTCCTCCAGGCCTCTCTCTCTGGCTCCCTCTCTCCCGGGTTGGCTCGGCTCGGTGCGGCACCGCCGCCCGTTCTGTGACCTCCTCCAAGCCCGTGCACAGTGGCTCGGCCACCCGGCTGCGGCCGCCGATCCTCGCCTCCCCCTGCTTGCTCGGCTCGGGCCAGTTTTCCTTAAATTGCTCCCTCCTCGGGCGGCAAGGCCAGCGCCTCGGCTCAGTGCTCCCTCTACTCGGTTTGCTACTGAGGCTAGTCCTCACCCTAACCTCTCCCTCTACTCCTCCCCCCTTGCTCTGAGATGCACTGAGATGATCTGAGAACTATTGATGATGGATGGATGCTGATGATCTGAAGCTATGAGAATGAGGAATGTATATGTGTGCATACTGAGGTACTACTGTGGATTACCTCCTGTTGGGTTTTAGAATGGGGGAAGGAGGATGGTAGCGTCGGCCTTGGGCTAGTGCTCTCCTCTTGTCCTCCTTGTCGGCTTGGCGGCCTGGTGGTCGCCTTGCTGCCTTGATGCCCTGCTTGTTCCACCTCCTGGCTGCCTGGCTTCTGCTCCTCCTTCTCCCTAGACCTCTTGCCTCCCTTGCGTCTTCTTGGCTTGCTAGAATGGTGATGGAATGTTTGCTGTTGGGTGATGAATGGTGAGGCTTGGAGGATGAACTTCTGCTGGGCTGTGGCTGGTCTTTGGGGAAAGAATGTGCTGCCCGGGGGAATGAACTTGCTTGGTTGGCTTTGAGCTGGGTGGCTGAACCTGGAGCTGGGGGAAAGAACTTGTGGCCTGGACTGGGGTGAATGGATGTGGTCTGGCTGGAATGGGGGAGATGAACTTGTTTGCTGCTGGGGGAATGAATGTGTTTGGCTGGATGGTGCTGGCTTTCGGCTGTGAACAAAAGGGAAGGGGGGGATTCACTTGGCTACCTCCTGCTGGGGGGAATGAACTTGCATTCGGCTGGTAAAAAGGAAATGGGGGGTTGGATGTTGGCTGGGGGCTGAACTAGCTGATCTCCTCCTTTGATGTAGTAACTTTAGTTTTAACGGCAACCCTATTCCTATTTACCTTCTATTCTTGGTTGCTCTCCATTGTGGGCTTCCCGGTTGTCGGAATTATATACTGTGGGTGCTGGATTCAGTTGCCCGATGATGTCTTGAACAGAGGGTGGAGATAAATGGGGATGCACTGTCGGATTCTAAAGTTGTTGAGGCAATTGAACTCAAGTGGGTGTTGGGCTTTATTGACGCCGGATGATGAGACCCCTGGAAGTGACAGGTACTGGAGGACCTCGGGTGGTCAGGATATCTTGGCGATCAAGGAGCCGACTAACTCTGGTTGGTCTGGGTGTCTTGATGGTCAAGGGACCAGCTACTCAGGTTGCTCCGAGTATTCCATTGCACTTCAGGAGACTGACGGCAATCCATACTTTGATAAAACTAAGGCTGGCTTCTATCTAACCATGCTGGCGGAGAATGGTATGCGTGCAGGTTCTTGGATGACAAGGATGACACCAGGGTTTGATGGTTCGACGGTCGAAGAACAAGGATACAAGGAGGGCTCGGCGATATGCAATGCAAGATGTACTTTTATTTCTTTGCAAACAAGTCTAAGTTGTAACTATTTGAATAACACTTGATGATATGAGATGATGATGCACTTCTATTGCAATGCTTACAAATGACTTAATTATCTAATGCAAATGGAAGGTGCAATCTAATTATGATTGGATGCTACTGTGCATTGATGAATGAAATTGACTAATGTACTGTATGATAAGATGGTGCACGTATGTAAACAATGCCCTAATTGAGCTATTTATCTAGTGAGAATACAAATGCACTTTAATTACCGACTTGCTTCTAATGATGAATTGAATGAATGATGAATTGATGCGACAATGACTTGCTGTCTAGAAATGCAATGCTCGCGACACGACACTCACTAAACTAATGATCGCAACACTCTCGTTAGCTTACCGCTAAGACGGGATTAACTACCGCTAATTACCGATTACTGCTACGCGATTAGGTCTAGAAAACGCGGGTCCTCACACTTCATTAGTTCAAACACGAGTAATTGAAGCTTCATTAGTTCAAACATGAAAAAGAAAGTAACTACTGTGCCAACAACTGCATCCCTTGATAGTATCAGCAACAATGCCAAACTGTGCGAAAATTGCTACCCTGCTACTTGCAAATAGCTTTCACCCCATTTTCGAACCACACAGGCTAAGATGGTTTGATAGTTTGATCCTATCTGATCCTGCAAGAACTGCGTAATCCCTTTACTTGCAATTTGCAAATAGGGGCTCTGCATCTTTGTATTACTAGTCTAGGTGTCATTAAACTACACTCTCAGCAGCTAGAAGGACGTTTGGTTATTGTTTTCACATAGTACGCTTATGGTCTTAGTCATATCTCAAGTCTCAACAATAGGCAAATCAATCGAATCCTAAAAATTGGGATTGATTCCTACGGGAGGAACAGCTCAGTTTTGCTGTGCTAAATTCAACAAAACGAACACGGTTCCTAGTTCCTACACAGCCGAGCCGGGATTGCGAGAAACTCCCATTCCACAACGAGAACACAATCGGGTGACAAAAATTGCACAAGCACCGTTTCAAAAAAGAAAAAAATTGCACAAGCTACTCAATACAAGCGGAGATTTTTGCGAGATGGCTGGGCGGAATTCGGCTTACAGGAAACCCGATTTGGTGAATTGGGTGAAGCCGTAGGGATTCGGATTCTACGCTGTTAGTAGATAACACTGTCCGTACAGTGTTCTCTGAGTATGTGTAAACAGTAATAGTGCAGTAGTGAAGGCTGCAGTGATTTTAGTGTTTCCTTCGGTGCTAGTCTGTTCATTTTGGATCGTACATTTTGGATCATACTAAGGAAACAATGCCCTAATACATATCCTCTATATTTTTCTCTTCAGATCCGTTTCGAAGCCGTAGAGCCCAAACGCCGCCGTCCTCCGTGCCTGTGCGCGCCCCAACAGGTGGGATCATGAGTCAAGCAAGAGCCGGCCTCGCTGGCCGATTCTCCGCCGCGCGAGATGGCATGGCACCTCTCCTCTCCGTCTCCGGCACGGTGCCGTTGGTGTTGGCGCAGAGCTGACCTGGGCTGGGCCGGGCTCTAATGTTGGTTGGGGCAAAATTGGGGTTGGGTTGCAAATGTATCAGGTATTCTGGTCCATGTAGGCCTATAAACGTCAGGCTACAATTCAGCCAGCTCACACATGTTTTCCCTCTGCTTAACCATGGTCTAATAACAAGCTAAGGCCGTATATTAGTAGATATGTGTAACACCCCAAAAATTGTGTCCAGAATTCCCTAGGTCAAAAAATGTGGGATTTTTAAAAATTTTATGTGTATTAACGATTTGTTGGTCTACTGCAGCACTACAAGAGATTTTATTGTGATCTCATTGTGCTATTTACTGCAACCATTACAAAAAAAAATTACTGTCAGATATGTTTTAAGTTGTTGCTTGTTGTGACCTCATGCATCGGCAGAATTGTAGGAACGTGGTCCGGTAAAAAAGTACAAACATATGAGATTCAACAGTAAAACACATTAGCACAATTACTTTCCTAATCGTTATATTTTACTGTCAAGCATATCCCGAAAACAGGCAGTAAAAAAGTTACACACATTACTGTCATATACATCATCGTTAACCGTCAAACCGGGTTGCGCGTGGGAGCGGACGTTCCGGGCCAAACGACTGTAGTTAATGGGCCAACTATATGACAATTGCTCACGCGCCCCATTCAACCTGGACTAGTCGCACGCGGTGGGCTGGCTAAGGCGTAGAATAACTATTCTACTCTCTCTCTCTCTATATATATATCATTTTTTAATATTTATATGATTTTATTTTTATTTGTTTAATACTTATATGATTTTGTTTTGTTTTTTATTTTATAAATTTATATAAATTAAATTTGATTTTTTTAATATTATATATATATTCTACGATTTTTTACCTTTTTTTCAACTTTTCATATTATATAGACTAAATAGGTTGGCATCAGACCACCGAGCTAACCATGGCCTCCGCTTTCGATGTGTCGTGTCTAGACAAGCGACTGAGCCTATGGACCAACACGGTACAATCCGATTACCTAGCTGGGCTATACCGGGTTGTGCCGTCTGTGTGGAAACCACTATTGTCGGCCCAACCTGGCCTTCAGCCTAATTGATCATCGCATACCTTAGTTACAGCGAGGAACGAAGTATTGGACTAGGAGAACTAGTGCGATTATTGAAACATGTGACTTTTCTGCTAAGTTTATGAGTTATGACTAGAGAATAATGGGAAGATATACAGGGGAAAATCGTGCAATACATACACGTATAGGGAGTATTTTATCAGTGTTATTTTTCACTACATTGTTTCTAGCTCTCGCCTGAGCTTATCTCATTTGTGAGAGGGCATATCTCATGCAAATAGGTGTATTGATGAACATACACTACTACAGAAAATGTTTATCACAAACAGTTTAAAATCATTATCACAGACGGTTTTTCTGACTTTATGAGTCATCAAAGCTATCATAGACGATTCTAAATAATAACCATCTATGGTAATCAATTATCACAGACGGTTCTTATTCAAAACTGTCTGTGATAGTTTTTCTATTGCAAAAAAAATTGAATTCTGAGCCAAACTAATCAATTGCTAGACAGTTGGACCCAAGTATCTACATATGGTTGATCATATAATCTGGAATTAAAGAAAACTCAAACCGACGGCCAGTAAAAGTCTTGAAACTTGAGGCCGTTTGAGGCCCTAAATGACCTTTTTTGGATTTTTCACTTTCCTAGAGCCTCGCTAGTGAATTTGACTTGGATTATGTATTTTTGGATTGAACTTTTCGTTAGCTTTTCAACGAGCCAAAGAACGTCGCAATCCGACTCCGTATGCAAAAGTTATGGTTGTTTTACTGGACAGTACGCGAAACAAAATTTTGTTCTAGTTCATATTTGTGGTCGGGGATGAAAACAAGTCCTAGATGAAGAGACAGACGATGGTCTGGTATTCAAAGTCAAGGATACTGAGGTGCTCGCTGTCGATGTCCATGAGGTTCATCTCAAAATCTGCAATCTTATCTTGATCTATTCATTCACACAAAAAAAAAACACAGTCACCACTAAGAGCTACCAAAAGCAAGCGATTGATCGCCATCGGTATGGGTCTCAAGTCCCTCCTCCTTCTCGTAAATCGTCAAGCGTCTCTCGCCAACCGCACTGAGAATCGAGGGTGGTCATCAGAGCTCACCGTGGGGAGGGGAGAGGGAGAGACTGATGGAAGACAAGGCGGGGTGGCTATAATATAAGGATAGCACCAAAATATTTCGTCTCCCGCACATGCGTCAAAAAAAATCGCCATCCCATACTGCGAATCACAGATGGTTTCAAACAAAAACCGTCTGTTAAGAACCGTCTGTGATACTTCACAGACGGTGTATCACAGACGGTTTTCAACATGAACCGTCTGTGATATTATTGTAATATTACAAACGGTTATTGTTAAGAATTGTCTGTGATACTTTACAGACGATTTTCAATATGAACCGTCTGTGATATTATGGTCATGACAGACGGTTTTTAGCGCAGCTAATAACACAGATGGTCGCAAAACCAAAACCGTCTGTGATTGTATTTAATACAAACAGTTTTGGTCAACCGTCTGTGATGAGACGTCTAGTATTAGTCTTTTTATAATAATGATATGGACATGGTACATTAGGACCGTCCAACACGAAATAGATGATCCAGATCTAGTGAGTTAAATCTCACCTCCCACTTCAATGAGGGGTTCGCAAAACCTCGAGCAGGGGTTTTCGCAAAACCGTGTTAAGTGAGAGGTGGAATTTGACACACTAGATCTAGACCATCCATTTTGTGTTGGACGGTCCAAATGTGCTACATCCATATGCATGAGATATGGCCTCCATTTGTGAGCGCCTAATTACGACTTTTAGACTAATTAGCATCTCTTAAAGAGCGGGTCAAGAGCCTAACGAGCTGCTCCATCAAAATACTTGCGTTAACAATCGATCGGAGGTACTACTAGCTACTTCCTGCCTTTAATAGAGGGTATACTCGCTAGCTCCATCCTCCGACCAATGCGTTGTTTGTGACTTCGATACATAAACTTCAGGTAAAGAAAGCCTTGACGTGCCTTAATTAACTGGTTCCAAACTGATGGCATAATTACAGGCAAGAAACGTACAGTAGGGTTTGGGGCTCCATGCTGCTGGCCATGGCGAAATGATAGCTAGCTATAGCTTTTGTCCAATGCAGTGCAAGCCCATTTCTTATTGCAACCAAAGCTAGCTAGCTATAGTACACATAAAGCCAAGTGGATGCGTGCAGATGCTTGCTTACCCTACAGAGCCCAAGCAGCTTACTTAACCTAGCTTAGTTAGGGAATACTAGTACTATCTATGACTACGCACCTGCCTCTCTCTCACACAAATTATACTACTAGTACTAGTACAATCTTGTAACTATATTAGGGTTGGGTTCTAGGTTTGCTCTCGCAGATTCCTCAAGTACTCGCACTAATCCTTTTCTATCCTGCTGTAGAAGATAAGAAAACCATCATCGGTTTCTTCCCAGCCTCCTTATATATATGTATTGCCACGTCGGTACAGTACTGATCATGTCGGGAGGCGATCGAGGAGGAAAAGTGGAATTAATTATGCCTGTTCCTTTGCGATTATTAGGGCCGTCCCTATAATTATAGTTAGCGCCGTTCGAGCCGCCTGCAGCACGGTGCGAGCCGCGTCGCGCTGTACTGTGTCTCCTACTGATCCTGTCGTTTTAGCGGAAATAAGGTTGCTTTTACTTGTTAAGTTGCGAGATAATTAAGTCGTTGGGGTAGTGTAATACTCCTAGCTAGTGCATGTGATGCGACCTGAGTACTGACTTGATGTGGGCTCCGTGTTCCTGAAGATACTTGTGCTGCTACAGTGCATTTTTCTGGACTTGCTTTGATATTCCTACCGTAGAAAGATGGCGATGTGCTGCAGTGGTAACACTTGGCTCTTCGTGGACTACTTGCGTTGTCCGGTACACAAGGGATCGAGGCACCGACGACTAACTTGATTGCATCGAGATTTGAGCTAGCAGCTGCCCCGTCCTCTGATAAGAGAGAGATGCTTCGCGTACGCCGAACACCCCGCCCGCCCATGTCCGGCCGCCCCCTCCTCCTCTGACTCCGCCGCTCCTGAGCGCCCTCCTCCGCGTCCGCGCCGGTGCCGCCCCCGAGCGCTTGCCTGGCTGCCACATGTGTCGTACCGCGTACGACAATTTTATCGTCGTGGGTATAGCAGATCTGTCATAATTGAGATTGGAAGAAGAGAAACACTCACCATCTGCTGCCTTGCTTGTACAAAAACGGAACGCGTTGGTAATGCTGCATTCAAGCTACAGTCAGTCCCCGTTGGTACTCGGTGCTCGATGTATGTTTGAAACATAGGAATTTCTCGAGTAACACAGATTCGGTCGTTCATGAAAGACAGAGCGATCACGAACTTTCTACGAAAGATCGACCACCGGTTATCGCTGCTACTAAACGGAACGTCTGCTCTGGAGTGCGTATTACAACGCAAGAAAGTCATATCAGACGATATCAGCATATCGGACCTTATCGGCTTTAGATTCTTATTAGATCTTATCCATCTCATGACATGACATGACATGTGACTGAATGAATATCAATTGTCGTTTTAGAATGAATCAACTATCGTTTCGCATAGTCACATATCATGATTTGAAACGAGTGGTCTAAAGTTAAGGAGATCTCATAGGATTTATTTCCTATTACAGGTTCATCTCCGATCACTCCTGCCACCGTTAACGCTGGCTGACATGCTTGCATCCTTCTACATGTTCAAGACTGTTCCACTTTACTCCTTGTACTACTCCAGTTGTTTACAGCTTCACATGGCAATGAACAAAGAGTTTTTGGCCTACATGGCAGTCCTGTTGTGTCTCACGCCGTCACATGTGTAATCCTGGTCGCCCTTAGCCTGAAATCAATATCGTCCGTACATCCACCGCCCGAACAGGCGGTGTACCGACACGTGTGTCATCCGCACGCTCACCTCCCGGACAAGCCTTGTTCGTACGCCCACCGCCTGGACAAGTCGTATACGCACACCCCCCCCCCCCACACGGCTTGTCTGGACGGGAAACGTGCGGACACGGCTTGTCCAAGCAAGAGGTGTGCGAATACGACTTGTTCGAACGGTGGGCGTACAAACAAAGCTTGTTCAAACGGTAGGCGTATGGACAACAAACGTGTCAGCACGCCACCCATCCGGACGATGGACGTGTGAACATCATTGATTCCGGGTTAAAGGTAACGGCGTCTCTTTCACTCTCTAATTGGCCGGAATAATTACTTTGATCGTTTGACCCCAAACGTTTCACAAGTGGAGCAATAAAAGTAACAACGTTACTGGTAAAAACTTTGCATCAAATCTCGTGCCAGCACAGCGTCGTGTCAAACCGATAGGGGTATGGGGGCGAGGCGCCGTTGTCCCTCTTTCCTCGGGCGGGAGCACAGTAACTGGTAGTAACGGTGCGTTTGGTTGGTAGGATAAGATTGAATGAGATGGGATGGTACAGGTAGGATGGGATCGTCTTGGATGAGATGATACAAGTATGCTGTTTGGTTGGTGGGATAGGATGATACATGATTTTGTTTGGTTGGTGGGATAGGATGGTTCTGGTTGGTTCAAGATGGTGTTTGGTTTGATGAATGAGGTTGTATTTGGATTGCACTAAACTTTGGGATGTTATGACATGTGGGGCCCGCATGATATTTTTTGCACTAAAATATGCCAAGAGTGGTCTTGTTTTGTTGATTAAATGACAAGGAACACAATGGTTCAATCGGATCGCAAATCAGATACTCAGTTTAGGAAATATGGTCATTTGAAGCTCGTAAATCAAACTATTTTTTCCGTGCGCGCCTTGGAATTCGAGTGAACGCGTTGACAAGGATTAAAACTTCTATGTATTAATTTAATACATAAAAGACCATACGTCTTCATGGTCGTAACCCCTAAGGCTAACGACCTCACTGGTCATAAGGATTCCAAAGGTTACACGATGGGTACCCTGGTCGAACTAGGTTTCGACCAGGTAGCTGCTCAGAAAAGCTATGAACTGGCACCCTCAATCAAATGATGAATGGAATTTGGAGCCAAATTCACCAATTCCACCCCGTAGAATTCAAGAACACGGAGAAAGAATTTGTGTACCGGCAATCTCAGTCCACATTCGATGTAGGCAAGGAAAACAGGGATTTCTCCATCTTCGTGGCTTGGAAAATGCTCTCCAAATGCTGGTCTCCATCTGATCAAATTCTTGTTCGGGAGTATCCCAACCTTCTCCAATGCCTCAAGCTTTTTCTTGCTCAATTCCGAAGGCAACCACTTTGTGATCTGCTCCGACATGATGAAAATCTTCAAGGATGAGTAATGTTCGTAGGAGATTTTTTGTGGACGGAAGAACAAGAAAAAAGGGCTAAAGATTTTTTTTTCTTGGCAAAGGAGATCAGAAAGGGGGATCTGGAAGCATAAAGAGTCCAAAAGGTCTAGCGATGGGGATTTTATAGTTTCAGATCTTTAAATTACGATCAGAAGTTATCCATAAAAATCTGAACGGCAAAAAGCTTCTTTTCCGCCCATCGGACAGAGAAACTCTCCAGTTCCCAAGGCAAGTTCTCAACTTTAAAATGAACGCAAACCACCTCGAATGTCACGACATTAAATGGGGGTCTGCCCGATACAGATTCATCGAAGAAGGTGTTCACACGACAGGTTCATTTAAAAGTTCGGGGGCTAGCTGACGAGGATTAAAACCTCTATGTATTAATTTAATGCATAAAAGATCATACGTCTTCATGGTCGTAACCCCTAAGGCTAACGACCTCACTGGTCGTAAGGATTCCAGATGTTACACGATGGGTACCTCGTCGAACTAGGCTTCACCGTAGTCGCTTCGGAAAAGTCGTGAATCGCACCTCAATCGAATGATGAATGGAACACGTGCAAAACGTTCTGTACCATACGATGATATACAAAACACTGACGATAAACCACCTTACAGTTAAGAGTCTCACAAATACTTAACCGCAAGGCAGTTAGCACATTGTTAACTACCTTAAACCTCCGACCAGTTGTAACGTTTCATCAGGGACGTCTTCTCCAGGAATAACTGTCGCCTCTTCGAGAGTTATTTAATGGTGGAACGCAGAAGACAGAGAGACACAACAGCGAACAACAAAAGGCAACACAGAAGTCGAAGCAGTAGTATTCAATACATTCAGTGTGATTAGAGATAGTCCCTAGTAAAGTCTTGTAATCCCAGTTCATATTAATAAAGAGCAGTCCTCATTCTCTTCCAGGATACTCCACGTCATTTTCCTCTTTTTATTTTCATAAGATCGGCGATTCGATCGTCGATAGGCGTGGTTCAGGATTTTTTTCCCGAACGAGATGATACAGCATAAACATGGAATATTCTCATTTCTTGAACCATCTCATCCCGAATAGTTTGGTTCCATTCAACCAACCAAACACTTGAACGAGCTCATTTCCCGTACCGGATGGTTCAGGACCAAATGATTCAACGAACCAAACGCACCCTAAGTAAGAGCATGACTTCCTTGTATCGACAAAACTAAATACAAATTCTATAATGACTTATCTTTTAAGAGCATCTTTAGTGTATTGAACCGATGTCGATTCAAAGTCATGCCTAGGGATGGCAATTGTGCCCGATTACCCGCGTACCCGCGGGCAAATACCCTAATAGAGGTGGGTATGGGCGTCCTGCTTTGCCCACGGGTATAAAAACGGGCATAATTTCTTACCCATCGGGTAAACGGGCGCGGGCATGGGTAAGCTCCACCCGTATCCGCTTCGCCCGATTACCCACCATATAAAAGGAAAAAACCCTAACCTGCTGGTTTCACACCCCCGCTGCCCACTCCTACTTCAAGTTCCAGCCGCCATCGCTCTCCCCCAAATCCCTAATCCCTCATTTCCTCCT
Source organism: Phyllostachys edulis (assembly GCA_036346405.1). NCBI lineage: Eukaryota > Viridiplantae > Streptophyta > Magnoliopsida > Poales > Poaceae > Phyllostachys > Phyllostachys edulis. The sequence goes on along the minus strand of CM070555.1, from coordinate 35,259,103 downwards.
CCCACCAGAGACCAGACTCCTCAGTAGTCAGTCCTCACTCCTCCCACCAGATCTCCTCCTCCTAGGCTCCCGGACTCCCGGTCCCGGCCGCCGCCCTCCTCCCTGTCCCGCCTGCCGCGCCTCCTCCCGGTCCCAGCCGCCGCGCCTCCTCCACCAGAACCAGATCTCCTCCTCCCAGGCTCCCGGACTCCCGGTCCCGGCGCCTCCTCCTCCCTGTCCCGGCCCCCTCCAGTCCCGGCCAGTCCTTGGCCCGGTCCGCCTCCTCCTCCCGTCCTTGCGGCCTCCGGCCAGCAATAAGGTCGGCTCCATCTCATATTTGTAGTTTACATTTCTTCTATGGATAGTTGTAGTTTCTGTGAGTGTGACCTGATTGCTACTTGCCTTAAAATCTTCTAGCAATAGAACTGGAGATACAGAAAACATCTAATGTGTGTGTAAGGTTGTAGGCTAGTAGCTCTATGATCAGTGAAGTTTAATTTCCATTGTCAGCCTTTATCAGTTCTGATGTGATTCTTCAGAATTTTTATCGACAGTTCTCGCCTAAACATTGCAAAGATATTTTGTCGCCTGAGCCATGAAGATTAATTCAAGATGAACAAAAACTGGTTAAGAACCATGATTCAGGCCGGCCAGCTCTACTGCTCTATGTTCACAGCCGCAAGATTTAATTTAAAAAGCCTAATGAACTACGCTTGCTTTGGACAAATTGTTCATTGATTCGTTCTATGTTAATAGACGAACATGACGTGGTTAGGTGGATTCAAGTTTACTATAAATCTAGATCCGGTGAATCCACGAGCTATCCACTCCCATAACATGGTTGGTGGTATTTCAAACCCCGATCGACTTACAGCGAGACCATCCAAATGTGCCTAAATAAATAGATTTCTGTATGTCTTCTTGTTGTATGGCTGATGTTTGTAAATCGTTGGTTTTGTTCAATAGATTAATCGTTAATTTATAATGAAACTTCCGAAAGAACCCTTGTAGTGACATTTTAGGCACACGGTGGGTCAGGTTGATTTTAGCAAGACAGTTGGATACTGGCAGCAAGACAAGTGGACTAGTTGTTTCCCTGTCAAGTGGCACATTGTAAAGGATATTCCCAACAACTTGTTGAAGCACATCATTCTCGAGTATAATGAAAACAAACCAGTGACAAACAGCAGAGATACGCAGGAGGTGAGACTAGTGGCTTTCAATTCTTCCATTTTTGACACAATTTCATTTTCTCAGAAGTTTCATGGTGCTACACCGCAGCAGATTTTTTCCAGATCGAAGCCTATCGTGCACATCGCTATGCATTAAATCGTTAAATATTATGTTCAACAACTTTGCATTTTGAACTCTTTTAATCCCGCCTCAATGGTTTTTCCCATACCTTCTTGTGGTGGCTGCAGTTAAGCTTGATCAAGTTCTTCGGATGCTAAAGATTTTCAAGGACCATGTCTCGCAAAACATCCATCTTGGATGACTCGCTTTTATGATAACCGTGAGAAGATAATGCAAGAGAAGAAATCACAAATGCAAAGATCCATCAAGAAGGTAAAGAACCATCAAGATGTGCATTTATCGGCGCCTAACTTGGTGTGAACCTCTTAGAAATTAGACCTACTTAAAACTAGCTCTTTGTGTTAGTTTATGTCTTAAGTATGCTATTTTATATGTGCCTAGTTTTGTGGTGTGAATAGTGAGTACAAGCCGGTAGTTGAGAATTCTTTTTATCCATTGTCCATGTAAAATGTAAGAATCAACCAGTCCACTTGTTAGTTTATACCCGCGGGCGATGGGTACCCACGGGCGGCATTGTTCGTGGGTAAACGGGCATGCTCATGGCGACGGTACCATGGGCGCGGGTATGGGCGAGGTTCTTCGCCCGTCATCCTTCGCAGGCATGCCCGTGAGGGGAAATAGGGGTCGCGGGCATGGGTATGGGCGAGCACTACCCGTACCCGCCGCGCCCGATTGACATCCCTAGTCATGCCACGTAAGTACTCTAGAAACTGAGCATATTTTTCTCTAATGTATTGAACCGATTCCTACTCATAACTGGGACCCACGTTACATTAAAAAACCACAAAATAATGAAATCATCTCTCAATCGCACTCTCTGCTATGTAGTTGTTTAATGCTCATATGAGTTGTTTAATGATTTGAATCGACTCCTAAGAGCATGTACAATGGGCTTATGTCAACCGTCTATAGTCATTGTCACGTAAGATTTTTGCTGACGTGAATGAAAGAGAATGAAGAGAGAGAAAGATGATGTCTACAATCCTGTAGTCGACTATAGCACAATAAACAAGAAAAGCATTAAAAGATTGTGTGTTCTATAGAGACAACTAAAAAGACAGCAGTCGCCTATACCATTGTATGAGCTATCTTTAGTGCTGTTTACAAGTGACATAGATAGTTGTTATAAACAACAGCTGTCTATACCATTGTACATGCTCTAAGTTTGTCTCTATAGATCCCATAATATTTTAATTATTTAATGAAAACATTGTTTGTTATCGACAAATAACCCATACGAAAGTGTTTTGTGCTGTCTATTACATCATCTACACAAATTCAATGATCACAACAATTGACTTAAACTTAAGAAAATTTTAGACGACTTAGAAATAGCAAATCGTATGCTTAAATAGGTGTTTAGAAGGAGGAGGGCATCCGACATCGTTAAGCAGCTATTGAAGGACTTAACCCTCCGATGCAAACATATTCTCCCACAAACTCGCAACCACATATCAAGCACCAATGTTTCAAACTAAACATAGTAGCTTAGGTTTTGATTTTTGAAATGTTCTCCCTTCGGCGTGGTAGGAAAACTACCTCTAACGCCTGCTAAGTTGAAGTATTTGAGATGCCTAACAAATTGCTCCGCTAGTGTTGACGTCTTCTTGTGGAAACCAGTTCACATTTGGTTCGTATAATGGCACACCATTGTCAGGATGACGATGTCAACATGGAGGAACAGAATGGAGGTAAAAGCAGTGGTAAATGAGAAGGACAACGCTTCGGCTTGTGCATCCGACGGCTCAAGTAGCATGGGACGCTAGCAACTAAAGCCCACGGCTCATGACTCGACAATGTTATGACACATGCGTCGAGTGAGTTGAAAAGATCAGCAGTTTAGCTGACCGGTATTCTTCGACTACAAGTATTCTCCACCACTCGTGGCCTGTAAACCTACATTTATCCTTGACCTCTTTCTCATCCTCACATTTAGTCGACGCACATTGCTCCTTTCTTTTTTCTCACGCTCATGCTTGCTTCTCTGATTTTTCTGGCTTCTCTTATTGCTCTCCAGCTAAAGTTCAACTCGTGCGGCATGGGTGATGGCGGTGAGGCTTCCCAAGAGCTACGGTGTCGGAGTAGAAAGTATGAGCATCACCGTTTCCTTCTCCAAGCTCACAAGTGGGCACTGCCGCATCCTCCTTTGAGTTCCCAGGTGGGCGCTACCGCTTCCTCCTCTGAGCTCCGAGGTGGGAGCAGCTGCTTGCACTAGGCAAAAACGCCTAGTGTCTGCCCGAACATGCCGCCGTAGCCATCCGAGGTCGAGACTGGTTCGTGTCTTGTGTTTGTTGCAGTCGTTTGCTTACTTTGTTGCAACAATTAGTTCGAAATGTTGCATGAAGTATTTTTTTTTTGTTGTGATGTTGTTTGCATCAAATGTTGTGGCAAGATGTCCTTATTACAATTGTGTTTTTGATTTATTGCACAAGAGTAAACTTTTGTTACGGTAGGGATATCTATTTGTTGCACCGAGGAATCCATTCTTGTTGCTTCGAGTGGAAATTTGTTACATTTTTGTTGCATCGGATAGGTATTTTGTTGCAGATTTACTAAATAATTGTTGCGTCTCATCGATTTTTGTTGCATCCAATCAAATGACTAAGATCAACCATTTTAAGTCAGATCCGACATCTGAGAGGGGCATACAATGAGAAGTCTTCCATCATACGTCCGAGCGTTAGTCTGTCCCAAATGAAAAGCGCAACAAGATAGGATTAATGCAAGTAGATTATACGCTGGAATACATGATCGCGACAATAAAAGACTATTTGGCACGTTCAGTTCCACATGAATTTCACAGCAACTTCGCAAAAAGGGATAATTTATTGGGAAACAGTAATACTCAGACGTCCAAAGCATCACTTTTTTTGAACGCGTCTCATCCACTCATTCCTACTCACTCCTATCCAGTCAGCTCTTATCCCCATCGTTCTCTTCCTTCGCTTCTCATCCACCACACTGCCTCTTCGTTCTCTTCGCTTCTCATCGCTCTCTTCGCTTGCTCGCCTCCGCCCACGCAGACTCCCTCCGCATCCGCTGTTGCGCCGACTCGCCGTCTCTCACCTCACCGTGCGCCCGTCCTCCTCACCATCATTGTCAGCCCAAGGCCATCCACGCCGCCCCCCATCCACCACAACAGATTCCTCCCTCTGTCCCCTCACCGCTTCTCAAGACCACCACCGCCAGAGCTCGCTTCGATAAGGGCTCCACGGTCGGCGCCCTCCGTCTCTTTGTCTCCTCGTCGGTGCGGTTCATCCATGTCGGGACCTCGAGTAGCAACCCCGGGATCCTCTGTGCACTCTGGACCAGTCCCAAGATCAGTGGCTGGTCCGCATAGTTTCAACAACGATGTCATCATAACCATACAACAAACTATAGAAGAACCAAACAAATTAACGATAATAATAGCAAAAAACCTCATGGTCAAGTTCTTACAAAGTTGCCATGCAGGGCTTACAATAAAAGAGCTCGCAGCGGAAAAGCAAAAGAACACGTAAAGGCCATTCGACGTGCCCACAAGCAATCGAGTGGAGGACGTCTCCTAGCACGTTTAGTCTTCGAAGACATCCTCTTCAAAGAGGTCGAAACTCTCTGGGTCCTCTTCAGCGACTGATCAACCAGAGGGTATAAAGCCATGAGTACTTTGAATATACTCGGCAAGCCGTAGGGAAATGTATGCAAATAGTATTCATGTCAGGCTTGACAAGGATAGCTTTATGGTTACTTTGCAGAAAGCAGCATTTACTGGAAATACAATAAGTAGATTGCAAAGCACAAGTTGAAAGACTAATACATAAATAATCAAGTTTCTTTGAAAACAACTCGTGAATACCCTGTTCACTTCCCAGACCGCTTGTGACCACCCTGATCACTACCCAGACCACTCGGAACCAACCAAGACCATATTTTATATAGAAAGTTTACCCCTTGCGTGAAATCACCAGGCATGTCCGTAACCGGGGACACGGTTATTCGAATAGTTTTACACTCTGCAGAGGTTGTATAGCTTTACCCACAAGACACGAATTCTCTAGTTTGTTTGGCATCTGTCGATACCACTGCTCACTACCTTAGGTAAGCAGTCTAGAGCATGTGACAAGGCCTTTACAAAGCTCTGTTTTCACTCGGTTTTGCCCGCTAAGATTTCGCCATTATGAACCTCCTTTTGCACCATGTGATTCCATCCGGTAACTTGGAGATCACGCCACCATGACAAAATCAAACCAAAACATTACTAATTAGTTGGTCAGGTCCACCCCATAAATGAACTTGTGGTTGCACGGTATAGCCCAGATAAATGGCTTACAAGGTTAAGTCCTTAGGAACTACCCAGGCGAGACAACCACATCCCAATGTGCTTTCTAACCCCCTTTATTGTACGATCACTTGCCCGGAGATAAAACATTTTGGGTTCAACCCAACCAAATGACCACCCTGGCCATGGCACAACATCTTTTAACACAGTGGCCGTGCCACAATTCCATAAATCATTAAGTCAAATTTATCATCAATGAATCATGTGATCGAGAGACATCGCATATCTAAAGCAGGACTAAGCAATATACACAACCATGTTGGTATCACAATAGAAATGTCCAACTAGGATTACCCAAGCTATGGTGTCCAAAGGAACATGTCAACATGTCAATCATAAGTATTCAAGGAGTCATACTGTCGAGTAGGTGTTTAGCTATTTCCCAAACCATTTTTATATAATTAGCCATGCATATTGGTATAAAACAATATAATTTTGCAAACTAGGTTCGACATGATCAAAGATCTACAACTTGCCTTCGTTGAAGAGCTGGGGTTCTTCGGTAGAGGTCGCGGATCCAAGAACTCTTTAGAGAAGCCGGAATCTACACGTGCGAAAAGAGCCAAATAAATACAACAAGTCCAAATAAAAATAAAAAAACTATCAAACTAGAACTAAAAGAAAGGCATAGAATTAGAAACGAGCACTCGGGAGGAGGTCCAACGAGTCGGGAAGAGGTCCAAATAAGAGGGGTCGAGGGAGGTCCTGAGGAGGAGGTCCTAAGGAGGTCCAACGGGTTGGAAGGAGGTCCAATGAAAGGGACGACTACTCAACGTGGTCGTAAGAGGGATACAAGATGGATACGACTATGCGACGTAGTCGCAAGGGAAAGGAAAAGAACAAGGCACGAAGAAACTCACAAGGACAGAGAGAGAGAGAGAGAGAGAGAGAAGGAGATCAGGCGCATGACCACAAGATGCGCTCCGGCGAATTCTTCTAAGCGAGGAGGTCAAGACAGCCTAGCCCAAAGAAACTCTCTGGCGACGAGGAGGCGACAACGCAGTTTCAGCGGACTCCTTGGTGTGACTTCAAGCACGGTGAAACTGGGTGAGAGCAAGAGAAAGTAGAGGTGAGGAAAAGGAGATGAAAGTGGGCTACTCAGGCTTTTATAGCCAAGGGAGACGGGGAGAGTCGTTGAGAGACTCAGAGGCACACGAGTTCAAGGGTAGGTGAAGGAGGAGATAGGAGCAGGTAAGGGAGGAGACAAGATGGGGAACAGGTACTGCAGGAGCAACAACATTTAATGCGACACGACAACACTTAATGCGCTATGACATTAGCATCAGCAGCGACGCGACGGAAGGAGGAAGAAGGTGAGCAGGGCTGACAGGTGGGGCTAGTCAAAGCTTAGGAGGGTGGTCAACCAAAGGGGAGGTCGTGACCCAAGGGTGGTCGTGACCGGTCTCTAAGACCACCCGAAGGTCTTCCAGGACCACCCAGGAGGTCTGGACGGAGGAGAGGTCCAAACGAGAGGGAGGTCTAGACTGAGAGAGAGGTCCAAACGAGAGAGAGGAGAGCTGGGCCAAGGAGAGAACAGGGCGAACAGAGATAAGGGAATTCAACACCAGAGAACTCCAACAAACTCAAATCAAACCAAACTTTGGATTAGTTGAAGTTAGATTAATTCATATTAAATCGTTGCCAATTCCGAAATCTCCTAGTTAAGCTTGAGCAATTCAACAAATCTAAATGGTTAATTTTATTTTCGAAAGTCTTAGAAAAGCCCAGAAAATTGGGATGTTACAATCCGCTAGGAGGCCGACCCAGGATGTCGACGAGATCTCCGTCTCCACTCGATCTGTGTCGTCGCCACGCCCCTTCTGATGTGTTGCGACCTTGGTAAAAAATTGTTGCAACCGTGGAAAAAATTGCTACACGAGGGAAAAATTTGTTGCATACGACGGAAAAAAAATGTTGCATACAAAATTCTGAGATGTTGCGAATTTTTTTTGATATCTTTGACGTCTCCCGATGTGTTTGTGTGCTTGATTTCTGATAGGGTGGTGTTGCTTTTTATTATGAGGATGTTTGTTTGTTTGATCATGAGATTTTGTGACAATGTTACATATGAATATCTAATATGTTGCAGCAAGTCAAAAAATGTTGCACCTGACATTTTTCTGTGTTGCATTGAGACCGTACGTTGGGAACGTCTGCGCCGTAGTAGCACCCTAATTTCTTTCTTGATCCTCCGTTTCCATATGGAGACTAATTTTGGAGGAGGCATGATCTGAATAACAAATGTTTGCTTCGGGTCTATTTGGCGAACGTTGACGCAGGGACCCGATAGCTCTAGTCGGGTCGGGTATTGTAGCCTCGACCTGAAGCAGCAATCCGGCCCACTAATCGAACGGCCCAGTATTGATCCCGTGCCCCGAGATGATGTGTCACGCGGGTGCAGTCAAAAAAGATAAAAACAACCTTAAAAAGTCATTTCAAACTAAAAATATTTCCCTCAGATGCCAGACACACCGGTCTACGAGCCAGGCCTGTCAAAAAAACATTTATTTTCAATGTTAATTCGGTCAGAATTTTTCATCATGCTCTTTTCTGATAGTACATGTCCTCCATCTTAAGCCATTATTATGTTTGTTGAGACATAATTATACTGGTATTAGTAGTAATCGTACGTTATTCCACCAACACATAATACTCCTGTTTTGAAGTATAATGTTCATTGCTATCTTTTGGTTTGGCCACTGATTTCTCAGCCATTGGACCAATATTTTTACACCTACATGGGACACTTGGTCAATTTTAAACTTCTGGTTAAGTAATTTACAGGCCAAGTTTTCGTCGGTAATTATGACCTGTTTCACACAAAGCTGAGACACCTCAACACCGAGCAGCAACATGTAAGTACAAATTGCTCCATTTTTTTTGGGTTCTTTAACCCAATTCCCCAAACCCACCCACCTCCATCACCTTGGAAAGCCCACCAACTCACCAGCACCACAGTTTTAACCCCTCATAGTCTCCTGTGCACATTTATAACCCCTCTCCTCCTTTGGATCGCATCATCTGCGACGTCATTGAGAGAGAGGAACAGTACCATGATATTAGTCTATTTCCATTCGTTGGATCAAAGGAGCAACGATGGGACGAATCGTCAGGGATAGCTATAGTAAAGTGAAATACTGTTCCATTGTTTTCGATAGGGCTAAGATGAATCTTGTTGTTCTTTTTTTTATCCAACTATCAATATCAATATTGCTGATTGCACCGTGAAGGATGCGATTCCCTCCTTTCACCCTCTTCACTCACACGCCATGGTAAAAAAAAAGAAGCGAGAAAAGAACAGTGCGAGGTAAAAAAAGAGAATGTCACAGTAAACAATCAAAGGCATCCACCACCACACCACCATGCCTAATGTGACACTTTAGACCAACCCAATGGGGTCATCAGAGAGGAGAGTTTAAAATTTTAAGCACCGTTTAAGAATCCCAAAACTTAGAAATGGGCGCTTGCCTTGCCTGTCTCTCTCTTTCTCTCTCATATTAGGCCCTTTTACTTTAAACACACTCCCCCATGAGATGAGCAGCAGCAGCCTGCCTGCCTGCTTGCCTAGCTCCCAATATCATCAAAAAATTTCCCTTCCCAAGGAATCTGACCCAGGGTGGTGTGGTTTGGCGATATTCCCAAGGAATCAGTTTTTTGGAGGGTAGATGTGGGTGCTTGGGGAGTGTGTTTTGGGATTTGCACGGTTGGGATTAACGATGGGGATATGCGGCTTTAGGCTATTGGGTGGAGGGTGTGGGCTTGGTGTTGCCAATCCCAATGAGTGCTGATGGGCTTTTTCCTGGTTATTCGGCCCATATGAATGAAGGCCCGTTGGCCCAGTAATTTGTTCTTGTAATTTCTAAAGGGGAAATGTGAAGGAAAATAAATCTCGTTTTTATATCGTACTACTATCATGTGTATGTATGGAATGCGGACGTTTTTTCTTGCTGATCAAAGCTGCCTTTTAGATTGTTGTTAACACTAAAAAGACTTAAGAACTCGAGGATCAAATGCCGTGGTCCTATGGTTAGTACACTACCCATCTTTCTGTAGAATCAATGGCTTTCTGTGCATTTGTAATAGTGGAAAGCATCAAATACTTTCTGTATGCTGCTTAACAGATACGACCCCTATTTTCCGGGATTTTTTTTTAAAATAATATTATTTTAAAAGATAATTATAAAAATAAATAGCCGTCCCATAAAATTACAAAACTAGCATCTTGTCACCAGTTCCACTGGCGATAGCTAGCTATCGTCAATTGAACTGACGACAGGGACCCTGCTGACCACCTGTCATCGGTTCAGCTTACTATTGCCAGTACAACTAGCGACAAGAAGCGAACAGTCTTCCTGTCGCCAGTTCAGACAACAGAATCCTATGTATAAAAACCTCGAAAAGTTACTCCAAATCTCATTTTAATTCTAGAAAAAAAAACAGAATAGAGGAGGAGAGGGGAAGAAGAAAGGTAGCGAAGCTCTGCTAGTTCGTCGCGAAGGAGAGAGATTGACAGAGCATCAGATTCGGTCGGCCATCTTGCAGGTATATTTTTTTTTGAAACTTTGTACAATATGTCAAATTATGTAGAATTAAGTACATCAATTGAACTGTAATGAGTAGAATTAAGTAGAATAACGAGTAGAAATATGTAGAATTAAGTACGTCATTTGAGCTGTAGCGAGTAGAAGTATGTAGAATTAAATACGTCATTTGAGCTGTAGCGAGTAGAATTAAGTAAAATAACGAGTAGAAGTATGTAGAATTAAGTACATAGAATTCAATAGAATAGCGACGTAGAATTCAGTAGATTAGATAATTGTAGTCAAACTTTGTACTACATCATTTGAGCTGTGTATAGTATAGTTCGTCGTGCACATTTTATGAATGTTACAACACTCAAACGATTTAGGATAAATCTGCAGAAATATGAAGACACCTATTACAAATATGTAAAAAATAATTCCAGCTTTATTTAGCTTCCCATTTGTGTGTGGTAATTATATTGTTTATGTCAAAAATTAATTTTAAACTAGGAAAATAGGAAAATAGGAAGAATTTTGTTTATTGTTTATATTTGCAATTAGAAAATATTTAAAAATATTATCTAAATTGGAAGACCATATTACAAATCTGTTTAAATTCTTGAGTAGCTTAATTTTGGTTTGCATTTTTGTGTGGTATATTTTGTATAAAGAATGAATTATGTTTTCAAATATGCGATCAATAGTAGAATTTTGAATATTTTGAATTTAATTTTGTAAATTTGGATACAACAAGTTCACGTTACATTCAATTAAGGTTGCTTTTTTAACCTCATTTGATTATTTTTAGAATGAACTAATCATTAAAAACTCTAATAAGTTAATGAAAATATCTTTTACCTTAGAACAACACTTAAACAGTACAAGCAAAGCAAAATAAACTATTGCAACTTAAATTAGGAACATGTGATATCAAAATTTATATGTTGATATAGTTTGTTATCAAGATCATGATCCTACCCGATCCTTACAATCATATCTGATTCTATGTGATCCTATCTTCATGATCACGTTTATATGTAATTTCAATCCATATACTGATCCATATTATTTTGGCTCCGTAGGATCATGAGATCCCACGATATGTATCGCAATTCTGATAACCTTGGTGGTCTCCGGTCCTCCATAGCTCATAGCTTGAGACACGATGAAATCCTAGTTCCCCGTTGGCTAACATAGAACTTTTTTTAATTAATTAACCTTTTTTTGAATTTTATTTTAAAGTTAACTCCCGACACACTTTATTTCCAATTCTGACCCCTTTGGTCACGCCACGGGTGTGGCGTGACAAAACAACACTGTTACGCGCCAGGATAAGTCTCCAAAATAGCATTTTTTGTCACGCCACTGGTTGAGGCGTGACCAAATAACACTGTGGCGTGACAAGAGTTTGACCAGAAATAGACTAGTGTGATAGTATTGTTTTGTCATGCCACAGGTGATGGCGTGACTGTGAGACCCCGATTTATTAGGCTCATAATACTTAGTCATCCAATTGACCCTAGTATTATCAACTAAATAAACCGTGCCTCGAGATATATGTACTTCCCAAAATGCAGTACACACAACTCATTACAAAAGGTTGCATCAATTCCATTCAAACACATAGAATGAACAAGCAACAAACCGTGGTTAATATACATAAAGGATAGTTATTACAAAAGAGAGGCCGACCGGTCAAATAACAACAAGTCTACTAAGATAACAGCGGAAGCAAAAGTGCCATAGAGATGGCCATAACAAGAGCCAACCAGTGTGCCTTAGCCCACAAGACAACTGACCGGACCGCTAAGCTAGTCGCTTTCCCAACCACTCAAGACAACATTAAAAAGTAAAGCCCTTTGGGCTCTACCTCCTCTGCAACAAAGTTATTAAGCAAAGCAAATGAGTACAAAATGTACTCGCAAGACTGACGTGTAGTATAACAGAACTATAGTTTAACTACATGCAAGCTTTATTTAAGTGGATGAGGCTTTGGACTCATTTTTAGCATAAAACAAGTTTTCATTTGCAATAATGTAATAAATTGAAAGCGATTTGACAAAGCATTTTTAATTGTTGAAGTAACAACGAGATAATAACATAATAACCACAACACGAACAACCTGGAAGTGACTAACCCATTAGCCACCACAGCAATAGCATGAATTACCCATTCATACCACCCATGTCAAGTTTTAATTAAAGGTTGTAGTCTAGTTCTCACGGGGCGTATCCGAGCGTGTCCATAACCTAGGACGAGGCTATTCGAATAGTTTTAACCCTGCAGGGGTGTACCAATGTACCCACACGTCAGACCGCCTTTTCGCCACATGATTTAGCACACTTCCTTTGGTATGCTTAAGCACGGCTAAGTCCTACGAGACATTTCCAATGGATGATGCTAATTACGAGCCGCAACCCACGGGATAAAGACACATTAGACAACCTAACCGGTCTACTAATGCTCCTCCCAACACCACACACACACATTTTATTTAAACATACCCACCGACCAGCTCATAATTAACACCTCCCAAAGTACTTAGTCAAGAGAGGTCCCATATCCCCTCGTGTGGTTAGTACGCAAATAATGCTCAAGATCAAATGGGCGTAAGTAACTCGGTCCTTATTGACTCGGCATACTACCACATTCCAAAAACCACACCATCCATCCAATATGCCCAAGTCCAAATCAAACTTTTATTTTCAGATTTTGACTTTACAAAATAACAAAGCACAAGTGCTGGACATAAAGGAGTAATAATTAGATTTGTGTGATCAAGACCATCGACTAAGTCGATGATCGCCCATTACTACCGATAACTAAGCATGTCTAAGCAGCTTGAAATCGAAAACTACTAAGTGATAAGAGCTCATCCAACGAGCTCAAACCACAGCAAATAACCTAGGCTCATGGTAGTAGAGGATAAACAATTCCTACAGATTATGCAACTATAGGCTTGCTAGCGATACTTTAACACAAAGTAGCATGCATACATACAAGTAAAACAATATATTAACCTTTAAAGTAATGGGACGATAGAGGGGATATAATCAAACTGCTTGCCTTGCTGTTGCTGGTCAAATTGTTGCTGAGGATCGCTCACGGGATCAACACACTCGTCAACACCTAATCGAAAAGACGAAAAGAATCGATAAGAACGATTTAAAACGACAAAGACAGCACAGCAAACGAACTCCAAATACTCTGAAATTTCTACAGCAGCAAGAGGATGATTTTAGGAATTTAGCAATAAGAACCAATTGATTTGGATTCTCAATGCAAAAGTTATGAGCAAAACAAATCTGCTCGACCCTAAAATACCAAACCGCCACTATTCACTAATTTAATTATTAGGCAACATTTTCTAGAAGGGTGGTGATACTGAGATTTTTACTGTAAAACCAGCACCTCATGAGATGAATAACACAATTGAGTTCATCTCATTTGGAGCTATTATGCATTTTCTATAAGTTTTCAAAAACAAGAACTTGAACAAAATTATAATGCACAAGTACTCTTTTTGACAACAGCAACATGCTCAAAACTAATTTTCACAGCAAGTTCATTAATAGAGGAAACCAACAAAGTTGGATTCACTCAAAAATAATCTACAGAGCATTACCTATGCATTTTACAAGTTAAACACTATTTTGAGTGTACATTTAAAGTTAGGTTTAAGATCTATTTGCAAAACCATGTTCTGGAGCTGAACTGGGCTCTTAACCATTTTTAGATTGGAGCCCAGGTCAAACCAGAGCTAACAAAATTTGAATCACCCTATTTGGATTTAAATTGAATTAGTTATGCAATTTTAAAGTTCATACCTTTTTCAGTTTATAATTAAGACCTCACGGGAGGTCCTAAGAACTAGAACGGATTGGGAGGACATGAGCCATAGATTTTGAATCTAACGGCTCAAGACCTCCCAGGCGATAATGCGCACACGCCATGAGGTCTAGAGGACATGGGCCGTGGATCTTGGATCCCACGGTCCTTGTCCTCCCAGCGGAAACGCGCACGCGCTCGCGCGAGATAGAGGTCGTGGCCGTTGATCTTGGATCCAACGGCTATGACCTCAAGATCTCGCATGCTTTCATGCTCTGGACCTCATCGCGCCGATCGAGAGGAGGTCGTGGCCGTTGATCTGCGAGATGGACGGCCCACGACCACGCGACCTCACGCACGCTGCTACGGACGAAGTTAATGCGCGGACAACGAGGAGGTCTCGAAAGCACTAAAGACAGCGAGAATTGTTCCAATGATTGAGCATTTATCGAGCAAATCTATGTCCTAAACCGACAATGGCACGGTCGGGATGTCCGACAAAAATTTGAGGACGTCCCACGGCTTATCGCCGGCGATTTAGGGCACGGCGGTGCACACTGAGGGCACCGTCGGGACCGCAATAGCCAGGCGCACCTAATGGGCCTAATCTCAACGGCGGCGGCGGCCTAGAGCGCCGACGAGCCGGAGAGGAGCAAGGAGACCACACGGTCAAAAGGCAAGAAGCAAAAGGAGCTCCGCAACTGCCATTCAAGCGGGTGCCCAAGAAAAGCTCCGCAACAACATACACGCGGGTGCCAGCATCTACGGGACTACCAGGAGGGTTACCTGGAGGTCGCGGAGGTGCTGAGGATGTTGGGGACGAGGAGGACCGGCGCTGGTGAAGACAACGGGTGCTCCACGACCGACAAGCTCCAAGCTCCAACTAGCCCTCACCTGAAAAGGTCAACCCCAAGTGAAGTTAGGGTTAAACTTCCAGGAAGTTAGAGGAGCAAAAATAGAGCAGAGGTTGAGCGAGAGAGCCACTGGAGCACTGTGCCACCGAGGGCTCCAAGCTTTTCAACAATGGTGGCCAAAAGGGGAGGTCAGTGGAGGAGAAAGCTCAGAAGACACAGGTGCAAGCTAGAGCTTGAAAGTGTGCCAAAGAAGCTAAGGGAGGAACCCAATGGGGGTTTTATAACTTGGAGAAGCAGGGCACAAGAGCTAGGGTGAAGCTCATGGTGAGCTTAGCCCATGGCTCGGTCCATGGCTTGGACAAGACGTGGAGTTGACATGGTGACAGGCCTGTGCAGACTGGAGAGGCGGAAGGTCGACCAAAGATTTAATGCTTGGTCGACAAATAGTCGTTGCAAGGTACACAAGTTGATAGGCACGTCTTTTTCTCTCTGCCCAGGAGCACGCATGCGTGACCGAGGAAGGAGAAGAATAGGGGAGATCGTTTTGACCGTTGGATAAGACTACGGGGAGGTCCTGGCCCTCCGATGTTATTTTTGAACCGTTATGTTTTAAGTGACTGGGAGGAGGTCCCAGCCACACGATCTTGGACAGGAAGGGAGGTCTGCTGAGCCAGGGAGTGGGTTGGGTTGGACCAGCTTTGCAAAACGGCTAGCCCAAGGAACAGTGTAAGTTCTAAAATTCAATTTTAACAGATGAGACTTTGCAGAATTATTTGAGATAGCAAATGAACTCCAAAATTTATGAAATTTTAACAGGAGCTTGCTGACATCATGATTAACCTTACATAAAACTTCCAGAGGTTATTATGCAATGCATTTTTCTCAGAAAATTCATGAAGGCTGTTCAAGGATTTGTTTTACCTCCAAAAATTATCAAACAAGTTTTATAACTCATGATATTTTTCAGAGGGGTCCCACAACATTTCTAGGACCAAGAAAAACTATTTCCAAGGGTTTGGCACAAGATTTGTGACGAATGGGAAATGAGTTTGACTTTTGGTCAACAAGAGCTTTGTGTTATTGGATTACACAACTCTTGGACAAGAATTATATGAGAGTTTTAGGGGTTTTCAAGATGTGAGAAAAAGTTTTAATTTCTACACATTTAATTATATTTGAACAAACACGTGTTTAGGTATTTGGGATGTTACAGTGACCAAAGGATCAGAATTGAAAATAAAGTGCGCCAGAGTTAACTTTAAAATAAAATTCAAAAAAAGGTTAATTAATAAAAAAAATTCGCTAACATACAAGGGCTTGCAAAAGGAGTTTCTTCTCAAAGAACAACTTAAAAAAGATTAAAAAAAAGGATTTCAAGAGAGTTACCACTTGCTATAACAAGAAAAGCCAGAATTTCAGTTTTGTTTCGGGCAACTAGTACCTGATCATTATCTTCCCAAAACACACGAGAAAAGGAAGGAAGGAAGAAATTCTTTGGTTATTAGGAAAAGAGGAAACACTAAAGCCGAGCAGCAAGTGACCAAAACTGCAATTAAACAAGTAAAAACAGTCTCCAAAAGCGACATTACTAGCGCCACCCCGCCCCGCGCCCTACCCGAGAAGGCCTCTCATAGCCAGCCGCCATTAAATACTCTCCTCCGCTCCCAAGAACTGCAGATAAGACCAAAACAACCGAGGTTTTACTAACCTGAAACGAGGGGTTTAAGCAAAGCAAATTCAAGCATAACTGAACTGAAGAGAGAGAGAGAAGAAAGAGAGCAGCGTTTCCGCTCCCGGCCTCCCTCCCTCCACTTGCGTCTTGGGTGCGGCTCAAGCGACGCCAGCTCAAAGCAAGCCTCTTCACCTCGCTGCTCCGCCCCCTCCTCCCTCCTCACATTCCACTCCCACATGCCTCGCCATCCACCACCACTTCCTCCTCCCGCTGTTGCTAATGTTCGCCACGCCTCTTCCCACTAGCAAGCGAGCGAGCTTCCCCCATGCCGTGATCGAGCTCGCGGGGCCGCTCTTGTTAAGAGAGAGAAAAAAAACGTTTGTTTTCCGTTTTCTCACGGTTTCTTGATCGCCGGAATAAGAATGGCGCACCGGCGAGCCCGGTCGTTCTTGGTGGTCGCCGCCGTGGTGGTGTTCTTGGCGGCCGCTCTCGTCGTCCGGCCGGGCGCGGCGCTGTCCCCGGACGGCAAGGCGCTGCTGTCGCTGCTCCCGGTGGCGCCGTTGCCGGTGCTGCCGTCGTGGGACCCCTCGGCCGCGACGCCCTGCTCGTGGCAGGGGGTGACGTGCTCGCCGCAGAGCCGGGTGGTGTCGCTGTCGCTGCCCAACACCTTCCTCAACCTCTCTTCCCTCCCGCCGCCGCTTGCCACGCTCTCGTCGCTGCAGCTGCTCAACCTCTCCACCTGCAACATCTCCGGGGCCATCCCGCCGTCCTACGCGTCGCTCCACGCGCTCCGCGTGCTTGACCTCTCGTTGAACGCGCTCTCCGGCGCTATCCCCGGCGAGTTCGGCGCGCTGTCGGGGCTTCAGTACCTGCTCCTCAACTCGAACCGGCTCACCGGCGCCATCCCGCGCTCCCTCGCCAACCTCTCCGCGCTTCAGGTGCTCTGCGTCCAGGACAACCTCCTCAACGGCACCATCCCGGCGTCGCTGGGCGCCCTCACCGCGCTCCAGCAGTTCCGCGTCGGCGGCAACCCGGCGTTGTCGGGGCCCATCCCGGCCTCCCTTGGCGCGCTCTCCAACCTCACCGTCTTCGGCGGCGCGGCCACCGCACTGTCCGGCCCCATTCCGGAGGAGTTCGGAAACCTCGTCAACCTCCAGACTCTGGCATTGTACGACACCAGTGTGTCCGGCCCCGTGCCTGCCGCGCTCGGCGGGTGCGTTGAGCTACGTAACCTATACCTCCACATGAACAAGCTCACCGGGCCGATACCGCCGGAGCTTGGGAGGCTGCAGAAGCTCACCAGCCTGCTCCTCTGGGGCAATGCCTTGACCGGGAAGATCCCGTCAGAGCTGTCCAACTGCACGGCAATGGTGGTGCTCGACCTGTCGGTCAACCGGCTCATCGGCGATGTGCCCGGGGCGCTCGGGAGGTTCGGCGCGCTCGAGCAGCTGCACCTATCGGACAACCAGCTCACGGGGCGCATACCGCCGGAGCTCAGCAACTGCAGCAGCCTCACCGCCCTGCAGCTCGACAAGAACGGCCTCTCGGGGGCGATACCGCAGCAGCTCGGAGAGTTGAAGGCACTGCAGGTGCTGTTCCTCTGGGGCAACGCGCTGTCCGGCACGATACCGCCGTCGCTGGGCAACTGCACCGAGCTGTACGCGCTGGACCTGTCCAAGAACAGGCTCGCCGGCGGCATCCCAGACGAGGTGTTCGAGCTTCAGAAGCTCAGCAAGCTGCTGCTGCTTGGCAACGCGCTGTCCGGGCCCCTCCCCCCTAGCGTCGCTGACTGCGTGTCATTGGTCCGGCTCCGGCTCGGCGAGAACCAGCTCGTCGGCGATATACCCCGGGAGATCGGCAAGCTGCAGAACCTGGTGTTCTTGGACCTGTACTCGAACAGGTTCACCGGCGCGCTCCCCGCCGAGCTCGCCAAGATCACGGTGCTGGAGCTGCTCGACGTGCACAACAACACCTTTACGGGAGCCATCCCGCCGCAGTTCGGGGAGCTCATGAACCTGGAGCAGCTCGACCTGAGCATGAACAACCTGACCGGCGAGATACCGGCGAGCTTTGGCAACTTCAGCTACCTCAACAAGCTCATCCTCAGCAACAACAAGCTCTCCGGCCCACTGCCGAAGTCGATTCAGAACCTGCAGAAGCTGACCATGCTGGAATTGAGCAAGAACACCTTCTCCGGCCCGATACCACCGGAGATCGGCGCGTTATCGAGCCTGAGCATCAGCCTGGACCTCAGCTCTAACAGGTTCGCCGGGGAGCTGCCGGACGAGATGTCCGGCTTGACGCAGCTGCAGTCGCTCGACCTCTCCAGCAATGGCCTGTACGGCAGCATCTCAGTGCTGGGCTCGCTCACCAGCCTGACGTCGCTCAACATTTCGTACAACAACTTCTCCGGAGCGATCCCGGTGACGCCGTTCTTCAAGACATTGTCGTCGAACTCCTACATCGACAACCCCAACATGTGCGAGTCTTTCGATGGGCACACCTGCGCGTCGGACATGGTTCGCAGGACGGCGCTGAAGACGGTCAAGACCGTGATCCTCGTCTGCGCCATTCTGGGCTCAATCACGCTGCTGATTGTCGTGGTCTGGATCCTTATCAACCGAAGCAGGAGGCTCGCGGGCGAGAAGGCGATGAGCTTGTCAGCCGCGGGGGGTGATGATTTCTCCTACCCGTGGACGTTTACGCCGTTCCAGAAGCTGAACTTCAGCGTTGATAACATCTTGGAATGTCTAAGAGATGATAATGTGATTGGCAAAGGTTGCTCAGGTGTCGTGTACAGAGCTGAAATGCCAAATGGGAATATCATCGCGGTGAAGAAGCTATGGAAATCAACACAGGAAGAGCCGATCGACGTGTTCGCCGCTGAGATTCAGATTCTGGGGCACATCAGGCACCGGAACATTGTTAAGCTGCTTGGTTACTGTTCAAACAAGTCTGTTAAGCTATTGCTCTACAACTACATCCCCAATGGCAATCTGCAGCAGCTCCTGAAGGAGAACAGGAGCTTGGACTGGGACACCCGGTACAAGATCGCTGTCGGGGCGGCGCAGGGGCTGGCCTATCTGCACCATGATTGCGTCCCGGCGATACTCCACCGGGATGTCAAGTGCAACAACATATTGCTTGATTCGAAGTATGAGGTCTACTTGGCTGACTTTGGGCTGGCCAAGCTGATGAACTCCCCCAATTATCATCACGCCATGTCGCGCATCGCCGGTTCTTATGGATACATTGCTCCAGGCAAGTGATTTCTACTACTACCATATTACATTTAGCTGTTCTAGTTCCTTCAGCATTTATCCATGTAGTCTAAAGGATCAGCAACACCAGTTAATGCCACAACTCAATGATTCTTTCGGTAATGCTGTTACCTAAGCAAGAATCTTTGGCCTGTAGTTGCTTCTAGTAATCTTAACCTGGTTCTGCATCCATGGCCATGACTTGTTGATTGTTTGTAGTTTAAGCAGGTGAAACTGATCACTCCGACTAGCTATTAATTGACCTCTTCCTTTTGTAACGAGCTTTTTACGATACACTTAATTTAATGTGCTACGATACACTCCATAAGGGGCATATATAATGGTACAAACAACTGCTGTTTATAATAACTATTCACGTCATCTGTAGACAGCACTAAATACAGCTCATACAATAGGTTATCTTTTTACATGTTTCTATAGACAGCTTCTCCATGTACAATATGTATTGTTTCCCGTGTTACAGTCGACTACTGCATGAGAGACGGTCCAATTATATATGCACTCCTTCTCTCCTCCACATCATCTTGTGTCCTACGTGTTAAGACTTACAGACAGCTGATGTCATGCCATTGTACATGCTCTAATACCCTCACAAAAACGATTTTGCTAAACAACATTCGACTGTTTTTTTTGTCAAAATAGTTGAATTTTCATTCATCCAATATATTTTGAGATTTGCACTTCTCATATGATGAATTGGGTCCAAATTTATTATGATTTTTTCTTCAGAACATAACGGGTTCACCACATTGCCGTATTTTGTTGGTATATAATTTTATTTTATTTTTTGTCTTTGTTTTTGCTTAATCTCTCAAAGTATATGTTAGCTTTTGAATCGTGTGATGGAAATATGAGTTATTAAGACTTTCGAGAATAATTACAATGACAGAATAAAAATTACATAAATAATTTATTGTAATTTATGTATAAGAAGTTGTAAATGAACTAAAATTTATTATTTTGGGCTAAGAAAACAATCGAATCTTGTATAGTTATCCCCACAAAAAATTATAAATACAAAAAAGTCTATTATATCCTTAACAAATTAATAATCAGATTTGATTTCTACCACTATATACTACCGATAGAATGTACCATAAAATTTATATTTGTTACATGGGCGCTAGTTTCTCACATTACAAGCATCATTGTCAATTGAAGCATGTTGACTTGATACTGTTGCTTCCAATGCTTAGAACAAAATTACGTTGGTTTGCTTAATTATGCAGAAGTAGCAATTAATACACAAGGCATGCATTTTGTACTATTATGGATGATTAATGTCAGGGTACAATGGTTGGCATTTTTCTCGTTTCAGAGTACGGCTACACGAGCAACATCACCGAGAAGAGCGACGTCTACAGCTACGGCGTGGTGCTCCTGGAGATCCTGAGCGGGCGGAGCGTCATCGAGCCGATGGTCGACGAGAGCCTCCACATCGTGGATTGGGCGAAGAAGAAGATGGGGAGCTACGAGCCGGCGGTGAACATCCTGGACCCGAAGCTGCGGGGCATGCCGGACCAGCTGGTCCACGAGATGCTCCAGACGCTGGGCATCGCCATCTTCTGCGTGAACCCGGCGCCGGCGGAGCGGCCCACCATGAAGGAGGTGGTGGCCTTCCTCAAGGAGGTGAAGAGCCCGCCGGAGGAGTGGGTCAAGTCGTCGCAGCAGCCGCTCATCAAGCCCGGGGGCAAGCAAGGATGACATGAACACGAACACTGCAGTAGCTTATTGCTTTTGGATTCCACTTGGTTGGACCAGAGGCAGAGCATTGTTGTAGTGGATTAATTCAGTGGTGCAGCTAGAAGAAAATGGAGGGAGACGAGATGGATGAGAGTGTGGGAAGGAGTAGTAGGATTTTGATAAAAAGTGCCTAGCTAGCTTTGGTTAGGGAATTCTTGTACAGTTCCAAATGGCGTTGCAGCTCATTTTGGCGAACTTGAATGGAAAATTTATCGGTTATCTTTCGCTCTTGCAATACATCACCTGTGCCTATTCTGTTTACTTCTTTTGATCTATGAACAAGTGTTGTAGCTGTCAAGTTGTTTAATCTTGATTTCACGTTCTAATGCGTGTAATAATTATGAAAACTGTCTATAGTACTATTTTATATCATTTATAGACAACACTAAAGATAACTCTTATAATAAGTTGTTTTTTTACATGTACCTATAAATAACTTTTTCATATATAATGTGTCTTGTATTATAGTCGACTACTGCATGAGAGACGGTCCAATTCTTTATGTCTTATCTCCTTTATTCACAGACAGCTGACATTACACTGTTATACATTCTCTTAGATACTGAAAACAACGTGTGATCACGTCATGTGGGGATCAGAACCTCTACACGGGGAGGCGGTGACAATGCAAGGACCACAACCCAACAAAAATGTCTTCGTCTTCTTCATAGTCGTTAGAGGAGGGGTGATGAGATGATCATAAATCTTTTAGAAGAGCTGTAAAAATATGTGAAGTAGCCGAAGTGGGAAACTACAAAAAATGCATCCCTAACTTTTTTTTAGGTAAAATGCATACTGTTAGAAATTAGTGTGTCTGTCACTACGTGAAAGAAAAGGTCTGCTCTTGAAGGCTAACTTTGATTCACAATCGGGGTACCCTCTCCCCCGTTAGTTAGGATGTAGTGTTGACTGTTGAAGTATATTGTTTATCTTTTCTCACCGGCTTAAGTTTTTTTGGTGAATAGATTGGTGCATATAACATAATATGATATCAGAGTCTAGAGGTCTTGAGTTCAAAATCCAGCTAAAACAATAATTTTTTTTTTTAAAAAAATTGTGAACCACTTCTAGCACCTGTCTTAAACCTGAATGAGCCTAGATGTGAGGCATTCCCTCGTCAGGTTAAGTTTTTGGATGAACTGCTTACCTAGTTGACCACTCTCGTTCTAAAGTGCATTCGAACTACTGTTAGGATTTAGAGCCCAACGTGCTAAGCAAAAGTGGATTTCGAGTCCTCTGCTCTAACCAACCAGAACCAATAAGGGATTGTGACACTGAATATCCGATTTGACACAACTAAACTTGAAACACTGCTTATCAAGTTAAGTAACGTAGATTTAGAGCCCAACACGCTAAGCAAAAGATGATTTCGAGTCCTCTGCTCTAACCAGCCAGAACCAATAAGGGGTTGTGACACTGAATAGCCGATTTGACACGGTTAGACTTGAAACGCTGCTTATCAAGTTAAGTAATGACTTGCATACAGGGTATCCCCGTCGTGCCCTAAGAGCATACTCTTCTTTCATTATCTATTATCTATGATTATTTTGCTTGGAAAATAAAAAGAGGAAGAATGCTGCAACTGCAAGTAGCTGGAAGTTGTGAACCAGTGCTGCTGTGAGCATTTGCACAAATCAGAAAGGAACTTACTGATCGCAAAGTTAACCTTTTATTAGAAAAGCTAGCCATTTTTTTTTGTTTGAAGGAGCTAGCCTAAAGGCATCTACAATAATCCGTCTCTTAACTAAGAATTTCACCTAATCTAGAGACAACATCTCGAATAATTTATTTTATCACCGTTTCCATAACTATATTATTATTATTATTATTATTATTATTATTAGCACAATCTCCTCCTCACACTCCCTCGCATTTCTCTCGTGTGATAATTTGTGTGTCCTAGTTGTCTCTTGTATAAGAGACAACACATTCTTGATCTTCACCCTCTCTCTCCAACTAAGATTTTGGGTGACGTGACAAGACAAGAGAGACTAATGAGGTGGGCACTTTTGCAGATGCCGTGACTAATTGATCGACCCAAAGTGAAGAAGGCTTAAATGAAAACGCTAATCCCTAGTCGTCGATACGCAAAGGTTGTTCATTTGGGCCAGGGCTGTACCGGCTTAGGTTGTTCATCCCTATAAGCGTACGAAGATCAGGTGAAGTATCGCAGTCTCTCTGCTGGTGCATCACCTCACATGGCATTCTCAGGTGAAATGGGTCAGCCTGGACTTATATACGGCCCCCCTCCTCCGTGCCATTCAGATTTCAGCAGCAGCAGCAGCAGCAGTAGTACTAGGGGGGCCATTGGAAACCAGCAACCGCAAGCTGCATGCTGCTGGAACGACCACCAGATTCACCATTTTGCGCTGCCTGTGATGGGAAGAGAAGAAAGACGCGGCAGTACAGTGTGCGCCAGTGCGGACAGGACCATCGCCCATGCCTTCCCCAGCTCTCCATCCGTTCCTGTGCTCCCCTGGCGGCTGGCGCCAACAGCGTCCAATCCGACTTCACGGGCACGGAATGGCATGGAAGCTCATATGGCAGCCTTGTTGTCGTCGGTCGACTCTGCCAGTGCCATGCAGATGTGTATGTGCTATACAACTATACAAGCGATCATGCGTGTCGCTGTCTGCAGACAAAAGACGCCG
The DNA here is from genome assembly GCA_036346405.1 of Phyllostachys edulis. Classification (NCBI taxonomy): domain Eukaryota; kingdom Viridiplantae; phylum Streptophyta; class Magnoliopsida; order Poales; family Poaceae; genus Phyllostachys; species Phyllostachys edulis. The sequence goes on along the minus strand of CM070555.1, from coordinate 35,234,939 downwards.
TCGATCCCCACACCGGACTCGATCCGCAGGGGTTCCGGCCGGGCTAATTTGCTTTCACTCGATCTGTCACTCACCGAATAGCCAGCGGACTAAGGTGCAGTATACGTTGTTCCTGCATGCATGTGATGTGGGTGGTGAGCTTTCCTCTCGCATAGTGTGAAAACTGATCGAATACGTATGGGTAATAGCTTTGTTATATTTATTTTTATTTTTTTCTCAGATGCAGAAATAAATATGGATACCCTGTATATAAATACGAATAATATCGAATACAAATATGGAGCGAATACAAATCGAAACAAATACGATCACGAATATTTTTCGGAACATAAAAACCCCTTAAATTGTATGTCAAAAATTAACGAAAACATATAACTAATTATTTTATCTAATCATTCATGAATTGTTAATATTTTCAGCATGTAGAGATGCCTTCTCGAGGATGAAACTTAACGAATGAGGTGTAGAATTTGGTGCTGAAATTTGTGCCATAAATTCCATGTTATTCATGTTATTGACAGTTCCTTAGCTGGAAATAATTTGCCCGAGGGATCTGATGCTGCATTGAGCCCTAGAGCCGCATTGAGCCCTGTTCCAGCATGTAAAGATGACTTCTCGAGGATGAAACTTACTTCATTTGACAAACTTATAGAAAGGACATGTAGTTCGATAAGGAATGTGAGGCGCACGGCCAGCCAATTAGCCAAGGCCAAAGGAGAAGGAGTGCTTACCTCAGTGGTGGTGGTAGGCTCCCGAAGGACGGAGGATGACATTGGTGAGTAGGCCAATGAGTCCCGGTCTCCCGAAGGCCCAAGAACTGAGTGTCGGCGTCGGCGAGAAGGGCGGGCGGAGTGCGGTGGGGTCGACAGCCGATGGTGGAGCAGTGTCGGGTGCCGGGCAGGTTGATGGCGAGCCGGTGTGCTTTCGCCGTGGGTCAATCAGGCGGAGTCGAGCGCAAGATCAAGGCGACGGCGAGGCCACGGCTGGACGATCTAGAGTTTGGACGAATGGGAATTGGATTTGGGGAATTCAGGATCGACGGAAGGATCAGAGGAAGTGAGGAAAGGAAAACCTAATGATGATGATGGGCTGGCTGGATCGGGGCGTTGGGCTGAAAAGACAGATATCGAGCCTACTTAAATTCCGGATAATCCGTATTTGTATTCGACAGATACAAGGAGTACTGTATTCGTATTCGTTTCTGACAAAAAATATGTATTTGTTTCTGATCCGAGAACTATCTGAGAAATATCCGAGTCGACACAATCCGAATTCATTTTTGTCCAGATCAATCAAAAACTATCTGATCCGTTTTCACCCCTACTCCTCCTTCATGCATGCTGGTTGTCAAAGAAGGATATACTTTACTTGTTCTGACGTGGTCACTTCTTGCGAGGGACACGGCATAGGATGTGCGATAGGAATTGTAGGCCCGAATGAGACTTGGGCCTAAGTGGGCTTGACTTGAATGGGCTATAGAATGCAGCATCCGGGCGGTTGCACAAGATCTCTCCCGTGCTTGCCTGAATTTTTTTTAATAATATTATTTTAATAGATAATTACCAAAAAAACAGACATTTTTTTTTTTTTACAAAAATGGTCCCCTATCGCCATTGAAATGACGACAGGGATCCTATCGCCCTAGAAACAGTTTAGTTGCCATTTGAATTGGCTCAATGGCGACAAGGTCCCTGCCGCCAATTCAAATGGCAACATGAGCCCATTTTTAAAATTAAATTAAATTTATAATTCTTGTATACCTTTAAATGTCCGCGCAACCGATAATTTTCGAAAAGATAAGAAAATATGAAGTAGAGAACAATTTAGGATTTTCGATCCGACTGGATATATTTGGAATGTGATTTCGTCAGCGCAACAACAAAAATAGCTCCCTTCGGCGGTGCAATATCAAAATAGCCCCATTGGGTGGCGCAATAACAAAAATAACCCCCTTCGGTGGCGCGATATAAAAAATAGCCCCCCTTCGACGGCGCAATAACAAAAATATTGAAGTGTTAATTTCTAATGCAATTGTCTGTTTGCTGAACCAATTTATTTGAGAATACCGAACGAAATCTTAGAGAGAGAATGACTTGGGAACGAAGGTGTTGCCTTTTCGCGTACAAAAAGGCTAGAAGTAGGGTGGTGTGGGGGTGTCACGATGCTGACTCCCTCACATGGTTACTTGTATACACAACAAGAACAAATAATATCGTAAACACGAGATTAGCAAAGTGTAAGTTGTACATAAAATAATATTTACATAACATTATGGATACATCTACTTGTGGGACCTCTTTGGGCGTACCCACGTGAGGCCCCTAGCTTCATCCGAGGTGGCTGCGGTCACTGGTGTGAGTACGTCAAAGGCTCTGGTGGCCTAGGTACCCTACTGACACTAGTACATACAGGCTCATCACAGACGGTTCAGAACCGTCATCACAGACGGTTTTTGAACTGTCTGAATTTGTATGTCTGTGATAACAGTCGGTTATCATAGACGGTTCAAAAACCGTATGTGATACGGTTATCACAGACGGTTTTTTATTGAAACCGTCTGTGAAGGTATAGTATCACAGACGGTTAGAAAATAGAACCGTCTGTGATATTCTATGTATCACAGACGGTTTTTAATGGAAACCATCTGTGATACTATACCTTTACAAACAGTTTCAACAAAAAACCGTCTATGATAGATCTTTATACCTAACTAATTTTAAGGTTTGTAAATAGAACCGACATACCTTCACAGACGGTTTCAACAAAAAAAACCGTCTGTGATAGTTCTATATACCTAACTTTTTTTTTAATTTTTGGCAAGCCTCAGGAATTGCTAGCTATGCCCTCTGAAAACAAGCATGCAGAAAACAGATACATCACAAATAATCAATTGTTGACAACTAAAAGTGATCATTACTCAAAATAAATTATAAAAAAAATTTGTTCGAGTATTATCGCTATAGTTACAATTGGATTACAATTGAATCAATTGTTTGCAAGTGGTTGAGAGGTGTCGACGGGGTGAAACTCTGCGTCGGCGACAGAGTGAAACTCTCCGTTGGGGTTAATGATCTGTGTCTTGATGAAGGCGCAGAGCTTCCCTCGAACGTCCGTGATCTCTTTTGCAATGAGTGTATCTGAATCTATGATCAAGTCCTGTCGCTAGCAAGAGTAAAGTGGTAAGCATATATATTTAAATTTATAATTAGGAAATAATTATTTCGAGATTGACAAACCTCGGGATCTTTCATCTTAGAAGCAATAATTTGCTGTATATGATGGCAAACGTAGAATGCACATAGTTGATCATTTTTTTTTGCTGGCAGCATTACAAAAATAGAATTACATATATAGGTATAGTCAGTTCGAGACGCATTATTACGAAGTATGATATAGGATTATTGTGTTGTAGCGCGTACCGGAAATCGTGTCCTGTGTTGCAGTGTGACGTTCGATCCCTTGTATGATCCTCCGTCGGCAACATAGGCGATGAACGACCTACATGATTCCAAAAAGTTATCCTCGGCCATTTCAAATGAAGGAAGACTACAATAGAGTTATGTATGGAGGAAATAAGCATACCTGTCGAGTATTCCTTGCACAAGGCTGAAGTCGTGCTTTTTGCTGAGTAGGGAATCAAGGTATATTACTTTGTTCCTCTTTGGTACAATGACTGTAAGGATCCAGTGGAACCTACTCATGTATGTCGCTACAGTCATTAAACCTAAGTTCGTGCTGTGTATAAAGTGCAAATAAAATTTATATAGAAGTAGTAAAGCACTTACTCCTGGTTGAAGGGCACCACTATGTAGTCCTTGTGGTCCTAACGAAGCAATGCCACCTTTATGTATTTATCGACGAAGAATATGTCTTCTTCAATGGTTTGCATAGAGACCACGTGTGGGTCGAGGAAACTCACCGGTTCGGACCATTCTTGGGCTTTTTGCATCATGTATCTATACATAAGCAATGAGTTATAATATTTATCGGTATTACGTGAATGTAGAACTTGATTGTACACACTTACAGTGTCCAACATCGTAGAAGCGAGGCGTCTAGGACAGTGAGGTTGAATAGGTCGTATGAGTCGTTGAAGCCCATGACGAAGTGACCTGACCCGTTGAAGAAATGTTTATCCGTGTATCTGATGGTGATTCCAGTATCGCACCCCTTCTCTTTGGTCTTTCGCACGTACCAGGCATGCAAAGCCTGACAACCTACTCCAGCGCGGGTAATACTATTTCGGTGGCTAACAGACTTCTGATGGAGTATTTAGAGGGCTTGGGAGGCGCCTTAATATTCATCTATTTTGATTTGGCCTTAACGACTGGCCCTCTACACGTCTTCCTGTGAGACGACTCGGGAACCGATACGGCGGCACGCTTTTGTTGTTCCTTCGGCGTCTTCTCCATGGGAACCAATGAGGTGGCCTTCTGAGGTGAAGGATGAGGTGGAGTCATCGAGAGTCCCATTGGAGAGGAATGGTCGTGTCGAGATCGTGGCACTACTAGGTCCAGGGCGATGTCCTTCTTGGGCCACTGGATAAAAGTGTGCATGGCATCCCCTAATATTCTGATGTCTTCGTTCGGGCGAATCTCCAGCGGGACGGCCATGAAATTATCATGTACCATGTCCACCTGGACCCTGGCATAATCCTGTGCCAACTGGGCACCGTGCTGCACTGTCCCTTCCTGGAATGGATACACCATCCCCCGCCTAACCTCAATAGAAATGGACATAACCATCCTCACTTGGAGCTTGTAGCGCTCCTACAAAACGATACACAATTAGCTAAGGCGTCCTATAGGTCTATCTTTGATGCATTATAGAGATGTACAGTACCTTGATGTCGTCGATAGGTAATTGGACGTTGTCATGTTCAGAATTTGGAGTGGACGCGATGCTACTCCGATGTTGAGGAGGACTGGTTCCCAAAATAACAGGGGCGGCTTTGCGACTGGCTGAGGAGTTGATTCATTTGATCCTGCAATTTTGTTATCTGCCCTTGAAATTTTGCAATAAGCACCTGTTCCAATCGGGCGTCGTGCTCGGCTTTGGATCTCTTCTTACTCCTATACGTGTCGGAGTCGTGTTGGAATCCATCACCCTAAGGTACGTAAACCCCCATGCCTCGCGTACGACCCAGGTGCTCCTTGTTTCCCAGGGATGTAGATAGTATATCTTTCTCCCTATCTGCTTGGAAGGAGCCTTGGGAAGATTTGGTAGTCAATGCATGCTGCAAGAGGTCATCATGTTATTATAAACACTATGAAGTTATGGACTTATTAACAACTAGGTAGTTCGACATATTTACCAGACGTCGGGACACTGCTTCGTCTACCGGGTTTGTGAAAGAGATGCTACCCGAAGACACGACTTTTACCCTCGCTTTTAGCCAGCTTAGGGCACGCTCATCTGTAATCCCAGCAAATAGCCCGGTTGTGTTCTAGTCCTCCGCCTCCCATTCCGTGGCTTTACCCGCGTACCTAGCGGTGCCGAGTCTGTGGGGGTGAGTGTTTTGTGTCTGGAGAGCTTTGTGCGCCACACTTTGCTCCTGAAATTCGGCCGTCGTCTTCATAGCCACAAACGCGTCCCATATTTCTCGCGACAAGAATTGATACTTCGTGAAGGGCATCTGACCTGTGTTCACGTACTTCGTGACAAGCGCGCTCTTGAAGGTCCTCCACGCGTGACCCATCGCGAGCAACGCCTAACGTTCCATGCGTGCCTGGTCTTCTTCTGGGATAGTGAACGAGGCTGAAAGTTCTTTCCACAGTTGGCCTCTTTATACGTCCGTCAGAGACTTCTAGCTTGGTGTGGTGATGGGGATCCGTTCCCTTGCAAGTACCCCGCAGATGCTCCGGAATCTCACCGCTGCTATCTTCGGACTCAGAGGGACCCTAGAGGCACTGACTTCCGTGATGGTCAGTCGGCCCGTAGGCAATTTCGATATTCCTCTGTCATCTCGCCTACATATCACTTCCGTCGGACATCCAGACGCATTCGGCGACGTCGATGCTGACGGCGAAGACGGTGTAGACGTCATCTCACTTACTTGCTATCTATATAAGTTACCCAACCAATTAACTAAAATTGCCTTGTAAACACATTAATTATATAAAAAAAAATAGAAGACAGGCTTTGGCTCCTTTTGCACTGAAGCCCGACAGGCTACCAAGGGCAGGAAAATCATTAATGGCGCAGAACAACATGGTGCGTAAAGTGAAGTTCTCTCGTTTGTACGCATCTCATACTTGTACCCCTCTGTTCCACAGTGTCACAAGATCTTCCAGTAATAGTACTAGGTACACATCAATATCATTCCCAGGTTGCTTTGGCCCTTGGATAAGTAATGACATCAAAATATACTTCTGCTTCATACACAGCCAAGGAGGAAGGTTGTACATACATAAATTGACGGGCCAGGTGCTATGTTGGCTGTTCATGTTGCCGAAAGGATTCATTCCATCTGTACTCAACCCTAACCTTATGTTCATCGGTTCCGCACCGAACTCTTCGAAGTTCTGATCAAAGTTTCTCCACTGGGCAGAATCAGTACGGTGTTTTAGCTTTCCATCTTTCTTACGCTTCTCTGAGTGCCAACGCAACAATCTTGCCTCCTTTGGGTTCGCAAATAAACGCTTCAAACGTGGAATCACAGGCAGATACCACAACATCTTAGCAGGAGGTCCTTGCTTCACCTTATCAGTATTCTTACTCTTGTATCGGGATGCTTTGCACACGGGACATACATGCATATCTACATACTCTTTACGGTACATGATACAATCGTTCGGACATGCATATATTCTTTCTACTTCCATTCCCAATGGATAAAGGACCTTCTTTGCTTGGTAGGTGGTGCTGGGCAACACGTTTCCCTTCAGAAGGATGTCTGCTAGGAGACCTAACAACGCCGTGAAACACTTGTCGGGCCAACCATTGCTTGCCTTCAATTTCAACAGTTCAAGCACGGTTGACAACCTTGTGTATTTCGGCTTGCAGCCAGGGAATAAAGGTCTCATCGAGTCCTCCATTAAGCCCTCGAATTTACAAAACTCACTCTCACTGTAGTTCTCTTCTGCATCGCGTAGCATCTGATCCAGATTGTCATTGTGCGACCTATCCTCATCCAAAACACAGTCCACATCCGGCATATCGTTGACTTCTTCCGCGTTGTCGTCATTATTAACTTCTTGTATAATCTGCTCTTCACTGCGATTGGTCCAACATGTATACCCTTTTTTGAAACCCCTTCGAATCAAGTGCGCTTAGATCTGCGCTGGGTTATTAAACATCTTCAGATTACCGCAATCAATGCATGTACAGTACATAAATTTTATCTCTTTCTTCAACATATCTTGCTCGACGGCTCTTCTAAAAGCAAACACGCCATTAATGTACTCTTGACTCACACGGTTCACACCATACATCCAGTTTCGGTCCATCTATGCTACGCATGTAACAAATTAGTGTCAAATTAGATTAATAAACCGCAAGTACGTACTCTTCCTATTTACCAAACATATTTAAATTGATTAGCGATTAATTTATAGTAAACATAAAGGGTTATAGATCGTTATCCTCAGAGCTCACGACAAAAATACCAAATATCTCTTGAGAATCCTCTCATTCTCCTTCTCCTTGTCCTCTCTTCCTCCTCTCCTTCTCCTCCCTTCCCTTCCTTCTCCTCTCTGTCGGCGATGCAATGGGGGAGGACTTGGTGGCGGCTCAAATGGGAATGGGTAGGGGGGTCTGTCGGGATCAGATATTTGTAATGCCAGCCTATCACAGACGGTTCTTATTACGAACCGTCTGTGATACGCTCATATCACAGATGGTTTTTAATAGAACCGTCTGTGATAGTTCACAGACGATCTTTGTTGAGAATCGTCTGTGATATCGGAGATTATGACAGACAGTTCTTTAATAGAACCGTTTGTGAATTATCACAGATGATTCTATTAAAAAAACTATCTGTGATAGGTGCGTATCATAGACAGTTTGTAATAAGAACCGTCTGTGATAGGATGGCATTACAAATGTCTGGTCCCGACAGACCCAACACAGACTGTTCCTTTTGAACCATCTGTGATGAGACGTCTACTATTGCCTGTTTTGTAGTAGTGTGACGTGAGTAGCCTGCACAGGTGTCGCAAGAGGCTGTTTCGTGAGAGGGGGTCGCGTTGGCTGGCTTGCTCCAGGCGGTGTAGCTATAAAGCACCAACGGAGACCTGGCTGGGGGTAGTCTCGCCGTGCGAAGGCCCACCGCCCTCTCGCTGTAGTGCCCACTCCTCGTTGAACTCGTAGTCCTCGAATTATTCTTGGCATGCTCAACAAAAATAAATCATAGACCATTATTTTTAACACTCATTTTTGACTTGTCTAGGATCATATTCAAAATTTTCTTGCTAAAGGAAAATCTCTCTAAAGTGTCCTTAAGATACTCATTTTCTTTTGCTAGAGTGGGACAAGTTGTGCATTTAACAGATTCATTCACACAATTCTTAGAAGCACTAGACTAAGCCAATCTTTCTTTTTCAACAAAATCATTAAGTTGTCTAGTCAAAGCTTCTACTTCTATGTTAAGTTTAGGACATTTAGAGCAAGAAAATATCTCATGATAAAGCATTTGCTGAATCGTTTCCTGAGATGAATTAAATCTAACTTCTAGCAATCCACAATTAGAGCAAGTTTTAGTTTGAACATTTGAAATATTTGACTCTAAACATATAGGAGAACTACACTTGAGCATTTCAATTTCATCATTTGTAAGTTTTAACTTTTCATCACAAGAGTCATGTACCAATCTTAAATCATCAAATTTAGCATTTACATTCCTAAGTTGAACCAAGTTTGATGCATTCATTAACCTATCAGTCTCCAACTCAGAATATAAAACTTGACAAGACTCACATGATTCATTATCAGGAGCAGAAGCTCTAAGTCTATTAATTTCAGAAGTTAAGCTTTCAACACGACAATTATTTTCTTTCGGTTCTTTTTTTTAATTCAATAGCAAGTTTAATCAAACCATCTTCAAGCTTATCATATGATGGTCTTACCTCATCGGGATCACTGTCATCGTCGTCGTCGTTGTCATTTCTTGCCATGAAGTACATGCCCGTGAAGTCATCGTTCTTTTTCTTCTTACCTTTAGCATCATCATTGTCGTGGTCGTCATTGTCGCAACTCTCATATTCCACATCACTCAGATCAAGTTGCTCGATAGCCGAAAGAACCTTTTCAGCAAATTTCCAATGGAAATTGCCACCCTTGGTGTTGTTGTTCTTGGATGGCCGACGACGGTAATTCTTGTCTTCCTTGATCACCTTCCCTTTGAGCTTGGGACACTCTAACTTAATGTAGCCTAGATCGCCACACTCATAGCACCTGATCAAACTTGACACACCACCTCGCTTCCTCATCCTCATATGTTGAGTGCCTTGTATGCCCATGAGGAGATCAACACCAAATCCTCTTCAGGGAGCTGTTCGAACTGTTCCTCTGAAAAAGAAGATAAAGCAGACACAAGAAAAGAACTCGACGAAGCAGCCTGCACGGGGTTAGTCACAAGTGCTAAAGATGAATGTTTATCAATCTTAGATGGCAAAACTTCCATCTTATAGGTTTTCAATCTAGAGAAAAGATCATCCATGGTTAAAGTATCTAGATCGACAATTTGATTTATAGTTGTGACAACCATCAACCACTCAGATTCTAAAGATCTCAAAATTTTAGTTGCGTTATCTTCATCAGCAGGAATAACATTAACACCGTGCAAATTACTCAATATTTTCTCAAAACGAGCAAAAAAAAATCATCAATAGATTTACCAGGCTTCATAGCAAAATCAAACTATTCTTTTTGATAAAGATTTTTACACACTTTCTTAATTTTAGTGGTTCCTTCATGATAATTGTAAAGAGTTTTCCATATTAAGTAGGCAGAATTAATATGAGCTACACGATCAAATTCTTTGCGAGAAATCCCTTGAGACAGCAAGTTGCGAGCTTGAGCATTTAAATCAACATTTGTTTTATTTAGATTAGTAGCAGGAACAGGAACCTCATAAGGTCTAGAGACCTAGAGACCTTATTCCAAACATCACTACCTTGAGCCTCAATATAAGCTTGTATACGACACTTCCAAAATGCAAAATCAGTACCATCTAGCATCGGGGGACGATTCACATACCTCTCTGACGCCATAACAACCTACTCTGATACCACTTGTAGGATCGAATACCGCAATCAGAGGGGGGGGTGAATGATTGTACTGATTTCTTTTCGAATTACCGAGGATGGCCTGTGTTGGATTGAACCGACGACTGAAGACACCGTACTCATGCGTGATGCCTCCTAGTTGCCGTGCTCTGATCTGCTTCGCCTGCCGATGCTGTTGGTGACGATCGAGTGAAACGACATGGCATGTGATCGACGAAAGTGAAGTCGACGGAGGAGCGCTATCTCGCCACACACTACTTAGAACGAGACCAAGTCGAAGACGATGCCCAGAAAGACACGCTGTCGGCGATGACTAATTTTTCTTAGAATAGATCCGATCTTTTACTTTGGAAATCATATTTTGTGGTTACAAAGTGCCATAACGGCACCCCTCAAACCTTAGCACAAAAACTCCAAAAGCTTTCTCCCAAAAGCCGTCCAAAAAAATCCTCTCTTAACTCTTAACCTCTCCCTCCTTTTATATGCTAGAGCTCTAAACCGTGTCCTCATCAACATGGACACAAAATCCTATCTGTTTCTGAAAATCAAGGAACCCGAAACCCTTCCGAACACAGCTTTTCCAAAATCTCTAAACCTTCCAGTTATGAACACCTTCCATAACTCCTCACGTGTCGAAGTGTCCAGGAGCGCACCTCCCGTAGCTTCTCCACACATCATGTATCCACTTTTGATCTCCACGTGCACCAGCGTAAGTCTGACCACCTCGTGACATCCTCGACTGCCTGAACCTTGGATTTCTCCATCCTAGTCCCGGTTCTCCTCATCATCGACCATGACTGTCTCCATGCCCAACCTGCATATGCAAAGACCAAAGAACGTTTTCTCGGCACAAGTTCTCTAACTTGACCAATATCAGTCCACACACGCATATCACACCCTCATCCATCAATAAATACGAACCAGATCATTTACGATCTTAATTTCCAAGCATTCAGAAAAACAACCCGAGACCACTCTAAAAAATCGGTCTAATCGTTGTGCACAAGCCGGTCAGATCGCTAGCCAATCAGACACGAGTACTCGAGGTACTCGAAGATTACAAGAATTGAAGCACTCGAAGCCTACGACTACCTACCGTGAAGCTTACGGCAACCGATCGCAAAGCCTACGACTACCGATCGCGAAGTCTAAGACAACCGATCGCGAAGCCTACGGCAACCGATCACCGACCAGGCACTGTAGCTTTCGACTATCGACTAGGCATAGTAGCTTCCGACCATCGACCATGCACTGTAGCTTCCGACCACCGACCATGCGCTGTATCTATTACTCAGTACTCGGAGCTATAGTACTCGGAGTCCGGTGGAAGCCTAGCAGCGAAGGGGTCATCGAGTATCGCCGTTTGGACCACCCAATACAAGGCACATTCGGACCACCCAACCTGAATATTCCAACGACCGAAACTTTCACAAACACAAATTTTAATGCAACCCAAAAGTCAATTATTCATCATCACAATATTCACGACCTATCCACATGGTCTAACAGATTCTTTTGCAAGTGATTTGATTTTTGTAGGATAGGTGGTTTTTGCTTATAGCTAGTCACTTCTTTAGCTCTGACCGAGTCACTTTTACATTTCAGTGAACTGTGTGGCTTTGACATTGCTCTCGGTCCTTGAGGATGACCTAATGCTTTGATCTTGTCACCTTTTCTCTGCATAAATTAACAAGGGATCAGATAAAACAATTGATGAGTGATGACATAATGCTTATGCTCAATATTGCAATAGAGTTGATGGGTAATGACAAAAATAAATTTCTTGCTGCTTATATTTAACATTGCATCTGCTACTGAGTCCAGGTATATATTCTCAGATCTTAGATGTTCACATGGCATTGAATAATCATTTTTGCAAATGTTACGTGGTAATGATGTTTACAATGTTCCAATAATTTTGTGTTGAAAACTCTCTCTGAGGCATAGCACAAGCTTGATGCTGACCTCATTTTTGTTAGGCACATTTTGCTCGTGTTTAGAACCTAGGAGCTATAGCGCCCACATTACCACCAAGTATTGCTCCCCATCAGTTTTACTTCGGTCAGGGGGCGCCTGGCCTAATCCCACCACAAGCTGCAGGCTTTGGGTATCAGCAGCATTTCGTTCCAGGGATGAGGCATGGTGCCCCCAACATGATGATGCCGTACAACATGCAGAGATCAAGGCACCCTGGCCAGAGGGCGGGTGCTCGGCATGGAGGAATGGCTCGAGAAATGCATCAACAGCAGCAGGTATTTTTGTTTAATGAGTACCGTCATCTTACGTTCCTTTTTTTTTTTTGCTTAGTTTCAATCCTCAAAAGTCAAAACACACATGATCTGACAAAGTACCCCGCGTCCAGTCATGCGATGTCCAGATTGCTACCCCAAAGGAAAATTAATTATTCTATTTCCTTCTGCTAATTGGAGCATTTTTTTTTGAGGAAACGACAGGAGCGCCGTTATTGCATTATAGAGGAGAGAAAGTCACAAAATAAAAGCATTTACAAATACAAAAAAACAGGGAAAAAGCGGTGGAAACCACCGGAATGGTGATCATCACAACGGATATTTGAAGCAAAAAGGCCCGACGCCGCACCAGGCAAGTCGAATCTGATGCTTGAATATCCACGAGTACACATGCTTATGCCGTTCCACCAGTAGGAGGCGTCGTCCCGCTAGGCAAGTACCCCCGTAACTTGGTGGCCCCACTCTGTGTCCACGCCCAGGCTTCTTCCTTGATGACTGCAAGAAGGCTTATTGGTGTCTGTCTGAGATGCTGGAAAATCCGTCTGTTTCTTTCTTTCCAGATGTGCCAGAGTATGAGGATAATCAGCGAGGCTTGACCTTTCGTACAGACTCCGTGTCTGGAAGATGTCAGTCCACCAGTCAACCAATTGAAGACGCGTTGTCCAAGCAGAGGGATGTAGGTTGGGTCGCTGCACCCAAGTGGCCACTAAAGACCAAAACTGTCTGGCAAAAGAGCACTCAACAAACAAATGCATAGCCGTTTCTGGGTTGTCTGTACACAGGGGACACCAGTGGTCGTTCTGTATGTGACGTCGAGACAGGACGTCCGCCGTTGGTAGTCGATGCTGGATAAGAATCCAAGTGAAGATTTTACACTTCTGCGGCGCCCAGATGTTCCAAATAAGTTTTTGAAAAGGAGCCTCCACCGCCCCCAAGAATTGCACGAAATAGGCTGATTTGGCTGAGTAGTCGCCCGAGGCTGTCCATTTCCAAGAAATATCATCCCTATGCTGAGAAAGTGTGACCTGCCTCAACAACAAGTAAATTTTGACAAAGTCCGGCAGAAGATGTATGGTGATTCTTCGCCTCAAGTCAGCTACCCACTTTTCTTCGTGCATTGCGTCCCACACCGATCGATTTTTCCTTGCCGCAATACGAAATAATCCTGGCGCTAGTTCAGTAAGTGGCCTTGTGCCTAGCCACTTATCTTTCCAGAAATTTGCCTTGTCGCCGTTGCCAATACTTATTGTTGTAGATGCCCGAAACAAAGCCTGGTCCGTCTCAGATATTGGCAGTGGCATCCCATTCCATTGCTTTTCTGGCGCCTTCCATTGGTACCAAAGCCATCGTAGTCGAAGAGCACGACTAAACGGCTCTAGGGCCAAAACCCCCAGCCCACCGAACCTCTTAGGTCGGCACACCCTACTCCAACCAACCCAACATTTCCCGCCGAAGCAAGTGTCTTCTCCAGTCCAGAACCAAGCTCTACGTCGCTTGTCAATTTGCTTAATAACCCAAGCCGGCAGTTCTGTCGCTGTTAGGTGGTATGTTGGTATGGAAGAAATAACAGCATTAAGCACGACAAGCCTCCCTGCACGAGATAGCATATTCTTCTTGTATCCACTTAATCTGGCTTGTACCTTGTCCAGAAGAGGTTGGAACTGAAGCTTCCCTGGCTTGCGGCGGGATAAAGGTAGGCCAAGATAGTTGCACGGCAGCTGCAAACGTGTAGCCGGGAAGTGTTCCAAGATGTGATCTAAAGGGAGCGACTGACATTGGATCGTAATGACGACACTTTTGGAGATGTTTATGATTAGACCCGTTACTTCTCCAAAAATCCGTAGAATCTCTTTCAGATTGTCAATGTCCTCCTTGGTTGGTGACAGGAAAATCATTGCATCATCAGCATACAAGGACAATCGTGTTTTCACTGATCTTCCATCAAGAGGCGTTAACCAGCCATGCTCATCTGCCCTTTCCAATATACAGTGCAAGGCGTCGATTGCCAAGATAAATAAATAAGGTGACAGGCAATCTCCCTGCCGCACCCCACACTGATGCCTGATGCTAGGACCCTGAATGCCATTGAGCACAATCTTCGAAGTTGAGGTGCCAAGCAGCATCTCAATCCAAGCCCGCCATCGGCTGCCAAACCCCCTACAATACAACATGTCCAATAAATAGGGCCAAGAGACAGAGTCAAAAGCCTTTGCAATATCCAGTTTTAACAGAAACATTGGGGTCCTAGATCGATGGAAGCTCCTGGCAATGTTTTGCATGTAAAGGAAGTTGTCTTGAATAGTTTGCTTCTTTATGAATGCGCTTTGACTAACAGAGACTAGAGTATCCATGTATTTCGAGAGCCTGATGGACAACATCTTCGAAAGAGTCTTAACTATGCTGTGAATCAGGCTAATCGGCCTAAATTCAGAGATCTCGATTGCCAAATCCTTTTTTGGAAGGAGGATTATGTTGGCTGTGTTTAATTTCCTAAAATGAAGGCCATTCAGAGAGTACACCTTCTGAAACACAGATATAACGTCATCTTTAATTATTTCCCAGCTTGCTCTGAAAAAGCAGCCGGTGTACCCATCCGGGCCCGGGGCTTTGTCTGTTGGCATTTCATCGAAAGCTGCCTTGATTTCCTGCTCAGTGAAGGGGCGATCCAAGTCAGTGGAAGCATTGGCCGATAATTCTTTAAGACCCAAAAGGTCCCAGCGGAAGGTATGCATCGCCGGTTTTGCAGTGCCAAGAATCTCTGTGTAATGCTTGGCCAAGGCCTCCTCCTTCTGCGAGTGCAAAGTAAAGGTGTTACCCTGATACTTCAGAGAATGGATTAGCTTCTTCCTTCTTCTGGCATTTGCTTTTAAATGAAAGAATTTTGAGTTTGCATCTCCCAAACACAGCCAAGTCAGCCTGGAGCGTTGTTTCCATTTCATCCTTTGAATGGCTGCTAGCCCTAGGATTCTAAGTTTTAGCTCTTTGAACAGATCATGCTCTTCCAGAGAGAGCTGACGGTGCTCTTGTGCTTTGTCAAACTTAAGAACCACCTCTAGAGCCAAGTGCATCTGCAATTTATAGTCACCAATTTGGGATTTGCTCCAAGTCCTAAGGGCCCTCGCAGTTTTTTGCAATTTGGTTAGCAGCCTCTTTATCGGGTCTTCCTCCTGTATTGACTGGGACCAAGCCTCCTGGACCACCTCACTGAATCTTGTCATGAGAGGCCAGAAGTTTTCAAAAACAAATCTTCTGGGAGCGCGAATCCGGTCAAGACTGGAGATTAGTAAAGGGCAATGATCAGACATGGAGGAAGAAAGTGAGCTTAAGAGAGAATCCAGAAATGCTACATCCCATTGCAGGTTACACAAAGCTTTGTCGATCCTCTCTAGAGTAGGACTGCGCTGGCCATTGGACCAGGTGAACCTGCGGTCTTGGAGGTGAATCTCTTTCAACTCACAATGGTTAATTGCCGCTCGAAATTGTCTCATTCGCCTTCTATTCAAGTTCAAGTTATTCTTATCAGAGGCCTGATAGATAAGATTGAAATCTCCAATAATCAGCCATGGCCCCTCAATACCGCTATGAATGTGTTTTATCTCATCCAGGAAGGCTTGCTTATACTGATCATCATGCGGCCCATACACGACGGTTAGGGACCAAGAAAGGGCACCATCTTGTGGGTTTACCTTCAAAGTAATGGACCTATTGAGAATGAGGGGGCTGTCCATCTGCAACATGGATTGGTCCCAACAAACCATAATGCCTCCCCTAGTTTCATCAGCTGGTTTGTATATCACGCCTTGAAGCCTACCACCTGCAATCTCAGCTACAACAGTCGGTGTGACCACTGCCAGCTTTGTTTCTTGCAAGCAGAGGATAGAGCATAAGGTATCAAACACCAGCTCCTGGACTATCTGTTTGCGAGCCGAAGCATTAAGGCCTCTCACGTTCCAGTTTAGAATTTTGCAAGGACTTGACATAAGATGAAAAAACCACAGTAAACTGGAACACGCAACATCTATATATTCTCACATGCTTAACTAATACAATGCATTTTGGGTACCTGCAAAAGAACAAGAACACACCACAGCCAAACCAGCACTGTGAACCACCATATGCTAGCAGTGCCTTACAAACAGACGATAGGCGCAACAAACTACCCTGTGACCTGCTTCCTGCTAGCATAGTACCTAGCAGCGCCTTACAAACAGAAGATAGGCGCAGCAAACTACCCTTTACCTGCTTCCTGCTAGCATAGTACCTACTAGGAGTGATACCCAAGGCGCAACCAGCATGGAAAACATAGACTACTGATGCTCCTACTACTACTAGACATCCAGCACGTGGTCCTCAAACCGCTGCAATTTCCTGGGCGAGTGCCGAGATGTCCTCAGCAGTGAGCCCCATTGCAGGGAGATCCACTTGAGCTTTGCCTTCAATTCCCACCAAGGCTCTGATGGCTTGCATGGTGTCTTGATCCAGTGGGTTACTGAGAATGGAAGTGAAGCTCTCTTTAGTAGCCTCGTTCAGTTTCTAAGCCATGGTAGCAACGCTGTCATTTGCAAACCTCTTCTTCATCAGGAGAGGCCTTGCTGGCTGCACCAACTTCTGCACTGCCCTTCAACTTTGCGGCGAGACGGCCGCTGCGCCGGAGAGGAGAAGGAGCTACCAGTAGCGAAGCCGCCACTAGCTGACCGAGCACTGAAGGCGGGCGTTTGCATACAAGGTCAGCAGGCAGCGGTGCAGATTGAAACACTGACTCGGATTCACCAACCTCCCCAGCCCCAGTAGGCAGCGGGGAAGTCTGGGGCTCGGGCACGACCACCGGGACCTCCTCGATCCCGACCGAGTGAAGGTCCTGACCTCTGACCTGCTCATCCCCGAGAGAGGGGACCTCCCACCAGCCAAGCAGAGGGGTTGAGGCGCCTCGGCGATGAGGGAAGCCCCAAGAGGCAGGGAAGCACAGGGGCTCGGGCACGACCACCGGGACCTCCTCAGTCCCCGACTGAGTGAAGGTCACAGCCTCCTAGACCTGCTCATCCCCCGAGAGAGAGAGGACCTCCCGAGCCCCAGCAGGCAGCAGAGTGGGTTGAGGCGCGGTCGCAGTCTTCCCTACCTCCCCAGCTCCCGAGAGAGAGAAGGCCACATGCTGTAGCTTGGATGGGGAGGAGTCGAACTGCACATCCTGTGGAAGAAAAGAAGGTAAGCACACCTGAGGGGCGTGAGGCACAAGAGTAGTCACCTCATCCACCTCCTTGGTCAGGTTCCGCTCCAGGATGGCTTCCAGTAACATTGGGTCTTCACGTTGGGTTGGAGCAACGTAGGGAGGGAGCACCATGTCAACTTCCTCATTGGTCTGTAGCTTGAGTCCACCAAGTGCCTGCGCAATGCCATCGAAGCCATCCGGATCCTGCTGCACCACCCAGCCTCCCAAAGGAGTTTTGCAAGGCTCAGGAGCGGTCTGGCTCATGCTGCTGTTGTGGAGAAGGTGGTACCTCCGTGGTGGGGATCTTGTACTGCCGCTGACCCTGAAGCCGCCCTGGCGTCGAAGTGGCGCATCGCTCAGTAAGTAACCGAAAGGTGAGCGACCGTGCCGACCTTGAGAGGTCTGCCGAGAGGAGCCCCCACGGGCCGAGGACCGCCCCCGGCCACGACCGAGAGCCCGATCGCGCTCCTTGAAGTATGACCGGTCGCGCCCCGACCGATCATCGCGATCATCATCACCGTCATCATCGCGCCTTGGGCCCAAGCGTGAGTGAACATCAGCAGGTGCCTTTCTTGGCTGGCGCTCCACTCCGTCAGGGACCCCTGCCGTCCAGAAGAAGTGATCCCGCCTGGGAAACTCCTCCTGAGGGCCATCTGAATCGTCAGTCAGCTTCTGGCTGCCGGTGGGGGAGCGGGTACGCGGTGAGAAATCTTCGAGGATGCTTAGATGAACAAGCACCCGGTACCTGTGGCCCTCCCTGGACGCACCAACAGGGAAGTGCTGGTCCCCGTCCGGGGCAGGCTCCAACGGAGGGTCGAGGAGCGTGAGGTGGGTGCACTTCGGGATCGCATCAGGGTCACGGACCCACACCCACACTCCCCAGATATCAGCATTCCGCTCACTCTCCCGGGATATCTCGTCAGCACCCTCAAACTGGCAGTTCCCTCCTGCCACACGCTCGACCACAGATGGCCGGCAAGCGAAGAGTGGCACACCCTCTAGGCAGAGGAGGGCGCGGTACCTCCAAATGTTGTAATGAGAATTAGCCTTGTAGTCCCATTGTTTGAACTGGAACTGATAGCCATCAAGTGAGCATCCACCTGTCTCAATAGCTGCGTCGTGCTAGCATTGAGTATCGAACTCAACAAGAAAGCCTTCAGGGAGACAACGAGAAACATGAATGTCTTTTAAGGGAATGCGGAGCCTCACTTGAATGGCCCTTGCCACCAAGCTTGAAGTCGGATGCTGCCGAGCTCCCACCACTGACACAAGGACAGCCGTGTCACGAAGGCGCAGGAGCTCAGCCTCCATATCCCGAGAGATGGTGTGGGCGCAAAAACCCTCTGCCGGCCTGTTGATGGCTTGACCAGCAGGGTAGTCCTCTATGTTGCGATGCGATGAGCAGCGAGGTGTGGTGACTAGCCGTTGCTTCAGAGGAAGACGGTGGGGAGGTGGAGTTTGAGCCAGGGGACTGCGAAGGTGATGGTGAAGGTTGGGCTTGAGAGGACAGTAACGAGCTAAGTGGCCATTAGCTCTGCACTTGAAACAACGGAGTGGAAATCTGCAGTGAGCTCTTATGTGACTTCTAGCAAGACACCTGAAGCAAACATCTGAACGGGGAGGGGAAAAACCAAAAGGTTGCTTTGCCCGGTTGGTGGAAACATCAATGCTACGAGCCTGATGCAAAGGACCCGTACCATGTCGAGCTCTCCACCAATAGCGTTGTAAAACCTTGCACCAACCATCCTGCTCAGGTTTGCCGTAATTGCCGTGAGTTCCAGCCGCTAACCCCCAGCTACCTTTGGGCCTTAAATTTTTAGTTATGATTAATTACGTCTACGTGGAATCATTCCTGCTTCTTGTATCGCTTTTATCGGTCACCACCACTTAGCCAGGGCACCTTAAATGGGATTCACTTCACCTGACATCTCATGCTTTTACTACGCAGATGATTCTCCCAAATGCCAGCCAAAGCGTCAGGTACATGCCAAATGCCACGAATGGGGTTAATTACCCTGCAATGCTGCCTCGGAGCTTCTCGAGTCCCATGGCGCCTTTGCAACAAGATGTCAACCACGTCGCACAAATGGATGCCAATGTCCGTACTCCAACATCTATTGCAAGCAGCAACCTTCCTACTGCTTTAGCTTCTGCTGACCCCGACCAGCAACGAGCAGTAAGGATGACTTACTCTCCGCGCTCGAAGATGTTCGCAAATTACTATGAGCTAATGCCACAATCACGCATTTTTTTTCACCTGTCGTCTGTCGATAGTTGGACCTATATCATCCTTATAATAATCATTGCCATCTTAACGAAGGGTAAAATTATCAATTTCAGATGTTTTTTTTCTCTCTCTGGTTTGCAGATTCCGGGCAACAAGCTGTACCCGCTGGTTGAACGACTCGATCGGGAGAACGCTGGCAAGGTGACGGGAATGCTGCTTGAGCTGGACAAGACCGTGGTCCTTAACCTGATTGAGTCTGCAGAAGATCTCCGGGACAAAGTTGGTGAAGCCATGGATACTCTATGGCGGAGGAAAGCAGGAGACTCTGGAGACACTCCTCGGGTGCCTAAGCGATGGGTGAACGGGTTCTCGACTATTTCGGAGTGGCGAGTTTTTCGGCTGCTTTGGACATGCCTGGTATCTTTATACTCTCTGGTACCTGGTTGTGCAGATTTATTGGATTCATGTATATGGTTGTGCTTTTTTTTCAAAAAAAATTTCAATGATGATGCACTATTATCTGTTGATGGTTAGGAAGTTTTAATGGATCCTTGAGTCTTCCGGATATTTTCTGTCAAAGGTTTATTTTTGTTATGTGTCACGAACCCCAATCAGATGAACAAAATGAACACCAATTCACTAGCTTTAGTACCAAATCCAACACAAGATTCAAGTACTTTGGGGATACAATTTGAGGGATTAGAAGGAAGGCAGGGAAGATCACTCGAGAGAAGGAAGAGGAAGCAGGAGACTTGGAAATTAGAGGAAGGTAATTAAGGAAGAGGACTCGTGAGGAAGAAGAACAGTGGGGAGAAGGGAAGCCAGTGCTGCCTGTATGTTCTTTGATGAAGTCCTCGGTCGCTCTCCCTGCCCTTTGTAGTCCCAGCTCGTTTCCCCTTCTTACCTCCTGGGCTCACGGCCCACGAACAAAACCCCAACCAAGCCGGGCCGGTACGTGACATTCCTCCCTCCTTGAAATGCGGTTTGTCCCCAAGCCGCTGTGATGAAACCATCGAAATTGAGCTCACCGCCACGCTTCTGCTGCAATATTATGAGAAGGTGTAGCAACTGAACTCCTGGATTGATATATGATGCCTGGAGCACTTCAGATAGGCAATCCAGTGTTTCTTTGCACCTTTCAGTAGTGTCACCCCATCCTTTCTCTAATCCCCACTCCTGAAATCTGTGTTCAAACTTCAAGTATAGTGTGTACCTTGGCAGCCCACTAACAAAGACTTCTTGAGTTTGTCACTTTCACCGTGAAGACAGAATTTGGATACAAACTGCAGTGCCTCCATATGCATTCTGACCTTTTCCTCATGCAATCTGTTGATCATGGCCATCGCCTGGCATGCCGCGACCGCCGCAGCGCTCCATTCTTCCTCGAGCTCCTTGTAAAGAGCACTCATGGACTTCTTGTTGAGGTCAAGTTGTTTCTTCATATTCTCAAGAGAGCTCTCCCTTGACTTCATCGGCAATGTTCCCATCCGATGGTTCCGCACGAATAACTCCTCTCTAGGGCGGTGTCTGATCTTGTCATTGCTTTCATCAATCGAACATTGATACGGGGCTAGGAGCCCTTGATTACTGTAACTATCAAGACCCTATTACATTCCTCGTCTTCCCAAGAATTGAGCGGTGATGCAATGCACACTCGAGTCTCTCAACATAGCATAATGCACCCTTGTCTCAACAAGCCCTGAATGGTGACATGCCCGCGTGATGCACAAGAGGCCCTTAATGACTCACCGCGATCGGTGGTTGGGATTGTGATTCATACGGCCCGGCTTTGATAAGGTCATTTTGTAAATCTGTTCAAGGACATTTCTTGGTACACAATCGCCACCACTTGAATAGCTTCTCGGTGCTTGGTCATCCTATCAATCGGCAAGACACCACATGACACCATCTCATGCCTTGAGCTTGAGAAGGAAGGAAGACTGACCAGGACAATCACACTGAGTGAGCTTTTACGAGATTATTAGTGTCGAAATGTTTAGTCTTACGGTGTGTTAGTAACACCACCCTCTTCGGCCAACCAAAGCATTTATTGTGGAACTCTTTCCAACATTTGAATAACCAACAAATCCAACCACCACATGCTTAGCCACTGATGGAACAGAATCAGAAGAACTGGCTTGGTGATCCTTTTTAGTAGTTGAGGTCCTCCTTTGTGCTACAATAGATTCTGCTTCAGCTTGCAACCTCATCAAGAGTTCATCCCTGCCATATATCTTGGTATCCAAATCAAGTGAAGCACAATTTTCTTCAGAGTATCCACTTAATGTTTTGCCTTCTAATGTGGTAGTAGCAGATTTAGCGGACCAGAAAATATCGTGCTCCTTAAAATACTCCGCCCATTTCTTTCTGATATTTAATTGTAAGAGATCAGCCTTGTTGACAAGGAGCATTGTTCTCTTGCGTTCATCTACTTCCTTCGCATATACCTCAAGATCAGGGCAGCGGTAGAATAAGGGATCCCGAGCATGCTGGTTGAGCCCTTCCAAGGTGACAGAAATAAGCTTTGAGCAACTTGTCCAGAAATAGTTGAATCGGATACCTTTCTCCAACCTGGCAAATAGTGAACCGACTCGGTGAAGACGCCACAGCCTTACTATAGTTATCTTGCGGTCCTCCACCAGAAGATGAGTTTTCCTGTCAACATAAGTGGGATCACAAGGTGATATGATGAACTTTGTTACAATCCTACTGTGGCATGTTGCCTCATAAATGAACGGATTATGCTGATCACATTGAGAAAGCTTGATCCCATTATCCTTGAGGCATCTTTGAAGAGGATCACAGAGATACTCTGTGATTGTGTCCACACGGATGCAACCCATTGTCCTCACAGCTAAAGCACGAATCAATGGGTTTGGATCTTGTGAATCCTTAACAAATGTGTTCACAGCAAGTATGGCTAGATCAGGTTGACTTTTAGCGTAGTTGATGAGATACAAATATACTAGTTTTTTCAACTCCAAGTTCTCAGTCTGCATGCAGTTCACGACATCAGTAAACAATGACGAGACATCTTTTCCAACAGTCATAGCAGCAATCACTTTCTTGACAGCATCTTTTCTCTTATCCTTGAGGGGCAATGACCAGGGCGGTAGCCTCATTCTACTGCTGCTTTTCATGGGAACTGATGCTGTCTGATCAACCATTTTCTTATTGTCATCAGCATACAACATACTGCCCATAGAGAAGAGCATTGTCCAGCTAACCACTTCCTCATCGCTATCAATATAGAATGCTCTATTACCAATGAACTCACCAAGCTTCTGCTGTTCTTCACTAACCACCCTCATATGGTTAAAGGAAAAGAGAGAGCACATCACCTCTGTAGAATTTTTAGCAAGCCAAAATCCTTCTCCCAGAATCAATAATCTTCTTGGCATAGGTGGTGACCATGGGGGCATCCATTTCACTCTGCCTCGATAACCCTTGATTGACAGCCGTGACGTCGGACGTAGGTCCACTCCATAGCCCATAACGCCCACTTGCGTAGGCGGCGGCCACGGTTGCCTAAACTCCATAGCACCACATGAGCACACCCTCAAGTATGCATTGTCGAGGATGGATGTGTGGCCATCGTTGAGGGCAAAGCCAAATAGCATGCCTTCGGGGCCTGCCGGCCGCACAATGGCGAGGTTGGTGATGCCGATGTCATTGGCGTCAAGGCGAGGACCTTTCGTCAAACAGTTGGTGGGCACCTCGGTGTCGAACCCGGTGGTCGCAACATCATGATTGGTGTCGATGGCGTGCTCCTCACCTTCCGTCGAACACTTGGTGGGCATCACCAAGACAAATGTCCGTGGTGAAGGTGTTGACAACGACCGAGCAAATGATGACTTGACTTGAGGCGGTGTCGAGCTCGGTGATGGTAGGGGAGCACTTGGAGTCGTGGCCGAGTGAATGCCCAAGTATGCACACCGGGTCGTGGTCGAGGCATCTGCGTCGAGCACTGGCGAACCTCTTGGGCGTGGAATTGGCGTCTGCAGAATGGGTAGCAAAGAACCATGGCGTGACCCATGGCGGTGGATCGGGTGGATGTTGTTGCAATCCTGCACGGCGGTGAGGCACGAATGGACGCGACCGATGGTTCGGAGGGTGGCCTCCAACTCCGTCATCTTGTGTGCCAAGCCCGTCAGATCACCCAATTGCTTCTTCGTCACTGCGAGTAGATTATCCAACATTGCCATGCATCGTCACTCCTCTTCCTCGACCATGGTCATTTTCGGTGTGAGGAACCTCTGGGACCGACTGCTCTGATACCATATTGTCACGAACCCCAATCAGATGAACAGAATGAACACCAATTCACTAGCTTTAGTACCAAATCCAACACAAGATTCAAGTACTTTGGGGATACAATTTGAGGGATTAGAAGGAAGGCAGGGAAGATCACTTGAGAGAAGGAAGAGGAAGCAGGAGACTTGGAAATTAGAGGAAGGTAATTAAGGAAGAGGACTCGTGAGGAAGAAGAACAGTGGGGAGAAGGGAAGCCAGTGCTGCCTGTATGTTCTTTGATGAAGTCCTCGGTCGCTCTCCCTGCCCTTTGTAGTCCCAGCTTGTTTCCCCTTCTTACCTCCTGGGCTCACGGCCCACGAACAAAACCCCAACCAAGCCGGGCCGGTACGTGACATTATGTTGTTGGGTTGGCTGGCTATTTCTTCCTAAAGCCGTACATTACATTGCAAATGCATTTCCCCCAATGTTTAGGTCCTAAAGCCGTACATTACATGACAGCCTGCTCTGGGCACTCAGCTCAGCAGCCTCTTTCGTTTGGCAGAGCTGCAGATTCTGTTCCATGATCAGCATAAGCTAATAATGGTCTAATGGTGTCACTTAATAGCGCTGGAGTTTTACAGCTTTGGACCAAAAAAGGGCGTTAAAAAACCACTTCTATACACCGGGGAACGCACAACATTTACCTCGCTCTTCCACAACAAACGCCAATCCAGCTAGGACACAGACACAAGGTGAAGATGCATCGATACAAAAGCATTGCATCCTTGTGTTCAAGCCTGCGATTTGATGCTCAAGCTTAGGCTCTCGCTGCTCGCCCACCCGTCCTGCACCTGCATGGAGTACTGCAGGTTCCAGAGGACGTCGTCAATGGAGGGCCGGTCGTTCGGGTCGCCGGCCGTGCAGTTGAGGGCTATCTCGGCCACCGTACTCAGAGAATCCACGGCAAACGTGCCGCGGATCGTCGGGTCGGCCATGTCTTTCAGCATGTCTGGGTCTTCAGCCAGGGCCTCGCTTAGCTGCGAACCCACACCACACGAGGAGGCAAATTTAGAATCATAATTTTGTTAAGAGATATCGAATGTTTCAAGTATTTCCTGGTGTAACGCGTTGTGGTGCCAGTAAGGGCTGCTAATGGGCTAAAGGCCAGCACAAGCCTGATCCAAGCCTAAAATTATCCAATCCGGTCCAAGCCCAGATTAGAGAAGTCTAGGTCTAATCCAAGCCCAAAAAAGACTTGGGGCCATAGCTAGCGGAGCACGCACCCACCCAAGCAAGAAGAGGGAGGAGAGCGACGACCCGCCGCTCTTTGGTAGCGGTTGTGATGGTGGAGGCGGCGGCGGTGAAGGCTAGCCCGAGTTCGCCCTCCTCCGCCGCCGCCCGAGTTAGCCGTTGCCTCGCAGCCGCACCGGATCGAGAAGCCTATGCATTCGCTCCGCCCGAATGCCGCCTCCTCGCGTTGCCACAGCCAAATCTGGCCAAAGAGGGAAAGGAGGCAGCCACGGCTCGGATCTAGCCGGGTCTGGCCATGGCGGCGGCGGTGAGGGGGAGCGGGGATAGCGGGCGGTGAGGGAGAGCTGGGGTGCCGGCCGGTGAGGGACAATGGGGGCGGCGAGGAAGAGGCCGCCGGTGGGGAAGAGGCTCGTGGTGAGAAATGGCGAGGTACCACCGGCCTCAGCGCTTCGTACAAAATGGTAAGGCCCCGGCCTGGCCCAAGTCTGGTCCAAACCAGTGCAAATCCAAAATGATCCAGTCCATATGGAATTTTGCGTCGGTCTGGTCCAAGAGCCTGGACCGATCCAAGCCCATTAACAGCCACCGGTGATGTGAATACGAAGCTTCAGATTTACGTGATGTGAATATGAAGCTTCAGATTTACCTGAGCTTTAAGGGGTCCAGTTCTCTTTGTGATTCTGTTGGCTTTCCCGTGATCAGTTCCAGAAGAATTAGGCCGAACTGGTATATGCCATCCTTGTCCCCTTGTTCTGCACTTTGAGCACTGGGGGCAGAAAGAATCATAATCATATTATTTTACAGGGTAAGAAGATTAATCAGATTCTAATTCATTATGAAAGGTTGGTCGGTATCTCTTGAGTTTCAACACTCAAATCATTAGATTCATATCAGTTTAGATGACCATTAACTACATCTAGTTCTAGTTTATTAAGTGGAAATTCCACTTTCTTTCTGCAATGACACCATACCTTGCAAGATCGCTTTCTTCGTTGACAGCGAAAGGGGTTTCTGAGAATATCTGAAAGATAAGAGCGGTTACAGCTTTGCTGTCAGGTAGGCAAGTGAGGAACTTCATTATTCATTTGAACTTACCTTGCCATTCTTGCTAGTCGATATCATTGGGAGATTAAAACCACTGATTTTCGAAGTGAGGGTCTTGTCCAACAGAATATTTTCTATGTTGAGATCATTCTGTGCAATTCCTGGAGCAGTCACATTGTGCAAGAACTGAATCCCTCTCGCAACACCAATGGCAGCAGAAACCCGCTGCGGCCATTTCAGCATTTCACGCTTCCTCCACTCTGTAAAGTCAGTCAAAAGGGTAAACTAAGATATCTTGCAGATATTTAGTTGTAGAATGGTACAAGTGATGTACTCAACTATAATTACCAGTAAGATGGCTTCTTAGAGATCCATTTGTTACACATTCAGAAATGAGGTATACAGAGCTAGCAATAGTAGGATTCTCCTGATCATTGACAATGCAATCACCAATGATGCTAACCAAATGGCGGTGGCGAAGTTTAGAGATTATCTCCATGTATTGGGCCAGGCTCTGAGGAGAATACTTCAGCTTTAGTCTGAGACATCTCACCAAGACTCTAGAACCATCTTGAAGCTGGCCATTGTAATGCTATAAGCAGGAAGGAGCATGCGGCACAATTAAAGGACAATTATTTTCGACAAAATTTTCTAGCAGAAAGCTATACAATTTCTAGCAGAAAGCTGTACTGAAAGTAAGGCCATGGCTGAAATTTGCTAGAAATAAGATTGGTATAGTACTCAGAAGAGAATGAATAAATAGCCATAAATCATTAAAGTTGCAACTTCACTTGATTGAAAAAGATGCCTAAGGTGTGACAGCAGATGTCTGATGCACAATAAAAGCAACTGATGTTTGCGGCTCAAGTTCATTTAGAGGCTGATAAGTTCTCCTAACTATCAAGGAAAAGGGTCTTATTAATCCTAATTATAAGGACTCATAATTGCTTCCGTTTGAATACTTATATTATATTGTTAGTTACAAAATGAAAGCAATTGCTATTATGGAAACTAATTAGGGGTATGAAAGTCCCCAATTGCAAGGTTGTTTTCTCGAAGACATGCAAGGTTGTTAAGTCCCCAATAATACAAAGCCTTTGTTATTTTAATTTTTAAGATGCAATTTCTTTATTTATCAAATGTATAAAGTGGTCAACCAAATGCGACTAACACAACAGGACAGTAATTGGCATTTGGCAGTCCGCAGTTGTACCCTACTATGAATGGACATCCCATTTGAATACTAGTGGAGCTAAAAATGTTTGACATAAACTTTACAGAGACAAACTGAAGGAAGAGAAATGTGCATGGCATATTAACTGTGTGTTGAACTTCTGAGGTACACAACCATTCTTCAAAGTAAATCATTTAATATGAACAGTAGAACATTGTTGTGGTCGTTGATTGGGTACAGGTCCGACGACCGAGGATAGGGCA
The DNA here is from genome assembly GCA_036346405.1 of Phyllostachys edulis. Taxonomy (NCBI): domain Eukaryota; kingdom Viridiplantae; phylum Streptophyta; class Magnoliopsida; order Poales; family Poaceae; genus Phyllostachys; species Phyllostachys edulis. Next base: position 35,207,066 of record CM070555.1, on the reverse strand, counting down.
CTCACCCTCATCTAACCGTCGGCAGGGCTCTTCCCTGTTAAGGTAGCGAGGCTCTGAGACTTGATTTGCTAGAGAGGCAAGGGATCGTCCTCCAAACTCGGTCAGGACTCTTCTCGACGAACAAGGAGACTTTAATCTTTATCCAACCAGTTAAAGACCAACTTTGTTTATTTTCTTGCTTGATTGATAATGGATACATGTTATCCCTTTTATAGGGACGACCCGACTTGACCCCTAAGAAATAATCTATAAGAAAACTTATCTCTAACAATCCAATCTAATAATAACTTATCTGACAATAGATAATACTAAACACCTAATAGATATATTCCTAAATAATAAATCTTCCCTAATAGTTGTGGGTAGGTAGTACTGTTCACATGTTTACCTACACATGGTACTGTCCATGCGTCTGCTACGGTGCCTCGTGTCTCGGTCCATAGCAAACATTTGTTTGTATATTTATTATTCTCACTTCCATTGAAGCTAAAAGGATTCCATTAGACAATCTCCAATATTGTGTTTTAGCTGGTTCAAATGAGGAGAGAGAAGGGCATTGAATCGATTTAATATATTGGAGGTGTCGATTCTAACAAAAAAAATGTATGGAACCGGACTCTACTTAGGAGTCAATTCAAAGCATTAAACAACTCATATGGGCATTAAACAACTACATAGGAGAGAGTGTGGTTGAGAGATGATATTATTATTTTGTGATTTTTTAATGTAACGTGAGTCCCAGTTATTAGTAAGAATCGATTCAATACATTGGAGAAAAAGAAGCTCAGTTCCTAGAATACTTACGTGGCATGACTTTAAATCAACATCGATTCAATACACTTAAGATGCTCTTACTGCATCTGCATACCTGTGCAAGAGGACTGCTCTTGATCAAGTTGGAGGACGCAAAGTTGTTGGTTGCTTCTTGGAGCTCCTCCAGCTTATACACACGGTACGATGGGATTTCCAATGTATCCACCCTTGTAGATTGTGACGAATGCCCTGTGAAAACGGATATCATGTCCTGCAAATTGTTTACAGATCACTAGGCCATTGCTCATTGTTTTCTTTTTTTTCCCTTTCCGGTTGATTGACTTTGCAGCTTTTACTTTCTCAAAGTCTTCTTTGAAGTAAGGAATAAAGATCCATCCCATGTTCAAATTCAAGAGTCTAAGCAAGATCCAGACTAAACTCACGCAAAGCTTCCCAATTATTTGACTAAAGTGAGTTGACTTTATTCACACAAAAAAACGCAGGAGAGAAATTAAAGCAACATGTCTTCAAAACTACTACTTCAATTCTCTCTGTCCCCTTTGTACAACCAATTATAGATTACTCATTCATTTCTAATTAGTTGCCCATAATCTTGTGTCCCCTTCTTTAATGAACCAAGACTAAGAACATGCTGCCAATTTAAGCACATAACAAAAAAATGAAATAAATCAAGCAATGAAATTATGCAAATGCATTTATCCTCTTACTCTTATCGGCAGGAGTAATAATCCTCTGGGTCACTTTAGCCGGGGCTCTCCCGCCGTCCCCCTTCTTCGCCGGCGTCGCCACCGGCGACTTGCGCAAGACGTTCACTTCCGGACGCTGCCTCCTCGCCCTCCTCAGAACCACCACCATCACCAGCGCAATCAGCAATGCACCACCCACAACGCCGCCGATAATGCCAAGAATCATCCCCACCTCACAGTCCTTTCCCCTGCCCTGCATTCCTCCGTTCCCCTGCGGCGGCGGCAGCACGGCGGCCAGCGCCCCGGGGTTGCAGTACGTGCTCGGGCGCTGCAGCTTCGCGTCGGCGAAGCAATTGCCTGCGTCGAGAACCGTGCGCGCCGACGAGTTGGACCTCATGCACGCCGGGCGCGCCCCGGTGAGCAGGTTGGCCGAGACGTCGACGAACTCCAGCGCCTCCGCGCAGGCCGTGGTCGCCGGCAGCTGCCCGGTGAGCTGGTTGCGCGACAGGTTGATGTATCGCAGCGCGGGGAGCGCGAAGATGGAGGACGGGATCCACCCCTGGAACCGGTTCCCGGACACGTCCAAGAACTGGAGCTGGCCCAGCGTGGACACCTCCGCCGGAATCTCCCCGGTGAAGTTGTTGTCGGCCAGGACCAGCCTCACCACCGCCTTCCCCACCTCCGGGAACGCCGGGCCGAGCCTGTTCCGCACCACGTCGAATTCCTCGAGGAACGCGAGCCCGGACAGGGACGGCACGGTGCCGTTGAGGTGGTTCCTGGACAGAACGAGGCTCTGCAGCGAGTACATGCGCGAGACCTGCTTGGGGACGGCGCCGTAGAGGTAGTTGGAGCTGAGGTTGAGTGCCTGCAGCGCCTGGAGCCGGCGGAGCTTGGCGCCCGGGAGCGCGCCCCAGACACCGAGCGCGACGAGCGAGAGTCGCGTCAGCGCCGGGAGCCTGGTGAGCGTGGTGAAGAGCGCATTGGCGGAGAAGTTGGAGGGCAGCGCGGTGCGCCACGCCGGGTCGGGCTCGCGGTCGCCGAGCACGGAGAGCGCCGTGACCTGCCCCCCGGCGCAGGCGACGGTGAGGACCGGCGTGGGCGGCAGCGCGCAGGGGTCGGGGGCCGTGGGGAGGGCCGCGAGCGCGGACGGGTAGCCGAGCAGGCGGCACACCCGGAGGAGCGTCTTGGCCTGCGAGGACGCGAGCGGCTGGGAGTTCACCACGCTGGAAATGCAGAGGAGGAGGAGCAGAAGCAGAGTGCCAGCCTTGTGTAAGGAGGAGGAAGCCATTTTGCTGTGACGATGGCTGAGAAGAGAGGTAGGAATGGCGCAATGGCGAAACTTTGGAGAGAGAGAGGGGGAGAGAGTTTTGTTGCTCATTGGGGGGAGGAAGAAAGCCGTGAGCGTGTGAGGTAGGTAAGTGACCATGGACGAGGAGGAGCGCGAGGGAGTGCTTGCCAGCCAAACTTGCAGGGGTGGACTGTGGACACTACTAGCACTAGTACTACTGCCACTAGTGTTTTCTCCTGACAAGTGGGTCCCTTCTTTAGTGGGGTCTACGTGTCAGTGTGGCGGGCGCGTGGTGTGGCGGGTCTGGACCTTGGCGCACGCGGCTGGGCGGTGATACGGCGGCGTCGATCCCATCGGTGCATTCTGACCGCGGTAAAGCTCGACCGAAGCGGTATACGCGAGGCGTTTGTGTCCTGGCGCGTGGGGCCATGGCGGCATCGTGGGCCCACCGGTCGGTGCATGGCGTATGCAAAACAACCCACTGGGTCACCATGTTCTAATCTCATTATAGCCATAGGGTCATTACCTATATACAAAGAGTACTAGTTTAATCCCCGTGCTTTGCTACGGATTAAAGAAATTGTATTTCCTCAGCATGTTGAGCCGTTGTTCCTCTACTACCCAAGTGTCCGGACAAGCTCCATCCTGACCTATGTAGTTCCTCTTATGCCGTGCTCAGCCTACATCGTGCCCTTGGTGGCTTAGCTGCACAACCACGACCCACATCGAGCTTGCACTGCACAGCTGGCAAACCGCCATGACCGGCCAGCATCATTGTTGTGGCGTCCAAGCATCTTCATCAGATTTATCAATATGAGTTGGTGATTTCCATCTTCTTTAATCCTTATGTTCGGTTGTAACAAGTTTCTGATTCTGGTCATATTTGTATCCTTTGACCACTAAAAACACGGCAAATATAATTAACCTTTAGAGTTACACGTGAATATTATTTCTAACATGTTGACAAGAGTATATGTTGTGGTAGCTATTGGGGTACAAGTCCGAGGACCGAGAGTAGGGCACTTGTCCTCATCTAACCACCGACAGCGTTCTTCCTTGGCAAGGTATGAGAGGCTCTAAAACTTAGTTGAATTCTTGATTTCTCATTGCTTTCCCACAACTGATACAATGATATCTTATAGGGATGGCTTGACTTGACCTCACATTAATATCCCCCCAAACTAAACCTAATTCACCTTACATGTGTTAAAAGTTAATGAGATCATAAAAATGGTCAATAAAAGTATAAGCGATCATAGTCATTCGCATTCATAGTTTCGGCATGGTCATACTATACTAGTAGACAACCACATGATTCTAGCATTGCAGTATTTTGGTTTTGTATAGTAATGTTTGTAACTTTCACAAACTCTAGTAAACAATGATGAATCTACCAACTGAACAGATGAAGAATCACCTCTACTTGTGCTCTGGTGAACCCTAATGATTTGCAACTAGAATATCAACCTTCTTCTATGGTCGCATAGAATAACCTCAAGCATGGCCCCTAGCGAGGGAACCCAAATAAAGCAAAGAAAAAGAAAACACAATCACAATGGTGAAAATCAATTGCAGTCTACAGATAAAAAAAATCCATGAATCATCGATGAATTGCAAAGATGATGCAAGCGTTAACACTGCAGCAATTGCCCAAAGATCATCTCATGCAAAAAGTTGTTTCAAGTTAGCAAAATGAACACCTACTCGTGTTCCTTCTACAATGTTCTATAGTAAATCGCACAAAAACCATTAATCCAATGGAGCTAAAAAAAATCACCAATAGCTTCCTCGCCTTGGATGTCCATGCTTCCTATACTTGTGAGGGAAACAAACAATTATTAGTTTATAGTATTAGTAATTTTATTCATCAACAGAAATCCTTAAAAAGACAAAAACGCTTCCTGCAAAGTGCAAACTAACTCCTAATCTTATCCGAAAATTAAACCCACATCAAACCATTTCTCAAACAAATTCCCCCAACTAATCTCTTTGCTTTATTTATAAAAAAAAACTCAAACTAACAAACTCCTCTGAGATCATGAAGGCACCTTAACTGCCACCAAACAGCAACAACTTCTTCACGAGAGCGAGAGTGGGAGGTGGTGGGGAGTGCAAGGAGCGTGAGAGGTGGAGGCACAATGGTTTGTTTTAGTGCGGTTGCAGGAGAGGAGGTTTCGGGGAAGAGCAACAAGGAAAAATAGTTGTTTGGTGTGACTCGCCTGTAGGCGCTAGGGGAGGGGTGGGAGGTGGAGGAGAGGACGGACGATTACCAACTTCAATTTTTATGTAGTAGAGATAACCGATGTGAAGATGACGTTGCACATGAATTTCCTAGGTTGTAGTCAGTTGTTCAACAAGAAGAAAAGAAATATCCAGTTCACTGTGACCGAAATTAGTTTTGAAGGACCTTTGGATTCAAGAGTGCTTTGAGCAACACATCAAGGTTATGACATAGTCAAGACAAAATCGCATAGAATTTGAAGTACTATTAAATCAAGGTACAAAATGAAGGCAAGGCCGAAAGCATAGAGTTGGGAAAACAATACATTTTATGCAACGAAGACATGGTCCAAGATCGCCATCCTACCACCCAATGTTACATAATCCCCCAACTTGTGTGCTCATAACATGAACCGTCTGTGACTTCCTGTCCTCTTCACAGACGGTTTGTATTAAAAACCGTGTGTGACAATCTTATTTATTATAGACCTGACCCTCATAGATCGATCTGTCTTAAATTCCTGCTCTATTCTTGCTGTTGCTGTTGGAGGTGGGGGCATTGAGGCGATTTGGTGAAAGAAGACAACGGATTTGGTAATTTGTTCTTGACTATCGATGGTTAGTATGTAATTAATTTGTTCCTTGCATTATATTCTAGATCTAGCTTGGTAAAGAGAGAATGGAAAATGGTTTAAATCAGTAAAGAGAGAATTGAAGATGGTTTAGATCTAGCTTTTTGTGTTGTTTTGCAAGTGTTGGCTTCTTGCCATCTGAAGTTGGCCACGAGCTATCTATAATGTGTTTGTGATGAACAACCTGACCCTATGGTTGACAAGAATTAAAAATCTCTATGTATTACTTTAATACATAATAAAAGACCATACGTCTTCATGGTCGTAACCCCTAAGGCTAACGACCACTACGGTCGTAAGGATTCTAGACGTTACATAATAGGTACCCTGGTCGGATAAGGTCCTGTACCTAGTCCCTAACTAGATGACTGCTCGTAGAAGCAATGAACTGGCATCCGGATCCAACTCCGGGTATATTCCATACCATGTGATGAATGGAACACATGTCATATTTGGTCCATACCACACGACGTTTCATAATCCAGAGACACTGACAACAACCACCGTACGGTTATGTGTCTCACAGACACACAAACCGTCGAATGGTTGGTACTTTATCAACCGCCGCTTCGCTCCGACCAGTCACGGCACTTCTAACAGGCGCCTCTTCAAGTAGTAACTGCCACCTCTTTGACGGTTACTTAAAGATGGAGCGCGGAAGGCAGTGAGCATCGGATTGAAGCATAGCAATCGGCATTAGATTCATGTTTCAAGTCTGATTCTGCAAGATAGCAAGCATTACGCTCAGTGTAATTAGGATTAGTCCACTGCCTTGTGGAAGGCACCCCTTGTAATAGCCAGTTCATAGCAATAAAAAAGCGGTCCCATTCTCTCCCAAGAACTCTTTGTCATTTTCCTCTTTTTATTTCGTAAGATCGATGACTTGATCGTCAATAGCTGACGCCGTCCATGGGGAAGAAGGCGTTGAGTTCTTGAAGATTACTTAGCTCAAGCATTCCTCAACCACTTCCTTTGCCCTATTATCGCTCATGCGAATATGGCGGGGACTTGGGATGAGGAAAACTGGCTCGACCTGGCGGACTACTCCAACCTTGATATGGACGCATGCATCTGCGTCGTGGAAGAAAATGGGGTGTCATCATCATCTGCCGGCTCGCCAGTCGCAGAGATTAACGAAATCGACCGGATGGATGAGGATACGCCGCCAGCAGCAATGGCGCTCTAAGAAGAACCGCTCGTTCCGACCAGTTCGGAACATCCGTACACCTCTGCAAGCTCGGTCAATCCGACCAGCAAAAGCGATAATGGAAACCCCGCACTGCAATCAGAGAGTCCACGTACTCTCGATATTGTTAGGGGCGACCAATATTCGCCAACACTCCTATGTATTCCAGGGGCTAACCGACATCTGGTAAGGTTATCAATGAAGTTATCACCGATCATAGGCCAAGTGGGCATAGTGAAACTCAGCATACGATCGGTCATCCGTCGGATCAGGCGAAGTCCACCACAAAGCCCACCAGAGCCAGTAATCTCCAGCCGCTCCCCATCATGGAGGCTCCTTGTGGAAGCACTAGAAGGCTCTCCCTTAGCTACGATGGGAATTCCTCGAAAGATTACTGTTGGTGCCACGAAGTTAACACAATCAGATATACCAATCCAGATACTATGCACGATCCTCCACAGGTTAACTCGCCACCACTTGTTGGCGGAGATGGTACGGGCGCTCAAGCACCATCTACTGGAGGCAACTGAGTTGATGGACGTACATCAGTTAATTCAACTGTTCCTACCCCATCGCGAGTAAGGAATCAGGCAAGGCCAACCGGAAGGTCGAGGGAAAACTCGACTCATCGGACGCCCACTACAAGCGAAAATCTTCCACGACTTTCGGTAACTATACAAAACCTGCAACGAGTTCAGGATATCTTGAATAATCCATACCCTGATTTAGTAGGAACTCCAAGTTGTGTTCAGCCTGCAGGTCAGGTGTCAGAGATCCTCCAACAAACCATGTAGCGTACAAAAATGTACCGAGAGCAGAGGAATTCACAAAGTCACACGATGACATCGTCCCAGTGCTCCTCTCTCAGTAGAGGACAATATGGTCGAGCAGAGGATCGACCAACACTAAGACCGCCTCGTAGGTTTGGACCAGGGAATTATGAGGGAAGACGGCTCTTCACAGCAGCCACTCCTCCTCCTCGTCAAGAGGAACAACCATTTGATTTAGGCGACCTCAGGCATCATCTGAACCAGGTAGATGGTCAAAGGCGTTATCATAACTTGCACGAGCAGGTTGGGACACCGGATCCTGGATATACAAATCTAAGGAACCGATCCCCCACTGACTATAATCCGGCTCCTTTTCAAAGAAGGCACCACGACTCCATTACGGGCTGCCGAGCATTTTTGGCAAGTCTTCAAGCTGTTCGTTGGCCGAACAGGTTCCAACTAGCCAACATAGAAAAGTTCAATGAGACTCAGAACCCATTAGAATTTCTTTAAATTTATTCTACCGCCATCAAGGCCGCTGGTGGTAACGATAACATGATGGCAAATTAATTGCCCACGGTCCTTGAAGGGTTTGCCCAGTCATGGTTGCTTAATCTACCAGTCAGATCTATCTATACTTAGTAGCAGCTCTGCGATACTCTAATCGCCAACTTTCAAGGGACGTACGACCGCCCCGGAAAGGAGGATGATCTTCATCGGATGAAGCAGAAGACCAATGAAACTCTTCGACAATATATCAAGAGACTCAGTCAGGTTCGGAATTTCATCCCAGAAATCGTAGAATCTTCTGTCATCCAGGCCTCCAAAGCAGGACTGAGAAATCGTCGATTTACGGAGGATATTGCAATACATTCTCGATGAACAACCGTCGAGATTTTCGACATGGCAGACAAGTACGTGGCCTCTAGTGAAGCAGTCGAATGGTATGAAGCTATCGATCGAAAGGACAAAAATCCCCAGTTGGGTCTGGAGAAGCAAGAGAAGAAAAGCAAGAAGTCTCTCAAGAACAAAAAGAATCACATGCCCGACAACAAGGAAGTTCCCGCGATTCCAAAAAAATATACCAAGGGCAAGAAAGATTTTATTGGTCGGAACAAATCTAAGGCTCCAACCAATGACTTCAAGAAAACTAAGAAGTGGTGTCCACTTCACAAAGCGGCAGGGCATGATCTGCGCACCTGCCGGGCCTGGCAAAGTAAACTGGAGGATTACTACTCAGGCAAAGGGTCCTTCCCCTCCATAATAGAACTCAGAGAATCAAGCTCCAAAAAGGACAAAGATGGTGACGAAGAGACGGACTACCAGGAGCCGCAGCATATGGTGGATATGATCTTCGGAGGATCCTCCTCATACAAGACGGTAGAGCCTATCGGGACCCAAAATATGCAATTCTGGACCCTCTGTGTATAATGCACTAGTCCAGGATCACGCTAGTGCACACAGTGTCAACACATGTGAATATCGATCCACACAAGCGATTAATAACATAAACGAGTAATTTGATAACAAATAAGGGTTTTGACCTTATGGTCGAGGTTACAATTATTAAGCCACGCAGGGCTAGCAAAGAAATAAAATAGCAGCGGAACGAAGAAACTTCAGTTGAATCCCATCAATTCACCACAGGCAACTGACTGGGATCAAGACCCTATGATTAAGCACCTTCGATGAACTCCTCCTCGAAAGCAGGCGAAGACTCCTCCTCTTCTGTTGCATATTTTACAACAAGCATGAGTACACACTGTACTCGCAAGTCATACCACAGAAATGCAATTATACATGATGGCTTATTCCAAAGGAATGGCTTCTGTGGTTCTTTGCAGAAATGCAATATTTGCAATTTGAATACAAATAATAGATTGAAAGCATAATTCAAAACAAATAGACAATAATAATTTGACAGTTTTATTTCACAAAGACACATAGCCTAAACAAGTTATTCACATAGCCATATGACTTAAGTCACACTCCCTTCCCAAAGTTTTCATGAAAATCTACCCTCGTGTGAAATCCCGAGCATGTCCATGATCATGACGCTGCTATTCAATAGATTGATTAACACTCTGCGAGTTTGTACACTTTACCCACAAGATACAACTAGTGTAGCTAGCACTAGCCGTAACAAAACAGTTCAGAAACTTCATCTCGACATTGACACTCCCGGTATGCTTAGCCGCCACAGACGCACACCGTTGGACAGGGACACGGTGAACCGCCCCGTGATGCGACTACTTGGTAGCACACACCTCCACCCAATCCGACATAGCTAACCTACAACCTGAGTAATCAATGTCAAGACTCCATAACTTACTAAGTTAGGCCCGTCCCATCAGGCATGTGGTTGTACGAAAGGCTCAGTTCAATGGCGCACAAAGTTAAGTCCTTAATTGACCGGGGCAAGACTTCCAAATTCTAGCCTATCATTCCCGCCAACACAGATCCACCATAAAAGTATACCAGACCACTTGCCCCTGTCCAAAACCTTTTCCCACCCTGTTGGTTAAGTGCAACATATGCCATCAACGAGTAATAGCACATAGTGCACATAGTTTTTATCACATAGTTCCATAGCACTTAGTCAAGTTTATATTTGCAACTTACATGAGATGATGACTCGTAGCATGGCTAAGCAATCTAATCGCATCTAACCATCCCACGTTGGTAATACAATAGCACCAACTAAAAGAACCAAACTAGGGTGACAAAAGATTATGGCATACAATTAGACAATGAGGTCATAACAGATTGGATATTAACTAATCCCAAAAGCATTGAAATAAATAATTAAAGTAAATGCAATAATTTAAATCAATAAAACTTTTGAAAACTGGGTTCAATATGATCAAAGGTATAACTTGCCTTGGAATAGGTCTAAGTACTGATCTTGTTCTTGAGGTGCTCCTTCTTCTTCAAACCTTCCCGAAGTATTGACGTCTACTTGCAAAGAAAAGCAAATAAACAAAATAAATAAATAGCAAAGGCAAAAAAACCTCCAAAAATTAAATAAAAATCTCAGATGGATAGATCTTGAATTTAGATGAATTTAGAAATTTGAATGGGCTCAATCGGAGTTCGGATGCAAAAGATATGAGCTTGGGAAGTTTGAATCTAAAAGAAAACCCTAAAACTGAATTATTCTGAATTTCTGAATTATTCTTTAAAAGAAAAATCGGATTATTGCGCAACGATGACGTCAGCGCTCGGAATTAAGAAATTAAAAAGAAAAATCCGACATGTGGGACCCACATGGCAGTCTCAAGGCTCACGGTGGACTAGGTCTACCGAGCCAAAGGATATGGGGCTGGCTTGGGTGGCACACCCGCGCACACGTGGCCGCTAACCTGGCGCCATGCACGCGACACGCGAGCAGAGGGAAAGAGGTGGCGCTGACGCGGACTGCCACGGGGACTCGACGGCGAAGAGCAGCTCTGGACCCGACGGCACGGTGAACGGCGGCGAACTATCGGCAATGGATGGTACTGGAAGGTAGCTGGCGCTATTGCGCACCTTATGGACCAACTCCGGGTGGTCGGGGACGACTGAGGCGGCCGGCGGCGAGCTCAAGGCGGCGGAGAGGTTCTGATATTGTCGGACGAGCCTCCCGGCGAGACTTCGGCGGTGCCGATGGTCGCTGGAGGTAGATCTGGTGACAGCGAACACGGTGGCGTGCTCAAGGACGACGCGGCGGCGAAGACGGTGCCGCAATTCGAGTTCTTAGGGTTTTGGTGAAAAACCCTAAAGCTCAAATTAGCGGCGGCGCTGAAGCTTTCGGGTGGAATTGAGCTAGGGTTTGGGATGCGGAGGGCAAGGCGAACCTCGAGGACCTATTTATAGGGTCTAGGGAGGCTTGAGGAGGCGAGTTGGTGGCGGAGTCCCAAAAGAGTCCGAAACCAACACGAGGAAATCTCCGAGTTTGAAGGAGATTTGGGATTTGATTTTGATCCGAAAAGATGCGGAGAGGTTAGAGATAAGATTTGGAGCGTTTTCTAGAAGAAAATTCAGTAAAACTCCATTGCCGGACGGAGCTTTGAAGAGTTTCAATGGCGGCCGCGACGGAAGCTTCGCGGAGAAGAAACCGGCTCGGACACGGAGATTTATTTAATAGTGGCCGTGCCCACCCCACGATCGTGGCGGAGACAAAAGCGCCTGCTAGGTGAGTTGATCCAAACGTCCAACATCGATCCGACGGCGGGGAAGGATGGGCAATTTGGGCACATCTTGAGAAAAAGTGGATTGGGCCGGAAGATTCTACCGAGGAGAATCTGAGATTTTAATACCTTTTCTTTTTAGAAAAATACCAGAAATCCAAATAAGCAATAGAAAATAGTAAATGAACTTGGAAAAATTCTAGAAAAATCTAGAAAATATATCCAAGCACAAAGAATCCAAATAAAATAGTTTTGACCATTGTTGATGTTGACTTTAATCATATTAAATTGTTTTGATGTACAAAGTCCATCTTAAGCTTTTGAATTAAAATCAAATAAAATCAAATGGTGAATTTTATCCTACTACTATTCAAAAGATTTTTAAAGCTCAGAAAATTGGGATGTTACAGAGCCCAACCGTACCCTAGGATTCTCTTGCACGAGATTACATACATGGTACATGGAATAGACCAACAAGACGGATGGACAATGATGCTCGGGTGTCAACATCAAGTTCAAAAAGGATAATCTTAACCACATGGCTCAAGACTGTGTCTTCACGGTGACCTTCAAGGACTTGTTCTTTCTCTTCGCCCTCGACGCCTCACTTATACGATGCTGGACACTGTAAGTGTGTACAATCACAGTCAACGTTTATGTAATACCGATAAATGTTATATATAACTCCTTGCTTTTATATATATATATATATATATATATATATATAGGACGCTTATTTAGATTACTCAGGAGTACATACTCCCACTTGAATATACCACTTAAACAAATATATTATACTTCTTTATCATTTTCAAAGATACTTAAATACCAATTATAAGATACTCCAACGTGACTTAATTGAAAATTTTTCAATGCAGCCCTTTATTTTTGCTATATACCTTTTTCATATATAAAAGAAGTATATACATAGATTTTGCTATAAAAATGGCATTTAATGATTTTTTTTTTCATGAAACTCACTTTGGAGTATCTTGTAATTATTATTGGAGTATCTTCAAATTGATAAAGAGGTATCATCATACAATTTAAGTGGTATATGAGAGATGGGAGTACGTACTCCTGGGAGTACCATACCATTTTCCTATATATATATATAGGACGCCCATTTCGTACTCCCGGGAGTACATACTCCCACTTCAAATATACCACTTAAACGAATATATTATACTTCTTTATCACTTTCATTATACTTAAATACCGATTATAAGATACTCCAACGTGACTTAATTGAAAAATTTTCATTGCAGCACGTTATTTTTGCTATATACCTTTTTTCATATATAAAAGAAGTATATACATAGATTTTGCTATAAAAAGTGGCATCTAATGAAATTTTTCATGAAACTCACTTTGGAGTATCTTGTAATTATTATTGTAGTATGTTCAAATTGACAAAGAGGTATCATCATATAATTTAAGTGGTATATGAGGTGGGAGTATGGTACTCCCAGGAGTACGGTACCATTTTCCTACACACACACACACACATACAAGATTTCTGAAGCCGAATTAAGGAATTCATCGTTAGGTTTCCTCGACCCACACTTGGTCTGTCTCCTTGCAAACCATCAAGGAGAATGCAAAATTCGTCGAGAATTACATGAAGGAGTCATAGCTGGCTCACCGTGACAAGGAATTCATACTTTTGCCCTACAACTAGGAGTAAGTGCTGCACTAGTGGCTATACTTATTGATTTGTACTTTATAAGCAACATGAACTTAGGTTTAAGGACCGTAGCGATATACCTGTGTAGGTTCCACTGGATTCTAATTGTAATTATACCAAAACGGAACAGGGTAATATACCTAGATTCTCTAAAGAGGGCTGCACATGACTTCACAATTGTCCGACAATTAATCCACAGGTAAACACATTTTCTTCATAGATAACTCTACTGTAGTCTTTCATTCCTTTGCAATGGCTAAGGCTAACTTCTTGGAATCACGTAGGTCGTTCGCCATGTACTTTGCTAAATGAGGGAATTGGAAGGGAAGGATTCTGCGACACGATCTAAATTTCCTGGTATTCGCTACTACACATTAATCCTATATAAGACTTTGTAGTAACGCCTCTCGAACTAACCAATTCTATTTTTGTAGTGCCACCAGCAACCGTGAACCTACAACATCTGTGGATACTATGTTTGCCACAACATGGAACTACTCGTCAGTTCCGCGATGACCAATAATCCTCAGGTTTGTCAATCTTGCAATAATTATTTCATACTTATCAATTTATATATGCACGAATTTAATCTTTCTAGCGATAGGTTGCGAGCATCGATACAACTGCGTTGAAATAAGGCCAGCTCATAAACATTCGAGGACAGTTTATGTCATTCTTGAACCATGAGGTCATAAATCCAGATGGAAAGTTCCACAATGTAGATTGAACTTGATTGGGATAAGATTGAACTTAATGGTACATGTGTGTAAATGTACATGAATGGTTAATTTTAGTTAATTGATTTGTAAATTGGATGTGCTTGTTTCTGAAATAAATGTGAATTGGATCATTGTCGGGTCCCAAAACTATGGTTCGGGACCCTTCAGGTTTAACGACTAGCCGAGGATCATGCTAGTGCACACAAGTGTCAACAAAGATGGCATTCGCTCCATACTGCGAATAATAACATAAGCGGTTAACTTTGATTAACAAATAATGGTTTTGACCTTAAGGTCGAGTTTACAAATATTGAGCCACGCAGAGCTAACATAGGAAATAAGCGGCGGAAACATAAGCGGTAGTGGCACCCCATCGATTCGCCACGAGCAACCGATCGATCAAGACCTCACGATCGGGCACCTTCGATGTACTCGTCCTCAAATCTTTGGTGAAGACTCCTCCTCCGCTTGATTCGTCAAAACAAGCGTGAGTACACACCGTACTTGCAAGCCACACCACGTAAATGCAAATATATACATATATTGGCTTTTTACAAAGGAAGGCATTCATGGCTCTTTTGCATAAATGCAACTTTTGCAATTGAATACAATTAATAGATTAAAGACAGTAAAACAAATAGACGATAATAATTTTAACAAGTTATTTCACAAAGACACACACACACCCTAACGGGTTATTCACATAGCTAGATGATTTAATCACATAGCTCCCTTCCCACAGTTTTATGAAAATCTACCCTAGTGTCAAATCCCGAGCATTGTCCATGATCATGACGCTGCTATTCGAATAGATTAAGTACACTCTGCGAGTTTGTACACTTTACCCACAAGATACAATTAGTGTAGCTAACACTAATCATAACAAAGCATTTCAGATACCTTATCCTACTATGCTAGGCCTGTCTCAAAAGCAGGCATGTGGTCGCACAGAAGCTCGGTTCAAAAGAGCACATGGTGAGGTCCTTAATTGACCAAGGCAAGACTTCCACAAGCTAACCAAACCACATAGACACACAGATTATTATAATTCACATAGTCCACACAGTTCACACAGTCCACCCTTTCACACGCTTCCACCACTTGCCTCAGTTCAAATCCTTTTACCACCCCATTGGTTTTAAGTGCAACACATGCCACAAAGACACATAGTACACACAGCTTTTATCACATAGTTGCATATTCACTTAGTCAATTTCATATAGCAATCTACATGACAAATGATTAAGTGGCATGGCTAAGCCGTCTAATCGTATTAACCAACCCACGTTGGTTCTACAATATTAACCAACTAATTATCAACTAGGGTGACAAGGAATCAAGTCATAACAATTACACAAGGGAGGCATACCAATTTGGATTTAACTACTGCACCCAAAAACTTTTAAATAAATACTTGAATTAAGATGCAGTAATTTGAATTAAAATACTTTTATAAAACTGGGAAGCAAAATGGTCAAGGGCATAGCTTGCCTTGAAAAGGATCTAGGAATTGATCTTGGTCTTGGAAAGGTCCTTCTTCTTCAACTCTTCGGTGAAATAAGTCAAGTCTACTCGCATAACCGACACAAACAAACAAACTAAATAAAAACCAGAGGCAATTAACTCCAATAAAATAAATAAAAAGCCCCAATAGATAGATCTGGATTTTAGACGAATTTAGGAATTTGAATGGATAGATTTGGAGTTAGGATTCAAAAGATATGAATTTTACAAGTTTTAACCTATCTTTTGAAATTTAGTTTGAATTTCTAAGTTTAAACAAAAGTCAAATCTAAATAATTTTGGTTGGATTAGCTAGATCTTAATTTTATATGAATTTAGAAATTTGAAACACCCAATTTGGAGTTTGGATGCAAAAGTTATGAATTTTACAAATTTAAACCTAAATCGTTATTTAACAATTTTCCCGAATTGTTTTTCTAAAGAAAATTCCAATTATTGCGCAAGGTGACGTCAGCGAAGGATTTCCGGGAATTTAAAAGAATTAAAGAATTAACTGACATGTGGGACCCACATGTCGGTGACCCGCTCCGCGGACCAAGTCCACCGAGCCATCGAATCTGGTGGCTCGATCGCCACGTGGGCACTCACGTGGCGCACACGCAGACGCTGACGCGGCGCCACATGGGCGAACACGCAAGCATGGGGCCGAGCCGACGCCGACGTGGGCGGCAAGGGCGGCGCAAGACGGAACCAAGGGTCCCGTGAGCACGGCGTTCACGGCGAGAATGGGTGGTACGGGTAGCGTAGCTAACGCTATTGCGAACACGATGAGGTACCTCCGGGTGGTTGAGGTGGGCGGTGGCGACCGTGGCGGCGAGGTCGAGCGCGGCGATTCGGGTTTGTTTCGGCGGCCCCGGCGAGGTCTAGGCGACGCGAGCGAGGTCCGGAGGTAGAGGAGGCGATGGCGAACCGGTGGCGTGCTCCCGACGAGCCGCAGCTGACTCTGGCATGCAAGAATCAAGAAATTCCACCGTGGCGAAGCTCTAAAACTCAATTCGGCGGCTGGGGCTCGGGAGGAGGAGGAGTTGGGGTTTGGGAAAAGGAGGCGGTGCGATCCGGGGTGCCTTTATAGGGGCGGGAGCCCGAGGCGGCGGCTACGTGGAGATCGTGGCGGCGGATTGCTATGGATGTGGGCGCAACCGCCATGGGATGAGGGTGTTGCGGGGGTGGCGGCGTGGTCGTGGAGGTCGTGCGCACTCGCGAAGGGAACGGGGAGGTTGGAGGCGCCAGCGCGTGAAGCTCGGCTTTGACCGCTCATGGCGGTTGCTTTCATGATTTAACGCAGCGAAGACGAAAGCGACGAAGACGACGACCAGAGTGAACCCACCCGCGAGAGAGGAGAGCGGCATGCCTTGTAAGTGAGATCGACCGCTTCGTGCCACGATCCAACGGTAGAGGAGAGTTTGGGCTGAGATGAACAGGGATGGGCCGAAGGAATTCGGCCCGAATTCTATTTGGAGATTTAAATAGCTTTTTCTTTTTAATAAAATACGTAAATTCAAATAAGCAATGGAAAATAGCAACAGATCTTGGAAAAATTCCAGAAAATTCTAGAAAATATATCCAAGCTCATAGAATCCAAATAAAATAGTTTTGACTATTGTTCATGTTGGAATTATTCATATTAAATTGTTTTGTTACTAAAGTCCAAGTTTAAGCTTTTGAACTAAATGTAAATAAATCCCAAATGGTGAATTTTCTCCTGATCAACTATTCAAATGATTTTTTTTTTGGTTCTGAAAATTGGGGTGTTACAAACCTCCCCCCCTTAAAGGAATCTCGACCGAGATTCAAAGCTAAACTGGAGAAAAGGCTGGGGAACTCGGCTTTCAACTCTTCTTCACGCTCCCACGTGGCTTCACCTTCTGAGTGTTGACTCCACTGCACCTTGCAAAAACGAACTGTCTTGCTTCGGTCCGACGCTCATGACGCCCAAAATCTTGACCGGCCGCTCTTTGTAGGTGAGGTCTTCTTTTAGTTCAATTGACTCCAACGGTGCTTGTTCTTCGGCACACGAAGACACTTCTTCAAGCGAGAGACATGAAAGACATCATGGACTCCGCTAGCGGCTCGCGGCGGCTCAAGCGATAGGCTACTTCTCCGGCGATCCAAAATCTTGAGCGGACCAACATACCGAGGGGCAAGCTTTCCTTTGGCATGGAACCTTTTCACACCTCGAGGGGCGAATCGGAGATACACAAAATCTTCGGCTCAAATCGAGATCACGGCAGCGGTTATCGGCATAACTCTTTTGCCTCGATTGAGCTATCTTTAGCCTCTCTCTGATCATGGACACTTGCTCTTCTGCTTCTTGAATAATATCCGGACCAAAGATCAGACGTTCAAATGTTTTCGACCGGGCTCAGCGGGGTTACGCAAGCACGACCATACAAAGCTTCAAACGGTGACATTTGCAAACCGGCTTGATAACCTGTTGTTGTACGAGAATTTCGCATATGGTAAACTCTTATCCCAGCGGGTAGCATTTGCTAGAACATGTGCTCTCAACATATCTTCCAATATCTGGTTAACCCTTTCGACCGTCCATCCGTGCAGGGGTGATATGCGATCTCGAAATTCAGGTGAGTCCCTAAGGCTTCATGCAAACTCTGCCAAAATCGGGAGGTGAACTGAGATCCTCGATCTGACACTATCTTCTTAGGTACACCATGCAAACTGACAATCTTCGACATGTACAGCTCTGCTAGACGATCTCCTGAGTACGTGGTTTTGACTGGTAAGAAATGGGCAACTTTAGTCAAACGATCCACTATTACCCAAATTGAATCGTAACCCGAGTGAGTCTTGGGTAAACCGGTAATGAAATCCATTCCGATTTCTTCCCACTTCCATTCTGGAATCTTCAAGGGTTGCAACAGACCTGCTGGCCTCTGATGCTCTGCTTTAACTTTTTGACACACGTCGCACAAGGCGACGAACTCTGCGACGTCTCGTTTCAGATTTGGCCACCAAAACTTATTCTTAACATCCTGATACATCTTAGTACTACCAGGTGAATCGAATACTTTGAGTCATGGGCCTCCTTCAAAATCACCGCCTCAATCCATCAATATCTGAACGCAGATACGTCCATTGATCCACAAGATATCCTCGATCATCCTTTGTGAAGTCCTTGAACTTCCCTTCATCATCTTCTTCTTAATGTCTGAGAATTGAGTCTTTCTACCGAAGAGCTTGAATCTGCTTCTCCAAAGTAGACCGACTTCCAAGTTTGCTACTTAATCCTTCAGACACTACTTCTAGCTTCACCGAATTCTTCTTGTAGTTACGAACAAGGCTCTTTCACTTCGAGCATTGCGGTGACTCTTCTACTCAAAGCATCTCAAGAATCTACATTGGCCTTACCAGGATGGTAATGGATTCCAAGATTATAATCCTTTATCAACTCTAGCCATCTCCTCTGCCTCATATTCAGATCCGATGAGTGAAAATATATTTCAAGCTCTTATGATCTGTGTATATCTCACAAATTACACGATGAGGTAATGACGCCAAATCTTCAAAGCATGCACTACTGGCTAATTCCAGATCATGGGTAGGGTAATTCTCTTCATGCGGTCTTAAGCGCCTTGACGATAAGCGGCAGCTCTCCTTCTTGCATCAGACACATCCTAATCCTTGACGCGAAGCATCACAATAGATATCAAAATCCTTGCGAATATCTGGCGAGAATCAAGATTGGGTGAAGTCAAACGCTTCTTCAATTCTTGAAAACTTTCTTCACAAGTCAGTCCAGTAAACTTTTTTCTTTCTTCAACAATTGCGTAAGAGGTTTAGCAATTGATGAAAATCCTTCAATGAAACGGCGATAATATCCTCGCTAATCCCAAGAAATCTGCGAATCGAGTAGATACCTCTTGGTCGTTCCCAATGTAACACGCTTTTACCTTCATCAGGTCAATCACTACTCGCAATTGCCATCACATGACCAAGAAAATCCACTTCCTTCTTCCAGAAATCACACTTGCTAAACTTAGCATACAACTGATGCTCTCTGAGCTTCTCTAGAATTAATCTTAAATGTTCAGCATGCTCTCCTTCTGACCTGGAGTAAACCAAAATATCATCAATGAATACGACTACAAACTTGTCCAGATACTCCATGAATACCTTATTCATCATGTTCATGAAATAGGCAGGGGCATTGGTCAGACCAAAGGACATGACTAGGAACTCATAATGTCCGTACCGCGTTGAGAAAGCGGTCTTAGGTATATCCTTGGGACGATCCTTCAACTGATGGTAACCTGATCGCAAGTCGATCTTCGAGAACACTCCGCTCCTTTCATCCGGTCAAGCGGATCATCTATCCGGGCAATGGATACTTATTCTTGATGGTGACTTCATTGAGAGATCGGTAGTCGATGCACATCCTCATGCTTCCATCCTTCTTTTTGACGAACAAGACCGGCGCTCCCCATGGCGCATTTAACTAGGCCTCACAAAGCCTTTATCTAAAAGTTCTTCTATCTGCTTCTTCATCTCCACTAACTCATCTACCGGCATCCGACACGGTCTCTTCGAGATGGGTGTTGTTCTGGCACTAGATCGATGACAAACTCGATGTCACGATCCGGTGGCATCCCCGTAATTCTTCCGGGAACACATCCGGATATTCTTTGACGACCGCACATCTCCCAATGCGACGGTCTTCGTGCTATTGACTATCAAATGCCCATTACGCCCGAGGTAGCTAGGAACTCCACTTTGTTTCCTTTGGTATCCTCGATTATATGGCTCTTGACCACAATCTAGCACGGCTTTGTGCTTGGTCAACCAATCCATGCCAAGGATGACATCTAGGGTTTGGGTGTCTAGAATAATTAGGTTAGCTAGAAACTCAACTCCGACTATGAATAACTTAGCCCCTAAACAACCCACATTAGAACTTAGCTCTGCTCGGTATTTCGACTAACAGAGTTAAGCTAAGAGGCATAACTTCCAACTTATTCTTAGTTGCAAAAACTCCGAAACAAACGAATCTGAAGCTCCGTAATCAAATGAGCAGGCAGTCTTGAATTTACTAGGAACTTACCCAAAGACAACGTCTGGTGCTTCTGAGCTCCTTCCAGAGTGGCGTGATTAACACGACCTCGACCATCGACCGAGCGTTCCTCTGGTTGATGGTTCCCGAGAAACTCCTTGGTTGTTACGCGACCGGGGTCTTGGTAGGTGTTGCTCCAAGGTTGAAGCGATGGAGTGATAGTTCCTTCGAGGACACCGATTTGCAAAATGCCCTGCCGACGGCAATTGTAACACACTCTTGGTTCATTCTGCGGTTGTTGTTCCTGGGGTGGGTTGATGGTGTCGTTATTCTGAGAATTCGAACAAAAGGACGAGGTGTGAAGGTGGTGCGTGTCCCGAAGAACTCGAGGTCAAAACGATTAAACCGCTGTGGCACTATCCTTGCCCTCTCTTTGTTGTGGTGGTGGCTTCCTCGCCGAGCCATTTTACGCTATGGTGGTCCTCCAGCTTTGCGTTTGTCCTCCATGACCAACGCCTTGTTAATCAACTCGAAATGCGGGAAGGTGTGAGCAAGTAGATTGACTTGCGATCTGAGTTCAATCCCTTCAAGAAGCGACTCTGGCGAGACACAGCCGGAGCGACATCCTCTGGAGCATAGCGAGCTAGTTGGGAGAACTTATTCGTAGTCGATCATCGACATAGTCCCTTGCTTGAGAGCACGGAACTCATCCTTCTTCGAGATCCATAATGCCTTCAGTACATGATATTGGCGAAAAGGTCGCAGTGAATTCTTCCCAAGTGATATTCTCGGTGCTCCATGGGTCTGCGAAGTTTTCCCACCACTCGCCACTGTGCCCTCCATCCGATGGGTGGCATACAAAACCTTCTCATGATTGCTTTGCATTGGGTGATCAGCAGCTTCCTCTCAATCACGCGAAGCCAATCATCAGCCTCTACTGGTGTGACATGTCCAGAGAAAGTTGGCGGACGGGTTCTCATGAATTCAGCCAACTTGGATGGTCCCTGATGACCATGAGCGACTGGGGCTCCTCCTTGATGATGGTTGTGGTTGTTGTTGTTGTTCATGGCCTTGATCCGGTTCATCATGGTGTACATCATCTCGTGCGTCTTTGGCCATGAAAGCTCCAAGTTCGCAAGTCAATAGGAGGTGCTTGGGGTGGCACTACTCAGAGGGTTTGCTCATTGCCTTCGATCCTTGGGCTCCGGATCCACTTGCGGCAGATGGCGAGTCCGAACCATCTGTGAGGTTCCATGGGTCGATAAGGTAGAGAGCACAAGATGAGTTAAGAACTAGACAGGGAAGTAGATTAAACCCAACAAACACAGCTCAAGAAACTTGAAAGAAATAATCTTCATTAATAGTTTAATAGCATGGTCGCAACAAATGCCTAAGGGCCTTTGCGTACTCATACTTGCACACAGAAAATAAAGCGAACCTAAGCACACAAGCTACCGCCTAAAGGGCGACTATGAAAAGGGAAACTGCTAAGCCTCGATTGGATCGAACTTAAACTAACTACTCCTCGAAAAAGCCTCAGACCACGCTGCGCTCACCGCTAGTGTAGACTCAAGTGGTGGCATCCTCGCTAATCGGGATTCGATGCCGGGGCTCGGTGCAGCAGGAGCAGTGTCTTTGAGTGCAAAGTCTGGTGGCTCCTCTGGTGTCTTGAGCTCGACCGATCCTCTGGAATCTCCTCTGGATCCTCTTCAACTTCTTCTGGATCTTCCTCCGGATCATCTTCGATCTCATGTTGACCGTAGAGAGCTTGCTCTAAGACGGCGATCCTTTCCTCGGCTTCTTCCCAGGCCTGATAGGCGCACCTCAGCTCGGTGGCGGCCATCTCCAGCGACTCCTCCTGAGCAGCGGTGAACCGTGCAAGATGCACCACAGTGGCATTGCCTTCCCTGTTGGTAGACGGAAAGCGTGCGGATAGCTCCCCTGAAGCAGCTCTGGGATGGTAGCGGAAGACGGTGTTCTGCAGTTCCTCCGCGTAGATGTGGCAGACTCGAAGTATGGCCAAGCGTGATGACTCCTGGATTCCTTGCGTGAAGGTGATCCTCCTGACTGAGATGTCCAAGGGCTGGCTGCCTCTAGTGTTCCTCCTGGCGTAGACCGTCAGGCGGCAGACCACACCACGATCTCGTCCGTTGACCATGTACTTATCGCCCACGATACATTGGGCGTTCGAAGCCTCAAGTGTCTGCAGGCTTCCACACTCTGCGGCAAGTCCTCCGCTGCAATCTCCAAAGGTGCGAAGGTAAGGCATCTGTCAAGATGCAGGACAAGAGGTAAGAACCACGTTAAAACAGTGGGAAGAGGAAAGAAATTCCAGCAATAGATGAGTCAAGAAAGATATAAGAGGAGTTAAGCAATTCATTTAGTCTTGTAAGTTAATTTTCTTTTAGAAAATAATTTGGACACTCGAACGCCAATCTAACTAAGGTCTAGACCTACAACAAGATGGCTCGATACCACTTTTGTCGGGTCCCAAAACTATGGTTCGGGACCCTCAGTGTTTAACGACTAGCCCAGATCATGCTAGTGCACACAAAGGTCAACAAAGATGGCATTCGCTCCATACAAGCGAATAATAACATAAGCGGTTAACTTTGATTAACAAATAATGGTTTTGACCTTAAGGTCGAAGTTTACAAATATTGAGCCACGCAGGCTAACATAGGAAATAAACGGCAATGAAACATAAGCGGTAGTGGCACCCCATCGATTCGCCACGAACAGCAACCGATCGATCAAGACCTCACGATCGAGCACCTTCGATGTACTCGTCCTCAAATCTTTGGTGAAGACTCCTCCTCTGCTTGATTCGTCAAAACAAGCGTGAGTACACACCGTACTCATAAGCCACACCACGTAAATGCAAATATATACATATGCTTTGGCTTTTTACAAAGGAAGGCATTCAGGGCTCTTTTGCATAAATGCAACTTTTGCAATTGAATACAATTAATAGATTAAAGACAGTAAAACAAATAGACGATAATAATTTTAACAAGTTATTTCACAAAGACACACACACAGCCTAACAGGTTATTCACATAGCTAGATGATTTAATCACATAGCTCCTTCCCACACATTTTATGAAAATCTACCCCTAGTGTCAAATCCCCGAGCATTGTCCATGACCGCGGACGCGGCTATTCGAATAGATTAAGTACACTCTGCAGAGTTTGTACACTTTACCCACAAGATACAATTAGTGTAGCTAACACTAATCATAACAAAGCATTTCAGATACCTTATCCTACTATGCTAGGCCCGTCTCAAAACAGGCATGTGGTCGTACAGGAAGCTCAGTTCAAAAGAGCACATGGTGAGGTCCTTAATTGACCAAGGCAAGACTTCCACAAGCTAACCAAACCACATAGACACACAGATTATTATAATTCACATAGTCCACACAGTTCACACAGTCCACCCTTTCACACAGTTTCCACCACTTGCCTCAGTTCAAATCCTTTTACCACCCCATTGGTTTTAAGTGCAACACATGCCACAAAGACACATAGTACACACAGCTTTTATCACATAGTTGCATATTCACTTAGTCAATTTCATATAGCAATCTACATGACAAATGATTCGTGGCATGGCTAAGCCGCCTAATCGTATTAACCAACCCACGTTGGTTCTACAATATTAACCAACTAATTATCAACTAGGGTGACAAGGAATCAAGTCATAACAATTACACAAGGAGGCATACCAATTTGGATTTAACTATCGCACCCAAAAACTTTTAAATAAATACTTGAATTAAGATGCGATAATTTGAATTAAAATACTTTTATAAAACTGGGAAGCAAAATGGTCAAGGGCATAGCTTGCCTTGAAAAGGATCTAGGAATTGATCTTGGTCTTGAAAGGTCCTTCTTCTTCAACTCTTCCAAAGAAATCAAGTCTACTCGCAAACGACACAAACAAACAAACTAAATAAAAACCAGAGGCAATTAACTCCAATAAAATAAATAAAAAGCCCCAATAGATAGATCTGGATTTTAGACGAATTTAGGAATTTGAATGGATAGATTTGGAGTTAGGATTCAAAAGATATGAATTTTACAAGTTTTAACCTATCTTTTGAAATTTAGTTTGAATTTCTAAGTTTAAACAAAAGTCAAATCTAAATAATTTTGGTTGGATTAGCTAGATCTTAATTTTATATGAATTTAGAAATTTGAAACACCCAATTTGGAGTTTGGATGCAAAAGTTATGAATTTTACAAATTTAAACCTAAATCATTATTTAACAATTTTCCCGAATTGTTTTTCTAAAGAAAATTCCAATTATTGCAAAGGTGACGTCGTGAAGGATTTCCGGAATTTAAAAGAATTAAAGAATTAATCGACATGTGGGACCCACATGTCGGTGACCCGCTCCCACGGACCAAGTCCACCGAGCCACCGAATCTGGTGGCTCCCGGCGCCACGTGGGCACTCACGTGGCGCACGCAGACGCCGACGCTGCGCCACATGGGCGAACACGCAAGCATGGGGCCGAGCCGACGCCGACGTGGATGGCGGCAGAGCGGCGCCGACGGAACCAAGGGTCCCGTGACGGCGATGCCCGGCGAGAATGGTGGTACGGCGCGTAGCTAACGCTATTGCGAACACGATGAGGTACCTCCGGGTGGTTGAGGTGGGCGGTGGCGGCCGTGGCGAGTCGGGCGCGGCGATTCGGGTTTGTTTCGGCAAAGCCCGTGAGGTCTAGGCGACGGCGAGGGGTCCGGGAGGTAGAGGAGGCGATGGCGAACCCGGTGGCGTGCTCCCCGACGACGCGGCGGCTACTGCGGCGGCGCAATCGAAGAAATTCCACCGTCGGCGAGAAGCTCTAAAAACTCCAATTCTTGGCGCGGGGCTCGGGAGGAGGAGGGAGTTGGGGGTTTGGGAAAAGGAGGGCGGTGCGATCCCGGGGGTGCCTTTTATAGGGGCCGGGGAGCTCCGAGGCGGCGGCTACGTGGAGATCGTGGCGGCGGCAGTTGCGGGATGTGGGCGCAACCGGCATGAGGATGAGGTGTTGCGGGGTGGCGGCGTGGTCGTGGAGGTCGTCTTGCGCTTTCGCGAGGAACAGGGAGGTTGAGGCGCCAGCGTGAAGCTTCGGCTTTGACCGCTCATGGCGGTTGCTCGCGATTTAACGCTTGAGACGAAGGCGACGAAGACGACGACCAGAAGGGCCCACCCGTCGAGAGAGGAGAGCGAGTAGCGC
Organism: Phyllostachys edulis; assembly: GCA_036346405.1. Classification (NCBI taxonomy): domain Eukaryota; kingdom Viridiplantae; phylum Streptophyta; class Magnoliopsida; order Poales; family Poaceae; genus Phyllostachys; species Phyllostachys edulis. Next base: position 35,181,178 of record CM070555.1, on the reverse strand, counting down.
AGTGGAGATCTGATCCGCTTCGCCACGATCCAACGGTAGAGGAGAGTTTGGGCTGAGATGAACAGGGATGGGCCGAAGGAATTCGGCCCGAATTCTATTTGGAGATTTAAATAGCTTTTTCTTTTTAATAAAATACCAGAAATTCAAATAAGCAATGGAAAATAGCAACAGATCTTGGAAAAATTCCAGAAAATTCTAGAAAATATATCCAAGCTCATAGAATCCAAATAAAATAGTTTTGACTATTGTTCATGTTGGAATTATTCATATTAAATTGTTTTGTTACTAAAGTCCAAGTTTAAGCTTTTGAACTAAATGCAAATAAATCCCAAATGGTGAATTTTCTCCTGATCAACTATTCAAATGATTTTTTTTTTTGGTTCTGAAAATTGGGGTGTTACAATCATGTACTTGTTTCTGAAATGAATGTGAATTGAAAGTGCTTGTTTCTGAAATAAATGTGAATTGGATGTATACATGTACTTGCTATATTTCAGCTTGTTTCAGAGGGCATGGCTAGTATTTCATGAGGCTAGCCAATAAACAGAAATAGATTTAGCAATGCAAAAGAATATCACAGACAGTTCCTTAGGACATATCGTTTGTGATACATCAGGAATCACAAACGGTTTAATCTACAAATCGTATGTGATAGTGAACTATCGCAGATGGTTTCATCTACAAATCGTCTGTGATAGTTGACTATCACAGATGATTTTGAGTTAATAACCGTCTGTGATAGTCTGTGTCACAGACAATTCAAAAACCGTCTGTGATGACCTCATGTCATTACTGACCCATAAACTCAGACGGCTCACGAAACCATTTGTGATAACGTTTTTGAACCGTCTGTGAAGACCTTTTCTGTAGTAGTGAATGTGCACCTATAGTTTGATGTTTTGATTTGATTTCCCAACTACATCCACATCAAAATCTCAAATTACCATCTACAGAGACTCAGAGAGTCAGTCAGTAGTTACTAAATATCTGTGTTGACAAGTACTTTGCCCATGTCACCAGTATTATGTCATTATTTGTTAACTATTAGGCATTAGGTAAGTACGCTGAGTAAGCGTGAAAAATGGCAGACTTAGCTTTTTCTTAGCTATACAAAATGAAGCCTCTTTGTTATCCACTTATCCTAAAATAGCATTGCACATTTTCTCTAACATAAATTAAGGCAAAATAATAATTCAGCTCTGAACCTAATAATAATTTCACTATCCTTCAATTTGGATACTACTGACTTATTGAGTATTGATTCATAATCTTCACAAAAAGTTAACCAAGAACAGGTTATCTCCAGTGACTCAGTGAGTGATAATGGTGAGCACTAACCTGTGGTTTGTTCTTGACCTGTCCATCCTCGTCCACAAAGAAACCAAAACCCGCAAGAGATATATCAATGTTTGACACCTACATAGCAACAAAAAGAAAGTTCTATTGTTTGACAGGAGTTTATAAAAGCAATATAATAGAAAGACAAAGGAAATAAGAAAATTCATATTAAATAGATTAAATGAGCTTTATATATATATATAAATGATGTATGTGAGTAGCCAAAAGGCGGAATAAAACTGAAATGCTGCAGTTAGCTCACAAGCTGAAAATTGTGTTCTTGGTGTAACATGTGCAGGTATCTTAAAGATACTAATAAGGGTGTATCACTTCATATTTTCAATACTATAGCTTTGTTCACAGCATGACATATTTGCAGCACTAAATGAATATATCTGCTCATCATCTTGACCAATGCAAGCGCCATTGTGGATAGTATAGAAGTGGCCCACGGAACAATTGCTCAAGACCACATTGTACCTGCACATATTAGCACAAAACTCATTTCCGGCAAATCAATAAGTTAACCAGAGTTTGCATTCGTACTCAAATAAAATCCAAGACACACTCCCACCGTACCCGATCATAGTAGACTGCCCGACAGATGCCGAGGGCCCGACCACGGCTCCAGACCCAACAACGACCTCTTTACCAAGAACAACACCGGAATGCACAACGGCGCCGGCCTCCACCACCACGATGGGGTCAACGGATGCAACCCTGTGTAAGATTCCCCACCGTTGTGCCATGGAACGAACTCCGCTGAAGCAATCCCAGCATCTAATCATTCAAGAAGACAACATATGTCATACATATCTCATCGCCAAAGTAGAAACTGTTTGTAAGAAGGGAACGAAAGCCGTATCAAGATGGTACTGGAGAAAGCAATTACCGCAAGCCGCGGAGGCGCCCCCTAGGAACCGCACGAGTCGGTCAGCGTTGTGCGGCGACACGGAGCTTAGGAACAATGCCGCCTTGGGGGTGGTTCTTCGCATGATGACTGCCATATCTAACTAAGTGAAAACCAAATCAAAATCAATCCATTGATTTAAGCCCTCTCGGAGCATTTGAGCAAAATCTTAAATCTTGTCAATCTGGAAGGTGACCTTGGTGCAGGGAAGGCACGATCTACTCACGAAGCTAAGCTCCTCGAGTCGCTTCGATCACGGAGACAGAGCAGAGGAGGGACTAGGAGGGAAGGAGCATGGAGGTGGCAAGATTGCGGACACAAGGAGGCGTTGAGGCGGATGAGCGGGCCCATCATCGGTCGGCGCTGCAGGGGAGAGCCACAGGCGGGGCGGTCCGAGAGGCAGGCGGGGCTGTAGGGGCGAGTCGCCGACAAGGCGGGCCTAGTGGCGTCGGCGTTGCAGAGGCGAGCCATAGGCGGGGCAGGCGAGAGGCGGGTGGCGCTGCAGGGGCGAGCCACTGACGGGGTGAGCCTACGGCGTGAGAGGGGGCGGTGGCGGCGGTAGCACGGTGGAGGGAGTGCGACAGCAACGCGAGAGGCTAGGGGAGTAGGCGGCGACGGCGATAGATTTGGGGAGGGAACGGGCGGCGGTTTCGGGGGAGAGGTGAGAGTTAGGAGGGCATTGCCGATGGTTGCAGAAGGAGAGCACGTGTGGTTGCAGGGGCCACCACAGAGCACACAAATGGGAGAGGGAGGAGGAGGCTACGGTTTTGATACGGTGAAGAAGTGGGGCAGCGGTGGTTGCTAGCCACGCTACGCAATCTGGGCTGTCGGTGATCCGTTCGTCGATCCAATGGACACCGCCGAAGGGAGTAGGGGAGGACGGATAACCACCAACTCTAATTTTTAAGTTTTAGAGATTATCATGTCGCCAGATCACACCCCAGATTGCACTTTGGATCCACCCCTGGCGTCAAGTGGTTGCGGCTGTAGTGGCACTATTGTACGGGGAATTAAGGCCCTCTTTGTTTAGGCTTTTTCTCTGGCTTAAAAGCAAAAAAGCCTAAGCCTAAACAAAGGGGGTGCTTTTTTGTCCGGCTTAAAATAAGTTAAGCCTAAAAGCCATAAGCCAGGGAAGAGGTGCTTTTTTTGGCCTTTGTGGAATGAAATACCCCTTTGCCACTAAACTTCATTAAAATTACCCGCAAAATGCCATCCATATATAAGTTCATACCATTTCGTTTTTTCCTCTCCATTCCGTTCTTTTCACCGTTCGGCTAACACCCCGCCGCCTCCCCTCCCGTCGCCTCCCCTCCCCAACACCGACGCCGGCGCCTCCCCTCTCCTCCCCCAACCCCGACGCCGGCGCCTCCCCTCTCCTCCCCCCAACCGCGACGCCTCCCATCTGCCCTCCCGACGGCTCCGCCTCCCCTGCCCCAACGGTGCCTCCCCTGCGAGCGAGCGAGGAATCGAGGAGGGAGGTAGCGATGGGGAAGAACTAGGCATACAAGGCGATGCAGAGGGCGCGGCTGGGGTCCTCCTCCGACTCCCCTGGGCCACGGATTCCCCAGAAGACGGCATGGTCGGTCCCCTTCCTCACCTCACACTCCCCTTACAGATCTTGCTTTCCCCTACCCTTCCAAGTCCCAAACTCGCAATTCGTCTTGCTGTGATCATTTCCACAACCATGTTAAGATCTGTGATCATTTCTCGCAGACAGACGGTTCATTTCATTCTCCAGAGTGGCATGCGGCGCGCTTGGCCAGCCTGAACAAGACCCACACCCACGCCTTGATCGGTGCTAGCTTTATCAGTGGATTTAATTTCTCGGCCTACCATTTCCTTCCTATGATGAACTAAATTGGTACTGTATGCTTACTTTTGCATTCATAACAAAGACGAAGTTCATCGAGTCAAGTTCTAGCTCATCTTCGTAATCATCAGCGGTGATGATGAGGAAGGGTTCAAGAAAGTCCAGATCACGGTCAAGATCAAAGAGAAATAAGAAGGATAGTAAGAATGGTCAAGATCCAATCACACTAGTAGTGATAGTGAGGAGGAAGGAGGTCCAGCTCGGCTCTCTAAGTTCTTTGGAAATAAAAAGAATTAGATTCGGATACCGAGACACCTTAAACCAATTAGCTTGCTTGGGAATCACTTTTCGTTAATTGGTGGGTGTAGATTGTATCATTCAATTCAGACATCGTCAAAGGTTGTGGGAACTGGTTACCATTATGTTTCTCAAGAGAATGTTTGGCAATAGGAGGGTTGGGTATTGAGTTATCTAGCATCCTGCAACTTGTAAGAAATATCAAATCATTGTTACATTGTTGTACTTGAGAAGGGATAGTGCTGGTATTTATAATATTCGATTTGAACTGCAATATTTGTTTTCAGAATTCATATGTTATTTAAACTGTAAGAAGGGATAGTGCTGGTGTTTATAATAGCGATATCCATTTTGTTTCATATGTACAAATGCATGTATCGTCATATTTTTAGATCCCATGAAAAAAATCAGCTTAAATACATGCTTAACAAGGTCCTTTAAACTCTTAAGGGTATTTCAGACCTTTCATCCTTCACATACAACTCAATAAACCAACATCCTACAAAAAGTTGGACTACCAAACAACAAAGTTTGGCTTAAAAACTTAGAGACTTATAAACTAATTAAACCAAAAAACTGGCTTCAAGCTATAAGCCAAAAACCTAAACCTAAACAAAGAGGACCTAAAACTGGCCGTATCAGGCAGGCGAGGCCTGTGTTAAGTGCGCTGCGAGCTCTGTCTGCGCGGAGTAATCGTAGCGAGATGCCGCGACGACGAGTAGCTGGAAGAGCATGTATGTCCGTATGCAATAGGAGTAACGCTGACGGCGATGGTTGCGGTTATGCGGTGGGCACCAGGGGCGGCTCGGAACACTAGGCCGGACCACGCCGCGTGTCGGGCCGAGCGGATTGATTGACCCTGGCCTGGCCATGGCCAGGGTAGTGTGGGTATTTTTTTTGTTTCTAATCATACTGATTGCAATGAGATTTGCAAAAAAATATGGGATGGTAGGCAGAGAAGAACAGCGGTTTGACTTTGTTAAATCTCAGTCATCCGATCTATGAATGGACGCTTCAGATCCGGCTACTACAGTACCTGTGCTGCACAAATCGGAACAATATTTTGCTACAATGCTTTGTACTGTTCAAGATGCGGTTCTCTACCTTGACGCACTCATTTCTCTGTGGTTGTCTGCGTTAAATCGGTTAAAGGCAGAAAGTATGTTTCCGCAAAATGTTGTCTCATTGCAATAATCTACTTGTAGAGTTGTAAGTTGCTGTGGATTATTTATTTTAACTTTGCCATAGTTGAGATGGAAGTCGCATTGTATGATCGAGATATTTGTCGTCCAAATTCTTGTGGACAACGAGCCTGAACATAGTAGCATTGGCAAAGCGTGAGAGAATTTGTGTTTTGAGGGAGAGAAGGAAATCTTCGGCGCTTTAAAGAAGAAAAAAAATTAAAAATTCTTGGTTGTAGACAATCACTACTTAATAGGGTGCTAGAGTCCTTATGCACAGTCCCGCAACTCATCAGTCTTGGATCGACTTGGAGTGTGCCTAACTTCGATGCTACGAGTCAATCGAGTGGCTAGCTTGGAGTTGGGCTCTCTCAGTGCCATCTTTTACCAAAAAGTAAGGCCGTTACAACTTTTGATGCACGATCGGCCGGATCGATGCGATGCAAACGTTAGCACTTGGCAGCAAATGGGCACGACTAATCAACCATTGGCTGTAAAAGACAGGCTGGTGAAAGTTTTTAGCGGATTTGGTGAGAACGCATGTGTTCGTTGTGCATCGGGGAATGCCAAAAATCATCAGAGTAGCAAACAATGGATTAGGCTGGAATCTTATGTGGAAAGCTCATGGACCAAATGATATACTCCCTCCGGCTGACAAAAAATTAGGCTGGAATCTTATGTGGAAAGCTTATGGACCAAATGATATACTCCCTTCGGCTGACAAAAAAAAATTGTTTCAGACATCTACGGAGTCTCCAAAACACAACTTTAACCTTTAATCACTACTGTAATATATCAGTAAAACTCAATAAAATTGTAATATTATGAAAGTACTTTTCAAAATGAATCTACACATATTATTTTTATGTATCTAATTTAAATATTTAAAAAGATATCGGTAGTCAAAGTTTCCAAAATTTGACTACACTTATTCCAAAATGATTTGTTTTTTGAACAGGAGGAAGTATATCCCTACCATGACGATTCTTGGGCGTCGTACCAGCAGAGAAGATCCGTTTTACGGTGACATCTTGTTTAGGAACCGGATTACAAGTAAAATTTTACGGTGAAAGCCATGCATTTCTCTCTTTTTTACGTTAAAGATAGAGAAATCTCTACCTTGTGATCATTTTATTAAAAATGGTTGTTAGGCAATACAAAGTACGTGAGAAGGAAAAAGAGAGAAAGACAGGAAAGAAAAAAATTAAGATTAAGAAATAAAAACTATACAAACAGGGATTTAGAAGTAACGAAACTGCAATAATAGGTGGCTCCATTGTCGAAGTGAAGCACGAAGCTCTGTTTTGGCCCTGTAAGCCCATAATGTAATGTAGTCCTTGATCTGACGTTGCATCACTGTTTCCCCAGTTTCATTATTTTGGAATATCCGCTTATTTCTCATGAGCCATAAAGTATGAGCGCATGCTACAAAAGCATATGGGCCAAACTTGACGGTAGTTCATTGATTGTGTTGATACTCTTTCCACAAATTCGAATATGTCCTTGGAGGAAGTAGCTGCTACCGATAATCCTAGTTTTTTTTCCAGAGATGATCCGCAGCTTTACATCGTAATATGATATGGTCAATGGTCTCCAATGCCGGGCACATGTCACAGTGAGGATTCATTATCTAATACTTAGTTAACATATTATCCTTAGTGTTAAGCTTTCCCCTGAAAGCTAGCCACTTCTCTTTGGTATTGCTTGGCACTGTATGTTGTAGGACGGTTCTATGTCACTTGATTCGAGCATTAGATTTTGATCCGACGATCACTTCATTTCAACACTTGGCTTCAAATATGCTAAAAGTACCTTAACTAGTTCTTAAAAAAAAACTACGTTTAACTAAACACTGAATGAGTAAACTCCTGTAGTTTCAGGCCGTACAGACTGGTTGTAATGAATTCCTCGTTGCACGTTGAAGAGTTTGTGTTGAAGACTACAAACGGGACATCATCCGTCACCCCACCGCTATTTTCTATTCATCAGGTTACTATTTTATGGCATTGTCTATTCATCACGTAACTGAAATTTAGCAAATCATTTTTCTCAACCCTTAGATATCTAACCGTTCTCATAACACATCACTTCCTATATATAACCCACCCAATCACCCCTAGAACAAAGAATTATTCTACCTAGACAAAAAAAAAATTTGGTAAACCCCACAAAATACAAAGATGAAAAAAAAATACCAAAGACAAAAAATTCTAACCTGGAAAAAAAAACAAGGTGAACCCCACAAATACAAAAAGAAATAGAACTAAAAGTTGCACGAAAACTATGCTAAAATTGAACATCACTTGGCAGTGCAATTTCAAGCTTAGTACTACACAATTTTAGGTGAGTGAGAGATAAGAAAATTTGAGGCAATTAAAAATTAGCAAACCCGCTATTTTATACTACTAATTAATTAGCACTTGTACGTCTGGTCAGCGTTTGAGCCAGTGAATCTCTGCTTTAAAAAACTTTTGAACTTGTTACCAACAAAAAAACTCTGAATCTACCATAAAAAACTTCTGAATCTGTCTCAAGAGTTACAGTTTTAGCTTAATCAGACTAGACTAGATGTGCTTAGTTTTTAAGAAGGATGAGCAAATTCCCACTTGTTACCAGCGCAGAACACGGTCGTACTATGACCAGGGTTCCGAGAACCGGGAGAACCGAAACATTGATCGGTTCACCCCGACAGACATCCCATTGGTAAACCGGTTTGAAATAACCCGAAAATTTCAGAAGTTCTAAAGTTTTTGGAGTTTTTGAGCCAAGTTTGAAATCTTACCCAATTCGAAAAATCTCTAGCCAAAACTGCCTTCCGTGTTCCTCTTTCCGTTTTCTCCACCCGAAAGAGTCATTTCTAAACGCCACCATCCCCCATGTTTCCTTTGCCCCACGTTGTGCCGACAGCCTTCGTGCCCCACCACAGCTCACCCTCACGCCGCCCCCATTCCACGCCAAGCCCGTGCCAGTAGCCGCCACCTCCCGTGTCACCTCAACGACAGCCTTCCCCACGCCATCAATGTGTGCGCCAACTCCACCTGGCCCACAGGCCACCGCCAATACCGCCCTCGGCTCTCCTCACCACCGCCGACGCCCACATGCGTCAAGGCCCAAAGATTGCCGCGTGCACCCTCGTGCCAAGGAGATGCCACCGCTACCGTACCGCCACCTCCCTGTGCGCAGCACTAAATCCTCATCGCCGCCACGCGCCGCGCGAGCCTCACTCGGCCACTAGCGTCACCACCTCCTCGTGCTATAAAATCCGCTCCACTCCGCGCCGTCTCCTTCACCATCACCACTCAAACCTCACTACCACCCCTTCGTCTCCAACGTCGGCCAATCCTTCGAATTTTCGTCGCCTTCACCTTCTACCCTAATAAGCCCAAAGGCAAATTCGCCGCCACCGCCCCTCCCTTTCCCTCCCAACTCAGTCACCGGCATCGCCCCCTCACCCCAAAGCTTTCCCCACCACCATTTCCCCTATCCCCACTGCCACCTTGCCGACACTACCCTCCAACACCGTGTTGCCCACGGCTCACGTGGCTAGCTCGCCTCGGTGCACCCCAAACCACGCCACCACCTCCCCCTAGTTCACCTTCACTCACCGGTGCTCAATCCCTAGCCAATTTGGCCGAAGCATCGCCGGACCACCACCGCCAACCTCCCCTATTCCGACCATGCATCGTCACCGGCAACCACCCCACCCCGAGCCACCACCGCCCGCGCAAAGCCCAAAAATAGGTTGCACACGTTGCAGTGATGCTCACCGTGCCTCCCGGTGCCATCATTTCACTGCCGGAGCCGTCGCAGTCGCCGTTGGCGCCACCGCCACCGACTCGGATGCCCTCGGAGCACGCCTGGCTCATGAGCCACGCGGCTCAGGCCGCACCGAAGTAGGCCAATGGCCTGGCCCAGTAAAGGCTAGGCCCAGTGGGCCAAGCCTAATACTATGCAAGCCCAATGCTGTTTAAAACCAACCCATTAGCCAAAACCCAAAACCCATTACTGTTTATAGAATCCAACCCAAAGTGAACAGTACTGGCCCGATATTGGGTTTTGGCTAACGGGTTGGTTTTGAATATTTTGATCGTTTCGAACATGTAAACCCCATTTTTCAACTCCATCTAGCCAAATCAAGCACCCATTAAAGCCAAATCGCCCACACCACCTTTCTCTTTTAATTCTTTTTCGAATTTATTTTATTTCATGTTGTTCCCAGCTTGCTCTTTGTTGAGCCCGGATATTTTATTTGGATTATTTTATTTTGCGTTAGGTCCCGACTCCGACGACCAAGCTCCGAAAAAGGACGGACAAGACGCAGGAGAAGCAGAGATTTTTGATGACTTTGAGCAAGGATGCAAGTTGCATTAGTTTGATCATTTTGAGCCTATATTCATGTACTTGTATTATTAATTTCATTATCGTATTTAAGCCAATTACTTTATTATCACAATTATATTTTTGAATGTCATGATACTTAGATAAATCCTGTCACCCACACACACACCCACAACCTCCTATTCTTTGTAGGCTATATTCACCTTGACAAGTTCAAGTTATATAAAATGATAGTAAATGTTTGACATTGTCACACAATGTGTTTACAAAATACTGATAAGGAATATTGGCTAAACGCCAATAGGTTTTGGTGAAGAGTTGAGGGTTGAGACCAAGAGATTGGACAACCCAATATACTCGATAAAAGTGAGTCAGAGGTGAGATCAAGAGGTCGACAGCCACGCGTTTGTAATTGGTCTATCGGATCACTAGATGACAAGTAAGGACTAAAACATTGCGCTAAATAACAGACACAAAAATTGCTCAACCACAGGTTTAGTATATCCAACTTGGCTTAGTACACTATTCTTCCGATTGAATATCTACAGGATACCAACTGCTCTTGCTGTATAGAGCAACTGCGGATTGGGGGTGAGTCAGGAGTGGGCCGGTTAGAGTACTCGATGAACTACACAATGGTATGGACTAGTCAGCATCGGACCGTGCACTCCACCATTGGTCAATGTTTTTCCGATGACTGTATTGACCTTGAACCTACCAAGTAGAGACTAGAAAGGTTAAACAGTAAAAATGCTTTGTTATCTCAACTCAGTCGGATACTATCATGTTGCATGTATATAGCTTGACAGTATGAGTTGGAGGTATTTTGTGGGTAAAGTTAGGCAACTCTGCAGAATATAATCAATGGTATTTAGATACGTCGTGCTTCCGGTTAATGAAGCTGTGTTCATAGGTGATTCAAATATATAAGGCATAAGTAGAGTTTTACGGATGTTAAATTGATTAACGCATATGTTAAAACCTTTGTTATTATATTTAATATCGTTTTGCTATTTTAGTGCTAAGTTGCTTTCAACTCAAAGTAATGCATCTACATACACCTGATATGGTAAAACCATTCCAATCACTTGTTAATCCTAGCAAGTAGTTAAGTAGGATTTTCCATGCAACTTGCTGAGTACGGATGTACTCATTCTTGCTAATCATCAATAGAAGAACTTTGGGAGGAAACTAGTGATCTTTACGATCAGGAAGTGCCATTGGACGGTGACGACTACTGGTACTAGGTCTCAATCACGCTCGGACATACCTGTTACCTGAAGTATCTTTTGTGTTATAATATATTATATTTGAGCTTGGATACCTATACCTGTGTCCAAACTCGCTGTTAAGCCCTAACTGTTGTAATAAAAGTCTATTTCCTTTTGTAAGCGTAAGTCTGCTTGTGATACTATTTCTTGCTTTGTAAGTGCACTTTCTAGACGGTTGTGAATAATCTAACGATATCAGAAATGCAGTTGTGACACGGTTCACCCCGATTGGACTTCATTTTGCAACTTCCATCGATCAGGTTTTCAAGATTTCCAAGTTCGTGAAAGCAATTTCCAGGCGAAAATGTCAGAGCTTGTAATTTTGAATCTGTGGCAAATGATGGTTGTGCAATAAAAATCACATCATCTTGAATATGGTTTCCGCGGCAACTTTGTGGTGTTTGTGGAGACAGAGAAATGATATGTTATTTCAGCATAAGCATTTATGGAGAAGGGTACCTGTGTCACTAAGGAAATGGAGGCTCCTTTGGCCGGTTACACAACAGGAGAGGATGGATGCTTGTATCTATCAATTGGAATGCAAGACGAGGAAGCCGCAGCAACTGACCTGGAGATGACGACAGTCACTGAATAGCAACCTATATGGCTTGGAAGATGCACCGGAGAAAGTAAAGGGTAAGGAGCCGAGTGGAGATGTTGGTGCTGGGGGTGAATGAAACCTGGGTGTAACGGGATTCTATTCTGTGGTATGTCACGTACTCATCCAATGTTATGAACCAACTAGAGTATGAGAGTGGGTGGTGTGTGTTATGGGCTGGGCTGCCGTTGGATTGGAGGGTGGCCAGGCCCAAACAAGTGAATGTCTTGGCACTACAAAAGAAGGCAGCGAGAGAAAAACAAAAGGCATCGAAGATTATTCAGGATTAGCCTCAGCTCTCTTGTCTTCCTCCCCGATACTGCTTACTCTCCCTTGCTACTTCATTGCTCCCTTTGGCTGTTCTTCTTCTACCCTAACCCTCTAATTCCTCTATGTATCTATCAATTCTCCTATCTGCTGTGCAATTTTGTAGCTAGTACTTGTGGATTGTATCAAGTTCTCCTAATTTGTTGAGCAATATTGCATTCGATACTTGAGGATCGTAACATGGTAGTGGAGAAAATAGTTTGCAATAGGAGCGGTGATGCCGTTCTCTATGCTGTAATTGAGCAAGGATAAGAGAACGTTCAGGCTGGAGCTAAAACTGTAAGCTCTGACTCCTGGTTTCATGAATAACAAAAGTGGAACCGGGAAGCGGCACCCTCTGTTTCTGAAAAGGAAATAAAATCCAGGCGAAAACCAGAGTCACGACTGGTTCCTGTTTTCAGCACCAAGATGGTTTGAAATCCGGAATGTAACTATAAAGTCCATTTTTCTGGCCGTTAGGCACCTTCCAACAATTAAATTCACTGAAATCTTACTAAGGTAAAGCTAAAGTGAGCTCAGAAGCCCCCGTCAATTTCCAGGTATGTTGCACCTTTTTTTAAGAGTATATAATGGATGCACTCACCATATATACGCTCTCACACATACACATCTTAACACATGTCTAATATAGAATGAAAGCTTAGACCTTATGTAGCACGGACACACGCTTTAACCATTGAACAAACCTATATGTACGTATACTATTCCGAAAATCCCCAAAAAAACCCCCACTTGGTGAGGCAACCCGAGATCATCCCAGACAAACTGGGTGCACATCTAGTGTCGCAACCAACCGAGCAACTGTCCTCAGGTATGTTGCAGCTGAAGCTAGGCCAAACACAAACACCTCGATAGTCACAAATTATATCTTCGAACCTCGAAAAATTAATGGCACCCTTGTACACTAGAAACTTAAAATGTCTTCTGCGTTAGCTGTGGACTTGTGGTCTGTTTTGATCATGGAAAAAAGTGTTAGTTTTTGTGTCGGTGGTGATGTGGACCCACCCGTACAGTGACGCATCCATCTCATAGGGGAGATATATATATTTCTTGTCATACCATGGCTTTAGTTGGTAGGGTGGCGAGGATCATATGATGGATTCGTCCTATCGTCTCCAAGCTCATAATTCAGTTATGCACTCGATGCCATTTATGCCACTCTCCAAAACAACTATACTAAATTAATTACCAATGCTCTTTAAGGAAATGTACAATAGTACAGATAGCTGTTGTCTATAGTAACTATCTATATCACCTGTAGACAGCACTAAAGACAACTCATACAATAGGTTGTGGTGATACAGTCGGCTACAGAATTGTAGACAACACATAATCTTTTAATGCTTTTCTTAGTTCTGATGATACAATCGGCTACAGAATTGTAGACATCATATTTCTCTCTCTTCATTTTCTTTCAGCCACATCAGCTAAAATCCTACGTGACAGAGACTATAAACAGCTGATATAAGCTCATTGTACATGACCTAATTCATTCCCTCTTGATTATGCTACAACGTAAGTTCGGGAGATGGGTTGACGTCATGGTGATGTTCATGTGTGTTATCCAATCCCATATGTGATGGCGTGTCCGATATTCACGACATAAAATCTGTGATACATTGCGAAACCTAACGAATCGACGAGGCAAATCGATACCAATGCAAAGATCTACGATACAAGAACTCCCTAAACCTCACACTAGGATTGAATCCACTTGACCACGACCAAGTGGGGATGATCTCTTGCAATTCAATCAAGAACAAGCAAAAAAAACAATAGAGGAATCACACAATTCCAAGGGCTAGCCGGCGGCTTGCCCAAACCCTAGAATGATGCAAGATGCGATCCGATTTTTTTCTTTAAATTTCATGGTGAACAGTGCGGTACCCATCCCTAGGGTATTATGGGCATGTGGGACACCCCCACGCAAGGGCTAGGCCTATCCAACCTAGAGCCCAAGTGGCCAATTTAGCTTCTAAGCCTAATCTGAAGCAAAATTGTTTTGAAACATGAAAAAGAGTTCTAAAATAGATACATGGCTCAATGGTAACATCCTAATTTTCTTAGTTTCAAAATTCTTTTGAGTAGTTTGGTCCCTTGGAAAAATTTCATCAATTTTATTTGAATTTAATAAAGCTTAATTGTGACTTTCAAATGTTAAAACAATTTAATGTGACTAATCTGAACATCAATAAATTACAAAACTATTTTATTTGAGTTCTTTGTGCTTGAAATTATTTTCCAGATTTTTGTAGAATTCTTTCGAGTTCATTTGCTATTTTAAATTGCCATTTGGATTTTCCGGTATTTCCCAAATATAAAATCTATTTAAAACCTCGAGAAATTCTTTGGGCTGATCTTTATTCCCCGACCCATTTCTCTCTCCAAATTTCAAATTTCAATTTCAGAGCTCCAATTCATGGGCACCCACCCTCTCTCTCCGCCGCCTCGGCCCCACTGGCCGATCACGAGCGTGTCATGCGCAACACCAACTCACTCGAGCCAAAGTCACTGACATGTGGGCCTGTGGTTGCGACACTACTTATCGCCCTCAACGTGCACGTCCCGGACTCCACCGTCGTGCCGCGTTCGGACTCTCCCGTAGCCCTATCCTATAGGCTATTTAAAGCCTCGGCATGCGTGTCAAAATGACCGCCTCAACCCTAGCCACTAATCCACTAAAGCCTAGAGCCCTAGATCACCGCCATCACGCCAGAATTGTAGATCTAGCCTTAGTGCCGCCGTCTCGATAATTTGTCGATTCCGTCACCGCCGGTGATCCCCTGTTGTCATCATTTACACCGTCGGATTCACCTTCTCGTGTTCTACCAGGTGTGCGCCTTCTCGTCGGATAAGGATCGTTGTAGCTCTATAGCACCGTCGAGGCCACACTGCCACTCTACTTCATCGTCATTGCCGCATTCCTGTCACCATCAACGATCGTTGGTCCTTGAGCATGACCCGGCCGCATTGCCTTGTCCTTGCAATTCTTTTGCGCATGTCGAAGACCCTCCGAACCCTTCGCAACCGATTAGCCATTGACTCGAGCCTTCGCTGTCGTCCTCGTCGCCGTTGAGCCTCTTGCCAACCCTGTTGTCGCATCTGAGCCGAGGGATGAGTTCGCCAGAGCTCCAGCATGCCATCGATGCCCTCCTTTCGCTGTCGTTCACCGTTGACATCGTATAGCCGTCGTTGCCATCGATCTTGTTGACATGGACACCTATGTGCCAGCCTCGTCACTGTCTCCATGTCGCCATGTGTGTGCCACGTGTGCGCCCACGACACCTAGCCACGCCGGCCACCACATTGCACTCAAAACCCTAACCCTAAACCTAGTCTATCGTGAGCCGTGTCTCTGACACATGAGCCCCACATGTCAAGTCCACTGTTCCATGCACTCGTGAGCGCTAGACCAGTAGACCAGAGCCATGGACTCGGTCCACAGACCGTGGGTCCCACCTGTCAGCCTCTATTCCTTTTTTATTTTCTTTTAATTCCAAAATCCATTGCTGACGTCATGCTGATGCAATATTTCGGAATTTCCTTTAGAAAGAAAATAATGAAATTTTGAAATAGTGTTTTCTTTCTCTTTCTCTTTTTCTTAGAATTAAATCTTCCGAGAGCCCATTCATCCTCATACGAACTTCGATTGAGCCCATTCAAGTTTCTAAATTCATCTTAATTCAATACCTACCTTCCTGAGATTTTTATTTATTTTTTAGAGTTTATTTATTGCTCTATTTTGTATTTATTTGGGTTTTCACTTTCGTTTGCGAGTAGATGTTAGTACTTCAGGAGCTTTTGAGGAAGGAGGAGTTGATCAAGCTCAAGACCAAAACCAAGACTTGTTTAAAGGCAAGTTGTACCTTTGACCATGTCAACCTAGTTTTTCCTAAATTACTTTTATTCAAACTATTTCATGTTACTTCAAGTATTTAATTCTTAAATGCTTTGGGATTAGCTATACACCTATTTGTTTATATCCACCTTGCTCATTGTATCACCATGATCTTTTGTCACCCTAGTTTGGTTAATTATTAGTTGGTATCATTATAGCACCAAAGTGGGTTGGTTAGATACGAATAGTCTGCTTAGACATGCAAAGGGTTATTGATATCATTTTGAGTTGCAAAGCTAAACTTGACTAAGTGAATATGAAATACTTTGTGGAAAGTTGTGTGCAGTATGTTGTCACTCATTGATGGCATGTTTTACATTTAACCAACGAGGTGGCAAAAGATTTAGACCAAGGCAAGTGGATAAAATTGTGATATGATGGAGCTGTGTGCGCTTGGGAAAATATGAATGTGATAGTTGGTAGTAATTGGTAGTCTCGGCTTGGTCAATTAAGGACTTAACTTTATACACCATTCAACTTAGTCATAATTGTACAACCACATGCGTAGTATGGGACAGACCTAACTTAGTAAGTTATGGAGTCTTGACATTGATTACTCAGGCAGAAAGGTTGAGCTGTGTACCAGGGTAGAGGTGTGATAATGTCTGTGTGATGATTCATTTTTATGAGCGGTTCGTCGTGTGACGGGACAACAACCTGTGTGGGGGATTGGTGCTATCTGGATGCACAACGGGAGGGTCAATTGTTGAGATTATGTTTCGGAAAGGTTTTGCCATGATTGGTGCTAGCTACATTAGTTATATCTTATGAATAAAGTGTACAAACCTCTATAGAGTGTTAATCAATCTATTTGAATGGACGCGTCGATGGTCATGGACATGCTCAGGGATTTCACACAAGGGGTAAATTTTCATAAAAAACACTTGGGAAGGGACAGTTGCGTGGTTAAAGTCATATGGTCGTGTGAAAGAAATTTATTAGGTTTTGTTTTCTTTGTGAAAATAATTGTTAAACTATTATTGTTTATTCGTTTTAAATTACGCTTTCAATCTATTATTTGTATTCAATTGAAATATTGCTTTTTTGCAAAAATAACCATAGAAGTCTTATCCTTTGGAATAAGCCATCATCTACAATTGCATTATGTCGTACAACATGCTGAGCACTCGGAGTACTCATTCTTGTTGCAATCATTCAGCTGAAGTAGAGGAATTTTTGCCTGCTTTCGAGGAGGAGTTTTACGTGGATGGTGATCGCTAGGTCTTGATCCTAGTCGGTTGCTTGTGGCAAATTGATGAATTCCCGCTGGAGTTATTTCCGTTCCGCTGCCATCTCTTTATTTAGTGTCAGCCCGGTGTGGCTTAATAACTGTAAACTCGACCATAAGGTCACAACCATTATTTATTAATCAGATTAGTCATTCATTCTTATATTCGTCTTTTTGTGGAATGATATTCATCTATGTTGACATTGTGTGCACTAGCGTGATCCTGGACTAGTACACAAAGGGTCCAGATTTGCATATTTAGGTCCCGACAGAGATGGTATCAAAGCCATACTGATTGTAGGTCTTGTCCTTAGTTAGATCGGCTGGCCTTAAGAAATTCAAAACTATTTTCTAAAACAAAATTTAACTTGCAAGATTAATGAATTGTTTGACTTCTCTTGTCTCTCTCTTGACTCATCTATTGTTGAAAGTCTTCTCTTCGCTGATTTTAATTTGGTTCTTACCCTTTGTCTGTCTTTGTTAGATGGAACGGCTTCACACCTATGGAGAGCGTACCGGAGGTTTCGCTACTGAGTTATGGAAGATTCTACTCGTACTTGGAGGATTCAAGAGACCACTCTACTGAGGAACCAACTGGATGGTGAATGGCTGGAGTCATGGTGTGCTGTGTCGACTGACGATCTACTCCTGAGAGGATATCAAGGCCAGTCGTCCCATGAACATCACCGTTTGGAGGATCACCTTCGATGAAGGGATCTGGGAGTCTTCGCGTCTTCCCATCATACGAGTGTGCAACATCTACGCTGACGAGTTGAAGGGTTCAGTCTTTCGTCTTCACCCTCGCTCCTCCACAGTGGACCGTCCATCTCGCTACTCGTCCACTAATGGGGAAGAAGATGCTACCGTGGTTCACCTTTCTCTCTTCATCACCACCCAGGAGGAAGCCTTGGAGTCTACTACCGCAAAGCTACAGGGACCCTACGAGACGCTACAACTTGCAGAAGAGAGGATTGCAGAGCTGGAGGAAGCTTTGTACGCCCAGGAGCCGCTTGTACGTCTACCTGAGGATCCAGAGCCGGTCGTGCTTGCACCCGAGCCTCATGTTCCTGTTGAGCCAGTTCTAGGTCATCAGGATCAGTTCGCGAGGATGTCTGCTCATTTGCCAGCCTACGGCAGGGAAGAGCGTCGTCATGGTTATGGAGGTTACCTCAATGAGTTAGGCAGTGAAGAATCTAGGCCCATTTTAGTGTTTTGGTAACTAAAGACAACCATATGTTGTGTACTAACTAGTTTTGTCTAGTGATTGAAAAGGTTAGCCTCAGATAGAGATAAAGAGCACTAAAGGTACTCAAGTATTGGATATCAATATCGTCTAGCTCAAGGCAAAGGTATCTAGTCGAATAGGATCTTTTCATAATTTTACCGGTCTAGGAGTGTGAAGGATAAAAGATCGGATTGCTAGTGTAGGTAGCTTTACTATGAAGAGGAATCAATAGCTAGTAGCTTGATAGCAAAGTGTACCACAATGCTCAAACTCACTTGGTTGAATCTTGGAATTCTTAGTAATCTTTTGACCACAATTTATATGTTCTTTATTTCTTGGCCGGACTGACAGTTAGCTTGAAGGTCGAATCGACCGAGCCCCTTGCTCATCTTTTTGATCGACTTTTTCAGAGAGCCCCTGTTTTGCATTTCTACTGGCCGGACTAACCACAAGTGTAAACCCGGACTGACTGGACCCCCGGTCTGAGTAGGGCGGTCGGATTTTTCCAGAGACTCTTTTTGGCTTCAACTCTTCTCTATTATGCTATTTGGACTGACTGTTGTTGGACGGCCAGACTGACCGGACCTCTAGGTCATTGACACGGTCAGCTTTTTTCAGAGAAGGGTGTTTTTGGGTCTTGCTACTTCATTTTCCATGCCGGACTAACCGCCGTGTTTTCACCGGTCAGACTAGAACCCCGGATTGACCAGCGCGGTCAGCTTTTTTGTAGCAAGTCTTTTCTGTTTTGGAAATCTTTTGAACCCGGTCTGACCAGATCATGTGTGGGAAAACTAACCGAACCTTGCATAACCGTTATACTGTAGTCCGTTTTGACCGGCTCTGTACCTGCGATCTGACCGGCCTTGCCAGTTTTGCACAGTCGTGAGTGCCAACGGCTAGTGGAGTGGGTGGAGGCTATAAATACCTCACCCATGTAGCAACGGACTCTTTAGAACCTCAATTGAACACTCTTGAGTCCTTTGCTTCTTCTTCTACTCTTTGTGAGAAAAAAATTTCATCTTGCAAAGGTTGTAGAGATTTCTCCAAGTACTTTGAGTTGAGTTTGATTCTTATGGCACTTAAGCATCTTCATGCGAAGCGTTGTTGGTTTATTACTCTTGGAGGTTGCCGCCTCCTAGACGGCTTGAAGAAGGTGATTCGGTGATCTTCTCAAGAAGCTTGTGAGAAGACCCGAGTGATTGTGAAGGTTGGCGCTCACCTTTCTGGGGTGGAGAAGAGCTACCTCTACTAATCGAGGAGTGTGCTTGTGTGGAGTCTACTTGATTCGTTCAAGCTTCCTCAACGTGGATTAGTGGAGACCGGCAAGTCTCCGAGT
Source organism: Phyllostachys edulis (assembly GCA_036346405.1). Lineage (NCBI taxonomy): Eukaryota > Viridiplantae > Streptophyta > Magnoliopsida > Poales > Poaceae > Phyllostachys > Phyllostachys edulis. The sequence continues at coordinate 35,161,421 of CM070555.1, read as the reverse complement.
CGATGGGAGAACATCGTTTGTCTCCATATTGTGGGTTATCTCTTTTACTCTTCTCTTAGTGCATTTATTTATAGAGTTATGTTGTATCTTGATTAGGTTGTTTAGCTTAATATAGAGTGAGTAGTGCACTTAGAAATACTTAGATTATTTAAGTTTTGAATTGTGAAATTGTATTTGATAGCTTTACTTGCTAAAAATATGTTTTTAGCCTAAAGTTTTAAAACCGCTTATTCAACCCCCTCTAGTCTGTTATCCTTGATCCTATAGGCAACTGAGAGTTTGGCTTAATTAGTTGAGGCTTAGTGTGTGCGAGCCGCGTCAGCTTAAGATTAGTAGTGTTGTCCTTTAGACGTTAGATTGTGTGTTATGTTCGCTTCTGTTTTCTTGTGTGCAGTATGAGATGCAAGAGCTCTTAGGCACTTGTTGCAGCCATGCTAAGACCCTTATTACTATATAGATGTTTCAGTTGAGTTCTTTCTGTCATGGTTGTTAGGTTTAACCTACCCCTACTTAGTTCTTATCTTGTCTTGTGCTTGCTACCTTGTCTAATCCCTTAGAGCTTCATTAGATGGTTTAGACTCGCAACTTTGCTGCTACTGGATCAGGAACCAATGGAGCCAACGGAGCAGAGGGAAGTGAATAGACCCTTGTAGGAGCAGTTCCACCTCAAGCACCGCTGATAGATTTGCAGAATTTTAGAGCATTCATGGCCACCCAGACTCAGATGATGTACACTATGATTAATCAAATGCAGAATATGAACAACAATCAAGCCAACAACAATGCAGCACCAGTTGCTCATAGCCACCATGGACAGTCTAAGCTAGCAGATTTCATGAGGACTCGCCCGCCGACTTTTTTCGAAAGTGTTTTGCCAATGGAAGCTGACTATTGGCTTCGTGTGATTGAAAGGAAGTTGCTGATCACTCAGTGCAATGATCACGAGAAGGTTCTTTATGCTACCCATCAGTTAGACGGTATTGCTACTGAACGGTGGGAGAATTTTTGTGCTATGCATAAGACTCCGCAGAACATTACTTGAGAAGAGTTCTCTATAGCTTTTCGCCAGTACCATGTGCCGGAAGGAATCATAGATCTAAAAAAGGATGAGTTTCATGCACTTAAGCAAGGAGGTATGACAATGTCTAATTATCTCAACAAGTTCTCTCAGCTTGCATGTTACGTTGCAGAAGATGTTTCTATTGACAAGGGCAAACAGAGTCGTTCCGTGAAAGGATTGAACACCGGATTGCAAGTCAATCTGATTGTTCATACTTTTCTAGATTTTCAAGAATTGGTCAACAAGGCTCTTATCCTTGAAAATAAGCGCAAGGAGTTGGATAACAACCGCAAACGCAGAATGGCTCAGCAAGGAAGTCATCAGTATTGGCAGAGAGCGAGGATAGTTCCTCAACAGTTAACTCGCTCTGCGTTGCAAAATTCGTTTAAGACGCATGCACTAGGACCTCATCTAGCTGCTCAGAACTTTTGTAATTCTACTTCAATCAACCCCAATACAGGAGGCCTTCAGCAAAACATTCTGAGACTTTGTGATACAGATACATACACACTTAGTACTTTTCAGTTAAATATATTATTTGACTGAAAAGTATTATTGAGCCACATCAAATATTACCAGGTGAACTCTAATTTAATTCGGTCTTTAATTATCATACTTAGAGACACAGAGCTACTACTATTTTATTTAATTACATAGAGTTGTATATATGATTCGTACAAGCCTAAAGTGAAGATGCGCTTTGAAGGCCCTAAAGGAATACACATATCATTTCTTATATTCGGAGTTCAGCCGCAGAAGGAGCAATCGGATTCATCTTGTGCACCCGAACAATCAGAGTCGAGGACAACTCCTTTTCAAGAGGGGAAGGATGATGAGGACATCTCGATTGGACCGATTACATGAACAAGGGCTAAATTAATTAACCAATAGTTATACACATATAGAAGCATGCCATAACCAATAACAATGGAACAAGAATCCTACATGAAGCCACGTGATGCTTGCATGCATGCATGCATGCATATGTGTTACGTAAAGTGTTTAGGAAAAAGGTGCACTAATGCATTTGTGTTGTGCATACATGTAAAGGAAGAGAAGGAAATAAGCAAGCATTTAATGGCCTGGCTACCGAATCAATGAAGGAAAAAGGAAACCGAACCAGGAGACTTGGTGGGCCCGGTCATGTTCCCTATTGTTTGACCAGTGCATGCAAGATATGGCTAACCAAGTAGTTAAGGGAATTATTGTTTCAGCGTGTGCTTTCATTTGGAGTTCGATTTTGTAAGTCGTAGAGTCGATTTGATGTAAATTAACCAGAAGGCTATCGGCCTATTTATTCACTCACGTATTATTGTAACAGGGCACCATGAATATGAATATATTATTTTGAGAGAGAGCTATATGCTTATTCTTTCTAGGGTTTGACATACATTGCAACCTAGAGGGAATTGGGCGTTCTCAACTTCGTTGTTCTTGTGATTCCTTGTGTTTTGCAGGAGGAGTGACACGTCTACTTTGTGTGGTCAGGTAGACGGGATCACGAGCGTGTGGTTGGGCGAATTCTTTTGTCGTAGGTTGCTGTTTTGACAGTGGTTGGCGCCATTGGTTCGTCAGGTTGCACAAATCCAAAGTTATCGTCGATCCTACATCGTGAAGATCGGGCATCCCCCGTATCACTTTGCTACACCTGCTAAGAACCAGGACACTTCGCTAACAATTGTCCTCGGAAGGGAGTAGTGACTCCAATTCATTTCAACCTCGGAACTACCCCAACCAAGATGTCAACACCAATCAACAACTGAGGAGTACCTCAAGTTATCGGTCAAGTCAGAGTTGCACCATAGTCCGTGGTTAGAGGCCATGCAAACCACATCACCTTCAAAGGAGCTCAGGAAGCACCCGACGTAGTACTGGGTAAATTTTTGGTTAACTCAGTACCTGCATTAGTTTTGCTTGATTCTGGAGCTTCGCATTCGTTTGTTTCTCGAGTTTTTGCAAGCAAGAATAATTTAGAAACTATGCACCTTAAGCATACTTTGTTAGTCCAGTCACCTAGAGGAGAGTTACGCTCTAAGTTGGGATCTTTCGGAGCTAAGTTACTCATTTCTGGAGTTGAGTTTCTAGCCAACCTCATCATCTTAGACATCCATACTTTAGACGCCATACTTGGTATGGATTGATTGTCAAAGCACAAAGTTGTATTAGATTGTGGCCGAAGAGCCGTAACAATTGATGGTACCATTGGAAAGAAAGTGGAGTTTCTAGCCACTACAGTGTGTGATGAATAGCTAGTGATCAATAGTCTGAAGACTGTATCTTTAGAGGATGTGCCTGTTGTCATAGACTATCCGGATGTTTCTCCAGAAGATTTGCTGGGGATGCCACCAGATCATGACAATGAGTTCGTTATTGATTTAGTGCCTGGAACAGCACCCACTTCTAAGTGACCCTATCGGATGCCAGCCGACGAGTTAGTGGAAATCAAGAAACAGGTTGGAGAACTTGTTGAGAAAGATTTTGTGAGATCTAGTTCGTCTCCTTGGGGAGCGTCAGTCTTATTTGTTAGAAAGAAGGATGAAAGTATAAGGAAGAGCTCTTTGTAATGCTATGAATATGAAAGAGAATTGCCCAGAACTTCATGAAGAATTCCAAAAGCTAAAGCTAGAAATTATAGCCGAAGGAATCGTGGCCAGTTTGGAAGTAAATTCTACGTTGGAAAAGCATATTCGTGCAACCCATCCAGATGACCCCTTGATTAAGGATATTAAGTTCAAAATGGAAGAAGCAAAGTTCAAACATATCACTAAGGAAGATCAGGATACACTTTGGATCAATGGACGTATCTGTGTACCTGACATTGATGGTTTGAGATAGCTGATTTTAAGAGAGGCTCATGATTTGAAGTATTCTATTCACCCTGGGAGCACCAAGATGTATCAAGATATTAAGGATAATTTTTGCTGGCCAAGTTTAAAGCAAGAGGTCACAAAATTTGTTGCCCTGTGTGATGTGTGTTAGAGAGTAAAAGCAGAACATCAGAGACCAGCGGGTCTATTGTAGCCCTTGAAAATTCCAGAGTGGAAATGGGAAGAGATTGATATGGATTTTATCTCCGGTTTACTCCGAACTCAATTAGGTCATGATTCTATTTGGGTAATAGTAGATCGTTTGACTAAGGTAGCACATTTCTTGCGAGTCAAAATCACTTCCTTAGGGGATTACCATGCAGAATTGTATATGTCAAGGATTGTCAGTTTACATAGTTTGCCCAAGAAGATTGTGTCAAACCATGGATCCTAGTTTACCTCGCATTTCTGATAGAGTTTGCATGAAACTTTGGGGACTCATTTGAATTTTAGTACTGCTTATCACCCTCAGACGGATGGGCATACCGAAAGAGTAAATCAAGTGTTGGAGGGTATGTTGAGAGCTTGTGCTCTAGCTCATGCTACTAGTTGGGACAAGAATTTGCCTTATGCAGAATTCTCGTACAACAATAGTTATCAAACTAGTTTGTAAATGTCATCATTTGAAGCTTTGTATGGCCATGCCTATAGAACCCCTCTGAATTGGAAAGAGACAGCCGAGCATTTGGTGTTCGGACAAGATATCATTCAAGAGGCAGAGGACCAAGTGTCTATGATTAGAGAAAGATTGAAGATAGCTTAGTTCAGACAGAAGAGTTATGCCGATAATTGTCGTCCTGATCTAAGCTTTGAGCTAGAGGATTTTGTTTATCTTCGAGTTACTCCTCTTAAAGGTGTCAGAAGGTTTCATGCCAAATGGAAGCTTGCTCGTAGGTATGTCGGTCCTTTCAGGATTGTGAAACGCCGAGGACAAGTTGCTTATCAGCTTAAACTAGCCACTGACTTTAGCAGGAGTACATCATGTATTTCACATTTTGCAGTTGAAGAAGTGTCTTTGTGTGCCAACAGAGCAGACTACCTTGGATTCAATTGAGTTTAAAGAAGATCTCACTTACAAAGAACAACCAGTTAAGATTTTGGATGTGGCGGAGCGTTTAACCAAAACAAGACCATTCATTTTTGCAAAGTTCAATGGAGTAATCACTCAGAGAGTGAAGCAACTTGGGAGCATGAAGAAGAGCTAAAAGTCGAGTTTTCTAGTCTTTTCTCTAGCCAGCTTGAATCTCGGGGTCGAGATTCCTTTAGGGGGGAAGTTTATAACATCCCAATTTTCTGAGTTTCAAAATCTTTTTGAGTAGTTCGGTCCCATGGAAAAAAACATTTACCAATTTTATTTGAATTTAATAAAGCTTAAATGGGACTGTCAAATGTCAAAATAATTTAATGTGACTAATCTGAACATCAATAAATTCCAAAACTATTTTATTTGAGTCTTTTGTACTTGGAAATATTTTCCAAATTTTGTACTTGGAAATATTTTTCAATTTTTTTTGGAATTTTTCCGAGTTCATTTGCTATTTTTAAATTGCCATTTGGATTTTCCAGTATTCCTGAAATTGAAATTTTATTTAAAACCTTAGCAAATCCTTTGGGCTCAATCTTTATTCCCCGGCCCATTTCTCTCTCCAACCGAGCCGAAATCCGCACACAACCCACCCTCTTTCTCATGCCCGCTCGCCTATGCCCGGTCCCACCTGTCGGTCGCACTCGTGTCGTGCGCGACGCCAACTCACCCGAGCGAAAGTCACTGACATGTGGGCCCGTGGTTGCGTCACTGTTTATCGTCCTCAACGTGCACGTCCCGGACTCCGCCGCCATGCCACGTTTGGACTCTCCTGTAGCCCTGCCGCTACAGGCTGTTTAAAGCCTCGACATGCGTGTCAAAACGACCGCGTCAACCCTAGCCACCAATCCTATGAAGCCTGGAGCTCTAGATTGTTGTCGTCACGCCAGAATTGCAGATCTAGCCTTAGCATCGCCGTCTCGGTATTTCATCGATTCCGTTGTCGCCAGTGATCCCCTGTTGTCATCGTCTACATCGTCTGGTTCGCCTTCTTGTGTTCTATCGAGTGCACACCTTCTTGTCGCTGGAGGATCGCTGTAGTGCCATCGCAAGAACTCTTGGTGAACAGTGCCCCCATGCGTTAACAATACCCGCGCACGTGAGCAGTAATATGAAACCCTAATTTAGCCCAAACTAGAATTCAAACCAATTAAATAGATTAAAAACAAAGATTAAGCTACGTAAAGAATTATGAACAACAACCAAAAATAAAATTACAATGACTAGAACTTAGCAAACTCACTAGACATTCAGATTGATCTACGGTTTTAAGAACAACTATTTTTGTATGGCTTTTTCGTGTATAGGATAGCGCAAAAGTAAAATCAATCTACTATTTTTGTGGGGAATTTTCGGAATATGAACAGTACCGAAAATGTAAATACAATCTATTATTTAGATAAAGATTCTAAGGTGTCAACGAAGCTCTGATACCAAGATGATTCGAGGGTGCCCGATCTTCACGACTTACAATCTGGGATACATCGTGAAACCCAACGAATAGCGAGGCCACTTGATGTCAAGGCAACGACCCACGATGCAAGAACTTGCTAAACCACATGCTATGGTTGAATCCACTTGACTACGACCAAGTGGGGATAATCTCCCTGCAATTCAATCAAGAACAAGCAATAAAACCAATGGGGAATCGCGCAATTCTTAGGAGGCAAACGGCGGCTTGCACAAACCTTAGAACAATGTAGACTGCAATCTGATTATTTTTTCTTCGGAATTTGTGGTGAATAGTGTGGCGCCCCTCCGTAGGGTATTATGGGTGTGTGGGACACTCCCCCACGCATGGGCTAGGCCCATCCAACATCTAGTTGGCCCAAGTGGCCAATTTGGCTTCTAAGCCCAATCTCAAGCTAAATTGTTTTAAAATGTGTAAAAGAGTTCTAAAATAGATACATGGCCTAATTAAGACCTCTATGACTCATGGCATGCAAGCCCATCATGTAAAACCAAGTGGATCCCTCAAAGGTCTAGAAATCACAATTTGACCTTTTAATCTCTTTCGGCCCAATTTGAGGAGTGGAACTTGGATCCTTGTGCTTCTAGTTGCATGGGCATGGACTTGGACTCCCCTTGGCCCATGTGGGGTGTAGGGGGTTGGCTGGCTGCATGGGCCTCTCCCTTGGGCTTGCTCCCTCCGAGACTCCTCCATTAGGCTTGGCTGCATGGACCTTTTCTTCTTGGCTTGGGCCTCCCTTCTTTGGTAGCCGCATGGCTTGCTCCTTGGCTTAGTGCTAGTCGCATGGTGCATGGGCTTGCATTCTCTTGGCTCTTCTTCTTATTCTTTCTTGGGTCCATCTCTCTCTAGCCCACATATTTCTAGGACGTCCATGATACCCACACTCACACAAGCAAAGTCATAGTCGAATTCTTTCAAACAAATTATAAGGATAAACATTAAGTTTTTGTTTAACCTTGTGATAGTGTTTGGAATCTCGATGTGTAGGTATGTATGTCATTGAGGTTGGGCAATCCTCATCAATATGTCATAGTAATGCTTTGTTTAATCTCGATGTGTTTATCTATGCAATGCCTATGTGGATAATTTATATTAAACTGAGTAGTAGAAATGGACTGAATTAGAGCATCTACAATGGTTTATTTCTTAGCTTGTTGCTAAGAGGAGAGAGTACTCAATCTAACAAAAAGAAATAAGTCTTCTAATGGATTGTTTCTTGAGCTTATATCTAAGACTTTAATTGATACAAGTGTGCTTGGAGACATTGGGACCCACAAAACAAGTTTTTAGATAACAAGCAAGTCTTCAACAGAGTATTTTGTTGTTTCTTGTTTCTTGTGTCTTGGTATCAACAACTTGCTTGTTTCTTCATCTAGTAATAAGCTCACCTTCTCTCCTCACTATCTCTTCTCCACATCACCTAAATGTTGATTTGCATAAATGTTGATGCATTCATCCCTTGGTAATAAGTGACATAGACAATTGTAGATGCTCTTAGGGCATCTCCAATAGTTAGAGACAACCTTGTCTCTAATATATGCTACATCATATTTAGAGACAATATCTCCAATAGACAGTCTCTAGCACACTCTCCAACATTTATATTTTATAATTTTTCTTTGAAACGGGCCCACATGTCAACTAGAGTAGATTAATGTATCATTTCTTGTTTCACGTGCACGACACTCTCTTCAGGAAGAGACGACATGTGCTCTCTCTCCTCACCCTCTCTCCTCCACGTAGGATTTTGTTGGCGTGGCATAGCTAAGAGGCGACAATAAATACATTATTAGAGACGACAATAAATCATCACTGGTTTACTCTAGTGAGTCTTGAGCATTAAGAGATTTGTGTAAGGAATATTCAATTATTAGAAGATGGGATGGTGGTTTGAATTTTGAAAGTTTGCAATAGTCTCGAGGTATATTTGACAGAGATTGAACTGAAAAATTAAGATCAGACTTACACAAGGGGCCTATTTGGCATGGCTAGCTTTTCTCAAAAGCAGCTTCCGGCTGGGCTGCGAGGCTAAACGGTTAGGCTAAAGAGGTTTGGTGTTTGGTAGTCTGGTTTTTAAGTAGACTGGCTGCAGCTTCTGAGATAGTTAAATGCCTGGAGGCAAGTAATGGCTTGTTTGATGCATTTAACAACAATTAGCACAATTGACGGCAATTAATGACAACTAACGACAATTAACGCAATTGACTATAATTACTGCAATGAACAACCACTACCATAATTGATTGCATTTAATGATAATTAACGCAATATACCGCAATTAACAACAATTATTACATAAATAAATACAATAAAAATTTATTACATAAATAATCACAATAAACAATTATAACAATAACAAATTATTACATAATTAATTAAGTTACAACAAAAAACAAAAAGAAAATTAAAAGGAATTGGAACATTGGCTAGGGTTACGGCTCTGTGATGGCCTACTTGTTTATTCACTAAAAAAGGCCAAAATATCACCAATTTTCTACTTTTTATATGTAATTTCACTTGAAAATTAATAGTACTGAACTTTTATCTTCACATAACTATCATTTATACTTTTGTATCCACGACAAACATGTTACTTTCTGAATATTTTTGCAGCAATTACAATTGGAAATTATTAAAGAATTAACATTCAAGAATGTAACTCGAGGTGCACTACGTTGCAATTCTTGCTTCGAAGAAAATAATTTTATTTCTTTGCAATATTCATAGGTACAATCGGAAGGCAATATTCATAGGTGCACCACATTGCAATTCTTGCTTCGAAGAAAAGAAACATCTGTTGGACAACTTTGAAAGGAAATATGTCAATACATTCTTCATAACAAAGCTAATTGCCAGTACATTTACATCAGACATTTCATGTTGTTATGCCTTGATAAAACAAAGGTTTTCAAACAGGCAAACAATGGATAGAGTGGCTACATCCCTTTAGGTTCTAGTTTCCACGATGATGGAAGCACTCAACCCCTAGTTACCATTCATCTGAGCCTTTCCTCCCAGAACCAATTCCTTGAAACGAGTTATGCAGTCCATTGCCCTCTCGAATTTTCTGCTCTCAAGAGCAAAGCTGAACCGATAGTAGTCCGGTATTCTGGTCCATGAGCTATTATTTATACACAGGCCAATGGATCTAATAATAGCTTCCCTGATGTTGCACGATTCTTCAGTGTCTCCTTTTGCTCCACAATGAGATTGGAGATATGTTGATCCTTCTAGTTCTTAAGACCCAATAGTTTTCTGAAAGTGTACTTCAATGTGCTATGTGGCCGACTCAAGCTTGGGAAACTATAAAATGTGTTAACCAAGGATGAGTCATTCAAAATTAGAAGGGGCTACGCTTGGGGACAAAGGTCGACTCACTAAGCCTGTTACAAAATTCTAATTATGTTTTCTACAAATTCATGACAAATATTCCCTCCAGTCTAAAAAAAACTTGGCATTCTTTTGATTTTACACAGTCTACTAGATCCTAATTTGATTATCAATGTTCACCAAAATATGCTAGTAAAAATTTGATTCCATGTTTCATTAGTTTCGTGACAGCTCAAGACTAGTTCAAAAAAACATAACAAAGTATTAGGACCATTTTCTATAATGACTAATTATGTCCTAGACGTCCATCATCATAAAGTGTTCAAGTATACCAGAAAACAACGAAATATGGAGTTCATTCATATATCACATCATGATAAACAATACCTTAGGCATTGTCTTCGTTGGGCCAGTCAATTGTCTCTAGAGAAGAGTGTGATAATCCAGCCTCAACGACTCCATGCATTTCAACAATTATAAAACTTCAGACACAACAAGCCATAGCACAAATCATAATCTTTTATCTTGAAGTTAGGACAAAAAAACTCTAGTCATAATAACACAAAATCAACTATTTGTAATGATGCGGAGGGTGGTGGCGGCATCGGCCAGAGACCAAAGGGAGGCGGAGATGCCAGCGTTCGGGCGATGTGGTGGCGGCGGTGGGAGCAGGCTACCCTTGGTGGAGTGGGTCGTGAGGACACTTGCGGATGAGGACAACGGTGGGGCTACGCTTGGGGATGAAGTTTGGCGTCGGAGGGGGAAGGAAGGAGACAAGCAGGCGTCGCCCTCCCTAGTGGCGTTTGGGGTGCGCGGATCCGGTAGGAGGAGGAGGGGCAGCGGCGCCGCGTGGGAGGAAGAGGGAGGGGTGGCATGGGAGAAGGAGGAGGGCGGCACCACGTGGGGAGGAGAAGGGGCGGTGGCGAGTGGGCAGGATGAGGGGCGGTGACACCAGCACAGGAGGAGGTGGGGGCGGTGGTGAATGGGGAGGAGGAGGGGCGTGGGGCGTGGGGGGTGGCGGGGGAGGCGGGGAGGGACTCGGGGGATTTTATTTGATGGCGAAAGCATGTAATAACTCGTGAACTTGAGGGGCAAAGTTGGAAGGTGGTGGTAGGAAGCCATGGCGGCTTTCCTCTTCTGGATTTTTCACGTATAACGCGGCTTCCGGCTTTCAAGAAAGCCGGTGGAAAAAAAACCCTCGTTTGGGACAGTTTCCGGCTTTTTGGACGAAAAGCCGAAACCGAAGTCATCCCAAACAACCCCAAGATATCATCGGTTGCTTTCTCTATATGGCTTTTGCCATTGTCTAATTGGTATTCTTCAGACTCCACCTAACTTAAATTTGTTCTCTTCTTCAACATTGCTCTCCTGCACTTGCTTCTATGCGGCCCCTTATTTTCAAATGCGTCATTTTGTGTAGCAAGGTACCTGTTCTCCTTGTCATTGCTTGTCTTGTACGATTGTCAGAATCTTATACTACTTGTATATCTTGAGTTTTTTGCGGTATTGGCACTATTTGGCATCTTATTAATAGACATGGCACCCGTCGCGTGGAAATTGCAGAAATGACACCTCCACCGCACGACCACCGCGCGGTCATCACCGAGGAGCCAACACGTCAATGATGCTTATACGCCCATTAACTCCTACCTATGCACGTGACCGCCTTTTCTTTATTTTCTCCAAAATTCATTTAAGTCTAATTTCATAGGAATTTTTAAATATATCAAATGAGATCCCAAAATTATGATTTTTTGTTGAGCCTCCCGACATGGTATACTTTCTTGTGTAATTTTTTTTCTAATTTTTGATGTTCTGAATTCTTCTCAAAAATTCATTTAAGTATACTATTTGTAGGAATTTTTTTAATATATAAACTTAGCTCCAAAAATTATGATTTTTTAAGGCTCCTTACATAGTAGATTTGATTGCGTAATTTTTAAATAATTTTATATGTTCTGAAATTATCCCTAAAATTAAGGGTTTAGATCTCAAAAATAGGATTTTAGATTTCAAAAATTAGGAATTCATGAAATCATGTGACAGAGAACAAGGAGTGTCGACATTTCCAATGTAGTTACAATGTAACTTTTTATACATAAAATTGGCGACATTTCAAGCATTACAAGCATTACGTGATACAGCGCGGGTTTATTGCAATCGGGATGAACGAGGAGGGGTATTATCACTTGCACCCTGATCAAGTAGGACACTCTTTATTAATTTATCAATTTGATGTGGATGATGTTCTTTAATTTTGTTTTGTACCACATGCTAGATAAGTTTGTACATGAACCAACTGAGGGGAAAACGTGGCATGCAGATCATATAACATTGTATCGTAGTCTCTGACTCGTGTGTGTTTCGAAGATTACGGCATATTGTTATATGATCTGCATACCATATATTTCACTCAATTGGTTCATGTACAAGCCTATTTAGCTTGTGGTACAATACAGTATTAAAGAATATCATCTACATTGAACTGATAAGTTAACAAAGAATATCCTATTTAACAATGCTATTCATGAGGGCAATTGAATCTATCATCTATGCAATGATGTCTGTAACTAGTCTCCACGGCGCTATAGCCACTACCCCTTGTCTCGGGGCTACCCACGGTGGCGGCGAGTGTCGAAGTCATCCATGTCCTACGATTCCATGATGTAAGTGAATCGTACAATAACAAACGTAACAAGGATGTAAATTGTATATAACTCACGTCTTCGATACAGAGTGTGTCTGGGCGACCGGATATGCTACGACGTCGATCGTTCTTAGTCGAATGAGCCTTGCCCTTCCCCTTGTCGCGGGACTCCCCACGTCGGTGTCGTATGTCGAAGCCGTCCATGTCCGGTGATTCCATGATGTAAGTGCATCATATAGTAAAAAACGTAACAAGGATGTAAATTCTACATAACTCACGTCATCGACATGGAGTGCGCCCGGGTGACCGGACATGCTATGGTGGTCGGGCTTAGTCGAAGGAGCCTTCCCCTTCCCCTTGTCTCGGGACTCCCCACGTTGGTGTCGTGTGTCGAAGTCCCCAGTGTTCTGAGATACGGGTTGGACGATTGCATGTTGTTACAAAAACGAAATGACGAATACAAAATCAAGATGATAATTGTATGTAATTCACCTCTTCGATGTGGAGTGCTCCTGGGTGACGGGAGAAGCTATGACGATCACTGGTTCAATAGCAGGAGCCCTCCCCTTTTTGTCGGGCGAGTCCTAGGCTCCTCCGGTGCCAACTCAGCAGGGATCGGTACGTAAGGTTTCCACCGCTCGAAGGTATCAGCCTGCATCAAGAAGTTCAGCATGTACTTCTGCTAGATGAATGCCCTATCGTACATCTTCGGGTCGTCGATCCACTAGAAGAAGTGGCAGCGCATCTCGGGCTTCCATTACCAATGGATGAAGTTAAAAATTTATGGAAATCAACGTAGGGAGAAGAAAATCGATGTGTGCGAAAGAAACGCTTACGAGATGGTGCCCGCACGTGTAGTACGCCGGACGGAGGTGTATGGGTGTGTGGACTAAATGATCGGTGCCGACTCGCCACACACACTGTGGGTCCAGAAACCGTGGTGGTTCCGGAGCATCTTTCATTGCAAAATCTGGATATTGTAGATGTTTGGCCTTCTGCGCAAGCCACTTACGTTTCTGCAACATCCTCGCGTAGAAGTTTGCAAATGAGTCTAACATATCTGGGTATCGTAGAAGTTTCATTGTACCATACTGAATGATGACTGGACAAGCTAGGTCTGTTGGGGCAATCCTTCATTGAATGTCTAGGGGTTTTGTATATCTTGCACTTGAATGTGCGGCTAATACTGGTACATTGGCTGGCAACTATGTCGTTCCGGAAGCGCCGCCTCTATCGTCGTCCCTTCCCTATAGTCTTCAAGGACTTGTTCGGGCCCCATTGCACCATGTCCGTCCAAAGATCTTTGTAGTTCATATCCAAGCCGTATGAGTGAAACTCTATACTCCATGTTCCGAAAAGGTGTTGCATGTCGTAGTACTCGGAGATGTACGGCGTAGACATCTACCTCATTTGTGCACATGTCTTGTACACATGCGAGCAAGGCTTGTGTAGGAGCTTCGGCTTGTTATATGTGCATGTCGCCACTTCACCTGAGGTGCATGCCTGTTTCCTTTCCCCTCTGGCATGAGAGTTGATATGTTTTGGCCGAAGCCTGATCTTGTACTTCCTTTTAAGGCCATTGATCACTCGAATGTCGTGCATTCGGGCCTTCTCCATCTTCTGGTCCATGTGCCTCTGCATGTTCTCGGACCACTTCTTAGCTTCCTCTATCTGTTGCTTGGCTGCGATGGTTCTATTGACGAAATAACCAACAATGTGAGTCCATGTCTTCTCGACGATCGCGGTGATAAGGAGGCACCGCACACCTTTGAGGACGATGTTGTACACCTCGGACATGTTGGTCGTCATAATCCCGTACCTCGCACCGTCTATGTCATAGAGAAGGGACTATTTCCCCAATTTAGGAGCGTAGCGATGAATCCACTCCGAAAAACTTATGGCACTGCTGGGTTGCTCTCCCTCTAGTACCTCTGGAGTGGACTCTCTTATATGCCTTGTAGTCCGGTGTTCGAGGTCTCTCCAGATGGACTCAAACTTTCGCCTCTAGTTCTGCAGAACCAATGTCTTGAACATCTTCACAATTTCCTGACTGCGGAACCGCGTGAAGAATTTAGATGCAAGAGGCCTCATGCACCACTGGGTTTGCATGTCGTTCCACTAGCAAGGAGGTTCCATCCCATGCTGCATGGTGTTGAGGGCCGCCAACAACCCAGCATTGTGTTCTTTGATAAGGCATACATTGCGCCGGTTTCCCACCACCGCCCACTTCACGTTCACCAGGAACTACAACCAACCGGATGTGTTCTCACTCTTCACAATGGCAAATGCCACCGGGAGAAGCTGGTCATTCGCGTCGGCCACCACCGCGATGAGAATAGTGCCCTTGTACCTCCCTGTGAGGAAAGTGACATCCATCGTGAGCACAAGACAACAGAACTTGAAGCCCCCAATGGCCTGGTAGAAAGCCCAGAACACCCGGTCCGGTATGAAGTGGTTGGGCCCTTCGTCAACATCTTCACTCTTAAGCTTGTTTATGTACGTGCTGGGGGTTTGATTCGGCAATCTGGTCAAGCAATCTCGGCACAAGGTTGTATGCCTCTTCGTATGTCCCGTACATGGACTCGATGACCTTCTACTTGGCTCGTCAGACCTTGTTGTAGCTGACTGGATAACTAACCAGATTGGCAATTTCCGACATCAACATCTTAAGGGAGATCGACACATCCGACGCAACTAGGTGGCTGATGAGGCTAGCCAATGTGGTCGGTCAACGCCTTGACCGCGAAGATCGAGCCAAAGATCTTTACTCGTTGATCGCTGACCTTGCCAGGACAGCCTTCCACTACGCACTTCACTACGTAATGTCCTGGGTTGGACCAGTGCACTCGGTACACACGGCTGATGGACAAGGTATACCATGTTATAGCTTGTTGCACAACCACTATGCTAGGGAAGCGCTGCCCAACTAAGAGGGTGTCGACATCGAACCCCCACTAGAACCCTTCTTCTTGTGGCAGTACGAGGGAACGCACCACAATATCATCAAGTCTGGATGCCACGTAAGGCACCTCCGATAACACAATTCCCCCCGTTGGACCACCGGCCTTTGGCGTGCGTCCTCGTCACCACCATCCGAGCCTAGGTCGGCATCCTCGTCGGACTCCAACCCGAGAGGCTAGTCCGTTAGACACTCGTAGTAGTCAATGCGGGCCGACCACCACAATTCCGCCCTCTCATTTCACACAAAATTATCTACGGGTCTTCCCTCCGAGACAACACATTTCGTGCTATCGTCTTCAAGCTCGACCTGCGGTTGCCCACTTGTAGAGGCTCTGGCATCATCAAGGTTTCCCTATGCCTTGCGTACAAAATTCACGTGCACCATCTGCCTCCTGTACAAGGCCGCCTCGGGCTAAGAGGCAATCTGCATGTACTGGCTCTATGCTACGCTTTCATTCACCTTAACAAGCTCCCACATGCCATTCGTGCAGGTGATCCCCTCGATCACAAGTTTCTTCGTCATTGCCTCCGTGACGAACTCCCTCCGGATGCAGCTTCGAAACTCGTGAATATTCATCGCGTTGAGCCCCTCCGCCCGGACCACCTTGCACTGGCATCTCGACAGGTCCAACTCATCGGGTCTGGCCCGTACGAGACCATTGCCATAAAACACTACCAAGTCTTGCATGTACAAAATTACCTAAAGCCACAACAACCCCATCCGCGATACGTGATATAACAAACAATGAGGACAAATCGCATTCAAGTGAACGATTACATATGTGTAATTAAATACGAATAATTAATTAATTACCAATAATTTGATTACTCCTCCAAAAATTAATTACGAGTAATTCATTACTATCGTGCTTACCACTATTAAACCACATGTTCATTATCACTTAATTACTTACAACTAACTAGTTTGCACTAAATTAGTTATGCCTAATTAATTGCTAGTAAACTAATTATGACTGATTAATTACCACTAAATTAATTACGAGTACTTAATTCCCACTAATTTCATATGCCGGACTGATAACCACTAAACTAATTATGACTAAACTAATTATGGCTATTTAATTTCAACTCATTTTGAACCACTAACTAGTTCATACCGAAAATAACAAAGCTTATGAGCATTACGACTGATTAATCACCACAAAGTATCATACACTAATAAATTATGGATACCGTAACTACAACTATATTACAAACGTTACAAAACAAGCTGCATTAATTACGACTAATTGACTAAGACTGATTAACTACATCTACGGTAATAACGACAAAAGCATCAGATAAATTACCTGCCCTTCGGGGGAAGTAGTCAAAAAAAAAAGTTGAGCAACGAGAAGCAATCAAATAATTACTCTCCAAAAAAAATAATTATGTTATGTTCTTTGAGTTCTCAGCGACGAGCGCGAGAATGAGAAACGAAACGCAATTGAGATGAGCGACGAGCGACTGCAAGAGTTCGGTATTTATAGCCGAGCGATGAGGCAAGCGTTTCTCTCTCGCATGCATGAATGCATGCACATGCAAGAGACAACAATTAGGCGGGGATCGAGAGACCATGTGGAGGTGTCCCCATGTTTGTGATGAGTAATTAATGATCGGTTTAGTGAGTTTGAGTTTGTTTGAATATTCGAGGTAGAGTACCTTTACTTGTGCCTTTACTTGATTATCTTTGTTTAAATGCGGTGCTATGTGATGGTTTGCTTATGCAGTATATTTGCAGGACTTGAACTAGGTCATGGTGAGGCGAGGAGGACCGGGACTAGGCACGAGGAGGTGTCGAGGTCGAGACAGTCAAAGATCTGAAGATGATCGAGTCTCTTGAGGTGGTTCTTGGCCGGAGACGGCGGCGGAATGTCCGTGATTTTGACACGACGAGGCGATGACCAGTGGACGGGATTAGACACGGGGAGGTGTCGAGGTCGAGCAGTCGAGAATGCAGGTCTTGATCGTGTGTCGACAGAAACTTTCGAAGGTGCTTGAGGGCGTTTTGGTATTTTGACTCAAGAAATGATAGGAGGGGTTTTCCCTCCAAATCCTGGTCATGTTGACCATGACCTTTGCCTCATTTGTGTGTGGAGCAAGCATGTGAGTTATGGACTGCATTTCTTGATTTGCTACTTTGAGAGCAGCTCCTGCCTTTACATGTAGAGGTTGTGGGCTGTGCAGTTGTGAGTAAGTGTATGAGCTGTGTACTGAGAGGTGTAGAGCTAGTGCATGTGTTTTACTCCCTCTCAAGCATGTAGTGTGTGGAGTAAATTTTCTCAGTGTAATCATTCCTCTGAAAACTTACATGTTTATGAAGCAATTTATTGAGTCTCCTGTGCGTGTGTGTGCTGAAATGGGGAGTTGGTCTGCGTGTGTTCTGCCCTGAAATCTCGATCTGGTTTTGTCTCATCATTTTGTGCCTCAAATTTTTTTGTTCTGTGGTTGAGTCCGCTCGGCTGCTCTGTAGCGCCTGTGTGCTCCCGCAAGAAATCTTTGTGCGCCTGTAGTTCTGCAGCAAGAATCGGAGTCTGCTGTGCTGCTATTTGACCGATCCCTGTTTCGGCTGCTAAGATCCGGCTGTGTGCATGTCCCACTGAATTAGGAGTGTAGATTTATTTTCTTGCTGTGCCGGCCGATGGTTTGCTGCTGTTATTTGTCTTCTTGGCTGTCTCTTCAATTTGTGCAGCGCGCTCTGTTCACCTGCAAAATTTGGATCTGGGCGGCGGCGGCATGTCCTGCCGACATGAATTTCTGCTTGGACTGTAGTTGAGCTCCTGTTGAGCCGCTGGAAAAAGGAGCGCACGGCGCGGCGCTGTAGAAACTGCAGAGCTTGGTTGATCTGAAGCTTTTTGATGTTGCTTAGCTCTCTGTTTTAAGGATCTTGTGTTTATTTGCTGTGCCTTTGCTGCTTC
Organism: Phyllostachys edulis; assembly: GCA_036346405.1. Lineage (NCBI taxonomy): Eukaryota > Viridiplantae > Streptophyta > Magnoliopsida > Poales > Poaceae > Phyllostachys > Phyllostachys edulis. The sequence continues at coordinate 35,143,083 of CM070555.1, read as the reverse complement.
AGAACTGAATATTGTTTTGGCAGCAATCCCTCTTGTGGATTTGTGAGGCAGTAGTAATCGTTCTGTTTTGCTTTTAAGTCCTGGCTGCTCTTTGTTTCATCTGAATTTCTCTGCGGCCGATTCCTGTGAGAAGCCGAGGATGGCGGCGCCTTGTTCCCACTGGTTTTGGGCAGAAAATAGATCTGTTTATTGCTGTGGCTGTCCTTGATGCGTTCTGTTGGCTTGTTCTCCTGATAGATTTGCTATTGGCAGTTTTGCTGTTTTTAATCTGTTCTGCTTCATTGATGCGGCGCTGGTAATCCTCGTAGAAACCGAGGCTGAGCGGCGGCCCTGATGGCCTAGCAAGAAATTTGAGAGCTCTGTTAGGCGGCGGCATCTCCAATGAAGAAATCTGGAGCAAGGCAGTGTGTGTGTTGGCCTGTCTAGAGTAAACCGAAATGATTTGTTGCTGTTTCGCTGATCTACAGTGCGTGTGTTTCTCTTTGCTGATTTTCAACCATTTTGCATGCAGATTAAACAGCGGTATTTTCAGTTGAATTTTTCTTGGCTGGTCTCTGATTTATGCTGAATTTTTCAATGTCACATCGTTAAGTTTCAGCAGAATTAACTCTCTGTGAATTACTTTGTTTTTTCTTCTTGAAAAAATTGATGTCACGTTTTCTAGGGCGTTTTTAAAAAGCGACATTCACCCCCCCTCTGTCGCCATTTCGGTCCTACAGGGACCGACGGAGGTGACAGGAGGAGACATGTTTTTCGGTGGAAAAGAAGTCGTGGAGGTGCCTGGCTTCGGAGGTTGACAGATGAAGGGAAGGGCCTGCTTCGGAGGCTTGTCCGAACGACAGTTGGATGGGAGGCCGGTTTTTTTGTTTCTCCAGAAAACCAGACCGGTTCTATGGGAAAGGGGGCCGACGCATGGAGTGGCCACCGCACAGTGGCCATGTGGGAGGGGAGGCGCCGCACGGTGGCCGTGCGATCTGAGCGTCACCGCACTGTGGCCGTGCAAGAGGGGCTGATTTGTCGCCTGCATATCGATTCCATACGATGACCGTGTAGTGGAAGTGCTATTTTTGAAATTTGCGCACAACGACCGTCATTCTAGCAAATACGTGTAAAAAACACTAATACGGCCAAAACCTCGTATATCTTGTAGTTTCTCTACATTATTCGTATCTATCATGCACCTTTCACAAGTCTATTCTCTGCGAGGTGTAGACCTCTCTGGGGGTGTGACGTTACAACTAATTGCAATGTACGTTTGGCCTTGCATGAGGTGATGGGCATCTTTGCAGCATCTTGTGCTGTTGAAACACCCCTTAATCACAGCAGAATCTTTTAGCCGTAAATTCAAATATCAATAATCACAGCAAAAATACTGAACACAAATGAAGAGATACCGATGAAAAAAAACCAACTCGAGCATGAAAGCTAGATCTCAGGCAAAATAATTAGACAGCAAGAGAAATGTGGCTTACAATTAACAATTAATCAAAAAGCAACATCGTGTGTGCTCTGGATTCTGTGATACATCCAATAATACAAAGAAAACCACATGACCACACAGTACAAACTTCTATGCCCATACAGCATAGAACGTGCACACACGTGCATACGATTCAAGCCCATATCACAATCTATTAAGCACGCACTTGAATTATCATACCATGCACTTGCAGTATAATACATGAAAAGAACACGAAGATCAAGAAGGATTTTCTATCCCAAAATATCACACGAATAAAGAATTCAACTATATATTCAGACGAAAGATTCATACACGCAGAGTTGCAAACTTAACAAGGAATTACAAGCAATCAACCACCCAGCAAACCATAATACACTCTTAAAGACCTCTTTATGGTTTGACAAACAGAAAGACAACCTCCAGTAACATAACAATGGGAAAAGAAAACTAGCACCACACACTCATACTTCATATTCAGCAATAAAAAGGTTTGAATTTGAAGTCGGTCCGGCTGTTCTAGACTTCTTGGGCTATGCCAGCATCTATTGCCATTTCAGTATCGCCCTACAAGCGTAAATGTTTCGATTAGCAAGAGCGAAATAGTAACCTGGTACATATGTAATGTAGTAATGCTCTTGCTATTGCACAATATACATTCTTACCATGTTCTCCTTATCTTCATGTGTAATCTTCTTCAGCACATCAACTGAAAAATAAATTTACCATTAGCAAGCCCATACTTTTGCACAGAGGGGTGATAGTTATATTAGGAATTCAGGAATATACGATGGCACTTACCAGATTCTTGATCGGCACCAACCGGCAAAGCCTCACTACCCCCATTACAATCTTCCTGCTGCCCCTTGGCCTGCTTCTTGGTTTTCTTACCAGTATTTTTGGCAACTACTTCCTTTGCAGGAGCATTTTTAGCTGGGTTCCGGTTATAGGAACCTCTAACCCTTGCATCAGGCTTCTCCTTCTGAATGTTCTCTTTCTTGCCAGCTTCCTTATTTTGAGTTGCGTCAGAATTCAGAGACCTTGGCTTCAGATTACCCTTTGGCGACACATTGGTGGCACCGCGAGCAGCCTTGTCAGACTTTTTTTGTTGCTCTGAAGAGTCTACAGAGATCTTCAGCTTCTCAAAATCTTCCACAATGTCATAAACCTGAAGAGTGTCCTTCACTGGTTCCTCCAAGTCTGTTGCAAGACCATGCCGGACTACATAAGCCTTGAGTTCTTCTCTCATCCGATCCACAGGCTGTGGGACCAAAAAAAAGCAGACATCACAATAATACGATCAATGAAAGAAACTGAACTGATCAGAAATGACAAATGATCAATTGATACCCACCTCACATTCTGATTCAAGGGCAAGCTTGAAGAAGCCCAGAGAGACAGAGTGCTTGGAAGCAGCCTCTGCAAGCCTGATCTGTGTCATCCAATATGAGATCGAGGACAGTGTACTGAACTTGCGCCTTGCTGTGGACATGGACACTTCAGATGTCGGAGTATCAAGCTTCCCCAAGCTGTCCGACCTCCTTGACAGAATGCCTGACACCGGAGTGACAGTTCCACTAGGAGTTGGCCTCGGGCTAGCACCTGGCTTGGTTTGTATTGAGTGCCTCCGTGGAGGTTTGGCTGATTTATCCTTCAATGAAGAGAGATCGAGAACACATATGCTCTTGCTGACATCTGAAGATGGTTTTGCCCTATATAAGGAATACAGTTAGAAGTGATCTCAATAAACAAAGTTAGTTCGCACTTCGCAGCAATTTTAAAGTTGGAATCTGAGTCTTCCAATGTAAGTTGCTAGTCAATTTTGCATTGACATAGCACCAAACAGTCAGATGCTTAATTTTGAAGCAATAATCTGGACATCTACACATTTGTACGCTGGCCTATTGTTTTCCCACAGAAACTTGTTGAAATATTGATAACTCAGGCTTGTGATGGCTAAACCTCCGGAACAAACTAATGTGGGACAACCGGGAAAGACACTACCTAAAGGCATAGTAGTTATAGTATAACTTTTACTAAGGAAACACAGATCCACGTGAGGACCAAGATTGACATAAACATGCCTGACACTTAGCCAACAATGTTATAGATATTAAAGATAAAATGAATATACATACGTTTCATTCAACTTTAGATGTAACTTTGTCTCTTTGATTTGATTTTCAGCAATACTATGAATAAAAATATACAAATAAATTTCCGTATGTTAACTTTGTTTGTGAGAACATAAAATTGTGCTACACCAAATGTACTGATGAAACTCACCATAAAGAATGTGTTCGTCAAGCCCCGTAGCAAAAACCAAATGGTCAGTTTCTAAATCAGCCCATTTACATGCACTTTTAATATGGACCATTGGGCTCAGCCTCGCACCGAACAAACAAAATTACAGTATGGCAAATGGGTTGGCATTTAGGGCCTTCTTAGTCACCCTGTTTTTAGCTCTTTTTAGTTCTGCGACAATTAGCGTAACCCTCAACTAACAGCTTTATAGACCCACCTTGGAATTTAGTACAGTCTACTGACCGGGCTTGCTATTCCTAATTTTAGAGAAGCAGGGCTGGTTCTGTACACAACATTTTGTTATTAGGGATTAGTTCACTAGAACAGTTCAAGATTTCGACCACGAAAAGGAATCGTGGATCAAAGCATGAAAAGAAAGGATACCTCCTCGGAGCGGAGGCGCTGGGAGGAGCATCCACCGCCGGCGGAGCCACCTTCCCACGGCTCGCCGACCGCAGCGGGTACCGCAGCTTGGACGCCCTCGCCGCAGACGCTGAACAACCAAAACCCAGATCAACACCTTACTCATTTCACCTAAAAAAACCCATTAAAATCAACCAAAAAAAATCCCCCTTACCACAGCTGGCCGCTTGATCCGCTGAAGTCGCCATCACACTCGAAGCTTGCGCTTTACCGCGAATCGGAGAAATCGGCGACGCGCAATGTAGCCTTGGAGAGGGGTTTCGAGTTGGTTTTCGAAGGCGATTGAATCGATTTCTTTGCAGGGAGAGACGGACGAAGCGTATAAATAATAACGGCCTTGCCGGCTTGCAGCACAGATGTGAGACGTACCCACGCGCGCCGCGCGGTCGGGTTGTCACACCGACGCACGGGGCCCGCTGAGTTCCGTTATTTCTTCGGGCCACCGTGTCAGTCATAGGGGGTTGCGGGAGTTGCGTCGGTTGGGGCTCGATGGGATGGGGGAGCGGGGGCTCGGGGCCCGCGCGCGCCGTTTGAATCGCCGGGCGGGGCGCGGGGCGGGCGGGAAAAAGGTGCACGCTGCCGTTGGCGTCGCGTCGGCGGAATCGGGGAAATTTTGAATCAGAGTTACCTTAATGGCCGTCATTACTCGTTGCCTAAATGGCTTCCGGACCTACACGCGCGCGCACGACAATTCTGCAACTAGCCTCCGTAGCACAGCGCAAGGAGAGCGGTAGAAGTCCACGTCATCGCACGAAGTTCGAGTGCTTTTCTTCCTGCAATTCGAAACTTGAAAAGGCATGTTGTTTTAGGGTGTGTTTCGTTGATGGAACGAGGTTAAATGGGATGGGATGGTACAAGTATGATGGAATCGTACTGTATGAGATGGTACAAATAGGATGAAATCGTACTGTATGGGATGGAACAATCAGTCTATTTGGTTGGTTGTATAGAATGATACACGAATGTGTTTTGTTGATTATATGGGATGATAAGAGATTGTGTTTGGTTAAAAGGAGAATAAGGTTGGTTCGGTAACCTCCTCACTATAATGTCTTCTTTTTATTTTTCCCCTTTTTCTTCCTTCTTTTTTCTCCTTTCCCCATCTTTTCTTTCATTGGGAATTACTCATTTGGGTGGGCCCACTATCATAGGGTGTTCAAAGGGGAAGTTGCAGTGCTTCTCTACTCTGTCTCGGAAGCCAGAACATAGGAGGCGTCAAGTCGGCTTGAGCGCGGCTTGCGCCATGTGAGGGCTTTGCGGCCAGTGGGTGGGCAAAATGAAACGAGGAGGCCAAGGCGAACCCATTGGTGTGGCGACGCGACCGGGCAAGCACCTAGGCGGACGCGCAGCGAAGTGCGACGGCCAGAGCCAGGGGAGGAATGGGGCGGTAGCACTAGAGAGAAGGAAGGAAAGCGAGGGGGCATGCACGGGCATTGTGATGTGCGGGGAACCCGTCAGAGATGTCCGCCGTGAGTGGCTGGCGGCAGTGTGAGCAGAGGCGGCGCGAGTGGCTAGGTAATTTGCTGCCAGATGGGGAGAGACTAAGAAGGTGGGCGAAAGGTCGAAGGAGGTGAGGAGGTGCTCCAGTGGTGAATGATTGACATCGCCAACCTGTGGTCAGGGAAACCCAAAATTAGTTGGGGGAAAGATGGAGGAGGGCCTAGAACATATTTTGACGTGAGTAGCTCGGGAAGGGAATCACCTTGTTGGTTGGAATGGCGTGCGGGGACGGCGGCCGCGGACGGGGTGTCGCCGGATGAAAGGGAGAAGGGGTGTGTCCTTGGTGGAAGGGAGGGTGGCACCTTCTAGGTCTCCAAGCGGGTGACAAAGGGAGGAGAGGCGGCACCTTCTGGGTCTCCATGCGGGTGACGAAGGGAGGAGAGGCGACACCTTCTATACCTCCGAGAGCCAGCAGCGCAGAGAGTAGGGGCGGTGTCGTCGATCCGGGAGAATGAGCGTAGGTGGGTGAGGAGGTTATGAACCGCGTGGTTCAGTGTTTTTCGTCGAATGGAATGGTGCGGCATCTCGCTCGAATATTCCCTTTCATCGAACGAGCTGATATAGGACGAGTCGGTTCCGTTCAGCGAACCAAACGAGCGAACATCACCTTTTCCCAAACCATCTAGTACATGTACCCCTGCATTCACTCATCCAAACACTGCCTTAGACCTCGCGATCCGTCGGAGCAGTGATGTTCTTTGGTGACGAGATGTTTAAAATTAGAACCCACTTTGCATATATTTAGACTTACTACATAATAATATCTTTGTTACTATAAAAGAAAGACTTGGTGGTGGTGGTGGTGGTGGTGGTGGTGGTGGTGAGTCTTCCATCTACCCCTTTCGAGGCTGTGGGTGTGGATAAATATGTTCACACATGTATAAGATACTTGAATGATCTTATGTGGATAATTAAATTATCTGTGTTTGTAGTTTGTGATAAGATTCTATGTGACTTATTGATTGGATAAAAATTTATGTATAACACTTTCATTTGTAGGGATAATTATCTTATGTATATTGGTTTTCTAAGTTTATAACATTTATATGTTTTATTTGAAATCCATTGTAACATACGGGCACTCAGCTAGTTAGACAAATGCTCCAGTAGATAAAATAAAATGTTTCACGCATTACTTCCCAATGTTCCGTTAGTTTTTGGATGATGTTCAATGCACATCTTTTGAATTGGGTAGGGTCGCAGGGGATGAATCGGGTGGGTGTTGGATGTTCCGATATGCAAAATGAAATGTCTCACACATTTAGTTTCAATCTTTCATCAGTTCATCGACAATGTTCCACGCATTAAGTTCTAAGGAGGAATGACCAATATGTCACGTATTTGGTTTCAATGTTTCAACAGTTCATAGGCGATGTTCCACTCGGCATAGGCTAATGTTTATGTGTTTGGTTTCAAATGTTCCAATTGTCCATTGCTATGTTCCAATAATTCATAAAAAAATGCTCAAAAAAATATTAGTGGAACAAATCAAACGTGTCTTTGGAACAATTCAAGACTACTAGTAGAACAATTGAAATTATCAATTAAACAAATAGAATAATATCGGTGGAACAAATAAAGACAATTAGGTGAAAACAAAATCGAAAGAATATTAATAGAACAAATAGTGGAAAATGAATATGGCAAAAAAATGAACCTACTAAAAAACATCTGGCAAAAAATTGTAACTAAATAAAAAGAAAGAAAGAAAAATAATATGTGCTTGCGGGAATTGGCTAAGGCAAGAAACAGATGATACACACGGCTATTCTCTTGTCAACTACCGCCTTTAGTCACAAAAGAATGTCATTTTGGTTATCGATACGGTCCCCAAAATGCATCTTTGACCACTAACTTTTATTGTGATAGATTTATAAAACATAATAAAATTATACTTTCGCGAAAGTTCTTTTCGAGACAAATCTATACAAACTATTTTCATGTGTTCAATCTAAACATTGAAAAAGATACCGACAGTCAAAGTTTAGAAATTTTGATTGCACATCAAAACGATATTCTTTTATGACTGGAGAGAGTATGCAACTAACTAGCAGCTATCTTAGCTAGAGTGACTAATTAGCATACTTGCAGGCCTAGCTAGCTTGCATGATTTCGCCCACTCGCTCACCTAGGGAGGATTTATATGGGTGTGTTTGGTTGGGTGCATAAGGTTGGGCGGGCTCCTCGGATCTGAGAATCTTTTGGTTTAAGCTTGTTTGGGTGGTCGCATCGTAAAAATCAATCCGGTGACGGATGCAAAAGATGCCTTGAGCAGTGAAGCGAAATGCCCAATTTCTCCGTTTCTCCAGATGTAGGCTCTGCTAATAACGTTATTAAGAGATGATCAGTGCATATTAGGTAGTATTAGAGTGGATTAAAATGGGTTAAGGTGAAATGAGGGCTATTAGAATATATTACGACAAAATTAAAGCCGTGGTAAGATTTTCTTTCCACCGTCTCTTGCATCTACATTTGCGGTCAACGTCCTTATGTACCCAACTGAGCAACATCTCAGCACAGTCTGACCCAACAGAAACAGCCAACTAAACAACCCATATTACATCCACATAGCCTTGCTCATTTCAGCCTGAATGACCCATACAGACCAGGCTATGTGTATTTACGGAACCAAACACACCAGGGTGTGTCTCTGTTGTGGCTCACCCGACGGGCACGACGTCGGCCCAGACCTGGTGTGGCCCAACTAGTAGTGAAGGTCCGAGTGTCCGCTCCCAACGCAGTTAGGTTATTTTATCGAGCCGTTGAGCCTAATATGTTTTCCGGTCCACATCGTAATGGGCCATTTTGAGATGGTGCGTAGGTTTACGGTGCTATGCAAACTTTGCAAAGAGGCTGAAGAGCATATCCAGTTTGTTTGGACTGTAGTCTGTAGTTGATGAATCACGGCAAGCAATGTTAACCTAGGATTCGTCTAGCATTGCGATCGTTTTTTAAAAACGTTCATTTATTTTATTTTTATATAACAGTGTATAATATACGAAAGTATATATGTATGTACTACAGTCAATCCTAAAGTAACCGCCATAGCTATGTTTACCTAAATTTACAGAACAAACTCCGCAACAAATATGATAGTAGCCAAGAGAGGTACGCTAGGTGCTGCTGTTGGGCAAGCTGAACCTTTGTTCCCCACGCCCAAGAATGAGATGGAATTGGTGGGAGAGAATGGGAAAGTGAAGGTTACGAAATCTTTTGTTTGTTTGTTCAGTGGGCATGGGAATTAGGGGGTGAGGGTTACAAAAACTTTTGTTTGTTCGGTGGGTAGGAGAATTTAGGTGAGTTTGTGGGTTCAAATTTAATCGCGGAGTTGGGTGGGGGTGGGGGGGTCCTTAGTCCTTCGTCGTAACTTAAATTAAGATATCTCAGAAGTTATAAAATAACCTCTCACAATGTCTCATCTCTCTTACCAAACATAGAATTATAACTAAAAATCAAATTTCTATATTCATGGCACTATAAACTCCCCTCTCCAGACTCCCGTTCCACTTCCCAATTGTTGCCGAACTGCCCGTGAGGTATTTGGAAAACCAGGGATGGACGAGCGAATCGACCCAAACAAACTCCGCGGAATCATGGATCATCAGTTTGACTTAGCGCAAAACCCACTCCCAGAGGAACAACCATGCTCACTGTTGAATTAGTGGTAGTCGTGTGCATTGCTCGAAGAAAGTAGTGCTAATAATGTATAGTAAAATCTGCAATGCACCGTTGCACTTCTAGGCATGCTAGCTAGCTGAAGACTCGGAACTAACAGTAAACCAAGATTCCGGAAATTTCCGAACACATAGCTTCAACAAAAAGACAGACAGTTGTTTACTAAAACCATTCCACCAAAACACTTTTTTTAAGAACAAAACCTAATTCATGTAAGTAGCAAAGTCAGACACGCAAAGCCATAGATATCAATTAACCGTTCACTTTGAGTATACCTAGATCAAACTGGGTGCCAGCACTGCTGTACGTACCATAGTTTCTCATACGCTGCCCATACCACACACGTTATCACGTGATGGCTCTCATAGTTTCGATTTTTTGGCTGTATCCGTGCAAATTCGTCCCGGCATTTACAAGAATGGCTGATTTCGTGCGAGATTTGTATGTCATATCGCACGGTTATCATGCGATCGAGGCATAGGAGGCGACACCGGTCCCCGCACGGACACCGTATAGCGGTACTATAGCAACAACTGCCACATGGCAACAGCGCGGCATACACTATTTACTACTGTAGCGATTTGATTTATTTAAGTATGTTTTTTTGTATGAATTTTTATATATATAAAATAGGCTCTTTTTTTTGTGGAGCCTCCTGCCGGTGTAATTGTTTGTGTATTTTTTTCAAAATTTTATATGTTCTGTTTTTTCTCTCATAAATTCATTTAAGTACACTGTTTGTAGAAATTTTCGAGGCAAATTCAGAACAGATAAATTTTTTAAAAATTACACAAGCAAGTATACTGTGTTGGAGGCTATACAAACAAATTCATAATTTTTTGAGCTAATTTTATATATTTAAAAATCCATACAAAAATATACTTAAATAAATCAAATCACTACTGATCAATGAACGCTGCCTGTGATTGTGGCCGTCTTGGCAGTGTCTTTGCTACAGTGTATCCTCGCAAGGTAGCCGTGCGGGAGGTCTCACCGTGCAGTAGGGTGACATTTTTGCAAATCTCGCATGAAGACGGCTATTCTTATAAATACGGGACGAATTTGCACTAATATGATCAAAAATCATATGCTGCCCATACCACACACGTTATCACATGATGGCTCTCTTTCCCTTCCTGACTTGAGGCCCCACACGGAAAAAAGGTGTCAAGTATAGTTCTTCACCCAGACTTGGTCGACGCTCCTCATGGCCTTTTCTCTCACCATGGCTGTAACTAGCCTTTCTCATGGTCTTGGAATCCCTTATAACTTGAAGAAATTTTTGGATGTCAATGCTCTGCTATGGAGCACTGTAATAGCCTAATTTTGAACCAATTTAAAATTTGCATGAATTTTTTAAAATTGGTTGCATTTTTAAAATTTTCAAAAGCTTTGCTGTACAATTTAAAAAGTTAAAACAATTTCCTTGTCTCAAAATTTGAATGTGCAAAAATATAAAAGTTTAATTGTGTGCAAAACCACCTTAGCATTTGAATTCAAATTCAAATCAATTCATGAAATTGCAGACTAAAATTTCAAACCGTTTTCTTTTCCCTCTTCCCCTGGGCCGAATCCCAGCCACCGGCCCACGTCCCCCTCTCCACTTCTCCCTCCCCTCTCCGCTTTCACTGCCAACTGGGCCCAGCCCCACCTGCCATCCCTCGCCCTGTACATCTTCCTTGCGCCTCCTCTCTCACCCATTTGATCACTCTATCTATCTCGCGCGCTCTCTCTCTCTCTCTCTCTCTCTCTCCGCATCACCGAGCCCCCATGTGAAGAAGAGGCACTCGAGTGCATGTAGTTGCCGTTCTTGAGCATTGTGCCGCCGCGAGGTCATCCCATGCATGCGCTAGTACCTGTTGCCTGCCGCGCCGCAAGGTTGCCCGTGTCATGCCCGCTTCCTCATTTTTCTTTCTCTCCTCTCTATTTAAGGCCAAGCCGAGTGCATCACGTGAATTGACCTCTTCTCCTATGCTTTTCACCCACGTTTCCCCCCTCTTCTCTGCCTCTGGTGGAGAGGAAGTTAGTCGTGCAGGTCGTCTTCTCCAACTCCGACCGCCGACGCTCGCTCGACAATTGTGGTCGTTGGGGTGAGTCTTCATCTTCATCTTCTTGCATGCTAGAACCGCCTTGACCTCCTCTTCCTCATGCTAGCCTCCCTTGTGCTTGTTTCCCCACAGGAAGGGAGGACATAACGCCGTTGTCGTTCGCACAGCAATCCAAGTGCACTGAGCCATCATTGCCCTGTTCTCTTCGTCCTAGTAGGCTTCGACCTCGAAGCATATGTCCATGGTGTTTGCCTCAGTTCCCTCTTTCTAATGCACATCTTCTTCTTCGTCACCATGGACCAGAGATGCCAGAATGCGCCCTTCTTCCCCATCACCAATCCGAAGCACGCACCGACCACACTGCTCTCGATCTCCTTCCTCGCTTGGATTCTGGGTGAGACCTTCCGTTCCAGTATGCTCCAGCTAGTCGCAAACATGGTTGCCTAGTCAATGAATCACCTAGCCACGCCACCATAGGCCACTGTGGAGAGCTTGGCACACAACACCATCTTGAGCACATTGGGCACTGTTAGCTTCGTTTTAGCATGTAGATGGTAGTTTAAGCTTCAATTTCCAAGTTTAAACCGTGTTGGGTAGTTGCCTCCACCTATAGAGCCATCGCCGCCGTCCTTGCCGAAAAGCCGCCGCCTCAGTGCATCTCCCGCCGCACCATCGCCATCTACGGGGCTGCCGTGACCACCACAACTTATTTTGGGGGTCACGGGAGGCCACCGTGGTTGGCCTTGTTGGCGCTGAGTTCCACCCAGGCCGACAATGGCGCTCCTCTATGCCTCTGCTCAAAAGAAGAAGGAGCACTATAGCACTAACCTATGGACCCCACTGTAGTTAGGGTAGTTAAGCCATTAATTAATGGGCGATTAATTATGTTGTTAATATTAGTATGACATGTGGGCCCATAGTAATTAGAAAATCTAATTAACACTTAGTTTAGTGTTTGAGTGTATGACATGTGGGCCCACCACTTAAAACGCTCTATGTAGACCTGGTCCATAGACCGAGGGCGTTGATGTGTGGGCCTTTGACCCTATGAACCGTCAAGTGAACAAAGTCCATGTGGATCGTGGGCCCACTTATTAGTCTCTTGGGGTTTTCCGAATAAAATTAATTAGAAAATAAAATAAAAACCATGTTGGACCAACCTATCAGCCTCATATGTTTTTCCTTACGAAAATTAATTAAAAATAAAAAAACTGGCTAAACCCCACCTGTCAGCCGCAGAGGATTTTTTGTAAGAAAATAATTGAGAAAGAAAATTAAAATCTCCCCACTTATCAGGATTTTTTGATTTTTCTGAAATTTCCTCTTAGGTCAAACTTTGGAGAGCCCATTCTCCCTCGTTTTAAATCCAAATGACTTGATTTTTTTTTTCTAAATGCATATAAATTTAAAAATTTACAAAATTACCAAAATCATATTTTTTTGAGTTTATTTGAATGTTATTTGAGTTCATGTGTATTTATTCAAAGTCATCATTTTACACTTAAATAGATTCCAACGTTGCCGAAGACTACACCACTTCTTAAAGACAAGACCAAGACCAAGTAATATCTACTATTGAGCAACGTAAATTCTTACAATTGATCATGTTGAACCTACTTTTAAAATGCAAATTAATTTGTTTTAAAGTCTTACTTGCATACTTATTATTATTTATGAAATACTATGTTAGATGTTGATACCTAGCTATGCCATATGTTGTTATTCCCATCCTTGATTGTTGATATTACGACTACCTTGTCACCCTAGGCTAACTATCATAATAAACATTGTCATTATGACACAAACATTGTCATTTCAAAACTTGGGATATAATATGACTTGTAGGGTGGTAACGTGGGTTACCACTGGAAACACGAAAATATTTTTCAAAATGGTGGAGACTTGGGCGGGAGGATGGTATGAGACCGGTGTAGGGGTTGCACGAGGGCCGGGTTTGTGGATTGTCTTGCCTGAGTCTATTAAGGACCAAATCACGTGCCACATTTTCTGAACTAATAATCGTGCAACCACAATTCTAGTATGGGATATATCTGACTGAATAATTTACCGATTCGTGGTGCTATCGCCATATTGTGGGTAGTTTGTGTTGGGTTGTTGGACCTAGGCTATAGGAGGGCATATCTTTGCGTACGCACCCATTGATGGTTGTGGTGATACTAAGTTGGGATACGTTTACTCCCGCAACGGTGGTATTCCTCAGAGTTAATGTGTTCAAATGCCCAAGGATCGAACCCATTGGATGGTGTAGTATTATGACAAGTTATTCTAAAGGCCCTGTTATGATCTTCTTAGTTGCATACCTAAGAAAGTGTGCCGGCTGGACATCAAAAGTTGATCATATCTCGTCGATAAAGTTGTACAATCTCTATAGAGAGTATATATAATCTATTCGAATAGTCGTGCCCTCTGGTCATGGGCGTGGTCCAGAAGGCCACACTGGTTAGTTTTGATACATTTGGGATGATAACATGTTAACTTAAAAATGGATGTAGCAACAAGATAATTGTAGGTGGATGGAACCTGATATCTAGAGTCAAGTGGATGGAACCTTGATGTCTAGAGTTAGGTGGATGAAACCTTGATGTCTAGAGTCTGGTGGATGAAACCATGTGATATAGAGTCAAGTGGATGAAACTTGATATCTAGAGTCAGGTGGATGGAACATAATATCTGGAGATAGGTGGATGAACCTCAAGAGTAGTAATAGGTGGATGGAACCTCAAGAGCAGTAATAGGTTGATGGAACCTTATTACATGATAAAACTTGCTTATACAAATAACACTTTGCTTTTAAGTTAAAAGGCTATGTCATATGCTTGGAAAATAATTACTGTATTTGAGCAAAACCTACTTTGTGCTAAAATAACCATAAAACTCCTCCTTTGGCAAGCCAATCATATATATAATTGCATTTGGTGTGAGGGACTGCTGAGTACCTTCATACTCATTATTGCTCAAATATGTGGATTTAGACTACGAGACTGAAGACCCGACCGGTGTATGGATATCTCTATGTAGTGGTGGCCAGATGGGCCGCCCAGCATGGCACGACCCATCTGACCGTGAGTTGAACGGGTCGTGCCTTGTCGTCCCACGTGCAGGGTGAGGTAGCCTAGGCACAACCCATTGGCCTTTCATGTCATGCTGTGCTGGCATGAGCCCTTTTGGCCCAGTGGACTAAGGCTAACCCACTTAGCCCGTTGGGCCTGAAAGTAAAAAAACCCAAAAAATCCCCAAAAAATTAGAAAATGTGTAGAAATAGATATAAAAATTATGAAAAATGAGACAAGCACATTGAAAATGTAATAAAGAGCTTTATTAATGTTCAAATAGCTGTTGTGTTAAAAACTTTGCCAAGTAAAAACTCAACATGGAAAAACCTTGGCAAAGGAAAATGAGTATAGCAGCTCTACATACATCCTTATTCTAAGTGTTGTTGTCTAGGTACAGATTTTTGAACACCTTCGATAACTCTGGATTTTCCACATAGTGCTGTGTTCATGAATCAGCTTGTTCTCAATCCTTCATAGTTAGAAGTATCTCCACCATCTCACTTGTGAGACGTGTTCTTCACTCTTCTAATATTCTTCCAGAAAGTTGAAAGCAGACTCAGAGGAAACCATTGAGACAGGAATAGTTAACACATCACGCGTAAGTATGGATAGCATGGGATATGTTAACTTATGGTTATGGCACATTGCAAAATTTTGAAGCCTTCTGAGTTGAAATCCATTGTATCGCTGTCCAGATAGGCGGATAGTTCCCCACTCTTTGGGTGAAATGTTGGTCTTGGTTGAGAATGTGCTGCTGTAAAAGAAGAAGATCTAGACCTAGAGGAAGAGCATGCACCCTAGATCTTGCCCCACAGATTTATCTTGTTACTTGAGCTAGGTGCTAGTGGAGGTCGTTGCAAGCGAACTCCCTGGAACTTATTTTCATACCTTTGGAAAACCTCATGTAATTGAGAACGAACATCTACAAAATAGTTGGAATAGTCTAGCCCTATAGCATCACTAAGAAGATCAAGAACATTAGCAAATCCATCAATTTTAGCTCTAGGATATAAAATAAATGCAAATGCATATAGAAAAAAAGATTTCTCTCCAATATTTAAAGTATTTAGTTTTCATAGCAATAATAGCCTCTCATAAAATTGTGTCATTTACATAGTTTTTCAATTGACTAGCAATCTGTAAAATACTATGAACAATAATAGGAGATGTTGGATAATAGACAGCGGACAAAGAAATAGTGGCCTCATAAAAAATTTCTAACAACTAAAGTATCTTCTCAACAACAAACCAATGTTGCTCAATCAATAGTACACTACCACCAGTGCTTTGATAATGTGTTTGAATAAAATAGAAAAAATGCTCATATATGGTAAAAGACTCTTACACATCAAGTAAATAGAGTTCCATCTTACCGACATGTCCAAATCGAACTTTCTTGGATGTACACCCATCGCCTGTAGAAGTTCTTATATGCTGCTATTCTTACGTTAGAATTATTCAAGTAAGATACCACGTCACGAAAAGCTTTAATATACGAAGTCAACCTCTTCAAACCGCATTTGACTATAAGGTTAATAATATGATAAGTGCATCGCTAATGTAGTAAGAAGGAATCGACGTATGTACTCAACACTAGACTAAGAATATATATGACCCTAGAGTTTGAAGTGGCATTATCTAAAGTATCTGAGAATATTTTGTTTGTAAGACCAAATTCTTCTACGACTTTGATAATACAGTCTGCAATATTCTCACATGTGTGTGCTACATTAATTAATTTGAAACCTATAATTCTTTTCTTTATTACCCAGTCGCCATTAACATAATGAGCAATTACACTAAGATAGCCCTCCCTAGACCGACCATTCCATATGTTTGAAGTCAGGGCCACCGAAAATGTGCACGCACTAAATAGTTCTTTTAATTTATCACGACATTCATTGTAGTATCTTACTAGATCCCTAGTTGTTGTATGTCTAGAAACAGTAAAAAATCTAGGATTATGCACAGTCCTAATGTAAGTTTGGAAAGCAGTAGACTCCCCAAAGTCTAACGGTAAATCCTCAAAAGCAATTAAATGATAGAGAGATTGACGGGCTACCTCAGGATCGTAGTCCCACTCGCTTGTCTGCGTCGTGGTTGTATTTATTGCTATGTCTGCCGCATCACCAATCCTTGCTTGGCCTTATATCTTGTAGCATACCTAAGCAAATGCGTCGTTCCACCTGAAGACTTTGCATACAATCCATTGCAATAAATTTGGCAAACAAGATATGGTACCTCATTTACCTGTGCATCTGGGTTGGTTGTCCTGTCAAAATTCTCCCAGACTCTCGATGTAGACGGCCTCGTCTTCTTTGCTCCAGTGGTCACCGACGAAGATGTTGCCAGGGAGCCCGATGACAGAAATCCAGCTTACACTTCCGATAACAACTGCGGTTGGTTTGAGGCAGCCGCAACCTCCATGGATGCAACTTCCTCTGGTGAAAGTCCGTAATAGCCAATATCAAAGCTATCGTAGTTTTTCATAACGAAAACTGCAAAATCAAAACTAACACTATTATTATTTTCATCTTAACATAACAAATAATAACAATAAAATTATGCAAAAAAAATGTTATTATACCTCTTTTGCTGATTTGCTGTCGGAATTAGAATTTTCCAAAATTTGTTATAATTTTTTTGAATTTTGCCTAATTATCTCACAACGAATTTAAATTTGCACAACAGAATTTGAAGGAAAGATTGAGGAATGGATGGGTGCTGAATGAGGGGAGGACATGGTGGCTACTTATAGAAAAAAAATTGGGTTTTTTAAAATTATTTTTTGCTATTTTTAAAACCCCAAATGGTAAAAAAAACGGTCGGATTTTTTGAAAATATGAACATTATGGGCTAAACGGGCCAAATGGGACGTCGTGTCGGGCCGAGCACGGCCCATCGTGCCAAAAAAACCTCAACGGGCAGATTCCTCCTATGTCATGCCAGGCACAACTCGTCGTGTCGGCACGGCCTACCCGCCTCCCTTTTTCCCAGTGTCGCGCGCCACTCACTGCCGCTTCCTTTGCCGCCACACGCGACACTACAGTAGTGCTTGGTCGACCAAACCCTTCATCTTGCCACACCGACGCCTCCCTCCATGCCATGCCCCCTCCCACCGCCCTCCTCCCTCTGCGATGGTCCGTGCCCTGCCGCCGCCTCCCCCTATCCCCTTCTCCCTCTTATCCCTCTACGCCAGCCACCGCCCCCCCCGCCTCCTCCCTCTTCTCCCTCCGCTCTGGCCATCGGCCGCACCGCCTCCACCATCTTCTCCCTCTGCTCCGATCACCGGCCACGACCTTGACCCCTCCTCCCTCTTATCTTCTCCCCCCGCCTCGTAGGGTGTAGCCCTGCACCGGCCTCCTCCTTCTCGGTGCCGGCATCCTCCTCCTCGTTGTCGGCACCGCACCGCCGCTCTCTCCCCTCTAGGCTGGGCTCCCTCCCCCTCCCCGCTCCGCGTCGGGCCAGAGGGGTTGTGTTGGGCCAACAGTGCCTAGGTGGCGGGGGTGTTGGGCCAACTATACATGTCGTGCCGGAGTGGAAGCCCAAGCATGGCCCAACCCACGTACAGTGTGGGCCGTGCCATGCTTAGGACGAGCCAACAGTGTCGTACCTTGGGCTAGCCAGGCCGGCATGACCCATCTGGCTACCTCTACCTCTATACGTCTAGCTTTGGAAATGAAGATGATGATGATAACTAGGTTGTAGCCCCAGCCAATTGTCTGTGGCAAATCATGGAGGCTCTTTTGGTTTATTTATCTTCCACTGCTATTTACCCTTTTGGACTCGTCGGTCTATCGGTCCGTTATGTAAGAATTTGGCCTTAAGGCTTATTGCCGGCTGTTTATGTAATATCAAGTACTCTTTTACTTAAGCACATGTATGGATGTGATATTCATCGATATTGTAGTATGTGAGCTAGCTACTAATCATGAGACTAGCTCGGTATACATAAAGGGTCTGAATGCAAATCCGGCTCGACAAGCACTCTAAAGGAAATGATTATGCTATGGTGATGAGTTGCCTTCTAAGTTGAAAGTGTAGCCGTCGTAGTTGCTGGCCGAGAGCTTGTTTTTGCTGCTATGGTGAACTTGTTGTTGCTGGCCGGGACCTTTGTAAAATCATTAGTGAATAGCGATGATGGTGAAATTGCCGGTGGACTCCTTGTACTCGGCCAGGATGATCATGCCGTAGGCCACGAACAACGACTGCTTCCCTATGGCCTTCTTCTCCATCTCCCACTCACCGACTGTGGAGTTGAGCTTGCCACCGGTGATATGATCCTCGCCACTGAGAGGTCAGTTAGCCGAGCATATCCCATGCACGGGCACGTGCATGACCTGGACGCCCAAACCGAAGGACACAACATCAGCGGAGATTAGTTTCTATTCTTAGGAGCAATCCATTCCTATCTTGCTAGAGATATATTTGGCATGTAACTGATTTGGTTCCATATCGATCACCCCTGTACTCTATATATTGCCATCGGCTCCTAATGAATTGTTAAGTGCGTTATCTCTAATCGCCTTCATGGTATCGGTAGGATTTTGTTCCTGATCTCCTGCTTACGTTGCTTCCTCATCATGACTGGCGGCACTGCTCAGGCCGAACTCGACGCCAAGGCCGCCCTCTGGGCACAGGCGGTCGGTGTGTCAAGCGTCAAGCTCCTAGTCCCGATCACCCTCGATCTCCAGGCTCCTAACTACGCTCAATGGTGTGTCCTGTTCGAGGTCGCTCTTCAGAAGTTCGCCCTCGACGATCACATCCGCGTGGTCGCTTCTTCGACCCCGGATGCATAGTGGATTCGCCTCGATGCCCTCGTCCGCTCTTGGCTGTACACGGCCATCTCTCCCGACCTCCTCGCCATGGTGATGGACTCCGTCGCCTCCGCGTCCACCATCTGGTCCCACATCGTGGATCTCTTCCAGGACAACGCTGAGACTCGCTCCATCTACCTCGAGCAAGAATTTTATAGTCTCATGCAGGGGTCCCTGACCGTCGCCGAGTATCTGCTGCAAGCAGAAGGAACTCACCGATGCCGATAAGAGTCTCGTCCTCAACACCTTGCGCGGCCTCAGCAAGCGCCTCGCTTACATGCACACGCTGATCTCCATGTAGCGCCCCATGCCGTCCTTCCTCGAGACACGCTCCACTCTCCTTCTTGAGGAGTTGACGATGAAGAACGGCGACAACCCACCGTCGGCCTTCGTCGCCCCCTCTGGCGGCAACCCTTTTGGCGGCACCTCTAGCAAAACCTCCGGCGATGGACAGTCCCGCCCGCCTGCGTCCAACTCCGGCTCCTCCAAGAACCGCAACAACCGCCACCGCAACAACAACCGCGGTAACAACGGCGGCGGCGGCGGCATGGCAATGCCCGTGGTGGTAACACCACCGGCTCTGGCTCCAACCCTTGGCCGTCATTTCAGCATCCCTGGGCCGAATCTGTCCACATGTGGCTCGGCTGAGGCCCTCGTCCACCACACCAGGGTCTTCTCGGCCCTCGCCTAGCTGGTGTTTGTTCGCCCGGTGCTTTCACCGCCCCTGTGCCACACGTCGAATAGGGTGCCCAGTGGCCAGGTGCTCCCGTCTATGCACCTAGACCGCCTACCTTCGGGCCCCAAGCGCCTGCCTACGTGCCGCCCGCATCCTGGGACCCGAACCAGCTTATGCACTCGTTCAACACCATGACGCTGACTCCACCTTCCTCCGAGCGGTATATTGATTCCGGGGCATCCACTCATATGGCCTCGGATCAGGGTACACTTTCATCCTCCTCTCCCCTCCCCTCCACTTCATCTTCTTATGCCATCGTCGGTAATGGGTCGCACATTCCCATCACCCACACCGGCACGACTGCCCTCAATTTTCCTTCACATTCATTTCATTTGAACAATGTCCTTGTCACACCTTCGATCATCAAGAATCTTATTTATGTGCGCCGTTTTACTATAGATAATCATTGTTCTGTTGAATTTGACCCTTTTAGTCTCTCTGTGAAGGATCTTCAAACTCAGCGCGTGATCATCAAGTGCAATAGTCGCGACGACTTATATCCTCTCCATTGGCCGCCACCAGCCGCTCATGCATTCTCCGTCACGCACCCTTCCTCCACCTTGTGGCACCGGTGCCTCGGACATCTTGGCGCTTGTAGGACCGGAAAGGCGACTAGAGGGGGGGTGAATAGACGCTTTCCCTATTTTTCACCTTGATCGAACTCAACACTACTTTCACTCTAATAGCTATAAAAGCTATGAAGATCTGTATACAGGCACAGCGGATGACCTATGTTGAATTCGATCAAACCTCGAAGCCAAAAGACTAAAAACACCTCAAGACCGCACGCACACGCACAACAAACAGAGATTTAGTCGAATCAAGATGGCAGTCAAATAAAAAAAACTCTGATCTGACAAGCACAAGCAGCAGCTGTCGACACGGGCTCTGATCTTGCCGACACACACCAAAGAAATCACCAAAGACTGAGTCAACAAGCAAGCACACGGGGACTGAAGCCAAAGCAATAAACAAGACTAAAACTCACTCAAACTCATTGATGGCAGCCAAGATGCATCAGATTGCAGTCACTGCAAATAAAAAAAATAGCCAAAGCAAAACAAAGTCTCAAATCACTCTGCGCCACTCTTTTTCTGATGGAGCCTTGAGCGCTTCTGTTTGCCGCCGTTGGTCCTCTTTTTCAAAAGGCGACCTGAGCGCCTCAACCCTCCAGCGGCAAAACTCCACGCTAAGATTCAATTTCTACAGGGAGGTCATGTCCTCACAGTGACGAGGCAAAATGCGCCGCCCAGCTCTGTATCTCAGAAAAAATCGCTCAAGGATGAAGCAAAACGGCGATACAAAAACCAGCGCAAACCTCAACAGACCGAGCCAAGGGACAAGCGAACTGCATCAGCCGCCGCCGCTCCTGTTTTCTCGTGCGCTCAGCGAATTGAAAGCACTCACACGCAATGCAGATTCAACATCAAATCTCACAGCCCATTAAAAAGCAAAGATTGATGGCTACAAGTCTGCAGGCTCTGTTTTCCGGCTTCTCTGGTCTTTGATTTCTCTGTCTAACATGGGCCTTCTGAGCCGCCACCCATTGCAGGAGTACAAAGCGCCGTCGCACTCTAATCTAGCACAGGCTGCCACGGGCTTAGCTTTTCTACCGGGCGGGCGTCTCCAGGCGCACACACAGAAAAACACAAATAAACAAATCTGAAATCTCTTTGCTGGGGAGACAAGGCACCACCCGGCTTCTGTTTTTGCAAGCAGCACCAGGCACCACTACAGTCTCATCAAATCACAAGAAGGTGATAGAAACGCAGTAAACAAATCCAAAAACACTCGCATCATCGGAAGGCAGCATACTAGAAATCAGTACACAATAGAAACTGCACCTGCTGCATTTACAAAAACCGAATCAACAACAGGCGCCGCCGGCAAGACCCGGTTTTTGCGGGCAACATGGACGCTCAGATTTTCTTTCACCAGGAGGACACGGCGCCGCCACAGGGCTCCAATTTCTCCAGGGCGCCGCCACAAAGCCCTCTACATGCGCACAAATTTTTCTATCGAGCGCACATTTTTGAGGGGCGTCGCCACCAGCTCTCCAGATTTTACCAAAGCAGCCCCACCAGAATATTCCATCTCAGCCCCTTTTATAGGGTAACCTCTAACCCTAAAAACCTTAGAGAAGATTTACCCTAATGGGCTTCCGTTAAGGCCCAACATCAACGGAATACACACACACGCATCTCAAAGCGTCGTCTTCAATTCTCTTGACTTAAACCACTTCCTTTGCTCGCTGTCGCGCCGTGGTTTAGCCAAAAGGTCACCAAGATGATATTTGGTAAAATTACCAAAATACCCCTTCTCGATCCTTCTCCAAAAGACCGAGTCCATCTGCGCGAGCACTCTTCGCCGCCATGCCACGTGTAGGTTGATCAGCGGCTTCATGTCGTCAAGTCTCTCCGTTCGGATCCCACCGCACCACCGAGCACTTACAGCGACTCATACCGCTTGATCCAACCAATCGCCGAAACCGCCGTTCGGTCATCCTATCCACTCTGCGCCATGCTTGAGTCACTTGACCTCACCCGGCATCCTTGATCGTTCTGAACCTCAGCTCTCAAGCTTAGTCCCGATCCTCCTCGCCGCTGACCGTCGTTGACCTGCAAGCCACCTGCACAACAATAGACAAGCAAACACGAATCCGGGAACAAGTTCTTCACAACTTGACCCACGTTAGTGAAAACATGCATCATGCAACACATATGCATTAACAAATATGGATATGACCTATCCCAAAATCAAATCACCACTTATATCAATATTCAGCACAAAAGCGGTCGGGCCATTCTTGACCTGACAGATCTGAAACTTTGTTGAAAACGCGTGAAACTTCAAACCAAAAGCCACATTGCCAATTGTTTCATCATCCTAAGATCATGAGCATATCCCCATGATATCCACAATCTCCCCCTTGATGAACACATTGGCAATCTCTCAGAAAATGTAAGTTTGTGGTTTGAAAAGAAAAGAACTCGACGTTTTCGCACAAAGGCACAACTTGGTCCATTAGCAAGAGAAAGCAATGGAAATGACCAAGCTGGCTTCAGAATAGCATGGGCAAGTGAAATACAGCAAAAGAAAGCAAGAAAGCTTCCAATTCCAGAGAATCGACAAAAATCTCACTTAAGGTCTATATGAAAGAACAATTGTTCTATTTGACCTTAGATCATTGTGAGGCTTCAAGATTTGCAATTCAAGTTCAGAAAAGACAATAAGACCAAAAGAATGCAATATGAATGCTCCCCCTCACTATGATCATCATTTTAAAAGAGAGAATATGAAATTTCAATTCCTCCATTTCTCCCCCCTTACAAAACTACTCCCCTATAACCAAAAAGCTCTTTATTAACATTACATTTTTGCTATATCTTCTCCCCCTTTGACAATGGATTCATCAAGGAATTATCCCTTCCTCTCATCTAGAGATGACAAATGCACAAGTAAGGAAGAAGCAAAAGAAAGCGCATGCATGAAATGCAATAGGGTGGCTTCATTTTTGTTTTGATTTTTTAATTTTTAGGTAAAAGAAGCTTTGGAGATTACTCAATTGAACAGGCTAGCATTTCTACCATTACTCAAGATACAACAAGCCTGACAAAGCTAGCAAGATCATGATAAGACATATATAGCAAAGCTAGGCTAAAGAGCTTAATATATCACATGTTGTTGGATTAAATTAAGCAATGCGTCAAAATTAGCAAGTTTAACAACAGTTATCCTAAAGTGATAATGCCCTTGTCAGAATGTCAATGTGAGATCCAGAAGCTAGCAAAGACCATCTTAGAGACAAAAAGTCATGAAATGAATCATTTAGCTCAAAATACCTCAAAAGCCCAAATTTTCAACTATTTTTCATTTGCAATGAATATTCAAGTTGATTAAAGGTCTATCTTAGTAAAGAAGATCCTGGACTAGGAGCCATCCACAACCTCTTCCTAAGCTTCAACCAATTTTGACAATTTGCTTTTTAGCCATGTGCTAGATCTCAAGTCTCACTACGACCATCCCAAGCAACAAAAGCTTAAGAGAATGGTCTAGGTCATCCAAAACTCCCCGAGTTCATGCCTAGTACAATGGCAAGCCGTCTCATGAGAAAGAATTGGTGAGATCAGTTTTTTCGCACAAAAGAGATCATTTTCATTTTGCACAAGGGTCATTTTAGATTCTTTAATGAACTGAAAGCTCAAAGATGTTCAATTCTAGATTCGAGCTAACAAAGCAATTATGACAGGCCAATGTCACAAAAGGATCACTAATTGTGCAACTAGCTAAAAGATCCACAAATTGCTATTTTCAGCCTCAAGTTGTTTAAAAGTTCTAGCTCAATTAGCAAAGACATTCTTTGCACATATGAAAGCATGATAATTCTAGCAAGTCAAAGAACTAGACACAATCTTGAGCAAGAATTGAAATACTAAAGCTCAAGAGGGTAATAAGCAAAGCTTCATTAATTAAAAGAAAGAAGCGGTAAAGCTTATATAACAATGCATCTTTTTGGATTTTCCATATGTATGCAATATGATACAACGAGATGCACAAAAGACTTAAAAGCCTAAAAAGATCACGAGGATCAAAAAGATCCAAAGAAGATACCACTTGAAGAAGGTATCAGACAAGATCCACACAAAAGTTCACATGAACAAGGAAAGTTCAAATGAACAAGAAAGGCTCAGAAAAGAACTAAGAAAGTTCCGAAAAGAACCAACTCCCCCTCAAACCAACCCATAGGGATAAATTATCCCTTACTCGCATCTCAAGGTGGCAAACCTTGTTGGGTCAAAAAGCTTTGAGGGAAGATCTGCCAATTTGCCTTGGACTCCACAAAAACTAGCACAAAGACTTCAAACACCACAAGATCTCTAGGGACAGCAACTCAAAAAGCTAGGGAGCGAAACACCAACACTAAAAAGCTTACAGGCAACTCAAAAACCTGCTAACACTAGTGATTGGGAGACAAGCTCAATCTAGGCTGTGAGAAGAGTGCATCCTAGCAACCACGGGATAAGAAGAGTGCCTAGAAAAGACACGTGTTAGAACAGAGCCTCCTATCTACCCTGAACCCAACAAACCCAACACCTGACATGAACCAGATGCAATGCAAGGTAGACTAGGGATACCATACACAAATGTAGGGTATAGAAGCTCGAACCTGAGTCCCACTGCTTGGCAGTGAGATGTAGTCATGATAGATGAAGATCCAATCCTTGAAGCTTCAGAAGGTAGTTACGCTCACCCATCATCCTCATCTTAAATTCCTTCGTCTCCGAGAAGAGATAGTCATCATTGAAGGCACAAATGAAGAAGAACCAACAGCTTGGGGTGATAACACTTGTTGGACCACATGTTCTTCTTCTCAGCTGAAAGACTACACCAAAGAGACAAAGAAAGTCTATGCCTTGGTGCTGGGTTAGTGAAACAATATATAGGAAAGCGATGCCAAGACACATGACTAGCAAGGATAGCGACAAATGATCCAAAACTCATAAAAGCATATAATCAATAATTTAAGACATGAGCGTGGAGATAGACAAGACAATTTCAGCACATGCTATCCAAGATATGATAAAGCTCAAACTATACTTAATCCACAATAAGGCATAGGAGCAAGCAAACAAGCACATAGCATATCACCCATCATATATACAGTCAAAGGTAAAGCATGCTAGTGAAAGCTATGGCAAGACTCATGCATCCACAATTAACCACAAGGCACAAAAACCATGTAAGCATAAAGCATTTTAAGAACAAATCATGAATGATATATGCTAACATGGATATCAAGTAAACAAGTGGATACATAAGACAAAAATCAACAAGAGCAAGAAGATAACTGTATCAAATCAGTACAATCTCTTGATGACAAAACAAAGCTCACATAACCATGGAAATAATGAACAACAATATAATACATGGATATATAAGTAAGGTACTAGCAAAGGCATGATAAAAAGATATCACAAGAGTAACACATGCCAATAAGATACAAGTGAGCACAATGACAAGCACAACATGCCAAATATGAAGAATCACGAAAGTAAATGCATGAAGGTATAAGATAGCTCACCAAACATGTGAAAGCACCAATCATGAAAGCACATGCCCCTTGGAGGCCATCGTTGAGGTGGAGAACCATCAAGTGTCCCGATCATGTGATGAAGCAAAAGATCAGAATCTTTAAGTCCATGTTCTCCAACCCGCGTTCTTGGTACCTACACATGAGAAAGGCAAGGTGTCCGAGTCTTGGGTCCCGAAGGGTTAGATAGCAAATGCTTGGGAACCCAAACCTTGGACACATCACCACCAGAAGCACTCGAAACATTATGCGAGTTAGCATGATGCAAATGATGGTCCATGCAAGAAGATCCAATCTCATCCTTGAAGGCATGCCTCGAGTGGACAACTCGATGAGGAAAACGAGGTCCATCTCTAGAAAAGCGGCGATGGCCTTGCTTGAAAGCACCAAGATGAGAACCAACAGAAGCATCAAAAGAACTCACACATCCTCGCCGTGGGTGTGTACCTCGATGAACAAAACAGGGTCCACCTCTTGGACAACGGCGGAAATCCTGCCTCGGGGCAGCTCGTGGACCAAAACCAAAACTATGCAAACCATGTCCACGGTGCTGTCTGACACCACTACAAAACGTGTCAAAGAAGCCATCAACAAAGCGAGTCCTTGTGCTTGGCTCTTTAGTGTGCATGTCATGAGAAAGACTATGCCCACTAGGAGACTTAGAAGCATGAGCTCGACGCATCTGTTTTGCACTTGGAAACAAAAGTCAACAAGATGTCCATTCTTCCCACAAAATGAGCAATGGTGTAAAGGTCTACTAGTAGACACGGTCCCGAGATGATGAAGCACCATTATGGCTCAAAGAAGAAGTCTGGAAGAACTAGCATCATGACTCGTCCTCAGATCGACACTAGACCCACACATGCCATGAGAAAGGCTATGTGTGTTCCTAGAAAATACTGACGCGCGACTCGGCGCTCATGTTTCAAGCGGCGAAAGCAAAATCCAAGAGTGTGTCCATTCTTCTTACAAAATGTGCAATGGTACTTCTCTTTTGAAGATTTGGTACCATTTGAGAAAGAAGCACCTTTGTCTCTAGAAATACGTTGGACAACACAAGAAGAGTCCGTGAGAGTCGAACTCACCAAAGAAGAGCTATCCAAAGCGATGCCACAAAAACCAACATCAAGTGACTCACATTTAGCACAAGAAGACTTCAACTCCGAATGTAAAGAAGCAAGAGAGATCTTAAAAACATCAATCTCGGAGTGAAGGCAAATACAAGAGTCACATGACTTGACGCTCATATCATCGCGCAAAGACTCAACCTCTCTCTTCAATGAAATGCAAGATGTGCAAGAAATTAATGATGCTTTCGAATTAAGCATGCAGTTCAAAGCATCAATTTCAGTTTCTAAACAAGCACAATTCTTGCAAGAGACTAAACCATCCTTAAGCAATTTTTCATGTTCTAAGCACATGCTACACGGCCTAGTTTCAATTTCAATAATCTCAGCCCTAGCATTTTCTAATTGCTCAAGATGCATGGAATTAGTCAATCTATGCTTATCAATTTCAGCAAGTATGTCTACACAAGAATCACAATCATTTCTAGCCATAGATCTAAGATTGCCTATTTCTAACTTAGCATTGTCAAGTTCATGATGCAAGGCAATACAAGAATCACATGGCATAGAAGCATTTGATCTCAATAATTCATTTTCAGATTTTAGGCATGCAAGAGAGTTATTCAGGTTCTCCATGTCTACAAGCAATGAATCATAAGCATTCATGGAGGTTTTCAATTCGGAGAGCTCATGAGACAAATCATTCTTTTCTTTTTTTAGCAATTTCATTTTCTTCCTAAGAGCAAGCAGTTTAAGATCATATGAATATAAGACATTTACAAGTTTTTCTTTGCTCACCTTGCTTAGCTCAAGTAGGGGATCGTCCTCATAAGAGTGAACACTATCATCAAAAGGCTCATCATCAAAATCCTCTCCATCATGTTCATCCTCAAAAGCTGCTGTGCATATGCCACTGGGCTTCTTCTCCTCGGGCTCTAAAAATGACTTATCCTTGAAATTAGGACAATCAAAACAAAAAGATTCGCCACAAATATCACAGGAGAAATCCTCCTCAATCGCCATTAGACTTATCATACATTCAAATATCTTGTTACGACCAACACCATTGGTAAAAGAACCACGACAAGATGCAAAGAAACGCTCACAAGTCTTCATATTTGTCGCCATGCTCAAAGATCAGTTAAGATCACAAAAGAGCAAACTTGGCTCTGATACCAATTGTAGGACCAGAAAGGCGACTAGAGGGGGGGGTGAATAGACACTTTCCTATTTTTCACCTTGATCGAACTCAACACTACTTTCACTCCAATAGTTATAAAAGCTATGAAGATCTGTATCTGAGCACGGCGGATGACTGTGTTGAATCCGATCAAACCCGAAGCCAAAGACTAAAAACACCTCAAGACCGCCGCTTTACGCCACGACCAAAGAGATTTAGTCGAATCAAGATGGCGATCAAATAAAAAACTACGATCGACAAGCACAAGCGACAAGCGTAAACCACGGGCTCTGATCTTGCCGACACACACCAAAGAAATCACCAAAGACTGAGTCAACAAGCAAGCACATGGGGACTGAAGCCAAAGCAATAAACAAGACTAAAACTCAGTCAAACTCATTGATGGCAGCCAAGATGCATCAGATTGCAGTCACTGCAAATAAAAAAACAGCCAAAGCAAAACAAAGTCTCAAATCACTACTGCCGCTGCTCTGTTTCTGCGGGAGCCTTCAGGCGCTACAGGCTGCCGCCGCCGGGTCCTCTTTTTCAGGGCAGCACAGGCGCCTCAACCCTCCAGCGGCAAAACTCCACGCTAAGATTCGGTTTCTCCAGGAAGGTCATGTCCTCACGGTGTGAGGCAAAAGCAGCCCCCGACTCAGTATCTCGAAAAAAATCGCTCAAGGTGAAGCAAAACGGCGATACAAAACCAGTATAAACCTCAACAGTGAGCCAAGGGACAAGCGAGCGCAGCCGCCATGCCGCTCCTGTTTTTCTATGTGCGCTCGGCCAATTGAAAGCACTCACACATAATCTTGATTCAACATCAAATCTCACGACCCATTAAAAGCAAAGATTCAATGGCTACAAGTGCTGAGGCTCTGTTTTCCGGCTTCTCTGGTATTTGATTTCTCTGTCTAACATGGGCCTTCTGAGCCGCCGCCCATTGCAGAGTCTGAGAGCGCCGCCTCTAATCTAGCACAGGCTACCACAGGCTTAGCTTTTCTACCGGCGAGGCGTCTCGGCGCGCCTGAGAGAAACACAAATAAACAAATCTGAAATCTCTTTCTTTGGGAGACAAGGCACCACAAACCTACATTTTTTTGCAAGCGACACCAGCACCACTACTAGGTCTCATAAAATCACAAGAAGGTGATAGAAACGCGATAAACAAATCCAAAAACACTCGCATCATCGGAAGGCGGCATACTAGAAATCGATACACAATAAAGCACTTTCTTGCATTTACAAAAACGAATCAACAACAGCGCCGCCAAGAAGACCCGATTTTTTGCGGGCAACATTGGCCGCCAGATTTTCTTTCCCGGGAGGACACGGCGCCACCACAGGGCTCCAATTTCTCCAGTATGCCGCCACAAAGCCCTCTACAAGCGCCTGATTTTTTCTATCGGCGCACATTTTGAGCGCCGCCACCGACTCTCAGATTTTACCAAAGCACCCCGAGAATATTCCATCTCAGCCCCTTTTATAGGGTAACCTCTAACCCTAAAAACCTTAGAGAAGATTTACCCTAATGGGCTTCCGTTAAGGCCCAACATCAACGGAATACACACGCTCGCATCTCAAAGCGTCGTCTTCAATTCTCTTGACTTAAACCACTTCCTTTGCGCTGTCCCACGCTGTGGTTTAGCCAAAAGGTCACCAAGATGATATTTGGTAAAATTACCAATATACATATTCTCGATCCTTCTCCAAAAGACCGAGTCCATCTGCTGAACACTACGCTGCCATGCGTGTGGGTTGATCAACGGCTCCATGTCGTCAAGTCTCTCCGTCTGGATCCCACCGCACCATCGAGCACTTCAACGACTCCG
The DNA here is from genome assembly GCA_036346405.1 of Phyllostachys edulis. Lineage (NCBI taxonomy): Eukaryota > Viridiplantae > Streptophyta > Magnoliopsida > Poales > Poaceae > Phyllostachys > Phyllostachys edulis. The sequence continues at coordinate 35,112,877 of CM070555.1, read as the reverse complement.
TGCCGTTTGATCCAACCATCGCACCGAACCGCCTGTTCGGTCATCCTTATCCACTCTGCGCCATGCTTGAGTCACTTGACCTCACCGGTATCCTTGATCGTTCGAACCTCGGCTCTCAAGCTTAGTCCCGATCCTCCTCGCTTGTTGACCGTCGTTGACACGCAAGCCACCTGCGACAATAGACAAGCAAACACGAATCCGGAACAAGTTCTTCACAACTTGACCCACGTTAGTGAAAACATGCATCATGCAACACATATGCATTAACAAATATGGATATGACCTATCCCAAAATCAAATCACCACTTATATCAATATTCAGCACAAAAGCCGGTCAGACCGCCGCTGACCTGACAGATCTGAAACTTTATCGAAAACGCGTGAAACTTCAAACCAAAAGCCACATTGCCAATTGTTTCATCATCCTAAGATCATGAGCATATCCCCATGATATCCACAGCCCTCAAGCCTTGTCGCATCTTGCTAGTGCATCCTACATTTCATACAATAATGTCTCGGAAGAATCCTTGTTCCATGCGTGCCAACTCGGCCGGCACACACGTCTTCTGTTTTGTTCCTTATCTAGTCGCACTGCTACTGCTTTTGAGTTAATACATTGTGACCTTTGGACATCGCCAATTTCTAGCATTACCGGTTACAAATATTACCTCACAATACTTGATGATTTCACACATTACCTGTGGACATTTCCTCTTCGCTTAAAATCTGAAGTCTTTGACATTTTTCGCAAATTTTTTGCCTATGTCCAGACTCAGTTCTCCACCTCGGTTCGTAGCGTTCAGTGTGATAACGGCGGTGAGTTTGACAACAATGCTATGCGCCTCCATCTTCTTTCCCATAGCATTGCACTCCGCATGTCATGTCCACATACGTCCCAACAAAATGGTAAAGCTGAGCGCATCATCCGTTCCACCAACAATGTCCTTCGCTCGCTTCTCTTCCAAGCTAGCATGCCGCCGAAATATTGGGTCGAAGCTCTCCACACTGCCACTCACCTTCTTAACTTACATCCCACCAAAGCTCTCCACTTCGGCATCCCTCATCATGCTCTCTTTGGATTGCCACCTGACTACTCACATCTTAGAGTTTTCGGCTGCTTGTGCTATCCAAATTTATTCGCCACTGCCACCCACAAGCTCGCACCACGCTCTACCGCTTGTGTCTTTCTAGGCTATCCGGCTAACCACAAGGGATACCGATGTCTTGAGCTCACCACCCACCGCATCATCATCTCTTGACATGTCGTTTTCGACGAGTCTTCTTTTCCGTTCTCCGAGAAACCACAGCCGTCGGTGCCCTCCGACTTCGATTTCCTGTCTATTGCCTCACATACTTCACCGGTCGCCCCACTTCCCATCATGCACCCAGCTACGCCTGCCGCATCACCATCCGCCGAGCCTGTGCACGCCGCACCAGCTACGCTTATACCCCTTGTGTCCCAAGCCGCAGCTCCACAACTAGTTGCGCCTGTGCCCCTGCTCGCCACATCACCTCCGCTAGCGCCTCAGTCAGCTGTGCTTGCCCATGCTCAGCCTATCAATCCGATCGCTAATAATAACTCCATGCAAACTCGTGGCAAGCATGGATTCCACCTCCCAGTGGATCGATTGAATCTTCATGTGGCTGCCCCTTCTCCACTTCCTCGCACCTATCGGGCTGCACTTAATGATGAAAATTGGCCTCTCGCTATGCAGCATGAGTTTGATGCTTTGCGTGCTAACAACACATGGGAACTTGTCCCTCGTCCTGCTGGTGTTAATGTTGTGACAGGAAAATGGGTGTTTTGACACAAGTTGAAGCCGAATGGCTCCTTGGATCGATACAAAGCTCGCTGGGTGCTTTGCGGTTTCACCCAGCGACCCGGCGTCGACTTCGGTGAGACTTTCAACCCGGCGGTGAAGCCTGCCACGGTGCGGACCATGCTCACCATTGCCCTGGCCAATGATTGGCCCGTTCATCAGCTCGATGTCAACAATGCCTTCCTCAACGCCACACTCACGGTCTACTGCCAGCAGCCGTTCGGCTTCGTCGACCCGGCACATAGCTCTCACGTGTGCCGCCTGAACCGCTCTCTCTACGGCCTCAAGCAAGCTCCACAGGCATGGTTTAGTCGCTTTGCGACGCACCTTGTGTCTTTGGGGTTCTCGGCGTCCAAGGCAGATCTGTCGTTGTTCATCTACCAACACGGCGCCGACACTGTCTACCTCCTGCTATACATCGATGACATCGTCCTCACCGCGTCCTCCCCGACACTACTACAACAAGTGATCCACTCGCTTCACCGCGAGTTCACTCTAAAGGACCTCGGCCACCTGCACTTCTTCCTTGGCGTCTCTGTGCAGTGTACCACCTCTGGCTTTTTCCTCTCGTAGCGCCAGTACATTAAGGACATTCTCGCTCGCGTCGGAATGACCAACTGCAACCCTTGCAGCACTCCGGTCGAGACTAGCGCGAAGCTTCCTACTGAAGGCACCCCGGTGGCCAATGCCACCGATTACAGGATCATCATCGGCGCACTTCAGTACTTGATGTTCACACGTCCGGACATCGCTTATGCTGTGCAGCAGGCTTGCCTTCACATGCACGACCCGCGAGAGCCACACGCCAACCTTCTCAAGCGTATTCTTCGCTACCTGAAGGGCACCATCGACCATGGGTTGCAGCTTCATCGGACGTCGCTGACATCTTTGCACACCTACACTGATGCCGACTGGGAATCGTAGGATATGAAGATATGGATGACTTCGACACTCGCCGCCACCGTGGGTAGTCCCGAGACAAGGGGTAGGGGCTATGGCACTACGGAGGCTAGTTTGCATCCTCCTTTGTCCTGATTGCAATAAACTCACACGTGTATCATGTAATGCTTGTAACCGAACCACGCGCGGCATGTAAATCGCAAATCACTAATTAATTTACACTAATTTACTAGTATAAAATTAAATACAACTATTTAAATATGACTAAATTAGTTATGACTAAATTAATTAGGGCTAACTGATTAACTAGGGCTAACTAATTAATTACGACTAATTATTTGGTAACTAATTAACGGCGCCTCACGAATTAAAACTAATTAATTACATAACATCACTTTAACTGCGGCTAATTTACTAACAACTAAAATTAGTAATATGACCGCGGCTAATTAGTCAAACAAGTTTTGCTACAAAAATTTCAAAATGACTAAAATAAGTACGCCTGAAAAATGACAAATAATTAAGTACGAAAATTTCACTACGACTAATTTACTAACAACACAGTTAATAAAGAATTTAGAAATAAGAAAAAATTACCTGCTAATATGGCTGCAAATGACATCGGTTAATAACGCTAAAATGTCTCCGAATATAAAATCAATAGAGAACCAAAGAGCAACAGAGAGAGAGAGAACGAGCGAGACGACGAAACTAAATCGCACTCGATTGCTACTTATAGCCGCTTGCGAGGCGAGCCTCGCATGCATGAATGCATGCAAATGTTGCATGCTGCAGACAGTGATGGAACGGAGAATAAAGCAGAAAGCTAAAGGCGACAACCTCTAATGGAGGCAATGGGAGGGAGGTGAAATGCCGAGTGATGGAGGTGACGGACTTCAGGCTACGCCGTCTTCCTCGGCGACAACCTCATCTCTTGGTCCTCCAAGCGACAGCAAACGGTTCCTCGCTCGGTCTTTGAAGCGAATCACCGTCTTTGTCACAAATCTTTGTTCTTTGAGTCCTCAGCTCGTCAACCAAGGTAGTCAGAGTCGAGATCCTAAGTTGGATCGATTTGCCTTCGGTAGGATCGAAATCGTAGAATCGGCGATTCTACGATATTGTAAAATATACATATTTAACATCTATGCTATAAGTTTGTATGATTCTTATATGGTTTGCCACTTGCATGTTCCTTAAAAGCAGCTAGACATACTCTAGGAATAAAAATAGCTTATCATTATCAAGCTCAAGATTGCTCATGCCATAATATAGATATTTGTACTAGCATTACCACACTGATACAATATTTTGCATACTCCTTGTTTATTTATAGTTTCATTCTCATAAATTAATATCAACAAATTTTGCTCTAAAACAAAATATCAGCAAAGCCTGGTCTCTAAAACAAATTGCCCTAAGTCTCTGCGAGTAGGATCGACAGTGTGATTTGGATTGACAGGCTGTCGTGGGTTCATAGAACCGTAAGACTCTAAGAGTAGGATCGCGATCCTAACTACCTTGAGTAGGATCGGATCAACAATGAGATTTGAATCGACAGGCTATCGTGGGTTCGTAGAATCGTAAGACTCTAAGAGTAGGATTGCGATCCTAACTACCTTGACGTCAACTGCTCGCCAAACTGCACCGACCACTTCATCACGCCACCGTTGTCTTTTGTGACAACATTAGTGCTGTCTATATCTCAACCAATCCTGTCCAACATCAACGGACCAAGCACGTCAAGATTGATCTTCACTTTGTTCGGGAGCATGTCGCCCTCGGCGAGGTCCGTGTACTGCACGTACCGACGCGCTTGCAGTTCGCCGATGTTTTTACCAAAGGACTTCCTACGGCTGCCTTCAAGGAGTTTTGCTTCAGCTTGAATGTCCGCCCCGCTCCCATTCCAACTGCGCGCGGGGGGGGGGGTGTTGTTAGCCGAGCATATCCCATGCACGGGCACGTGCATGACCTGGACGCCCAAACCGAAGGACACGGCATCAGCGGAGATTAGTTTCTATTCTTAGGAGCAATCCCTTCCTATCTTGCTTGAGATATATTTGGCATGTAATTGATTCGGTTCCATACCGATCACCCCTGTGCTCTATATATTGCCATCGGCTCCTAATGAATTGTTAAGTGCGTTATCTCTAATCGCCTTCAAGGTCAAGTCCCACACATGGCGCAGGCGGAGGAGGGAGGTGGCGGCGCGGGCAGAGGAGAGGGAGGAGGCCGGTGGAGGAGGAGGGAGCCGGACGCGAGCAGAGGCGCCAGATCCAATCTGGCTCGGGCAGAGGGAGGAGGTGGCGTGGGCGGAGGAGGGCGGTGTTGCCGGAGGAGAGGGGGGAGGCTGACGGAGGAGGAGGGAACCAAACGCGAGCAGAGGCGTCAGATCTAGATCTGGCTGGGGCCGAGGGAGGGATGTGACGGTGCGGGTGTAGGAGGGAGAAGGAGGGCGGCGTCAGGGAGGAGGAGGACGGCGGAGGAGGAAGGGTTGGTGGTTTTGTTGAATGGCAAAAGAGGGTAAATACCACACAAGTTCGGGGGCAAATTTGGAAGGGGTGGTGGGAAGCCGCGGAAAGCTGCCCCGCGATGGCTTCCGGCTTTCGGCCTTTTCATGTGTATGGCGACTTCCGGCTTCCGAGAAAGCCAGTCGGAAAAGCTCACCATTTGGAAAAGCTTCTGGCTTTTTCAAACGAAAAGCCGAAGCCGTCCCAAACACCCCCTTAGTGCTTTTGGTTGTGATTTGATGTAAGCGGCTCGGCAGTTCGAAATCACAACAGTCTTGGCTTTAACGTGAGCGGCTCAGTCGTCCGAAAGCAAATAATTAAGAAAGCACTGAGTAGTATGGAGGCAATGCTAGCCAACTAGAGTGCAGTTGGTGTAGCGTGTGTGTAGGTCCTAAGTAGAATGGGTACTAGGGCCACCCAAAATTTCCCAACAGTAAATGACCATATTCCAAAATTCTTAGCGACAAATATGCAAATTAACGGCATGTGTGATCATGAAAAAAGGTGAAGGATAGAGGGAAAAAATGTGGTGCAACGTCAAGTTGCTGTGACATGCAGGATCGGAAGTGGGGTGAAGCTAGCTGAACTGAATTGCAGTCCCCAGGTCAAAGAGATAAACTGCGGTATTTGGGAAGCCAGAGTGGACGAACGAATCGACCTGAACAAAGGCCGCGGAATCACGCACGGATCGTCATTTTGACTTGGCGCAGAACGCATTCCCACTCCAACGAGAAGAAACCGTGCAGGTCTCATCCGGCCTAGATGATCTGGGGCAACGCGGCGACGTCAACAGATGAAGTCAAAGGAACTGATTACTTGTAATAAAGCCTACTCGGTTGCTTCAACCCAAAGCTAATCTCAGCGCTAATTAAATAGGAGCATGACCACAGCTAATCTGGAGCATGTGTTTACTGTTTTTAACATCGCAACTTGCTGTCTTTTTTTACTTGTTATTTTGGGCATTAACGTGCTCTCTAAAGCATATCTTCAACTTACATGGCAAATCGTATCATCTTTATTAAAATACTTTTATGTACATCGGTTGGTCAAAACCTTAAATGTTTGACTGCAATTTTCTAAAAACAAGTACAAAAGAATGGAGCGAGTACAAACTAGCCATAAATGTACATTGCTTGAAGGAAGTACCAATCCGTAATCGTTCGAAGTAAAATGCACTATGGTATTTCTTGGCAATTAGCAATGTCTACGTGCAATGCTATGCTAGCTGAAAAATCAAGTAACCGCGTAAATCAAGACGTCGGAAATTTCCAAACAAGGCCTCCAACACGGTGCTTCAAGCCTTCAACGCAAGAAAAGTATCCAAGTCAAACTCAAAATTGGTGTTTTTCGAGAACCTGATAAAAACATTTGTGAATACATTATTTGTATAGCTGCCAGCCTGCGAATGACCAACAACTCATATGCTCTTTTATATTTAGTTCTGAATGGACCATCGAGAATTTACAAAACTCCCGCAGAAAAATACACTTTTTTTTTGGCAAATTTAGGGCATGTTTGGATGGACCATGGAATACTACAGTATGTGAATACCATTTTTTTTTGCAGTTTTTGGAAAAAAAACCACGACGCGTTTGGCGATTGCAGTTTTCAATACGGTGCTTTTGTTTGCTTTTAAAGAAAAATTATGTTAACTAGCCACGGTAAGAAGATTAAAAGCAAGCACATGTAACAATACACGATAGCTGTACTTATAAGCCCCAAACTTTATATATGGACGATCAAATTTAATAGAGGTAAGCAAATGTCAGCCGGTACCACAAATGACGCTGTGCATAATATTGTTTAGCGTATGATATATATAAGGCATGAAAGGTTTTTTTTTTCAGCGAAGACTCTGATTAGGAGCCTAGCGCTGCACAACCAGGGCACAGAGAATACGGAAGTTGCGAGACGTCCCTGCAAAATTTTCTATATAGGCCCTCGGTAACTAGGGTGGAAAAAAAAGCTTCTTAGTGGGGTTTGTTGGCTCATTTCAAAATTACTTTAATTACACTCGTTAATTGGTTAAACGTTAAAATGAGTAATGAAATTGGATTTCGCTCTAACTCAGTTCAGTTCGGCTTGTTAGCTCGGTTCTAAAAATATTTTTAAACTATAAATAAAATAACATTACTTTAATTAATAATTGCAAAATTAAATAGTCAAAAAAATGTGCAAAAATGGCCTCCTGTTGCCACTAAAAACAATGCACAGGAGCCTATCGTTATTTGAACTAGATGAAATGGCGACAAGAGCCAGTCACCAACCGGCGACAGGTTCCCTTGTTTGCAATTAAAGTAAAATTACAATTTTCGTATATTTATAATTGTTTGTGCTATCAATAATTTTCGAAAAGATAAAGAAATATGAGTTAGAAAAAAATTTATGAGTTTCGATGTGACCAAATATATTTGGAATGCATTTTAGGCGATGCAATATAAAAAAGAGCCCCCTTCGGCGGCGCAATATCGACAATAGTCCCGTTCGGTGACGCAATTTGAAAAATATGCGATGTACTTTGCAAACAGGGTGTAGTCATTTCATGTACGAAAAGGCTAGAACTAGGGTGGTGTGGGGGTGTCGCAATGCTGACTCCTTCACATGGTTACATGTACACACAACAAGAACAAATAGGATCGAAACACGAGACTAGCATAAATTCATGTAAGTCGTACATAAATTAATATTTATATAATAAGACTGATACATCTACTCGCGGGCCCTCTTGGGTGTACCCCACGTGTGGCCCCTGGCCTCGCTCGGGGCAGCTATGGACGCTGGTGCGAGTACGTCAAAGGCTTTGACGGTCGAGGTACCCTACCGACGTGAGTAGCCCGAGGGGGTGCTGCGTTGGCTGGCTCGCTCCTGACGCATCATGTAGCTGTGAAGCCCGAATAGAGACCTAGCTACTCTCGCCGTCCAGCGCTTCCCAGCAAACGTCAAAGTCCCCGGAGTCTGCTCCCTCATGCGACCCCAGCTCCTCGTCTGACAAGGGTCTACGACATGTGGAACAACACATTATGCATGTAAACTAGAAGGAAATGCTGAAATAGTACGTTATGCGTGTAAACAACATAGACATACCTGATTGCTGCATCGCAGCGGACAACTCAGTATACACCTGCCCTTGGTATGGACAGTACTGAGGACCTGCCAGAAGAAAATGTTGTTGGTAACTAGTGGAGTTCGAAATTCATAACCAGACGTAAGTGTTTCAACCCTAGTGCTGGGGGTACTCCCGACACGGTGCCACGAGGACCCACCCACCACGTCCGGGTGAGGAGCTGTGTGCCGTGACGCATCGTGGCTCACTCCCCTCCATGCACAGGTGGATCCGCCACGTCCCTCGGCCTACAACACGATGTCAGCTGGATGAATTGCCTTGACGCTTCTAGAATTCGGTCGTCGGTCTATCTGATCTCCTGTCTCGCCATGCTGTAGCACTCCCCGATCGTCAGACTACACAGGAAGCTCGCCAACTCGTACAGCTCCCATCCGAGATCGTTCTGTACACAGAATTAGCAAGTTAGGAACTGAAAACATGCGTAGAAAATAAGAAGTATGGGTCGTTCAATACGTACCGTGCGATGGAATGCGGAGTCCGGCTGGGTGGGGTACGTGTCGATCATCGCGACCTCGTGGTGTGGTGGGTCATCCATGACCTTGACACAACGAACGCTCATCCGAGTGGAGTACTAGTCGATGTACTCCTCGTATGTCCTAGGGTTGTAGGGAGTAGGCTCTTAGTGCACGTCCGCCAAGGCGTGGAGCCACTGCGTAACCCACTGGGCCATCTCGATCCAGGAAGTTGTACCAGCTACTCCCTTCCTAGTGTACATGTGGAAGACGAAACAATAAATTCGTAAGTCTGTAAGGGAAAGGATGTCACAAAAATAAAACATGAACTTACCTATAAACATTTGGCGACACCCACGGCCCCGAGGGCACTTGGAACTCCTGATGTAGACTGAATTGGCGCATCACCCGGTGCACGTGGTACTCCTCAACGAAGACGTCGTGCACTAAGAACTTCCGCGTGTACCAGTACCGCCAGTCTTGCGTGCACTGGGTGGATAAGCCTCGGGGTGCACGCGCTGACACCTTGTTGGCGGTGTACGACATCTAGATGACGCGATCATCCGTTAACTGATCGAACATCACAACGTAGTCCAGGTAGGACGTGTTGATAGTGATTGAAGTGAAGGTGACCTGTGGAGTAGAACAACAAAAACTTAGCACCTGCAATTAAATTACATTACAAAAAGGACTAAAGGTTCAAAATACTTACTTGTCGACAACACCACACCATACCCATGGTCGGCCGGTCCACGGGGTCGTCGCTGGCGTACATCGCGTCGGTGTAGGCTCCCAGGTCCAGTTGTGGTCGTCCAATCTGGAAACGCTCGAACGACCACAATTGAAGAAGCAGTGGGCATCCAAAGAGGATGGATCTCTCCCGGAATCGGTTGCACACGCTACACAGGACGTGGTACGTCGCACACAGCACTGCCGGGCCCCAGGAATACGGCAGGATCATGTCCATCTCCTCGCCCGCCAGCTCCCGTGTGTAGCGGATCATGTGCTTGTCCGCGCTGTCGCTGTGGGACCCTAGGAACATGACCCACCCGAAGATCCACAACAAGTACCCCTCGAAGTACCTCTCACTGTGTACTCAGGTGCGTCCGATCCTAGGTTAGTTGGCTACAAGAAGACAGAGACACATCACTAAGTTGAATAAATGAATTGAAGCGAAAACACAAGAGTTATAAATATTTACATCGAACTGGTCGATCCACCTAAGTGTCGGCCCGTGCATACTGGAGAACTCCGTGTAGCCGGTGTCGCCTGACAACAACCCTTGGAACCTCCCGAGGATATCTGTGTGCCACGTGTCTGGGACGTCGTGTGCTGCCATAGGGAAGCTCGTGTAGGGCAACCCGGTCAGGTAGCCCACATCCTGAAGCGTCGACGTCATCTCCCTACATAGAAGGTGGAACGTGTGCGTCTCCGACCTCCGCTAGTCAACCAGCACCGTCTGGAGGCACTGGTCGTACGGAAACCGCCTCGACGTAGACACCCTGGTGGCGACGTCCTTCTCGTCCTTCCACGTCGCCTCCACTATCCTAGCTAGTGGAAGCAGGACGACCACTCTCAACCTGTGTCGAAATGATTAAGAACATACGTGAGTCCATCCACACAAGTCAAACCAAAATTAATTACAAGAAGGTTAGAACTATACGTACCACAGAACCTAACGTGGGTCCACCCTCTATGCCTCATGGGCGTGCGCAGCCGCAACGCTCCAAGCTCAATGGGCTGCTCACCCTCCCGCTGGAGGATGGTACTGAGGCGACTACGGTAAGTCGCGTCAATGGCCGGGTCAAGCAGCTCGTATGGCCATTGCGTGACGTCTCCTAGGGCCGCCATACCTGAAATTTAAGATGAGTAATATTTCAAAGATTATCTCGGCATTTACAGAACATTTACCGTGCAAAAATAAGAACATAACTGAGATGGAAATATTTCAATCAGGCTCTACGCACCTTATTTAGCTACTCTGGATTTTTTTTTGGGAATTTTGAGAGCTACCTTCCTATTTTTTTAGTTTAAAATGTATTCTCGGTATGTACAGAATATTTATCGTGCAAAAAATAAGAATAAAAAATAAAGCTGAGAATATTTTAATCAGACTCTACACACCCTATTTAGCTACTCTGTAAATTTTATAGAATTTTTAGAGCTATCTAGCTATTTTCCTAGTTTAAAATGTAGTCTTGACATTTATATAATATTTACTGTGCAAAAATGAGAACATAATTGAAGCTAGGAATATTTTAATCAGGCTCTACACACCCTATTTAGCTACTCTGGAATTTTTACGGATTTTTTAGAGCTATTTGCTATTTTCCTAATTTCTAAATTATTTCTCGTGTAAAAATTATCTAACCTACAACAATAATCTAAAGTAAAACAGACTACACTAAAGCTAAAATGATCTAATGAAATCAATTCTCAATCGTTAGTTTTATTTGCTAACTTACCAAGATTTTAAATTAAATTACAAAGTTTTTGAAAAATTACCTACGAGGAAGACGGCCAGATCTACCTCTCTTTCTTTGTCTCCTCCGCGATGAACGAGGAGGGCTTTGTCGCTCGCTTTTTCTCATCTCCTCTCTCCTTTCCCTTTCTCTCTTCTCTTTCTCTCCTTTGTTTGTTCTTGGCTGGAATGAGGGGGGAGGGGGGTCAGGGTTTTTATACCTAGCCCCTGTCGTCATTTCAGCTGGCGATAGGGGTACTATTCACCCCATATCGCTAGATGAAATAGCGATAGGGCGCTCTCACCGTCCACGTGGCACCTATCGTCATTTCATCTGGCGATTTGTCGCTCGATGAAATTGCGACGTAAGGCCATTTTTGTAAAAAATAATTACTATTTAATTTTGTAATTATTAATTAAAATAATAATATTTTTTTTTAAAAAAGATTTCTCGATAAGTACCGCTAACCAAGAATTCTGCAGCAGGAGAGGGAGGAAAAGAAGCCGAAATTGTTGACCGACAAAAACAGAAATATTCTAATGTGGCGGGAAGCATCTCTTCTCCAGTTGCCTCTATAAATTCCCCTCTTCAGATTTTAACGGCTAATAGGACAGAGACAGAGACGACAGCGCAAACCCAAGAACTGCCGCCGCGTGATGGAGCCCTCGACGGCTGCTGCTGGTGGTGGTGCATCGAGGCCGCCGAGCTTCGCCTCGCAGACCAATGCCCTCCTGCGCAAAAATCTCATCTTCCAGGTCTAATCCGTGGCCATTCTACTATTTTCTGCAGGCTTTTCTGATTCTTTTTTGGGGTTAGTAGTGAGGAATACTCGGATGAGTTTCCCTTGTTCTTTTGTTTTTGATAATTGGGTTAGGTGCGTGTCTTCTGATCTGATGCCGTAGGCTAAAGAGAAACAAACTAAGGGTTTATTTTCTCGTACAACTGCAAGATGGATACATAAATTCGATTTTAGATGTCACGGGATAAGACTTATTCCACACGCTTCAAATTTAAAGTAGAAGTGACATTTCTAATTCGGTTTTATAAAATACCACATTTCTTTGGTGATGTTTCCCACCATCTACTGCTACTGCAACTAAATTTGGCCTATTTGCAGAAAGTCGTGGGTTCGAGTGCTACTAATTCTCCATGTTTTCTGTTGTTGTTGAATTTCGGATATGATTTTGGTCAGTTGTCCTCTTAAGTCTTGGTCAGTTGAGTATAGATCGGGATTTGTTAATATGTCAAAATGGAAATAATTTGGGGACCGACGCACACAAGCATCAGCATAGGGGAAATTCCTTGATGGTGTGTATTATGGTTTCTTTATGGCAAGGAAGGAATTTTTCATTGCACTATTGCCATTAGTATATTTAATTATATACTACCGCTAGTTTTAGTCAAGCTAAGGGGTGGCCATCCATGTTTTCTATCCATGCAGAAACGTAACAGGAAGGCAACCATTCGGCTAATCATAGTTCCGATATACCTATGTATCTTAATCAGCGTTCTTCAAAGAGTCATCAACAATCTTCTAGATAAGCCGAAGTTCAGATGTGGTTGCAAGTGTGTTGATGTCAACGGGACAGGTTCTTGCCAAAATGTGTGTGGAATTCAGTACTCAACATTGGATCAGGCTGGCAGTTGCCCCATACCAAATCCTCCTGAATGGCCTGCTCTCCTGCAAGTACCGCGCCCTGAGTACCGTGCCGTTCAGGATTCCTCCAATTTGTTCACAGGCCTCTCAGATGCATCATGCAGAAAATCGCAATCCTGCCCGGCCAGTATACCCTTCACGGGAGCAAACGAAACTCTATCTAGTAGTAAGTAATCTGTATCATTTACTTCTTTTAACCCCCAAAAATCCGCTTAGCTCTTGTTGAGCTAAGAAGTAAGGCGTGCTTTTTGTACCAGAATTTTATTTGTTTCCAGTAACAATGGAAATAGGGGTCCTATAAAACTCTGTTAAGCTGTAGAGTATTCACCATATTCCTTATATCATTAACTTTGCCCATTTGTTTGACAGCTGTCATGCAGAATTTGTTCACAAGTTCTCCACTTACAAATATTTCTGATTATGCGAGCATATCTAGTCTTCTTGTAAGTTCAAATAACAATACTACTACTTCTATGTATGTTTTTCAAGGATAAAAGTCAGACGAAACTTGCTTTCTTACCATGTAAATTCCAGGGGACAGATGTACCGGGTACTTCTACGGACTTCGTTGAACCAGGTTTTGTCTCAGATCGACCCATATATGTTCTTCGACCTCAATGCAAATCCAGTGATTCAGTTACAGTCCCCATTACCATTGGTGCTATTAATGTTCAGAAAGGTAAAGTTCTTATCATGTATTGCTTCTTCTGTTTCTGGGTAGAATAGTCCGAAATAATAGCGTGGGTAAACAGATGAGACTGCTAATCTGACTTCTTGACAGCCAAGTAATTTTCATTATTTGTCCTCTCTAAGAATCGTCAATTTTGTGCATTCCCACAATGATATTCCATGTGTTATCATTTATGTGCCTGTTCTCTTGCCCGAAGTGTTTGGTTGAAAAGGGTTTCATATCTGAACTTCAAATTTTCTTTTGGCAGAGATAAAATGTGTTCAAGGATTACCCTTGTGGCGGAATAGTTCAACAACAATAAATGAGGAAACCTTTAATGGTTACCGGAAAGGGAAAACAGTGGAAGGGATTAATGAAATTGCAATGGGTATGTCACCTTTCCTTATCTATGCCGATAGTGCTATTGTTTCATTACAAGCTGGCATTAAAGACACGAGTAACTCTTAACTACTTTTTTTACAGCCTATGATTTCCAAGACTCAAATGAGAAGCGTTTCAATGTGCTTGCTTTTTATAACTCGACTTATCAGAATGTCTCTTATGTTCCAATGCCATTTGGACTTCTGCGCATTTCACGCTCATTGAATGCGGTGGGTGTCATTTACTTCACTGATAAAACATCGACGTTTTTTAATTAGTTTTCTTGTCTGTCAACCCACTGAAAAGATTGACTCCTGTATATATTTTACTGTGCTAAACTCCGAACCACTTTATGATCCCATAACAAATTCACAACAAGATCCATGGAAACATGACAAATGAAGTGAACCAGAAAAGTCATAATAGTTGGAAATTGTAATCCAAAAGAGGATCAAACTGATGAGCATGCATAACCATATATTTTCAACTTGCTTTGCTATTAACATATCACAGAATAAGTTAGGGACATTTCCTTTCGCATCCTCTTTATTTTATAATTTTTTACTTTGTTTAAAATGTTGAATGATAAAAAATTATCCCAATATCATCACAATAATTTCATCTATTTCCAAAATATTACTCTTAACTTGGCAATATTACTCTTTTGTCAACGCAGTCAGGAATCTATACAGCTTATTTCCCCCAATAACATATTACTTGACATCTGTGTAGGTCTCAAATGCCTATCTCCATTTTCTGCAAGGTTCAGGCCTAAAAATGTTACTCGAGTTCACAAAAGAAATGCCTAAGCAAGCAACTCGTATGACGTTTGATTTTTCTTCTGCTGTTGGTCCTCTCTTTTTCGTATGGGTTGTTGCGTTGCTTTTCCCGGTAAGTGGTACCATAGTTGACAATCATTTTGTCTCTTGTTATAGCTAGGAATTTGGTTGAATGTAGGAATATACACATGATTAATATATCTAGCATACAGTAAAATGTTATGCAGAATAAATCATTGTTAACTAGGCCCTCTCAGGGTTGCTTAAGAATAAGTAATATCTTACTGAAGTGGAGGGAGGAGGGAATTGTTTGATCAAGTGATGACCTATTTTCTGTAATGCATGATTACAATTCTTCAACCTCTTCAGTTGTAATGCAGGTTATGCTGACATACCTTGTATATGAGAAGCAACACAAGCTGCGAACAATGATGAAAATGCATGGGCTTGGGGATGGCCCTTACTGGATTATCTACTATGCGTACTTCCTTATTTTGTCCACGGTGTATCTGGTTCTGTTTGTCATTTTTGGATCCCTTATAGGTAGCAAGCTATCCAACAATGGTTATCTTAACAAAATAGTATTTTGATTCAAGCCGTTTACCTAATTCAGTTGTTACTTTACAGGTCTAAATTTTTTCAAGATAAACGACTACAGTATCCAGTTTGTTTTCTTTTTCAGTTTCATTAACCTGCAGATTGTATTATCCTTCCTAGCTGCAACATTCTTTTCGAAAGTTAACACTGCTCAAGGTATAACAAAACCATGCCATTTTATCTCCGCATTTTGTGGCCTATTGTTCAGTGTTGCAAGATATGTGATAGTTCTTGCTTGCTGTCTTCTTTCTACCAGCAATTGCATACCTGTACATATTTGGATCAGGGTTAATGGCAGGATCTCTTATTCGCAATTTTATTGAAGGTGGAAAATTCCCAAGTAAGTTAAGCATTCATTTTAAACCAACATTTCAGTTTTCTATTTGTTCAAAATTCACATCACACTAGCATTTTTTTTGTTTTCATAATATTAATTACAGTTTTAACCTTGTGATAGCAATGAATTACCATTTTTTAATGAAAATAAGCCGTCCATTTGGGACGCTGCCTTTCCTACTCCTAGTGATTCACTTCTACTTTTTTAGGGGCAGTTCTTTGTTAAATCAGGCTTAAGTCATTGCATAATATTTTCTTCTTGTGTTACTACAGGACACTGGATTACAGTTCTGGAGATAATACCCACATTTTCTTTGTATCGAGGACTATATGAGCTTAGCCAATATGCTATTAGGGCTTCAGAAACAGGAAATCCTGGCATGCGATGGAGTGATCTAAATGACCACTCAAATGGAATGAGAGAGGTGCTGATTATTATTGTTCTAGAATGGGTGGTTTTGCTTCCTGTTGCATATTATTTCGACCATGCTGCTTCAATTGGACACAGATCTAGTCCCTATCTATAATCAAATGTCTCCTGAAGAAGAACCCCACTTGGAGAAGGATAACTGTTAACGAAGTAGTCGATAATGATGTTCATGTAGAAATGGAGAAGCTAGACATTATCAAAGAAGTAAGTTTCTTATATTACAGTTCATCACTCTTGCGCACAGTTCAATTTTTCACCCCCAGCATTGTTTAATGCGTACATTGAAATTACCTGTAAGGCTGCAACGTTTTTTCTTCTTCTACCAAACTGCTCTATAATTACTTCTGAAGTAAATTTTACCATGATTTTCATTCGTTTCTTTGGGGATCAGATTACTTTTGATGTATAAATAAAGATATGCATGTCAGATGTCACCTCCTACTTGATTATGTGCTGACAAATTACTATGGTATGGTCGAATTACAGAGGGAGACTGTTGATCAAGTACTACAGCAACAGAATAGTGGCTATGCTGTTGTCTGTGATGATCTCAAGAAAGTATATCATGGAAAGGATGGTAACCCTGATAAGTTTGCTGTTCGAGGTCTATCACTTGCTTTGCCTTACGGAGAGTGTCTGGGCATTCTTGGTCCTAATGGAGCTGGCAAGAGCTCTTTTATTAGCATGGTTTGTTATTGAATCCCCTTCCATGACATGCTTTAGAATGCAGCTTTTCCACATGTACATGTGGGTACATGCGCTATCAACCTCAAATGTGCCTGTAGATCGATGCAAAATTCAAACCATCATCCCATCTTCTATCATTGAACACCCCTTGCACGAATCTTGAGGTGCTTTTGAGGGTTAAGATAGTGCATGTATGCGCATATACATGTGGTTTTGCATTTTTGCATGCTTTATCCAAACTTAAAGACACTAAAGTCCTTCCTTCCGATCTTTTTTTCTTTCTTAAACACATTAATTATAATTTTCTCCATGCTGATTAAACTTTTCTTTGCAATCTTCTGTTTTATTTGTTGATGTAATATATATTGCTGGGCAATTTAACCATGCTTTCTTGATGATCAAACTACTAAATCACTAAATGAACTCCTTTTCAAAGTTCCCAATTGTATAATATCACTTGTGATTTGTGAACTTTTTTAATCCTATTGTCGTATTCATCCTTCCTGCTGGTGCCTGACAGATGATTGGGCTTGCAAAACCAACATCGGGAAATGCATTTGTACGGGATTTCAGCATACAGACTGACATGGAAAAGATATACAACAGCATGGGGGTTTGTCCACAGAATGAGTAGGATATGCACCTCTTCGTTACATATTTGCTCTCAGTAATTTTGGTCTGGAAAAATAACTGTTCATGAAAAACGCCTTCTGATTTTTCACCTTCTGTTGTCTCTATGTTGGAATGCAGTATGCTTTGGGAGATGCTGACTGGCAGAGAACATCTCCAGTTTTATGGTCGACTGAAGAGCCTCAATGGCTCTGCTTTGGACCTTGTAAGTTATATCATGTATACCAAAGTTCACTAATTTCATAGCGCAGTAACATAATCTTTAAGGTGAAACAAAATATATGTTCTTGCTTGCATGTCTTAAAATCTCTGTACTTTCATTGAATTCACCTAGTAGGGTATGTAAAAGTACTTCTTTGTTCCATGGAGTTTCAAACAAACCTGAAAAATAAATTTACTGAAATGACAATTGTTTGTAGGCTGTTGAACAATCTTTGAGAAGTGTAAATTTACTTCATGGTGGTGCTGCTGATAAGCAAGTCAGGAAGTACAGTGGTGGTATGAAGAGGCGGCTTAGTGTTGCCATCTCGCTGATTGGAGATGCTAAAGTATATCCTTCTACATCATCTTCCATTTTCTTGGATCATCAATTAATCCATCCTAATACTTTCATTATTTCATAAATGCGCCTCAGGTTGTGTACATGGATGAACCCAGTACTGGATTAGATCCAGCTTCAAGGAAGAGTCTCTGGAGTGCTGTGAAGCAAGCAAAGCAAGATAGAGCAATCATTCTTACCAGTAATCTTCAAACTACAACCATTTGTTCACTTGTGCTTGGCCATAATTTCCTCTTCCATGGTAGTATCAATCCACTGATTCTTTTAGGCATCTTTGCAGCCCATTCCATGGAAGAAGCTGAAGTTCTCTGTGATCGATTGTGTATTATGGTAGATGGCAGGCTCCAGTGCATAGGAAGGCCTAAAGAGGTATTAACATGATACAATCTACTTCATAACTTAAGATCAATTGTGAGTGTTGTTTACATGAAAATTCATTTGGCAGCTCATAGCTAGATACGGAGGGTACTACGTGCTGACAATGACGACACCGTTGGAGTTTGAGAGAGAGGTTGAGAGTCTGGTGCTCAAGCTCTCACCAAGCGCAAGGAAGGTATACCATTTGTCAGGAACGCAGAAATACGAGCTGTCGAAGCAAGGAGTGAGGATTGCAGATATCTTCATGGCCGTGGAGAATTTCAAGAAGAGAGTGGAAGTGCAAGCATGGGGACTCGCTGACTCCACCATGGAAGATGTGTTCGTCAAAGTTGCCAAAGGGGCGCAGTCGAGCGAAGAACTCTCGTAGTCTGGCGCAAGGTCATGCTTGTGATGTTTTCTTGTACACTGTGTAGAAATTCTTTCGTCAAGTTACTGGTTTGCTCACTCTATCCGTAAGGATCCTTTTGGTCAACTTGTATGTTTTTGCTCATTCTTTTCTCTAGACTCTAGGTGGTGTATGTATATATTGATCATTATATTGTAAATATGTATATTAGCTTGCTGGTACACGCAAATGTTTTGTAAAATCGTAAAATGTTTACTTGACACCTTTTAAAACTGCTCATGTCCTTATGTAATACCACATGATTATTTTTTCCTTCTCTTTTGGCATCATTTCCTTCTTGGTATGCTGTTGCTTTGAAGTTTCAAGTGTACTTCTTTCAGCAAAGTGCAGGCAAGCCAGACAGCTAGAATATGCTTTTGTTGAGTGACCTGGAGCAGTTCATATCGTTTGTGTATGTGTCTAAGTCCAATAATTAGATAACTGCTTGTTAGAAAGAGGGGAGGGAAGGGAGAGGAGCAGAGAGGATTAGATGGGGATAGAAGCTAGCGAAGCATTGCTCGTCCGGTCGTCCACCTTTCAGGTAATTTTTTTAATCGAATGGATTACATAGTTTTAGACGTACGATTACGTAGTGTAGTATGTTGTGCATAATCCTTTTCAATTGGTAGTTTAGTTTTAGATATATGGTTCATTGTGACAATCTTGTTTACGGTGCAGTACGTCAAATATGTCGGATGCCACCAACTTCAAAATTTACTACGGTCAGGGGACTATTGTAACATCCCAATTTTCCGAGTCTTAAAAATCCTTTGAATAGTTAGTAGGGAGAAAATTCACCCTTTGGATTTATTTGAATTTAATTCAAAAGCTTAACTTAGACTTTTAGTACAAAAACAATTTAATATGATTAAAGTCAACATCAACAATGGTCAAAACTATTTTATTTGGATTCTATGAACTTGGATATATTTTCTAGATTTTTCTAGAATTTTTTCAAGTTCATTTGCTATTTCCTATTGCCTTGTGGAATTTCTGCTAATTTCTAAAAAGGAAAACTAATTATAAATCTCAGAAAATGGATTGGGCCGAAACCCAACCCTATTCCAACTCCGGCCCAACATCATGCGGCCAACCCGTCGCGTGCTGCGTGCATCTGGCCGATCGACATGCGGGCCCGCATGTCGCCCTCCCTTCTTTCCACGCATAGCCGTGTTGGCTCACCTGTTAGCCGCAGTCGTGCCGGTTGCGACGTGTTCCTTTCCGAGCCTTGCCCGCTGACTTGTGGACCCGCCTTGCCACGTCATTGTCGTCTCCGAAGCGGACTTCGCCCTCCTTCCTTTCCATGCCGCCGCGTGATCTTCCCTTCGTCGTAGCCACCTCGGACTCCTCTAGCCGCCCGTATAAAAGGGGATCGAGAGCTCTTGGCCTACGTGTCCCATACCTAGCCGCCAAAGCCTGAGCACGCAACCCTAGATGCCAGAATCGCTCGAGGAAGCAAGCTCGCCGCCGCAACTCCGACGATCTCCATCTCCGCCGTCAGTGCCGCTCGAGCTCCTTCGTCGCCGCCGTTGGCATCGCACGGAGCTGCACTTCATCCTGGTCGCCTTCACTTCGCCGGAGCGTCACCGGAGGACCGATCCCGTCGAGTCCGTGTCTTTTCCGCCACTCCAACATCACCGCCGGCTGCCACAATCGTCCTGGAGCACCCGTGAGCACACCTACAGGTTCCCCTTCGCATCCTCTACCTCTTGGTACTATCCATTGCCGACGAGCCACCGTCAATTGCTGGATTCCTTGGGACCCGAGCACCGCCCTTTTCGCCGTCATCCATGTCCGTAGCTAGCTCAGCCTCCGCGTGTGCATGTCAGCCAGGTGTCACCCAGTCAGCCGCCTCGTCAATACTAACGCGGCAATCCAGATCCAAAACCCTAGATCGGTTCGATGGACTTGGTCTACCGTGAGCCAAGCCATTGACATATGGATCCCACAAGTCAGATTTATTTTTATTTATTTTAATTCTAAAATTCTGAGAGCTGATGTGAGCATTGCGTAATAATCTGATTTTTCTGTTGAAGAATAATTCGGAAACTCCAAATAATCCAATTTAGGGTATTTTCTTTAGATTCAAACTTTCAAAGCCTATATCTTTTGCATCCGAACTCCGATTGAGCCCATTCAAATGTCTAAATTCATCTAAATTCGAGATCTATTTATCTGAGATTTTTATTTAATTTTTGGAGTTTGTTTTGCCTCTATTATTTATTTATTTTGTTTATTTGCTTCGTTTGCAAGTAGTCGTTGATACTTCAGGGAACTTTGAAGAATGAGTGCTTCAAGAGTAAGACCAGTACCTAGATCTATTCTAAGGCAAGTTATACCTTTGATCATATTGAACCCAGTTTTTAAAATATTTTGATTCAAATTATTGCATTTACTTTAAGTATTTATTTAAATGCTTTTGGGTTTAGTTATTATCCAATTTGTTATATCCACATTGTCTATTGTTATGTCATAATCTTTTGTCACCTTAGATTGATTCATTATTTAGTTGGTATTATCGTAGCACCAACGTGGGTTGGTTAGATATGAGTAGAATGCTTAGCCATGCCATGAGTCATCATCTCATGTGAGTTGCAAATATAAACCTGACTAAGTGATTATGGAATTTTGTGATAAAACTATGTGTACTATGTGCTATTACTCGTTGATAGCATACATTGCACTTAACCAACAGGGTGGGAAAAGATTTAGACGGAGGCAAGTGGAGTAGTGTGATATGGTGGAGCTGTGTGCATGGAAATATTAATCTGTGTGACATAGCTAGGAATTTGGAAGTCTTGCCTTAGTCAATTAAGGACTTAACTTTGTTCGCCATTGAAGTGAGCCTTACTGTACGACCACATGCCTGATGAGACAGGCCTAACTTAGTAAGTTATGGATTCTTGATATTGATTACTCAGGTAGTAGGTTAGGCTGCGTGCATGGGTAGAGGTGTGAACTACCAGGTAGTCGCATCGCTTGACGGTTCGTCGCTTCCCTGTCCAACGGTGTGTGTTATGCCAAAGCACTGTGTTAGGGTTGGTATGACGGTAAAGCACACTGGGAGTGTTAATGTTTGAGATGAAATTTCTGAATGGTTTTGTTGTGATTAGCTCTGATCCAGTTGATTTCATCTTGTGGGTAAAGTGTACAACCTCTGTAGAGTGTTAATTAATCTATTCAAATAGCTGCATCCGCGGTCATGGACATGCTCGGGGATTTCACACGAGGGGTAGTTTTCATAAAACACTTGGGAAAGTAGCTGTATAATTTAAATCATATGGTTGTGTGAATAACTTGTTTAGGCTATGTATCTTTGTGAAATCAAACTGTTAAAACTAATATTGTTTATTTGTTTTACGTTGTGTTTTAATCTATTATTCATATTCAATTGCAAATGTTGCAATTCTGCAAAAGAACCACAGAAGCTATTCCTTTGGAATAAGCCATCATCTATAAATTGCATTCTGTGGTATGACTTGCAAGTACGGTTGTGTACTAATGCTTGCTATAATCAATCAACAAAAGTGGAGGAGTCATCGCCTGCTTTTGAGGAGGAGTTCTACGAAGGTGCTGATCATTAGGGTCTTGATCCCAGTTGGTTGCCTGTGGTGAATTGATGGGATTCTGTTGAAGTTATCTGTTTCACTGCTTATTTCTTTGTTGCTAGCCCTGCGAGGCTTAATAATTGTAAACTCGACCATAAGGTCAAAATGGTTAATGTTAATCAAATTACTCGTTTATGCTATTAATTGTCTCGTGTGGATCGATATTCATCCATGTTGACACTGTGTGCACTAGCGTGATCCTGTACTAGGGCATTATACACAAAGGGTCCAGAATTGCATTTTTGGGTCTCGACAACTATTCTTGAGGGTCCCGAGAGAATTGATATGCGTTATTTCCAATCGGCGACCGTGACCCTAACAAGACCAGAGTAGCGTACATGGGACGCTGTGATGCGGTAGTTGTTTCACACATTCGATTTGGACCATGTTGTTTACGATCTAAGATTGAGTTATCTTACCAACCGAGCACCACATGGCACATATTGAGAGTTAGTGCAGCTCAAGAGAACTAGGTCATGACAGTCATATGTACGCATGGCGAGGGAGGAACGATAGGATTTGGTCCTTCTAACCCAGGCATATGCCAAGCTCACTCCTGCATCGGCGGCTGAACAAGAAGGGGGTGGTGATGCCGAAGAAGAAGTTGGAGACTCTAGCCACAGCGCGACGCACACAATGGTCGAAGATCCCGGAGTTGCTGATGCTGTCGATGAAGACCCCACGGAAGGAGCTCCTTCAGTCAGGCAAGCTAGTGGGTTTCCTGACGAGGGTGAGGAGCTAGAAGCCCTAGTCCAAAGGATGGATCTCGAAGATCAGGACTACATGACATTGTCAGAAGATAAAGGATCCGACGACGAAGATGTTGTAGACGGTTCCATCCGAGTGGAACACATACCAGTTCGATAATCTCGTCGTTAATGAAGGCTCTTGTTTGCCGTGGGAGTACGACTAGAGCGAGGTCAGGCAATGATCTATGTACAAATGCAAGGAGGCTGTACAGGCGGCGGTCAAATTCTGGGCCATGTCGGTGTGGTGTACATTCACAGTCGTCAAGTCTAACCCAAGATGCTACAACATGAAGTGCGACTTGTAGGGATGTGAAGGGATACAGGTAGGCTACACTAGCTGGCAATTCAAAAATTCTACCACGTAAACCAGGAAGCCATGCATGCAAGAGATCATAGATCATTACCACCAGACGTGCAGTGCAACAGAAAAAGAGTTAGAGCAGCCTGATATAACATAGAGAGCGTCGATGAAGTGGTCGTAGTTGATCGTCCAGCGTAGTCGATCATCTCCTACAACAACCAACCGCGTTCCATGTGAAGTCGTGGATCGTCCTTGAGCGCAACAGCAACCGCAATAGCACCTCTATGGTATCCACACGTCTAGGGATGGAACAACATACGCCTGTGTGCTAGCACCAACTTGCACGGTAGTGCTCTCTCGAGAAGATGGTGGCTAGGGTTTTGGTAGAGTAACTCACGTTGTCTCTCTCTCGTCTATTTCCCAACAGCCTCATGTATCTCCTTATATAGAGCCCACGACTGATCCTATCCGAATATGTTTGTTCCAACCCATTAAGTGCGTGACTCTGTAGGTTCATACGTAATCGGTTGTGACTCGAAAACCCTTTTTCGACCACGAGTCGTTAGCGGTTCCTAGCAAGACATAACGATTCCCTAATACACACAAATTATATCGGACGAACCATGATGCAATATGATCTATGAGTAGGTCCTTATCACTTACGACCAGCTTGTATCTCTATACGACTAGTTCATATTTAGTCATAACCAGTTCGTAACTCCTTACGACCAGTTCATGACCAGTTAGTGATCATGTTCGACCCGTCTACGACCAGCTCGTATCTCCATACAACTAGTCCTTATCTGATCGAACTGAATGACCTGCTCATGTATTCTCCCTTTGTCTCGCGATATCTGGTTGAACTCTAGGTGAGATAAAATATCATCCATGGACTGTTCAATTCTTTCTCGATTAAGTCTTGGATAACTTCATGTGGTCGACTCTTCGACCACTAGTGGCATGGTCATGCACTTTCTTTATCCGACCACATCGAGGGGCCCAGAGATATCTTTCCTATTATGTTAGGAGGGGTAAATCCCATATCCGACCAGTCACATCCCTCCGCATGTTTCATAGCATACCTGAAAGCTACCTTTATAACTACCCAGTTACGGAGTAGCGTTTGGTAACCCCAAAGTGTACTATTACACATGTAGGAAACCATGCTGATATCAGGTCTAAGGATTATATATCATCATTGCTTGAGACCAATTGATGACACATAAAATCATAACAATCTTGATAGAGTCTCAAAGGTGGGTCAATCCAACACCATGTTCTCTAACATGTGCTCATATTATTGATTCGATATCCCTATATCCATAACTGGTGAAACATGGTCATCAATCAATACATGTGTTGGTCGATTCACTAGTGTTCCGACTAGTGACATCCGACCAGGGATACATTTAGAACGACGTCATATAAGTTAAAGAGCTTCACCAACAAGTCACATACTTGTTAATCTTTATAACTGATGATTCATTCAAGAAACATAATAACATTTATTCAATAACTCATAAACATAGACGTGATACAATAATCTCTTTGATTCCTCTAGGGCATATCACCAACAGTCTCCCACTTGCACTAGAGTCAATCATACAGGTATTGAATACCCATAGCTCTTGTGTGCAGCTCATGCTTAGGTTGCGGGAGAGGCTTTATCAACGGATCAGCAATATTCAAATCCATGTGCACTTTGCATATCTTCACATCACCTCTTTCAACGATCTCACGAATGATGTGATATCGTCGAAGTATGTGCTTGGACTTTTGATGCGATCTAGGCTCCTTAGCTTATGCAATGACTCCACTATTATCACAATAGAGATCCATTGGACTGGAAGCACTAGAAACCACACCCAGTTCATTAATGAACTTACTAATCCATACGGCTTCTTTTGCAACTTCGAAGCCGCAATATACTCAGCCTCTGTTGTAGA
Organism: Phyllostachys edulis; assembly: GCA_036346405.1. Taxonomy (NCBI): domain Eukaryota; kingdom Viridiplantae; phylum Streptophyta; class Magnoliopsida; order Poales; family Poaceae; genus Phyllostachys; species Phyllostachys edulis. The sequence goes on along the minus strand of CM070555.1, from coordinate 35,087,519 downwards.
ATTAGCAATCGTTCCTTGTTTGGAATTTTTTTAGCTCACTGCTCCTCCATTAAGACAAAACACAAACCCAGACTGCGATATGAAATCATCCTTGTTGGTTTGGAAGCTAGCATCGGTGTAACTATTTACGACTAGCTTTGCCTCACCACCATAAACAAGGAATGCATCCTTAGTCTTTCTTAAGTACTTAAAGATATTCTTGACTGCTATCCAGTGACCTTCATCTGAATATGACTGATATCTGCTCGTAACACTTAGAGAATACGACACATCTGGTCGTATACAAAGCATGGCATACAAGATAGATCTAATCGCCGAAGCATATGAAATTCTACTCATTTTGTCTCATTCATCAGTGTTTGTAGGACCCTGACACTTGCAGAGATTAATTCCATGTGACAAGGGCAAGAAACATTTTTTGGAATCTTGCATGTTGGACCGCTTCAGCACCTTGTCAATGTATACATATTGGCTTAATCCAATTATCTTTTTAGATCTATCCCTATAGATCCTTATGCCTAAAACATATACTGCATCTCCTAAATCTTTAATTGAGAAACTATTTCTTAATGAAGTTTTAACAGATTCAAGCATAGGAATGTCATTTTCGACTAGTAGTACGACATCCACATACAATATCAGAAACACAATCTTGCTTCCACTATAACCTTCTTATAAACACAAGGTTCTTCTTCATTCTTGATGAAGTCAAACCCTTTGAACACTTCATCAAAACGAATATTCCAACTCCGAGATGCTTGCTTTAATCCATAGATGGATTTCTTAAGCTTGCATACCTTTCTAGCTTCCTGTAGATCGACAAAACCCACAGGTTGTGTCATGTACATATTCTCACTTAGGTTTTCATTTAGGAAAGCCGTTTTAACATCTATTTGCCATATCTCATAATCGAAATATGCAGCAGTAGCTAGAATGATCCGGATAGACTTAAGCATAGTGACGGGCAAGAAGGTTTCATCATAATCAACACCTTGAATTTATTTAAAACCCTTCGGGGCCAATCATGCTTTTATGAATGTGAATATTTCCATCCATATATATCTTTTTCTTAAAAATCCATTTGCACTCAATGGTTTTAACACCATCAGGTGCATCAACCATATATGGATTTTATCTCAGATCTCATGGCTTCAAGCCATGAATCAGAGTCTGGGTCCACCATCACTTTCTCATAAGTCTTAGGCTCATCGTTATTCAATAATAAAACGTCATGCCCATACCTTATAGGCAATTGATATGGCCTTTTAGATCTACGTGGGGCTGATAACTCATCTACAGGCTCTACAACATTTTGTTCATCCTGTAGAGGTTCAGTAGGAGCTGAAACATTTTCAGATGTTTTTTGAATTTCTTCGAGTTTCACCTTACTCCCATTGACTCCTTTTGAAAGAAACTCTTTCTCCAAGAAGACACCATTTCGGGTAACAACCACTTTATTATCAACCCGATTGTAAAAGTAATATCCTTTAGTTTTCTTATGATACCCCACAAAGAAGCACTTATCCGACTTGGGTGTGAGTTTGTCAGATATCAAACGTTTTACATATACCTCACGACCCCATATCCTGAGAAAAGACAATCCAAGACACTTCCCGGTCCATATCTCATATGGTGTCTTCTCTACCGTTTTTGATGGAACCCTATTTAAAGTGAAAGCCGATGTTTCTATAGCGTATCCCCAGAAATACAATGGAAGATCAGATTGACTCATTATTGATCGAACCAAGTCTAACAATGTTCGATTCCATCGTTCAGACACCCCATTCTATTGAGGCGTTCTTGGCGGAGTGAGTTGTGGAATAATTCCACATTTCTTTAGATGATCACCAAACTCATGGCTCAAATATTCACCTCCACGATCAGATCGTGGGCATTTAATTGTCTTGCCAAGTTGATTATATACCTCATACTGAAATTCTTTGAACTTTTCAAAGGATTACGACTTGTGCCTCATCAAGTAGATGTATCCATATCTACTAAAGTCATCGATAAAGGTTATGAAATACTGAAAACCACCTTTGGTTAGAGTGCTCATCGGTCCACATACATCTGTATGTACTGTGAAAGGTTCTCTTGTCATTTTGCCAAATAAACAAGATTCACACGTTTCAAATGATCCAAAATCAAATGAGTTTAGAATACCATCTTTATGGAGCTTCATCATGCACTTCTCATTTATATGACCTAGACAACAATGCCAAATAAAAGTGGGATTCAAATCATTAGGTCGAAGTCTCTTAGCATTAATGTTATAGACAGGCATATCCTCAAGATTCAGAACATATAGTCCATTCACTAATGGAGCATGGCCATAAAGCATATCTTCAAAATAAATTGAACAATAATTGTTCTTTATTCTAAACTCATAACCTTCTGCTCCTAAACATGAAGCAGAAATAATATTTTTTCTTAAGGCAGGAACATAATAACAATTATTTAATTTTATAACTAATCCTAAGGGTGAAACTAATGGTAAAGTGTTAATAGCTAATGCAACAACTCTTGCTCCATTGTCCACGCGAAGATCAACCTCGCCTCTTGCCAAACTTCTACTCCTTATCAGCCTTTGCATCGAATTACAAATATGAGCAACCGATCCAGTATGAAATACCCAAGAACATGTAGGAGAAGTGGCAAGATTAATTTCTATAACATTTATACCTAAACTGGAAGTCTTACTTCCTTTGTTCTTTTTCATCTTTGTCAAGTACTTCTTACAATTTCTCTTCCAATGCCTAGTCTCATGACAATGTTAATATTTTGTGTTAGGCTTAGGACCCAGTTTGAGCTTCTTAAGCCTAGCCTTGAGACTCTCGATCCCATCTTGTGTCTTTCCTTTGTCTTTTCCCTTTCCCTGAGACTTATGCTTTTTCTTGAAGCTAGTAGTCTTTTGAACCACCATCACATGATTAGAACTTTTCTTGATACTCTCCTCAGCACCCTTAAGCATGCCATGCAACTTGGTCATTGACTTCTCCATGCCATTCATATAAAAATTCAATATGATAGGCTCAAAGCTCGCAGGGAGCGATTGGAGAATCATATAAGTAGCCAACTCTTGGCTAAGGGAAAAACCAAACTTTTCCAAGCTCTCAATGTGACCAATCATCTTGATCACATGAGGACTAACTAGGTTACCTTCTGAAAGCCTACAAGAAAATAATGCCTTAGAGGTATTGTACCTCTCTGCCCTTGCTTGATCTTGAAACATGTTTTTCAGACTTACAATCATATTGTAAGCATTCGTGGTCTCATATTGCTTCTAAAGCTCTGAGTTTATGGTGGCAAGCATAAGGCAGTGCACATCGACTGCGTCATTACAATGCTTCTCATAAGCATTCTTTTCAGCACGAGTAGCATCTGCATTCGGTTCCTCGGGATATGGACCCTCTAGAACATATTCCTTCTTTTCTTGTTTGAGAACAATTCTCAGATTACGAAACCAGTCAATGAAGTTGGTTCCATTCAGTTTTCTCTCTCAAGAACAGATCACAAGTTAAAGGTAGGTGTGGAGGAAGTGTTAGGTGCCATGATCTACAATAGAAATATATGTAAAAATTCAGCACTATGTTTATGTAAGATCTTGTAACATCCTAATTTTCTAAGCTTTAAAAATCCTTTGAATAGTTAGTAGGATAAAATTCACCATTTGATTTCATTTGAATTTTAAATCAAAAGCTTAATATGGACTTTGTACATCAAAATAATTTAATATGACTAAATTCAACATCAATAATGGTCAAAACTATTTTATTTGGGTTCTATGTGCTTGGATATATTTTCCAGATTTTTCTAGAATTTTTCCAAGTTCATTTCCTATTTTCTATTGCCTATTTGAATTTCTGGTATTTTATTTAAAAGAAAAGTATTAAAATCTCAGATAATCTCTTCGGGCCGAATCTTTCTTCGATTCGGCCCATTTCCGCGTCTTGACCCATCTTCAGCGAGAGCCCAACCTCGTCGTCAGTGTCAGCTGCTTCCTCGACGGGTGGGCCAAGATTCGCCTTCACGACCGGTGGGGCGCGTGCATTGTTCGTCGTCTCTGACTCGGTTTCTTCTCCGCGGAGCTTCCATCGCGGCCGGCATTGAAACTCTTCAAAGCTCCGTCCGGCAATGGAGTTTTCCAACTGGATTTCTTCTAGAAAACGCGCCGAATCTTATCTCTAACCTCTCCGCATCTTTTCGGATCAAAATCAAATCTGAATCTCCTTCAAACTCGGAGATTTCCTTGTGTTAGTTTCGGACTCTTTTGGCACTCCGCTGCCAACTCGCCTCCTCAAGCCTCCCCAGACCCTATAAATAGGACCCCCCGGGATCGCCTTGTCGCCCGCACCATAACCCCTCAAGCAATCGCCCCTCTAGAGCCCTAGCGCCGCCGGAATTTGGAGTTTAGGGTTTTGGAGCCGCAAGCCAAAACTTCGAATTGTGCCGCCGTTTTCGCCACCGCGTCGTCCTCGAGCATGCCACCGTGTTCGCCATCACCAGATCTACCTCCAGCGACCATCTGCGCCGCCGAAGTCTCGCTGGAAAGCTCGTCCGACAATATCAGAACCTCTCCGCCGCCTCAAGCTCGCCGCCGGCCAACTCCGACGACCTCAGGTGCTCAAACCGGTGCCAATGTGTGCGCAATAGCCTTGGCTACGCGCCCGTACCAACCATCTCCGGCGAGCCGTCGTCTAACGCCGACGACCATCGGTTCCAGGCCGCTCTTCACCGTCGAGTCCCCGTGGCAGTCCGCGTCAGCGCCCACCACATTCCCTCTGCTCGCGCGTCGCGTGCGTGGCGCCAGGCCAGCGGCCACGTGTGCGCGGGTGTGCCACCCAAGCCAGCCCCAGATCCATTGGCTCGGTAGACCTAGTCCATCGTGAGCCTTTAGACTGCCATGTGGGTCCCACATGTCGGTTTTTCTTTTTAATTTCTTAATTCTGAGAACTGACGTCATTGTTGCGCAATAATCCTATTTTCTTTTAAGGAATAATTTGGAAATTCGGAATAATTCAGTTTTAGGGTTTTCTTTAGATTTCCAACTTCCCAAGCTCATATCTTTTGCATCCGAACTCCGATTGAGCCCATTCAAATTTCTAAATTCATCTAAATTCAAGATCTATTTATTTGAGATTTTTATTTAATTTTTGGAGTTTGTTTTGCCTTTGTTATTTATTTATTTTGTTTATTTGCTGTTGTTTGCGAGTAGACGTTGATACTTCGGAAAGATTTGAAGAAGAAGGAGCACCTCAAGAGCAAGATCAGTACTTAGACCTATTCTAAGGCAAGTTATACTTTTGATCATATTGAACCCAGTTTTCAAAAGTTATATTGATTCAAAGTATTGCATTTACTTTAATTATTTATTTCAATGTTTTTGGGATTAGTTAATATCCAATTTGTTATGACCTCCTTGTCTAATTGTATGCCATAATCTTTTGTCACCCTAGTTGGCTTATTTAGTTGGTGCTATTGTATTACCGACGTGGGTTGGTTAGATGCGATTAGATTGCTTAGCCATGCTACGAGTCATCATCTCATGTAAGTTGCAAATATAAACATGACTAAGTGACTATGGAACTATGTGCTATTGCTCGTTGATGGCATATGTTGCACTTAACCAACAGGGTGGGAAAGGATTTAGACGGAGGTAAGTGGACTGTGTATTATTTTGGTGGAGCTATGTGCGTGGGCTTAATAACCTGTGTGCGTAGGGATTTGTAGTTTAATTGGAAGTCTTGCCTTGGTCAATTAAGGACTTAACTTTGTGCGCCATTGAACTGATCCTCTCGTACAACCACATGCCTGATGGGATGGGCCTAACTTAGTAAGTTATGGAGTCTTGACATTGATTACTCAGGTTGTAGGTTAGGCTGTGGGCGTGGGTGGAGGTGTGCTACCAAGTAGTCACATCACGGGGCGGTTCACCGTGTCTCTGTCCAATGATGTGTGTCGGAGTACTTCCTGGGTGGGGTAGTCTGGCGCAAAGCACATCGGGAGTATCAATGTTTGAGATGAAGTTTCTGAAACGTTTTGTTACGATTAGTGCTAGCTACACTAGTTGTATCTTGTGGGTAAAGTGTGCAACCTCTACAGAGTGTTAAACAATCTATTCGAATAGCCGCGTCCGCGGTCATGAACATGCTCGGGGATTTCACACGAGGGGTAGTTTTTCATGAAAACGTTGGGAAGGGAGCTGTGTGACTTAAGTCATATGGCTATGTGAATAACTTGTTTAGGCTATGTGTCTTTGTGAAACAAAACTGTCAAATTATTATTGTCTATTTGTTTTATGCTTTCAATCTATTACTTGTATTCAAACTGCAAATGCTACATTTCTGCAAAATAACCACAGAAGCCATTCCTTTGGAATAAGGCATCATGTATAATTGCATTTCTGTGGTATGACTTGCGAGTACGGTGTGTACTCATGCTTGTTGTAAAACATGCAATAGAAAAGGAGGAGTCATCGCCTGCTTTCGAGGAGTTCATCGAAGGTGCTTGATCGTAGGGTCTTGATCGATCGGTTACTGTGGTGAATTGATGGGATTCCGCCGAAGTTTCTTCGTTCCGCTGCTATTTTATTTCTTTGCTAGCCCTGCGTGGCTTAATAATTGTAAACTCGACCATAAGGTCAAAACAACTATATGTTATCAAATTACTCGTTTATGCTATTAATCGTTTGTGTGGATCGATATTCACCTGTGTTGACACTGTGTGCACTAGCGTGATCCTGGACTAGTGCATTATACATAGAGGGTCCAGAATTGCTTATTTTGGGTCCCGACAAAGGTGGTATTAGAGCCATACTGACTGTAGGTCTTACCCTTAGATCGGCCGTCTTAGAGAGTCCAAATTATTTTCTAAAGAAAAATTAACTTGCAAGATTAAATGAGCTGTTTAACTCCCCTTATGTATCTCTCGACTCAACTATTGCTAGAATATTTTCCTCTCCCATTGTTTTAACTTGGTTCCCACCCTCTTATGCTGTCTTCTGAGATGCTTCATCTAACTCTAGGTTCCTCCATGACCTCTGGAAAGTCCACGGGACCTCCCAGAGGTCCATAAGTCCTCTCGGCAGTCCTAAGACCTCCCGGAGGTCCAGCGAGACCTCCCCGGAGGTCGGGAGAACGTGACCCGAGAGTGAGCCTAGGAACCGAGGAGCACCCACTACAGCCTACCATAGCCACACTTAGGAACAAGCGAGGAGGTCAGGGCTCACTAAGACCACCCACGACCCTCCAGAGGAGGTCGTGGAGATCTGAGACCTCCTCGAACTTCACACACTCATCCCTTTGTGCGGACATAGAGGTCGTAGCCCTGCTCAGGGTCCTGTGAAACCCGAGCTAGTCCCAAGGATCATGGCTAGCTCTTCCACAAAGAACAACAGTGATGATAACATAGCAAAGAACATAAGCTTTATTAATAACCAAAGGAGTTGTCAAGAGATTTTACAAGCCCGGCGGGCAAAGCATAACAAAATGAACACACAGCCACCCGATACACCACGAACCTACGGTGGGGCGCAATCCTAGTCGATCTGGACCATTTGGTCCACCGAAAGCGAATCACCTTAAAGCTCTCAATTCTGCTAAAAGATAGCATCAAGCAAGAGTGAGCACAACAACCGTGCTTTCGCAAGTTACACCCGTCAGATAACAAGATGACATGCATAATGGATATCACAATGGAAGGCTTAATATGGTTGATTTGCATAAAGCCATGTTTCTTTCAAATACATGTATTAAGTTCTAAGGCAGTAATACAATAATTAAAATTCATTTCATCAAATCAGTTTTTCAGTTGGATAACATTCATCATAAGATGGTGAAGGATACCCTCCTGACATTAGGCTCCCTGCCCAAACCCATGGGACGGCAGTCCCAAAACATTTGAAAATCATTTCCAGAAATTCCCAAAGTCAACAACTAACTTCAAGTGGCCTTTGCCAGCACGTCCATGACCGCGGACACGGCTATTCGAATAGATTTAACTCTGCAGAGGTTGTGCACTTTACCCACACGACATGAGTACTCTAGTTTATTTGGCATCTTGTGAGTGCCACCTCTCACTACTAGAAGGTAAGAGGTCTAGAGCTCATGACAAGACCTTTACAATGCATTGCTCCACCACGCCTTTCCTTGCTAAGGTTTCACCCCCTGTGGATCGCAATCCGGAAGCCCCTCTTGCACCATGGGAACGATGGGTTATAAAAGACCATTGGCCAAACAAGACCTCCCACACCTCCAATGGAGCGACATATGGCGAGTTTTGCAAATTAATCACCAGTCCCACGCCCCTTGCTGAGACATGTGGTTGCACGGTTTTAGCATAGCCCATTATAGGCATGGCATTGGTCGCTCAAAGACCGTCCTCAAATGACTAGGGCGACTTCCACAAACCCAAGGGCATCGATCTATCATAACGACACGATCCGTGCATAAACTTGCACCAACCAAGCCAACCAATTCGCCCATCCAAATCCATTTTCATTTTCTTTGCTTCCCCAAAATACTTTCATACCTCCATGACAACCCAATGTCATGGTTTAAACATTAAGAAAACAGTTGGTCATGTTGGTAAAGATTTCCCCAAATCAATACTTTTGGTCTAAGCTTAACTAAGCATGAGTTTTTCAAATGATTCTGGTTCACATTATTGGGTCAACAGATTTTTCCTAAGGTGACAACAAATTTGGTCAATGTCAAAGTTGGCCATATGAGAGAAAGTGGTATAACTATGTGTTTAAAGACAGGTATTGAAATAACTTGGTAGAAATAGGCATGCATAATACTTTGAAACAGAACATAAATAAATTGAAATACTGGGTGCAATATGATCAAGAGTGTAACTTGCCTCTTGCTTGGTAACTTAAGATTCTATTTTCTCACGCTCTGCTCTCTCTGTAACGTCAAGATCTATACTAAGAAGAGAACGATTCAAACAACGATCAAATAAAGAACCAACAGAGCTCCAAATAAAGAATCAAAAGAACTTGGAGGAACCTCAACACTCAACCAACAGAGAGGTCCAAATTTCAGATTAGGTTCTTAGGGAGGAGGTCTAAGCTTACAGAGGAGGTGGTCTTTAGCAAAAGACCCCAAGGAGTGACCTAAACAATACAGGGGAGGTCCTGGAAGTAGTTCTTGGGCGAGGTCCAGATAGGAGGTCCTCAAATAAGGGCCATAGAAATCGTAAGGTGTCCACGGGGAGGTCTGTGAAGGACACGACCCGCTCAATCTGATGACCAAAATAAGAGTGAAGCGGACCACGGAGAACTTACGAGAGACAGGAAGAACAATGGAGTGAGGGAGGTCCTGTGAACACAAGGTCTTCCTGGAAAGCCATCGGGCCAAAGCCAGGATGGTGAATGTGAAAAGGGTAAAATGGGAGAGCTCACTGGACTAATTATAGACAAAAAGGGGTGAAAACTAGAAATACATATGTCAAGGATAAGTATGGAAGTAGGTCAAAGATGGGTGAGTGGCGGAGCGGTGTCACTACCACCGGTTAAGAAGTCGAGAAAGGACGACTTATGTTGCTTTGGGAAGGGACTAAGAAAAATATCGAGTGCAGTTAAGTGACCCAATTCAAAGTAAACACCACGTATATGGATGCATTTAATGTGACAAGACCGCATTAAATGCTCAATATAATAACGTGGCGGAGAAATTGAGAATGGTTAAGGCCGGCGGTGGGGCGGTCAAATTAAAACAATCGGGTCAAAGGGGAGGTCTTGCCCAAAGAGAGGTCCTCGAGGAGGTCTAAGAAACTAAGAGGTCTGATATACACAAAGGAGGTCGAACATGGGGAGGTCCAAATACACATGGAGGAGGTCCAAGTGACTAAGGTTGGACAACCAGACTCCATCAAAGGAGGTCCCGCGACTCAAGGAGGTGCGAAGTGGAGGAGGTCGAGAGATCGGAGGAGGTGCGGACATGGGGTGGTCTGACGGTCGGGAACAACAGGAGGTCTGACGGTGAGGATCTCTTCAAGAGAGGTCAGCGAGGAGGTCCCAAGCCGGCTCTAAAAGCCACGGAGAGGTCTGGACGGAGGTCCAAGAACTACCAAGAGGTCCGTGGTTAAGATTAAGGACAAGTTGAGGTCAGGCGGTTGGATCTCCAGAGGAGGTCCAACGGCCAAGATCAAACGTGAAGGTGAGGTTCCAGGAGAGTAATGCACGGGAGGTGCGGACCTTAGGATTCAAAGTAAGGGAGGTCCAAACCGTTAGATTGAGAACAAAGGGAGGTCCAAATAAACTCGGTGTGTCGGGCAACTCAAAGAGGTTTCCACCGCTCAAGGTGAGATCAAAGCCTTGGCAATTCGATGAACCCTAAAGAGGTCCTTGACCAGAAGGAATGCCAAGGGTTTCAAATGAATTGAGGAGGATCGAAGGCATGTAAGAAATCCACGAGGTTACAAGGAGGTCCGAATAAAAAGAAGTCTGGGCATTGTGAAGTGCCGGTGACAAAAGGTCTAGACTTAAGAGAAGTCGAGCAGAAAAGAGGTCCGATCCAAAGAGATTCAAACCAACAAAGAGATTCAAAGTAATCAAACTTAAAGAAAAGGTCTGAGGCGAATGGGAAAGAGGTCCTAAAGAATGGTATTACAGTGAATTGGGGTGGCAATACGGGATCGCACTAGAAGGACCTTTCCAAAGAGAGGGCTACAAGGATCGGGGCTAAAGGAGTCAAGTGATCACCAAGAGGTTCACCAGAGCATGGAAGGAACTCAAGTGGTTATAAAGGGAGACCTAGACCCCGAGGAGGTCTAAGCGAGAAGGAGATCTCGACGGGAAGGTCCAAGCACTTAGAAGATCTAGACCTAAAGAGGTCCTGGATCCTTAGATGATGATCACAAGAGGTGCGAGCAGTTCGGCCTTCACATGGGAGGTCTGACGGCTCGAGAAATCGAAGGGGTCAATTGAGCACAAAGGTGGTTCAATCGAATGAAGAACACTAAAGCCTTGAGCATTCCGAAGCAAGAGGGATACTCAAGCAAAAGATTGAACATCTTCGATTGTGGTCTAGGATCGGAAGGATCACCTTCACAAACAAGGAATTTAAAAGATGAAGGAAAAGAAATCCTATCAAGAAAAGGGAGTTACTCGAGAGAGCTAGAGCTACATCCTCGATTTAGCCATCCGGATCTAAGTTAAGCTTTGAATTATCATCAAAATCAAATGATTTTGAAAATTTTCAAAAGGCTCTAAAATCGACATATCGGTGGCGCAAAAGCGCGACATGCTTCCGTTACCATCCCATGTATCGTGGCAACAAATGGGTGGTAAACGCAAGATCGTGGATGATCGACGTCTGACGATCTCGCCAAGAAGAACGCTACATCTTCGTCGCTCTCACCTTCACGGATGGAGAAGCTGACGATGCCATATCTCGCGAAGGTGCACCTCGCCTTCCGTTACCATCCCGGAGTGCGGTAGTGGATCGACCAAAGACGCTACCGCTCAAGAGGATGCCACGATGGTGCACCTCGCCTGGTTAGTCGCTGGAGTTCGTCACCACCGAGCTGGAGTGCGCCTATGGGACCCTACAAAGAGATGAAGAAAGGATCGCCATATTGGAAGAAGCCCTCTACGGTCAGCACGACCATGGGGAGGAACAAGAAGAAGAAGATCTGAAGAGCCGAAGAACCGAAGAGGACCTCAAGAAGATCCCGAGGAAGATCCCGAGGAGGTCCCAGAGGAGCAGCCGAGGCAGTGAGCCGGAAGAACCAACAGACTGCGCCATCCCCGGGCATCAAGATCGGCCGTGAGGATGCCACTCACTTCCAAGTCTCTGAAAGTGGAGCATCGTCATGGTTGTGGAGGCTACCTTAGCGACTGAGATCGCTAGAGTCTTAGTTCGTTAGGCATAGCCAGTTTTTTTTCGCAGAGTCGCCCTTTAGGCGGTAGATTGTGTGCTTAGGTTCATCTTATTTTCTTGTGTGCAAGTGTGAGCTGCAAAAGCCCTTAGGCATTGTTGCAAGCCATACTAAGACCCTTAATAAATAAAGGTGTTTCATTTGGTTTTTCTTGAAATGTGTTTGTTGGGTTTAACCTACCCCCTCGAATAGTTCTTAACTCATCTCGTGCTTTCTACCTTATCTAACCCATGGAGATGGTTCAGACTCACCATGCCGCCGCAAGTGGATGATCAGAAGGCAATGAGCAGACCCCCGCAGGAGCAAATTTGCCCCAAGCACCCCCTCTTGACTTACAGAACTTTGGAGCCTTTATGGCAGCACAGACACAGATGATGTATGCCATGATGAACCAGATGCAGGCTATGAGTAATCAGAACAACAACAACAACAACAACAACAACAATAACAATCATCACCCTGGAGCCCCAGCCGCTCATGGACACCAAGGACCATCCAAGTTGGATGAATTCATGAGGACTCGCCCTCCAACCTTTTCTGGTAATGTTTCACCAATTGAAGCTGATGATTGGCTTCGTGTAATTGAGAGGAAGCTACTGATCCCCGACCACGAGAAAGTCTTGTATGCCACTCACCAGATGGAAGGCATAGTTGCCGAATGGTGGGTGAATTTCAGCGCAGCACATGAGGCACCGCAAAATATCACTTGGGAGGAATTCTCCGCAGCCTTTCGCCAGTATCATGTACCTGAAGGTATTATGGATCTGAAGAAGGATGAGTTCCGCGCTCTCAAGCAAGGAGCTATGTCGATAACTGACTACCTGAATAAGTTTTTCAGCTAGCTCGCTATGCTGCAGAAGACGTCGCTACTGACAAGGCTCGTCAGAGTCGCTTCTTGAAGGGTTTGAACTCAGGACTGCAGGTCAGTTTACTTGCCCACACTTTCCCAGACTTTCAAGAACTGGTTAATAAGGTATTGGTTATGGAAGACAAACGCAAGGAGCTGGAGGACAATCGTAAACGCAGGATGGCCCAGCAAGGAAGTCACCAGTCCCAACAAAGAGCAAGAGTGGTACCGCAGCAGAGTAATCGGTTTCCGCCGCAGAGTTCTTTCAGGACGCCTGCACCAACATCAGCACCTCGTCTAGTTGCTCAGAACTTTCGCAACCCCGCGCCAACCAACCCCAATCCAAGGAGCAATCAGCAGAATTCTCAGAGAGTTTGTTATTCTTGTCGTCAGCCAGGTCACTTCGCCAACCAGTGTTCGCAGAAGGGGACAATCACCCCAGTCCGTTTTAATCTTGGAGCTACGCCCGCCAAGACCCCAGCACCGAGCAACTAAGGAGTTCCTCAAGGTACCAGTCAACCAAGAAGAGCGTCTCAGTCTGTGGTCAGAGGTCGTGTCAACCATGGCACTATGGAAGGAGCCCAGGAAGCACCGGACGTCGTACTGGGTAAGTTTCTAGTAAACTTAGTACCCGCATCAGTTCTGTTTGATTCTGGAGCTTCGCATTCCTTTGTTTCCGGAGTTTTTGCAACTAAAAATAACTTGAAAGTTATGCGCCTTAAGCATACTCTGTTAGTCCGATGCTTTGGAGCGAGCTAAGCTCTAAAGTGGGATGTTTAGGAGCTAAGTTACTCATAGCTGGAGTTGAGTTTCTAGCCAACCTAATCGTTCTAGACACCCAGACCTTAGATGTCATTCTTGGCATGGACTGGTTAACCAAGCACAAAGCCGTGCTAGATTGTGGCCGACGAGCCGTTACAATCGAAGACACTAAAGGAAATAAGGTAGAGTTTCAAGCTACCTCAGCACGTGAAGGACATCTAGTAGTCAATAGTTTGAAGGCAGTTGCTTTGGAAGATGTGCCTATCGTCAGGGAGTATCCAGATGTGTTCCCAGAAGAATTACCAGGAATGCCACCAGACCGTGACATCGAGTTTGTCATCGATCTAGTGTCCGAAACAGCACCTATTTCTAAGAGACCCTATCGGATGCCAGCCGATGAGTTGGTGGAAATGAAGAAGCAAATAGAAGAACTTCTGGAGAAAAGTTTTGTGAGACCTAGTTCGTCGCCATGGGGAGCACCAGTTTTGTTCGTCAGGAAGAAAGATGGAAGCATGAGGATGTGCATTGATTATCGATCTCTCAATGAAGTCACCATCAAGAACAAGTACCCATTACCTCGGATTGATGATCTGTTTGATCAGATGAAAGGGGCCGAAGTGTTCTCAAAGATCGATATGTGATCAGGTTACCACCAGTTGAAGATTTATCCTAAAGATATACCTAAGACCGCTTTCTCAACGCGGTACGGGCATTATGAGTTCTTAGTCATGTCCTTTGGTCTGACTAATGCACCTGCCTATTTCATGAACATGATGAATAAAGTATTCATAGAATATTTGGATAAGTTTGTAGTGGTGTTCATCGATGATATTTTGGTCTACTCCAAGTCAGAAGAGGAACATGATGAGCACTTAAGATTAATCCTAGAGAAACTCAGGGAGCATCAGTTGTATGCAAAGTTTAGTAAGTGTGAGTTCTGGAAAAAGGAAGTTGATTTCCTTGGTCATATGATGACAGCCGAGGGAGTAGCCATTGACCCCAGTAAAGTCAAGGCAGTACTACACTGGGAACAACCCAAGACTGTCACTCAGATTCGCAGTTTCTTGGGAATGGCAGGATATTATCGCCGTTTCATTGAAGGATTCTCAACGATTGCTAAGCCTCTTACGCAATTGTTGAAGAAGGAGAAAAAGTTCACATGGACCCCAGCTTGTGAAGAAAGTTTTCAAGAGTTGAAGAAGCGTTTGACTTGTTTCATCTTGATTTTGCGGACATCCGCAAAGATTTTGATATCTATTGTGATGCTTCGCGTCAAGGATTAGGATGTGTCCTGATGCAAGAAGGAAGAGCTGTCGCTTATGCGTCAAGGCAATTAAGGCCTCATGAAGAGAATTACCCTACTCATGATCCGGAATTAGTCTGCCGTAGTGCACGCTTTTAAAGATTTAGCGTTATTACCTTATCGGTAACCGCTGTGAGGTATATTCAGATCATAAAAGTCTGAAGTATATTTTCACTTAGTCTGATTTGAACATGAGACAGAGAAGATGGTTAGAGTTGATAAAGGATTATAACCTTGGAATCCATTACCACCCTGGTAAAGCTAATGTAGTTGCAGACGCTTTAAGCCGTAAGAGCTATTGCAATGCTGTGGAAGTAAAAGAGGTTTGTTCGGAACTTCAAGAGGAATTTCGGAAGCTGAAGCTAGAGGTGGTGTCTGAAGGATTTGTAGCCAGTCTAGAGGTGCAGTCTACTTTGGAAAAGCAAATTCGAGAAGCTCAACCAAAGGACCCCGTATTCTCAGACATCAAGCTTAAAATGACAAAAGGAAAATGTAAAGACTTCACCTTAGATGATCAAGGTATACTGTGGATCAATGGACGTATTTGTGTACCAGATGTCGATGGGTTAAGACAGCTAATTTTGAAAGAAGCCCACGATTCAAAGTATTCAATTCACCATGGTAGTACTAAGATGTACCAGGATGTTAAGAACAAGTTTTGGTGGCCAAATCTGAAGCAAGAATTCGCAGAGTTCGTTGCCTTGTGCGACGTGTGTCAGAAGGTAAAAGCAAAGCATCAAAGGCCAGCAGGTCTACTGCAACCCTTGAAGATTCCAGAGTGGAAGTGGGAAGAAGTCGGAATGGATTTCATTACCGGTTTACCCAGGACTCAATCAGGTTACGATTCGATTGGGGTAATAGTGGATCGTTTAACCAAAGTCGCTCATTTCTTGCCGGTCAAAACCACTTTCTCGGGAGACCACCTTGCAGAGTTGTATATGTCAAGACTTGTTAGTCTGCATGGTGTGCCTAAGAAGATAGTGTCAGATCGAGGATCCCAGTTCACCTCCGTTTACGCGATGCGCATGAAGCCTTGGGGACTTATCTCAATTTCAAGATCTTGCATACCATCCCGAGATGATGGATGATCCGAAAGAGTTAATCAAATATTGGAGGATATGTTGAGAGCTTGTGCTCTAGCCAATGCTACCGTTGGGATAAGAGTTTGTCAGTATGCGAAATTTTTGTATAACAACGATTATCGTGCCACCTGCAAATGTCACCGTTTGAAGCTTTGTATGGTCGTGCCTGTAGAACCCCTTTGAATTGGTCAGAGACAGCTGAACGTTTAGTTTTTGGGCCAGACATCATTCAAGAGGCAGAAGAGCAAGTGTCTATGATCAGAGAGAGATTAAAGATAGCTCAGTCGAGGTAGAAGAGTTATGCTGATAATCGTCGTCGTGATCTTAGCTTTGAGCCAGAGGATTTTGTTTATCTTCGAGTCACTCCCCTCAGAGGTGTAAAAAGATTTCATGCCAAAGGGAAGCTTGCCCCTAGATATGTTGGTCCGTTCAAGATATTGGCTCATCGTGGAGAAGTAGCCTATCAATTGGAGCTGCCGCAGTCGTTAGCAGGAGTGCATGATGTCCTTCATGTCTCCCAGTTGAAGAAATGTCTTCGTGTGCCAGAAGAACAAGCCCCGTTGGAGTCAATCGAATTGAAAGAGGACCTCACTTATAAAGAGCAGCCAGTCAAGATTTTGGACGTCGTAGAGTGCCATACCAGAAGCAAGACCGTTCGTTTTTGCAAGGTTCAGTGGAGCAATCACTCAGAAGGAGAAGCAATGTGGGAGCGTGAAGACGAGCTGAAAGCCGAGTTTCCCAGCCTTTTCTCTAGCTAGCCTGAATCTCAGGGACGAGATTCCTTTCAGGGGGGAGGTTTGTAACATCCCAATTTTCTAAGCTTTAAAAATCCTTTGAATAGTTAGTAGGATAAAATTCACTATTTGATTTCATTTGAATTTTAAATCAAAAGCTTAATATTGACTTTGTACATCAAAACAATTTAATATGATTAAATTCAACATCAACAATGGTCAAAACTATTTTATTTGGGTTCTATGTGCTTGGATATATTTTCTAGATTTTTCTAGAATTTTTCCAAGTTCATTTCCTATTTTCTATTGCCTATTTGAATTTCTGGTATTTTATTTAAAAGAAAAGTATTAAAATCTCAGATAATCTCTTCGGGCCGAATCTTTCTTCGATCCGGCCCATTTCCCTCATTCGGCCCGATCCGCGTCGCATCCATCTTCAGAGAGCCACCCGGCCTCGTCGCATGAGCCTCATCGTTGCATCCTTCGACAGTGGGCCCACATTAGCGCTTGGTGGCCGGTGGGCATGCGCGGCTTGCTAAATCGTCTCTCGACTCGGTTTCTTCTCTGCGAAGCTTCCGTCGCGGCCACCATTGAAACTCTTCAAAGCTCCGTCCGGCAATGGAGTTTTCCAACTGGATTTCTTCTAGAAAACGCGCCGAATCTTATCTCTAACCTCTCCTCATCTTTTCGGATCAAAATCAAATCCCGAATCTCCTTCAAACTCAGAGATTTCCTCGTGTTGGTTTCGGACTCTTTTGGGACTCCACCGCCAACTCGCCTCCTCAAGCCTCCCGGACCCTATAAATAGGACCCCCGGGATCGCCTTGTCGCCCGCACCATAACCCCTCAAGCAATCGCCCCTCTAGAGCCCTAGCGTCGCCAGAATTTGGAGTTTAGGGTTTTGGAGCCGCAAGCCAAAACTTCGAATTGCGCCGCCGTCTTCGCCGCCGCGTCGTCCTCGAGCACGCCACCGTGTTCGCCGTCACCAGATCTACCTCCGGCGACCATCTGCGCCATCGAAGTCTCGCCGGTAAGCTCGTCCGACAATATCAGAACCTCTCCGCCGCCTCAAGCTCGCCGCTGAACAACTCCGACGACCTTAGGTGCTCAAACCGGTGCCAATGTGTGCGCAATAGCCTTGGCTACGCGCCCGTACCAACCATCTCCGGCGAGCCGTCGTCTAACGCCGACGACCATCGGTTCCAGAGCCACTCTTCGCCGTCGAGTCCCCGTGGCAGTCCGCGTCAGCGCCCACCTCATTCCCTCTGCTCGCGTGTCGCGTGTGTGGCGCCAGTCCAGCGGCCACGTGTGCGCGGGTGTGCCACCCAAGCCAGCCCCAGATCCATTGGCTTGGTAGACCTAGTCCACCGTGAGCCTTGAGACTGCCATGTGGGTCCCACATGTCGGTTTTTCTTTTTAATTTCTTAATTCCGAGCGCTGACGTCATCGTTGCGCAATAATTCGATTTTCTTTTAAGGAATAATTCGGAAATTCGGAATAATTCAGTTTTAGGGTTTTCTTTAGATTTCCAACTTCCCAAGCTCATATCTTTTGCATCCGAACTCCGATTGAGCCCATTCAAATTTCTAAATTCATCTAAATTCAAGATCTATCTATTTGAGATTTTTATTTAATTTTTGGAGTTTGTTTTTCCTTTGTTATTTATTTGTTTTGTTTATTTGCTGTTGTTTGCGAGTAGACGTCGATACTTCGGGAAGATTTGAAGAAGAAGGAGCACCTCAAGAGCAAGATCAGTATTTAGACCTATTCTAAGGCAAGTTATACCTTTGATCATATTGAACCCAGTTTTCAAAAGTTATATTGATTCAAGGTATTGCATTTACTTTAATTATTTATTTGAATGTTTTTGGGATTAGTTAATATCCAATTTGTTATGACCTCTTTGTCTAATTGTATGCCATAATATTTTGTCACCCTAGTTGTCTTATTTAGTTGGTGCTATTGTATTACCAACGTGAGTTGGTTAGATGCAATTAGATTGCTTAGCCATGCTACGAGTCATCATCTGATGTGAGTTGCAAATATAAACATGACTAAGTGACTATGGAACTATATGATAAAAACTGTGTGCACTATGTGCTATTACTCGTTGATGGCGTATACTGCACTTAACCAACAGGGTGGGAAAAGATTTAGACGGAGGCAAGTGGACTGTGTATTATTTTGGTGGAGCTATGTGCGTGGGCTTAATAACCTGTGTGCGTAGGGATTTGTAGTTTAATTGGAAGTCTTGCCTTGGTCAATTAAGGACTTAACTTTGTGCGCCATTGAACTGATCCTCTCGTATAACCACATGCCTGATGGGACGGGCCTAACTTAGTAAGTTATGGAGTCTTGACATTGATTACTCAGGTTGTATGTTAGGCTGTGGGCGTGGGTGGAGGTGTGCTACCAAGTAGTCACATCACGGGGCGGTTCGCCGTGCCTCTGTCCAACGGTGTGTGTCGGAGTACTTCCTGGGTGGGGTAGTCTGGCGCAAAGCACATCGGGAGTATCAATGTTTGAGATGAAGTTTCTGAAACGTTTTGTTACGATTAGTGCTAGCTACACTAGTTGTATCTTGTGGGTAAAGTGTACAAATTTTGCAGAGTGTTAAACAATCTATTTGAATAGCCGCGTCCGCGGTCATGGACATGCTCGGGGATTTCACACGAGGGGTACTTTTTCATGAAAACGTTGGGAAGGGAGCTGTGTGACTTAAGTCATATGGCTATGTGAATAACTTGTTTAGGCTATGTGTCTTTGTGAAACAAAACTGTCAAATTATTATTGTCTATTTGTTTTATGCTTTCAATCTATTACTTGTATTCAAACTACAAATGCTGTATTTCTGCAAAATAACCACAGAAGCCATTCCTTTGGAATAAGCCATCATGTATAATTGCATTTCTGTGGTATGACTTGCGAGTACGGTGTGTACTCATGCTTGTTGTAAAACATGCAACAGAAGAGGAGTCATCGCCTGCTTTCGAGGAGGAGTTCATCGAAGGTTCTTGATCGTAGGGTCTTGATCCCAATCAGTTGCCTGTGGTGAATTGATGGGATTCCGCCGAAGTTTCTTAGTTCCGCTGCTATTTTATTTTTTCGCTAGCCCTGCGTGGCTTAATAATTGTAAACTCGACCATAAGGTCAAAACAACTATTTGTTATCAAATTACTCGTTTATGCTATTAATCGTTTGTGTGGATCGATATTCACCTGTGTTGGCACTGTGTGTACTAGCGTGATCCTGGACTAGTGCATTATACACAGAGGGTCGAGAATTGCATATTTTGGGTCCCGACAGATCTTCTATTAAACACTTTAATAAAAGATAGTCCCACTATATGTAGTTCTAAACCATGTTTCCCTCTAACATCATATAGTGGGTTCAAGATCCAAATATCATTAAGTCCTAGTGAGCTTTGGCATCACTGCTAGAAACCTAGTGATTTAGGTAAGCAACCCTTTGCCAATCATATCTCATATAACTCTTGTCTGTTGGGTGGCATCTCTATGCCCCGGCGAACAACATTATGCCCCAAGACCCAAAACTATTTTGATAGCCTTGTCAAGTTAAGCCAATACTATGCATGTGGGTGTCTGACACCCACCCCATCTTATTAAGATAGTTAATGGTACCCTACTTTGGTAGACCTACCAATTAACGATCAAAATCGTGATAGGCGCAGCAGTTGGAAATGCATGCTTAATTTTTCTTGAGGGATACTAGTTTACCATGTTAACACATCTAATGATAAAACATGATCAGTAGCATAACAGGAATAAAATAAACATTCACATATAATCATATTAAACTGTGAAATAGTATGGCCCTTAACATGACAACCTCCATCACCATGCTTCCTGTCCTCTGACCATAATGCTTGAAATCTCCGACCTCATTCATCTACTAAGCAATTACTCCTAAAAGCTAGTAATAAATTACATATGATAATATGAAGCATCACAAGTCAACACGCAGACCGTTATATAATAATATGTAGCTCGATGGCTATATCACAACACGACACGCAGGCCATGAAAATCCATACATGCATCATATATGCAATGAGCCATACTATTCACATCAATCCTTGCAAAATGTGTTATACATAGAATCCAATTCTATCGGGTGACATGAACACATACTACTATATAACGTGTACCTAGCATGGTAGTCCCGCTAGCTAGTTAGCAGGCAGGGTTCAAAGGGGTAGTGCCCTTGGAAAAAATTTCGGGACATGAATCTTATTCACGTAATCGAGCCATGAAAAATCATCGGATTAATCATATTAACCCTATTTCAAACCAATCTAATCACTGCTCCCGTACGACCACGTACTGCGGCATACCCTGATGGCGGAATTCCGACCAGTAGGAGTATCATGCAATGCGATCGTAAACAAGTGCAGTAAACCATCTGATGCTTTCAGCTCATACCACCCGCTAACCCATCAATTATCGTCGAAAACCGATCGATCTTATCGACCAGTGTCTAAATCGCTCCATCCATATGAACCGATCTAGATTACCAGACTCGACCAGTAATAGATCCTATCTACTACTGCCACATATAAAATATATGTGATCGATCTAGACCAAAAACTATGCAAGATGGCTCTGATACCACCGAAGGGATACGGGTAGGCTACACTAGCTAGCAATTCAAAAATTCTACCACGTAAACCAGGAAGTCATGCAAGCAAGAGAGCATAGATCGTTACCACTAGACGCGTAGTGCAGTAGAAGAAGAGTTGGAGCAGTTTGATCCAATGTAGAGCGATCGATGAAGTGGTCGTAGTTGATCGTCTCCTATAGTAACCAATCGCGTTCCTTGCGAAGTCTTGAATCGTCCTCGAGCGCAGTAGCAACTGCAGTAGCACCTCTACGGTATCCACACGTTCAGGGATGGAACACCGTACGCCGGTGTGCTAGCACCAACTCGCACGGTAGGGCTCTCTCGAGAAGATGGCGGCTAGGATTTCGGTAGAGCAACTCACGTTGTCTCTCTCTCGTCTATTTCCTAACAACCTCATGCATATCCTTATATAGAGCCCAAGACGGATCCTATCTGAACACGTTTGTTCTAACCCGTTAAGTGTGTGACCCTATAAGTTCATACGTAATCGGTTGTGACTCGGAAACCCTTTTTCGACCATGAGTCGTTAGCGGTTCCTAGCAGGACATAACGATTCCCAAATACATACAAATTATATCAGACAAACCTTGATGCAATATGATCTACGAGTAGGTCCTTATCACTTATGGCTAGCTTGTATATCTATACGACCAGTTCATATTTAGTTATAACTAGTTCGTACCTCCTTACAACCAGTTCACGACTAGTTAGTGATCATGTTCGACCAGTCTACGACCAGCTCATATCTCCATACGACTAGTTCGTATCTGATCGAATTGAACGACCTACTCGTGTATTCTCCCTTTGCCTTACGATATCTAGTTGAACTCCAGGTGAGATAAAATGTCATCCATGGACTGTTCAATTCTTTGTCGATCAAGTATCGGATGACTTCACGTGGTTGACTCTTCAACCACTAGTGGCATGACCATGCACTTTCTTTATCCAACCACATCGAAGGGCCCAGAGATATCTCTCTTGTTTTGTTAGGATGGATAAATTCTAAATCTGACCAGTCACATCCTTCCGCATGTTTCATAGCATACCTGAAAGCAATCTTTATAACTACTCAGTTACGGAGTAGCGTTTGGTAACCCCAAAGTATACTATTATACATGTAGGAAACTATGCTGATATCAGGTCTAAGCATTATACATCATCATTGCTTGACACCGACTGATGACACATAAAATCATAACAATCTCAATAGAGTCTCAAGGTGGGTCAATCCAACACCATATTCTCTAACATGTGTTCACATTATTGATTCGATATCCCTATATCCATGACCGGTGAAACATGGTCATCAATTAATACATGTGCTAGTCGATAAGTCACTAGTGTTCCGACCAGTGACATCCGACCAGGGATACATTTAGAACGACATCATATAAGTTAAAGTGCTTCACCAACAAGTCACATACTTGTTAATCTTTATAACTGATGATTCATGCAAGGAACATAATAACATTTATTCAATAACTCATAAACATAGATGTGATACAATCATATCTTTGATTGCCTCTAGGGTATATCACCAACAGGATGCCCTTGGCCAGTGCACGCATTTCAGCCTAAGTGAGACACCTACTTATCACAGACGGTTTTTAATATGAACTGTCTATGATATTAGCTCACCACAGATGGTTTTTGTTTGAAACTATCTGTGATTCGTGGGAATTTTTGAACGCTTGCGTGGGAGGTGAAATATTTTGGCACTGTTCTTATATATTATACCCACCCCCACCTTGTCTTCCATCAGTCTCTCCCTCTCCCCTCCCCACACCGAGCTCTAGCGACCGCCCTCGATTCCCCGATGCGATTCGGCGAGAACCACAATGATCGTTTCCGGCGCCTCCGGTGAGCTGGCTGCATGCTCGACCACTATCGCTAGATCTGGCCACCCCATCTTGGCCTCAGGTAAGCATGAAGTTTTGTCTCTAATTCCCCATCCAGGTTTCCTTCTTACTCAGATTTCATCCCCTCCATCCTATCAGATTTCGTTCTTAGTGAGGACCCCCATCTGTGGTCGACAAGGGAGATCGATTCGGTTTGAGATGGACACCTCTACTCGACCTCATCCTCGTTAGAGGGTGAGCCATTGATTGAGAGAGTGAGAGAGTATCTTTTAACTACCTTCTTGCAAACTATCGAAAGAGCATATGAAAACTACTGTCCAACAATTGATTGGTTTGGCTCAAAATTCGATTTTTTTGCAATAGGAAAACTATCACTGACGGTTTTTTTACTAAAAAACCATCTGTGATAGTCTATTTTCACAGACGGTTCAAAAATCGTCTGTGATGACCTCATAGTATCACTGACCCATAAAGTCAGACGGTTCAAAAAACCGTCTGTGATGACGATTTTGAACCGTCTGTGATTACCTTTTCTGTAGTAGTGAATAAGCCTCTTCTTCTGCATAGGCTCTGCTCACATGTCATGGCCGCATATTCGATGGTGACGCAGCATCCCGGGTAGTACCTCTATGATTATTTCAACACGGAGGAGGTGATGCAAACCTAGAGTGCAGAGCTGTATAGTTATGTCGTGGTTGGCCATTGCACTGGCTATCTGACCTGGGAGCAACTTATCTAGGCTGCGGACATTGATAGGCTGAAGGGAAATGTTGACCGGCGATAGGTACAACGTACCAGGAATGATATGGATGAAGCAGAAGCCAGACGTCTTACGAAGAAGTGCTCCATTTGTAGGGAGTCTAGGTACACCTTCAAGAAATACCATACGAGAATTCCACAGGATGAAGGAGACATCAGTAGTCCGGACAGCGCCGCGGAGACCTAATCCGACCGCCTAACTTGAGGCGGTCGACAGGGCGTACGTTGAGGTTGCGGCCACGAGAAATATTCATCTTGTTGAAATATGTGGTGCTCACCGCCTTTGTAATCTCATTTTGATTTGTCGAAAAACTCGATGATGACGTTATGGTGAATGTTTTATAATATCAGTGTGATTTGTCGACAAAACATGTGAGGATGTTGCGCTGAATGTTTTGTAAAATCATTGTGATTTGTCGATAAAAAATGTGATGACGTTGTGCTAAATGTTTTCCAATATCATTGTAATTTGTCCACAAAATATGTGGTTGAAAATATATAGTAAAAGAAATGGCAGAGGTTCCTATTGCCAATGCCTAGGCTACTGTCGCCATTTGGACTGGCGACAGGAACATTTCGCCATTTCAAATGGCGACATTAGCCTAGTTTTGTAATTTTTTTACTATTTATTTTTGTAAATTTCTTTTAAAATAATATTATTTCAAAAAAAAAATCATCCTTCGCTGCCATTCTTTCCAAAACTTTGATAATATGCAATCCGAATGGATGAAATTAATCTATCATCTAAATCATCTTTAATAACCCACCAATCAATAAATTGAATCCAGTTCGAATAACCCTTATTTTCTAGGGATAATTGGCTACAGGACACTGTCCATTGTCCACCTTTGCCAATGGACACTGAAAAAACATGGTACGGCCAGAAGACAACACAAAAATGTGTCATTTTGCCATAGGACATCGAGGGCACTATTTTATCATTTTCGGACTGAAGTGGAGAGAGAAAGACGGCGAAAGTCCATTTTACCCTCGTCTTCTTCCTTCGTTCCTATTCCCACTTGTCTTCACTTCTCTCACCCGAAATACTCCTTCCCCAAATCTTCCCATCCCACCACGCCGCCTCCGCCAGTTGCCTCCCCTCCTTCCCATCCCCACGACGTCGTGGGCCTCCGCCACCACGCAGCCACCGCTCTCCACTGCGCCGCTATCGCTGTCATCCGCCTGCTCCTCTATTGCAGTGTCCCCTGGCATGGCAATTTGCATAGCGTGTTCACCGCGCCGAAGCAACCATTTTCGTTGCGTGCACAAGAGGTACCAGGACCGGAAGCTCTCAATGGGCATCACCATGGAACGCGCAATGAGCATGTTGCGCCTAGACCAGATGAAGTCAATGGCATCGGCAGCCCACTGGGCACACACAGCCAGGGCACCCTCCCCGTCGACAAGCTTGTCCTCGGTGAGCCGGCTCATGCAACGCACATCCAGTTCTGGAATAGCCGCGCGAGAGCCTCAAATGCCGCGGCGGACACGGCATTTGTGAGTCCAGCATGAAGCTCGCCAGCGCCCCACCGGTCGGGAGAGCCGCGGAGGAGGTCAAGCGCGAGGCGCTTGCAGACGGTGGAGGAGGGCGCCGATAGGATCTCGGTGGCAGCATTGCGGGCGAGAGCGGAGACGTCGTGGCTGGCGGCGCACTGTTGTAGGGCCTGCAGGAGTGCGAGACGACTACCTGAGCACGTCCGAGGCGCGGAGTCAGAGGTGATCTACACGATGAGGAGGCACAGCGGCATGATGTGATTGTTCATATTTTTATAAATGTTCAGAAATCGGTGTGGAATTGATGTTTATGCTTGACTAGATGTGGATGATCATGGAGATATTTGTTCCATTTGAGATGTCAGATGTGTAATTGTTCAAAAATTGTAATTGAGTAGAGATGTATAATTTGTTCAGATATGTTCAGCAAATGCATGGTTCTTTTTTGTCCATGAACCAGATGCATAAATGGTTCAGAGATGTTCAACAAATGCATGTGTTCTAAGTGATGCTTGTGTTGGAAAGTTGCTGCTGGAGGCAAGCTAGCCAGGGCACCTAAGTCTTTTTCAAAATTTTATCTCTCCCTCAGGGCTGGAAATGATATAATAATCGTCTTAGTGTCTTATGGTAAAATTACACGTTTTTGCGGTGTCTTCTGGCCGTACCACGTTTTTTCAGTGTCCGTTGGCAAAGGTGGATAATAGGCAGTGTGCTGTAGCCAATTATCCCTATTTTCTACTATCATCCATCAGAAGCGTTGGTTTTTTTTGATGGAATGAGCGCTTCGTGTATATTTGCCGTCATCAATCTTTTATGAAACAAACTTGTAGAGTTGCAATTTAATGTTCAGAATTGCTATGTATCATTCAAATGATTTTTTTGTGCAAATCATTCCAGTTTCTAACCTTGCGATTTGCTTGGAGATTCGTGCTTTGGCCGGCGAGGTCATCTTCTCCAGCAAGCTCGTCGTCTTCCTCTCTCGGCGCCATCGTCTCCTGCCGCTGCCGGGTTAGGGTTAGGGTTTGGGGTTCACTGGAGCTCCCGGACATAGAGGGAGGCCAGGGGCGGGGAAGGACCAGTACTAGCAGCGGGCTTGGGGAAGGGCGATGGGTGGTGAGAGCGACAAGAAAGAGAGGCTAGGAGGCGGCGGGCAGCGGTGGTGGATCCAACAATTAAGGCGCTAGAGACGAGAAAGAAAGGCAAGGCGTGACGGATGGAGGCCAATGACGGAGGAGGGTCTCTAGCGAGCCTTGTCGTGCCGAGGCAAAGCGGTGACGCTAGGGTTCAAAGCGAATGACGTGTGCTGGATCTGGATCAAAGAGGGTGTCAGCGGGACGAGGATGGTATAAGAGAGAGTGAGAATCGATCAGGACGATCCAATCTCAATCCAATGGCATGAAAATATGAATGATTTGCAAAAAAAAATCATGTGAATGATGAATGGACACTTCCATTAATGTTTGCAAGATAGGAATTTCACGTTAGACTGTTTAATCCTACGGAAATCTGAGAAGGTTCTCACCATCCATACGGAATCTAATGACTTGCACTGCAGTTCCGACTCAGGAGTCCATGGACTGGTCGAACCCAACGTGAACCCGACCGAACCCGACCCGTTCGTTCCAACTCGGCCGTCGGCCGAGACCGATTGGGCCCACCTCCTTGTCGCCTAGGGCGCACGCGTCACGCTCCGTCCCTCTCCTCTTTTCGTAGCAGCCCAATCCAACACACCCAAATTACCCAATTACCCAAACCCATCTCTCTCTCTCTCCCCGCTGCCTTCTCCCCAACCACCGCCTCCTCCTCTACCTCTCCTCGCCGCCCTCCTCACCTCGCCGCTACCCACCGAGGCGCCGGAGCCGAACGCGATCTCCCCCAGGGCCGCCGCGCGCGAGCCCCTCCTCCGATCGGGGACCCCGGCTGGTACTTCTCGCTGAGCCTCGTTCGATTCCTTCATTCCTTACTTCGCCTTTCCCCCAATCTAGTTTGCGACCGGTATGATTTCTCGATCCGATTGTTAGATGCGTCGTGGTTAGATAGGATCGTTGCTTGCTTCCCCAAGATCGATTCCTCGCTGCTGACTGTAGAGACCTTAGGGTTCTTCTGTCTGTCCGTACGCGCTGCCCCCCTCCCCCCGGTTTCAGATCGAACTCGCATCCGTGCACACACACAAGCGTGCGCTGAGCCGACTGCATGCTGTGAATGAACTCCTCATGGAGCACAAATCTGTAGTGAGCAGTGCTGCCTGCCACTGTCCTATTCTATGTGTATGTCTTGCATGCATGTTGTCTTCGTGGATGGAGTACTGGATTGAGCCTTCGATGGGATGTTGGCTTCTGTATCAATTCAGTGCACTCGCGATATAAAATCCGATCTCTGAACTATAGATAAGGCTTTCATGCTTGATGTGATCTAACTGATAAAGTCTTGCGTCGTATTATATACTACTAAACTAGTGAAGTACATTGTTTCTTCAATGGACTAAATGTTTTGGACTGCACATCCATCTCCAGTGTACATCGGTATAAGCTACTGTGATTAGATTTAGATGATGAAGCTTAAAATGATTTTGATAAATATTTCTCCCAATTCACAACCACAAATTTATTTGTAGAGAGAAAGAAGGTAAGTCTCCATGTATATGTAGGGGTTTGACAGACCTTTGAAGGTCCAGGTGTATATGCAATCATGCCCTCAAGATATGCATTTCGTATGCATGTGGCATCTTAATGTATTGATTGCAGGGAGCCACTGATTTACTGTGAGCAACATTGATGGGAAGTTTGAAATGGGCTATTAGTGATAAAATGCATACGGCTCTGGAGTGGGAGCACAGGGCACAGCGAGTGGTGTTGAATTGTGAGATCAGGCTTACATAATAACATGGTGTTGCATTCAATTTGTTTTTAGTGCTCCAGCATCAGGAGAATGTGTGATCATTTTGACAACATGTTCTAAAAGTGCAATTGCAGAATAAAACTGTGCAACTTTCCTATAAGCATTACCGCATTCCTAACATATTTCGATTACTCCTAGAATTTAGCCATCATTTTATTCTTTTGGTGTCGTACAGCATGAATGAATAGCCCAAAAAAGGAAACGTTAAATACATTAGTCTTGTATGCTGTACTATTGTACTCTTCCTTGTAGCTTCTTGATCACTGTAGGCTTATCCAGTGTTTATTCAATGATCAAGCACAAGTTCACAGCAGTTCAACCTATGTTATGATTGCTGCATTCAACACATACTGATTTATTAGCATTTGGACCTTGTACTACGGGCCTATTTGGTTTACGACCCCAGTTTACCTTACCAAAATTTTGGTATTACCCTGAAAATTTGGCTAGTGTTTGGTTCGATTCCAACATTTGGCGTTGCTCTCAAAATTTTGGTAACGCCAAGCAGTTTTTTGCCAATTAGCTGGCATCTCCCGGGCGGCCAAATCCTTCGCCAAAATTTTGGCGTGGCAGAGTGCATGCAACTGGTTGTTGCCAGGTGGCCCTGGAGTGGATGCAGCTGATTACCAACGTTCTAATCAAACACATGGCAGATGTTGGTTGGTGCATTTAAAGGAGGTACTTTTTTTATTAGAACGCTTCAAATGACAATATTTCCTAAATCGAGTATCCGATTTGTGATCTGTTTGAACCGTTGTATTCCTTGTCATTTAATCAACAAAACAAGACCCATGTTGGCATATTTTTGTAAAAAAATAGAAATCACACGAGACCCACGTGCCATACTCACAATTTTGGCAAATTTTGGTATGGTTGCAATCCAAACATATCAATTTTGGCATTGTCCGTGAATTGGTATGGCTACGATCCAAACACCATTTTTTTGCCCAGTTTTTGGCATTGCCAAAATTTTGGTATAGCTACCTAGGGTCAGAAACCAAACAGACCCTACATCTTCCAAATATTTTGCCTTGTGGCAGTTTTCTCACTGAATTACTTATGTATATGTGGTTTTTGACATGTACAGGGCAGTGGCGAAGCTGTGCTGCTTAGTTGGGTGCATTACAATCATACAATGGAACTTGATAGTCTAAGAGAGGCGTTTGACCGGGTTATTGAAAAACGTGCATTATCTTCTGCTAAGGCTCAGGAAGCTATTGATCAGATAGTGAATGAAGTTGAGCAGGCAATTGCGAAGATGCAGATGATGAATACAGATTCCATGGGCAGTGCTGACCATTCATCCATCCTTGCAGAGCTGAAAGCCAAGCTGAACGAAATGGCACCATTAAACCAACTTGAAGGCTGTCAAAAGGAATTGAATGTTGCCCTAAGCAAATATCTCAAGCTCCTTGAGAAGTCTTTCAATCCAGACATATCGAAGGCATACAGAAATGTGGATTTTGAGGTCCATACAATAAACAGCATAATAGCGAATCATTTCTACCGCCAAGGCCTCTTCGATCTTGGGGATTCCTTCGTCCGTGAGTGCGGTGAATCAGATGGGACTTACTTGAAATTACCATTCCAGGAGATGTATGGAATACTTGAAGCGATGCAAGCTAGAAACCTTGAGCCTGCCCTCAGTTGGGCTGCCAAGAATCATGATCAGCTGTTGCAGAATGGCTCAATGCTTGAGTTGAAGCTTCATTCGCTTCAGTTCGTTGAGATACTAACTAAAGGAAGTAGAGACGAGGCTTTAAAGTATGCAAGGGCTCACTTAAAGCCCTTTGCAGACTTGCACAAGTCAGAGATCCAGAAGCTAATGGCCTGCCTTCTCTGGGCTGGCCGGCTCGATCAGTCCCCATATACTGAATTCATGTCATCGACGCATTGGGAGAAGCTAGCCGAGGAGCTCACCCATCAATTCTGCAGCCTTTTGGGACAGGCTAGTGAGAGCCCACTTGGTGTAGCAATATCAGCTGGTCTTCAAGGACTACCAACCTTGCTGAAGCTAACCACTGTAATGGCTGCCAAAAAGCAGGAGTGGCAGGCAATGAAGCAGCTTCCAGTCCCCATAGATATTGGACCAGAGTTCCAGTACCACTCTGTCTTTGTATGCCCAGTGCTCAGAGAGCAGTCAAGTGATGAGAACCCTCCAATGCTGATGCCTTGTGGACACGTTGTATCGAAGCAATCCGTAATGAAGCTATCAAAGAGCAGCTCCAGACCTTTTAAGTGCCCATACTGCCCCTCGGAGGCTGTTGCTTCGCAGTGCAAGCAGCTCCATTTCTAAATGTTGATCTTTACCCTGCTCAAAGCTGTTTATACATGTGTTTCTTCATGTTTCTGTTGCACCCATCCAATAACTTGCTTGTAATATAATCCTGTATGTTTAATGAATCTTCTAGTGTTGTCTGGATGTTAATCTGTACAGTTGCAAATTCCAGTCTGTTTTTCAAATCTCTCCAAGATGACTGAACACAAAAATAAGTGTCACTGGACATTCTTGCTGTCTGGGAGCATTTTCATGGTGTCTTGGTTTTACAACCGTGTAGGTCGGTAACATCATGCGTTACTGTCATTGTGACCTTTGGTTTAATTATTTTGTCAAAAGAAACTAAACTATCTGGCGATGGTACTAAAAAGGTTGCCACTTTAGCTTAGCTTCTTAATTCGTGTGGTTATTTTTATGTCCTCTGAATTTGTTATACATCTGTGCTCTCTTTTGCTGCAGCTCCCAAATACCTGCAACTTGTGATGGGATCAAGAACAAGAAACAAGAAGAAAGACTTGCGGTTGGTCATGTATTAGTTTTTAAATCTGTCAGCCCTAGGCCCTCTTTGTTTAGGTTTTTCTACGGTTTAAAAGCAAAAAAGCTGCTGCCTAAAAACAAAGGGGGTTTTTTGTCAAACTTAAAATAAGTTAAAAGCATTTAAGTCTAGCCTAAAAGCGGGGAGAGATCTTTTTTGACTTTTGCGGAATAGAATATATCTTTGCCACCGAACTTCGTTAAAATTACCCTCAAATTGCCATCTTATATATATACAAATCGTTTCATTTTTTTACATCGAATCCGTCCCCAATTCCATCGAACCCATCCCCTCCCGATGCCTGCCTGTGCTCCCATCCCCTCCCGACGCCTCCTGCTCTCCCTTCCCCTCCCCGCCCGTTCTCCTCCACACCGGCGCCGACTCCCAACTGCGCCGCCGCCTCCCCTCTCCTCCCCCATCGACGCCGCCTCCCCTCTCCTCCCCCACCGACGCTGCTTCCCAAGTGCGCCGCCGCCTCCCCTCTCTTCCCCCACTGCCGCCGCCTCCCCTCTCTTCCCCCACCGCCGCCGCCTCCCAAGTGCGCCGTCGCCTCCCCAAGTGCACTGCGTTTGATCCTCTGATAACTTCCCCGTCTACAGGCCTTCCGTAGCAGGCCTTCCAATTCTAGGGTTGCTGTCGCCTCAATCTCTGTTACTCCGTATCATGGAGCACCACCACTGCACACCAGATACCTTCACTTCTCTGGAATCGGCCTCGGCGTCCACAGTCACTGCCGTTGAAGCACCATTGGGAGGACCCAACAAAGCGTGAGAACCTAGACTCCTCCCATTAATGCTTTGATGGTGCTTGCATTGTCTGTATGATTTGAATTTTGTAGAAAGTATAGTGTCTGTATGATCTGAAATCTGAATTTGTTTTGATGTTGCTTGCATTGTCTGTTGATTTTGGAATTTCTCAGTTATCACCTGAAAATTAATGCTTTGATGTTGCTTTTCATGTGTTTAAGCTCTCCCACCAAACAATTTAACATGTCACCTTTTCCATAAGATTAGAGACTTGACAAGTTCGGAGTCCCAATTTCCAAGAGCTAATTTCTTCGAAACAGTTTAATTTCTCTTCTACTTTGGAAGTGTTGACATGGTGTTGACAGGGTTATCAGTTATCACAATTAATACTATTTTCTGTTGTCATTTTGGAACCATGACCGCAAAGGAGTACCTAAAATTCCAAGCTTCATATGCAACAGTTCTTAAGGCCCATATGCGTGCTTTGAAGAAGAGGGAGAGGAAAGACAGGAAGAAGACTGAGGCTGAGAAGATACTTGAGAAGCCACTGAAGAAGCAGAAGAAAGCTTCGTCGAAGAAATCTGTAGGGTCCAAGTCGTGAGCTACTTCCAGAGTCCACTGTGCCTTTTTTTGCCGGCAGCCAGACTAATCTGAGTGTCATCAAGATATTATCCAACGTTTTACTCTTATTCATGTCTACGAGACGAAGCGTGTGAATACCTACATAGAGCTGTGTCATCGCTACTAGCATTTTTGAAGTAGCGTTTTGTTCTGATTGTAAGCCACCCTGGCATTTTCTGAATGGCGTCATAGAAAAGACATGCCTTTTGAACTGCTAGATCTGATCATCAAATTCTAGTGCAATCTGCAATGGTTCGTCGATATTGACAGAACTATGTTATTTTGTTACTATGTTATTTTGTTTGGTTGACTGATATTGGCCTTTCTATATTAATTTCTTTCGTTGCGCAATGTCCTAAATAAATACATGCATGCACTACGAGCGATATCCATTTTGTTTCATATGTACAGATGCATGTATCGTCATATTTTCAGATCCTATGAAAAAACTCAGTTTAAATACATGCTTAACAAGGTCCTTTAAACTCTTAAGGGCATTTTAGACCTTTCATCCTTCTCACACAACTCAATAAGCCAACATCCTATAAAAAGCCTGACTACCAAACAACAAGGTTTGGCTTAAAAGTTTAGAGGCTTATAAGCTGATTAAGCCAAAAAGCTGGCTTTAAGCTATAAGCCAAAAACCTAAGCCTAAACAAAGAGGGCCCTAGTATGACACTGTAGATTGAGTTCAGGTATCCTACATTGATTTTTTTACTCTGAGATATATCTGTTTTTTTATGAATCTTCTTTAAAAAAAAATAGCAGTGGGATCCCCAACTTTATTCAAGAATCCTCACGAGATCAAAAGGATTATAAGCATTCTAACACATTCAGCAACATAAGCCTGAGAAGATATTCTTGTTATTATGCTTATTTTTTCTGGCATTTGGCTGCTGATAGCATGCACTAAATCCAGCATATGGCACTTGAATCCTTCAAAATCTACTTTTCAATAAAATGATCCTTGGCTGTCTGAAACCGTGCAAAGTTTTGTAAATTCGTTTTGGAAAAAAATGTACCTTGGTCTATTTTCAGATGTGGGGAAGAAAACAGGAGTCCCATTTAATGTGATCATACAACTTGTGTTTTAAGTCTTGGTTGAGTTCTTGTGGTGTTACCTTTTTCCTCTTTTTTTCTCCCGTGTGGTTCTTAAGGCTATGAAACTGATAAAAAATTGTTGTTTCCACCTAAACAACTAATGATGTAAGAGCCTAAGAGGTTTAATAAGAGGCCTGAATGGTTTGAAACTTTGAATTATATGGTGATATGCTGTATTGTTCAATTCCACTTTGTAACGAGCTGCTACCTGTTGGTGTCTGTTTTCTCAAGTTGATTTGGATTGATCTGTAACATCTATTTACCTGCAAGTAGTTTAATTTAGAGATTCACAATTTGATGATTTTGTTGATTTGCTGCAGTCGTCAATATTTGTTTTGCTATGCTCTTGTAAGCATATAATCAACAAGTTAGGCTTTAGATCATGAATTCTCTGTCAGGAAATTGGTCTTGATTCAATGTCTACACTGAAGAGAGTGGAAAATAATTTTTATCAAGGTATTTTCGTAAATTTTTTATAGCTACACCTTGGCCATCAGTTAGCCTATCTACTACTAATGTTGGCTCTGCTTATTCTGGTTAGTCTGTTCCAAGATGCTTCAGAGCTATATGATTACAGTTTACTAACCGCTCTTATTCTGTTGATGGGAATGAATAGCTTGAAACTTTGAACCGGTCAGAGTTCAAACAAGCGAGCATCATCTTCATATATGCAGGCGCAGTTACATTCTAATGGGCATGCCTAGCTGCAGCATCATGGAATCTGCTAATCCAGTCTGCTATTGCTTATCACTCCATACTTCCATTTTTCCTAAACTGTTGGCCCTTGATGCAACTATAAGGGGAAAGATGAACTAGTTACTGGCGAGTTTAGAACTACATTGAAGTAAAAGAACATTGGTGGTGTGCTATCACAGCAGATCCGGATTCTTATGTAGGTGACATGGTTGTCACGGCGTCGCCTAGGCGTCCCGGCGGAGCGGAGTAGACGCCGCGGTCGCTCGCCTTGCCTTGGCCATCTCCTTGGCGTCACCGCTTTGCCGCCGCCCCAGTACTCCATCTCCTCCTCACTCCTGCGACACTGCCGCCATTCCCAGGCGTCCCGTCATGGGATCCGGCTCTCTTGCTCGGATCCGGCTGGACAATCGCCACCTCTGAGCCGCAGCCGGAGAGGGGAGAAGCGAGGAGGCGGAGGAGAGCCCGAGCCGGGAGGAGGAGGGGGAGGGGGAGTCCGGTCGCCGCCGAGAGGGAGGAGGGGAGCCTGGTCGCTGCGGGAGGGAGATGGGGAGGGGTCGCCGCGGGAGGGAGGGAGATGGGGACGCCACGGGAGGGAGATGGGGATCGGGGAGGAGAAAGGGGAGCCCGACCGGCATTTCAACGGGCAGACGGGGCAGCGGGCAGGTGTTGGGCAGCCGGGCAGCGGGCAGCCGGATCTTCTGCTCCCAGTGTATTGCTCTCAATGTATTGACTAGTGTTGCTACTTGCTAGTTATAGAATTGTAGTTGCTACTTAGCTCGCCTCTTCTCGTCTGGACGACGACTAGGCGCCCGCCTGGACGACTAGGCATCCTGGTGCTCCTTAGGCGCCGTGGTCGCCAAGGTCGCCGTGACAACCTTGGTAGGTGAAGCTATTATATTTCACTGTTTCTTTTAGGTTGGGTTCTTTGCCTCCTGTACTAAAATGTATGTCACTGCATTTTTATTTCAACGTCTTGTCATTTATCAATATTCATTGCTGATGAACTCGCTATTCCTAGCTTGAGGACAATACTCATATTTGTGATACACACACTGAGGTCTGGTAAGGTAGGTTACAGTCATGGTACCTGTGCTATTTATTACTAATTTACTATTGAATGTGAAAAGAATATTTAATACCACAGACTTCTTCCAGATCAATGTTATTTTACCAGTTTATTCCTAACAAAATGATCCAAATTTGTCCCTATGTTGTTTCTCCAGGTTGTCTTACAATACATTCATGACTGTGCTGGGATTAATGCTATCTTTGTTCTTGGGCCAAACAATCCTGAATATATAAGCAACTGTGAGGAGTCAGGACTAATGCCTTTGCTGTTGGTGCCATCGTCACTTGGTTGCCCAGCTGGAGAGTGTGTGAAATACAACTTGGGATTGAACTTTGCTAATCTTGATTTCATTGGATTGTTAATGCTGTAAGCATTCTTTATTCTTTTCCTCTCAAAGTTGTTTAATTTATTTATCCTAAACATACACAGCAGTGTTGAATGTGGTAACGTGAATCATTTCTATTTTCATCTGATGAATCCACAGTATTGCATTTGGGGTTGAGTTCACACATACAAATCAGTATGACTAATAAGGATGCAGTGTACCCTGAATCCGTTAATGCATTGGCAGTAATGGGAAGGCAAGGATGGTTCTCCAGCATGAGTCTTGTCTGAAGTCAGTGACAAGAGCCCCAAGGTTGGCTTGGTTCTGATGCTTGTGCCGTGAACAATATCCACGCCAAATGTAAGGCACTCTTAATCTCTTTTTTAATTCTTGTTGGATATTTGGTCATTGGGAAATAACCATGGTTATTAAGGCGGTAAGGCGAGGCAAGGCGACCCACCCCCCTCACACCTTTGAAGCGATAAGGCATGAGGCGAGGCGACGCGACGCCTTAAGCATTCTAAGGCGACAGTGCAGAGCGGCCGCAGAAGATCCCGGCAATGAAGGCAGCTCGATTTTACGGCGCAGAGAGGATCCCACGCCCATGGGCATTCGACCACAGAGGATCCGGCCGCCCATCTTTGCCCGGCTGCCACGCCCACGCCCCGCCTATGCTTATCCCTAGCAGCCTCCTTGCAGTGCACGCCAGCCTGGCCCGGCTCGGGCTCCCCCCCTCTCCTCCAGCGCAACCATCTCCTCCCGTGGCGACCCTCCTTCTCCCCGGCTTGGGCTCCCTCCCTCTCTGCTGCGGCTCCGGCGGCGGATGGACTGAAGAGGGCTTCTTTGCCCCTCAGCGCCGCGCCGCCTCCTCAGTCGTGCCGCCTCCCGATCGCGCCCGGCTCTCCTCCCTCTCTCTCGGTCCTCCCTCGTGATCGCGCCGCCTCCCTCCTCTCGGCTCTCGGCTCTCCCTCCTCCACGCCCTTCGCCTCGCCTCCTCCTCCTCGGCCGAGGAGGACGCGACGGCGGCGGCGAGGGGCATGACGAGGAACCGCGGGGGAGGAGGCGGCAAGGCGGGCTCTGGTAAGGCGGGGGCGACGCCTTGACCGTCGGAGGCGCCTTACCGCTTAGGCGTCGCCTAAGCGACGCCTAAGCGACGCCTTGATAAGCATGGAAATAACGAAATAGGGGGCTATTACAAAACATTTTCATTAATTTGAACCATACACAGAGTCACACATACTTGGTAAATAAAGCACAATGCATTTACCACTCTGAAAGTGTAGTGGTAATCATACTAGCATGTTGGGGGTGTTGAATTGTCCCAACTCCCAAGTAAGAATTGTAG
This sequence comes from Phyllostachys edulis, assembly GCA_036346405.1. Lineage (NCBI taxonomy): Eukaryota > Viridiplantae > Streptophyta > Magnoliopsida > Poales > Poaceae > Phyllostachys > Phyllostachys edulis. The sequence continues at coordinate 35,050,538 of CM070555.1, read as the reverse complement.
AATGTTTAGTAACCCATTTGTATACAAGGTAGGATAGGAGCTGGAATGAGCAAATACAAAAATCTCATTTCTAAATACCCAAAACATCTGATGTCTAATGGATTTTGATTTCTTGTAATCGAAATACAGGGAGCATTCTGATCGAGAAGTACCCAGGGCGATTCCAGCGGTGAGGCTTCATGAGGCTCCAGCCTCCCTCCGCCGGGCGCCGAATCCCCACCTCCTCCAGCAGTGGCCCCAACCAACCTCCGGCCATCCGACGGCCATGGCGAGGTCAGGCCGCGTCCTGCTCCACGGCCTCGCTAGCTGACCTCGCCTCCGCGCCGCCTCCCAGTATGGTGATTTCTGCAGGAATCTCTCGCATAAGCCACACTTAAGAAATCTCGCTGAACTTGTTGAGGATCTTTGGGACTCAACACTGATATGATCTGAAATGTCAATGGCATCCCGTCATATCCAAAATCATAACTGCTTGCATTGCTCCATCTGAATCCTTCCCTCCTTGAACTTGTGTTTGGTTCAGGTGAAGCCTCCATCTTCAAGCTCACTCAATGCATTATGGAACTTGAGCTCAGGACTCGCCAAGCTGCGCCGCCATACAGGAGAAGCTTGGCTGTCATCACTAGGTGTTGTTCGCCCAGCATTACTAGCCTCAGGCATCCCGGAGGCTTCTGCTTCTGACACTGGATTCCGGAAGACTAGTGGATAGACTGGTTTTGACATAAATGGTCGCCTCCCCAGATGATTGCGAGGTAGATGTGGAGCTGGTTGTTTACTAGAAGATGCCAGCTGACTGATTCTGAGAAGGGGGATGCAGAACTGAAACTGTACAGCAGTTAAATGTCTCTGCAGCATATAATGAACATAAGCATTAGTACTATGGTACATATTGTTTTACTTTTATTCATATATGAATTTGATTGCATAATAATACAATACTATATTTGTCTTAAATTAATTTGAGGCTTCGAGCCTATCCTCCATTTACATCCTGGCTTCGCCACTGGAAGTACCTATTACCTAATACTAGTATGACTTCCCTATGCTCCTCTTTCATCTGTAAAAGCTAGTAGTTCCTAAATGTGATATTTTGAAAAGATTTTTCGATTGCATGGACCTTGGTCACAACATGTTTCATTCTCAAGCGGTCTTTAGGCGATTCCATGGAGCACAAGAGGCCTAGCTTAATCAGAGGGATGCTGCAATTATGCATTGCTAGGATTGCCTGCTTTTCATTTTCTGTACTCTCCTGCAGTATAATGGGATCTAAGATCTCACCAATCCTATTTGGAAATGATGACCACACAAATTTATGAAGGCTTAGGTCACTCTTGAATGCTTCGTCAGTAGGTCGCTTCCCTGTAAGCATTTCTAGTAGAAGTACTGCATAGCTATAGACGTCACCCTCAGTTGAGACTTGAGACCTTGCTGCACATTCCATACTCTGCATTTGTTTTTGACATCTGAACTGTGAGAAGTTGAAATGAAATGTCACAATAAAACACTAATGTCATAAGAATTCCTTTGAGGGAGAATAATGTGAAGGAGTTTGCATCACCTGGTGCGATATATCCAATGGATCCTTGAGTCCAACCATACTTGTATAACTATTAGTTGCACTAGTGGAGTTAGTGCACAGAAACCTTGTCAGTACAAAGTCACTTACACATGCAGTCATGTCATAGTCCAGCAAAACATCGTGTCTATCTGTACATTGGTTGTGATTCCATAGAAGTTTAGGTTGAACACCTTGATTGCGACAGGGTTCATGTTGGATGCTAGTGCACCTTTGTAAACGGTTCCAAATGACCCTGAGTCAATCAGGTTGGCAGAAGAGAAACTGTTTGTTGCTTGGAAAATATCTTCATGACACATTCACCTTCTCGTTAGAGCGATGTCGAGGAGCTTGTGCTCTTTTCTTCAGAAGGATAATCATGAAAGTGACAAAACGGCGTCGCCTAGGCGTACCTAGGCGACATGAAGGAGACGCCGTGGAGGCCTGCCTCGTCTTAGCCATCTAGCTGTTGCCGCCCCTCACTGCGTCGGCTACCGGCGATTTGCCCTCCTTCCGACGCCAGATACTCTCTCCTCCACTCCCTCATTCCCTCTACTTCTTTGTTTCTTGAGTTCTTCCGATTGTGTTCTTTCGAAGTCTTGAACTCCTGATTTGTTCTCTCCTTATTTTTCTTTCTCTTACTCTCGATTTGCCTTTCTCTTTCTTCTACTTTTTTGTTCCTGCCTACTGCTCATCCTTCTTTCTTCTTTACTCGCTGTATCTTACCTTGAGGACGCTGCTAGTACTTGTTATAGACTTTTGCTTTGTTCTCGAGTCTTCGGAGCAAACAGGCATTCCTACCATCCGGCCTTTGGTGCATAACCTCTTGTTTCCTTGGACTGACACCGTACTACAATTTGCAAATACACCAGATGATGGTATTGCTCCTTGTAAATCATTGGAGAGGTTCAGATACTGCAAAGAAGTGAGAGATGTAAAGAACCCTGTGATTTCTCCGGAGAGGTTTGACGAGGATATAATAATCCTCATTTAGGTTTGACGAGGATATAATAATCCTCATTTAGTTTATCTGTAATTCTCATTATAGATAGCAATATCTTTATATTACTTGCAAGTATACCCTTTACTGTTTATAAGGGAAAAGCATAACCAAGTGGCCGTAAGTCTTACTACGATCATTCCCTAGTCGTAAGTATTTTCTACGACTAGTCTCTAGTCTTAATTTGTTCTACAACTCGCATCTGGTTGTGAGCCTTTTCTACGAGCACTTTGTGGTCGTAAGTTTCTCCACAATCTGATCGGCTATGATTATCCTATACTCGATGGAGTCTATAGATATGTGGGTCTAGTCGATTAGAGTCTTAATACTCCGTGTTCGACACGTGGTAGTTAATATACGCTGTTATTCTCTCGAATAACTGCACGTTTTATATCTTTGTCTCTATATCTCTGTCTCTGACAATAACTACCTGGCGACGTGGGGGAGTTGTCTTTCTGACAATAACCTCCACCAGCGGTTCATCATTTGAAACGTTGTGACGTCTTTTGGTTTGGAGGAACTACCACCTCTTCACGCTCTATACAAGGGTGAAGTCAGAAGGTAGAAGGGGGTGATCGAGAGATCGAGGCAATCTGGAGCACTAGACATTAGGCTTTAGTCTTCCTATTGATTGTAAACAACACACTCAATACAGTATGACAGAAGTAGGGTTGTTATTCTCTCCGAAGAAAGCCTGAACCTGTATAAAATCTCTGTGTCATTTGTTGCGTGGATTTAAATCTAAGAGACCCCCAAACCCTCATTTATTCGTAAGATCGATAGTAAAACATCGACAACTGGCGTCATCCGTGGGGAGTTTCCGGTGATTCCTTTTCGACAAGTTCTCTTGATTTTCTTGACCCTAATGCTTCCATGGCAGGAGAGTGGAACGATGAGAACTGGTTCGACTTAGCCGACTATGCAGGGCTCGACATGAATGCCTGCTATGAATATGAGCAGAGTATTATTTCATCCGATAGCAGTGCCGCCTCTAGAGATCTTTCACCAGATCCAGGAGGCTGTACCACAGACAAAGTTGAGGTGAGATCCTTTTCCCCACAATATTATGTCCAAATGAGGGACCAGATCCCTCAAAGGGCAAGTGTCCATCCGACCATGATCAGGATTGCACCAAGGCGGGCATAGAGCATAGCGAGGTTCCCCTCAAATGCTCGACTTCGTCTGAGACCGTCAGACCTGGCATGGCAAGTCCTGGAAGCCATCGTTTTGGGACTCCATCAGCATCTGGTGGTCGTCACTCTTCAGTTAGCCCCGCAAAGGATGTGGTTGAGTATGCTTTTCCTGCGAATTCGACCACACCCTCGCAGGGCTCATCTATGGACGAGAGACAGTTATAACCCAGAATTCTCCTTCTTGGAAGGGCTTGCTCCAAGTTGCGAGGCGCTGCTGTTTGACTACTCCTCAATCCAGGAGGCCTCAAGCGCAAATGGAGATCATCTACAGGAGGTCTTCGTCCTCCGCTCAGATCCTAGCCGCTCTCCTAGTGGCAGGACTGAGGATGCTCCCCGCCTCTCACACACTGTGACCTCTCGTGGTGATGGCAAGGATGCCTTCGGCGATGAACAGGATCAACACTCTGATGAGCGTGTGAGAAATCCTAGTAATGATCGCTCTCCATTGAGGCGAACTCAAGCAACCTCAGACATGGATGATCCTGAGACTATCCGGAGGAGAAGGATGGCCACCTAGAGAACTTTGCCTGGGCGCATTCAATATCCGTCCGAGGAGGCTCATGAACTTCAACGCATAAATGACCTACTCGAGAACCCAACTCAGTAACTTGCACGAGCACCAGGCTACGACCTCTTTGTTGAAGAGATCACACGAAGGCTTCGGAGCACGATGGCCAGACTTGAGCAACCTCGCCGACACCATTCAGGAAGTCGTACTGGGACAACTCCATCGAACACCAGTCATTCGAACAACTCGCCTCATGGAGATTGGCATGACAACAGGTCGCGTCGCTCTCATAATCACAACTCCAGTCGGAGAAGAGTTCTTCGAACACCTGATGATCGACAAGTTCTCAGAGAGGTGATCGTTCACCACTCTAACCCAGAAATCTGCAACAGCAGATGGAATACGAGAGTATTACCCTTGTAGGACTGAGATCTATTATAGGTCGGGTCCGTCTACAACTGGGTATCGTCGTGTACGATCATCTGGTGACATCAACCCTTCTTTTCCACAAAGGAGGCGTTATGATGTGATTATCGGATGTCGGACGTTCTCACCTGATCTCCGAGCAGTTCGCTGGCCGCCGCGGTTTCGACTAATGAACATGGAAAAGTTTGATGGGTCACAGAATCCTATCGAATTTCTCCAGATCTACACAACTGCCGTTTGAGCAGCAGCAGGAGGAGAGCACGTCATGGCAAATTATCTTCCTACTGTGCTCGAAGGATCTACTCGATCGTGGTTGTCAAATCAACCACTAGAGTCGATATACTCGTTGTAACACCTCTGTGACCTACTATTGGCCAATTTACAGGGCACATACCATCGTCTCGGGAAGGAGGATGACCTGCACAGGATGAGACATAATGACCACGAGACTCTACACCAATTCATCAGACGTTTCAGTCAGGTTTGCAATTCCATACCTGAAGTCTCTGATTCTTTTGTTATTAGAGCCTTTAAGCAGAGAGTACACAGTAGAAGGATCACAGAGGATATCACTTTAAATCCTTGACTCTTGTCGCGAGCTCTTGAGATGGTGATCGATATCGATTCTTCTTTGAAGCGATCGAGTGGAACAAAACTATCGATCGAGATGATAAAATTTCTAAAGAAGCGGGTGAAAGTAGCAGGAATTAGGATAAAAGGCCAAGAAATCTAAGAGCAAGACCAAATGCCAAAAGCCTCAAGCTAACAGTTCCAAGGAAGTCTTGGCCGTAAGCGATAAAGAGCCTCGGAGTTCCAAGTCGTACTTCGACCGAGGCAAGGGAAAATACCCCGAGCAGAAGAACGACAACCTAGATGGTGTCCTTTCCATAAAAAGGAAGGACACGACCTTCACAATTGTCGAGTTTTCCAACGAAAGCTTGAAGAATATTACACCGACAAGGGATCTCTTCCTACACTCGAGGAGGTAGGACAAATAAGTGGTCGAAAACAGTCGGACGACGATGAGGAGATGCTGTTTTAGGATCCGAAGCACACCATTGATCATATATATGGAGGATCTTCGGCATACGAGTTAAAACGATAGTTCAAGGCTGTCGAACGTGAGGTAAATTCCATTGACCATCCTCTTGTCAATAAATTGCCGAAGTGGTCGGAAGTCACCATCTCTTTCGAGAAGGATGACTGCCCGATCCCTTCTACTCGACCAGGTCGGTTTTCGATTGTGATCGAGTCGACCATCAATAATTGTCGAGTAAATCGAGTATTAGTTGATGGTGGAAGTTCATTAAATATTCTATTTACAAACGCCCTGGATGAGATGCAAGTACCAAGGACCAAGATAAAATCTGTACGATACTCCTTTCATAGAATTGTACCGAGGTCGGTCAAGTTTCTGTTCCTGTAACATTTGGTTCTCCAAACAATTTCAGAACAGAAAAAATCTCCTTTGATGTGGTTGATTTCGATACGCATACAATGCCACACTCGGACGACCAACTTTGGCACGATTCCTAATGGCTAATCATTATGGTTATCAATGTCTTAAGATGCTAGAGCCCAAAAGAGTGATCACAGTCCACTGTGCCAAAAAGATGGAGTTTACATGCGACTGCAGGTCCCTTGAGGTGGTTGGCCAAATACCAACTCAAGAAGCAAGCAAGAGTCAGCCTTCGACCAAGCAGTTGAAGTCTAGAGCTGCACCAAAGTCAAACGATCAAGTCAAAGAAGTTCTGCTGAATCCAGAGGAGCCTTCAAAGACTGTTCACATTGGGGATATTTCCGACCCCAAATAGGAAGACGCTCTCGTCACTGTCCTCCGTGCTAACACAGATGTTTTTGCGTGACAAGCAACCGACATGCCCTGAGTCCTCAGGGAAGTGGTCGAGCACATACTAGCTCTAAGGCCTGATAAGAAACTTGTAAAACAAAAATTACAGAGATTTGCACCTGATCGACGAGATGCTATTAGATCAGAATTGAACAAGCTACTTAGAGCAGGCTTCATAAGAGAAGTCGACCACCCAGAGTGGTTGGCTAACCCTGTAATGGTTAGGACCCTGTAATGGTTAGGAAGTCTAATGGTAAGTGACGTATGCGTGTAGACTTTACTGATCTTAATAAAGCTTGTCCAAAAGATGATTTTTCTCTTCCTCGTTGTGAATATTAAGTTTTCTAGATGCATACTCTAATTATCATCAGATTAGTATGTGTTTAGATGATGAAGAATAGATCGCATTTATTACACTATTCGAATAGTTTGCTATGTCAAAATGTCATTTGGTCTAAAAAATGCTAGCGTTTCTTTTCAACGCTTGATTTTTCAACGCTTGATGCAAACGATTTTTTCACCTCAACTAGGCCGAAATTTAGAAGCCTGTGTTGATGATCTAGTCGTAAAAAGCATCAAGCGACTTAATCATATTTTCGATCTGCAAGAAACATTCGACAACTTTAGAAAATACCGTTTGAAACTCAATCATGAGAAGTGTGTGTTCGGAGTATCGTCAGGAAAATTGCTTGGATTTCTTGTCTCTACACGAGGAATCGAAGCAAATCTTGAAAAGATAAATGCCATTGAACAAATGCGCCCTTCGACCATGAAGAAAGAAGTCCAGAAACTCACAGGATGCATGGCGACTTTAAGTCGTTTCATCGCACGATGGGGGGGAAAATGACTTCATTTCTTCAAGCTTCTAAGGAAACACGAGGGTTTCGAGTGGTCTGAAGAGGCAAACAATGCATTTGAGGATGTTAAGAGATATCTTACAAGTGCCCTCATTTTGGTTTCTTCGAAATCAGAAGAGACGCTCTTAATGTATATAGCTGCCACGCCACAGGCAGTGAGCGCAGTACTAGTTGCCGAACGTGAAAACATTCAACGACCAAGTTACTACGTCAGTGAAGTTTTTTCACGGGCCTAAGGAGCGCTACCCTCAGGTCCAAAAACTTTTATATGCCCTCCTCATGTCTTTGAGGAAACTGAGACATTATTTTCAAGCGCACAAGATAATTGTGCCGTCTGAGTTTCCCTTAGGTGAGGTCTTCCAAAACAGGGAAGCAGTGGGACACATGGCAAAATGGTCGGTTGAACTCAGGGAGTTCAACCTCCATTTCGTGTCCCAAACGACCATTAAATCCCAGATCTTGGAAGACTTTGTCATCGAATAGACAAATCCTAAACCTGTTCAGGATCCCTAGAACGATTCCCACGATTAGTGGGCGATGTACTTTGATGGGTCACTTACATTAAGTGGATTAGGGTCTGGGGTGATCCTGGAATCTCCTACAAGAGACCTTAAAGTATGCTATTCAATTAAACTTTCTTGCCACTAACAATGTGGCAGAATACGAAGGTTTGTTGGCTGGCATACGAGCAGCGAAAGCGCTCGGGATTCGACGACTAATCATGAGAGGAGACTCAACTAGTCGTGAATCAGGTTCGTAAAGAGTACCAATGCTATAATCTGACCATGTCTCGGTACTTATCGGAAGTCAGAAAGCTTGAAAAACATTTTTTCGGTTTCGAGGTACAATATATCCCTCGGAAGGATAATTTTCTCACTGACCAGTTAGCTCGAATGGCTTCTTCTCAATCACAAGTACCAAAAGGAGTCTTCTTGGAACAGCTCCAGAAGCTGTCTCTAGTCGAAACACCAGAAACATCTCCTGCTGAGACAACCTCTCTAGAATACGAGGATACCTGGATGAATCCCATCTACGAGTATCTTCAGAAGGGTACAATACCCGTTGATGATCTCGAGGCAGATCGTTTATCCCGTAATGCTAAAATGTATACTTTGGTCGAAGGAGTCCTCTATAAAAGAGATACTCAAGGGGTTCTCATGTGATGCATATCGCAGAGAGAAGGATTAAATCTCCTTCACGACATACACGTGGGCATCTATGGAACTCATGTTTCTTATAGAACGCTGGTCGGAAAAGCCTTTCGACAAGGTTTCTACTGGCCAACCACCCTTCATTATGCCAAAGAGTTGGTTAAAAAGTGTGTACAATGTCAGTTTCATAGCAGGCAAATACACCAACTGACTCATGCATTGCAAACCATACCTCTTTCTTGGCCTTTTGTGACCTAGGGTCTCGATATCCTAGGACCGTTCTCAAAAGCACTAGGAGGCTTCGAGTTCCTTTTTGTGGCTATTGATACGCTCACAAAATGGATTGAAGCCGAACCTGTGACTAGGATAACAACGGAAGCAGCTAAAAGGTTCATGATGAGAAGTGTGATTACTCGATTTGGTGTTCCAAGTCGAATAATCACAAATAATGGTAAGCAATTTTCGAGCGCAAAATTTCAAGAATTTTGCGACGAATTGGGTACCAATTTGTGTTATACCGCTATCGTCCATCCACAAAGCAATGGGGTAGTCGAAAGAGCGAATGGCCAAATAATGCAGTGAATCAAAACTTGAGTCTTCGACCAGCTTATAAAGTGCTCGGGGGCTTGCGCACAATAATCTCAGTATTATGGGCAGTTCGTACGACTACTAGCCGGGCTACAGGTGGAGCACCATTTTTTCTAGTTTTTTGAGCCGAAGCCATGCTTACACCAGAGCTAAAGATTCAGTCGACAAGGGTCAAAAATTTCAACAACTCTAACCAGGAACAACTTCGAGTAGATGACATCAACCTACTCGAAGAGAAGAGGAATCAAGTCTTTATTTGTTCAGCAGTCTACCAACAAGCCCTGCACAAATACTATGACCGTAAGGTTCAACCGCGCAGCCTTGCTGTAGGTGACTTGGTATTGAAGAAAATTCAATCCCAGTCTAATCGAAATAAACTTTCCTCTAGTGGGAGGGTCCTTATACAGTGGTCGAAGTTACGCGACCAGATTCGGTATGACTAGCAATGGAAGATGGTTGAGTCCTCTCTAATTCTTGGAACATCGACCAATTACGCAAATTTTATGTGTAACTTCTTACTCTCTCTCAATAAAGTTTCAGTTTTCTTCAGTCTTTATCGTCTTACATTGAGCAACGCTTTAATGATTTTTCGGTCATTTTTTAACACTTGGTTTTCTTTACACTGGTCGAAGAAGGGTAACATCACCTAGTCGAAGTCTTTCATCTCTGCACGTGGTCTTGCCCACTAGAAGGAACTTCCTAGTGTCGACTCGTTCCTAACTTTTGCTGCTAATACAAAGAGACTGGGTTCAACAAATCTAGTCGACAATATTTTCAAGCCAACTCTTTTGAACTTAGTTTATTTCTTCGTTCATTTAGAAAAATTCTCGAAGTAGAGTATACTTTTATAATTTGTTTGACTACTTTTGGTAAACTCAATTTGTTTAAACTAGTTGAAGAAAGACACAAGAACTAGTCGAAGACCTTCCTCTCTGCACGTGGTCCTGCCTACTTGAAGGAACTTCCTAGCGTTGTACTGTTTCTAACTCTTGCTATCAACGTAAAACTATTGAGTTCACTAAGAAATGTCGAACGAATTTTTAAGGCGCTCTGATCGTTTATCCAACTTGTGTTGACGTTCTCGATTTGATTAATATGGTCGGAGAACGTAACTCCACTAGTCGAAGTCTTTCTTCTCTGCATGTGGTCCTGCCCACTAGAAGGAACTTCCTAGTGTCAATCTGTTACTACTTCTAGCAACCAATATATGATAATCGCGATCGACAACTAAAGTCAGACAAACCTTTTCAAAGCAAACCCTCTTTTACACTATTTACTTAGTTTATATAAATAAACTAAGAAGATAGTCGGGGGCTAGGATAAAATTATTAATATGACTTCAATTCTTAGTCTTAAATTCAATTTCCTTTTTCTATTCATTGTCTTATGAGTTACCGACTACTCGGCAAGATAATTTGCAGGAAAAAGAACGTATATATTCATAAACAAAAGTTTGTCTTTACAAGTTCTCTATTACAAACTACTTTGATGAAGGAGATCCAATTTGCGTCTCCTCCACGACCTTCTTGCTGACCAGTTGCACTTCTTTAATCAGCCGTAATGCCTCTACCTTAGGGCAGTCGAAGTTGGCTTCGATTGGTTGAAGACTGAGATTAAGGTCATTTGCCTTAAGCTTTGCCAAAGCATAACTTACTGCACTTTCGACTGCCTCTCTTATAGAGTCAGCCTGGTTGGTCTTCAGAGTGGTTACCAACTCCTTTAAAGTTTTGATTTTTTGTCCAATGGCACTCGTATGGGCGATCATGGTGTCTTCAAGAGGAGTAACCTCCTTAGCACCAAGTCCTCCGAGTACATTGTTTAGGAGGAAAACATCGTCTTGAAGGTTGATCTTCATCGACTTCATATCCTCCTAGCTACGAGTGGAAGCTTTTTGGAGTAGCTTTATTTTGACTACTTGCTCTAAAAATAGAGTACGTCCAGTCAGAACAATATCTCTTAAAAGACTAGTAAACAAAACTGGTCGTAGGTAAATAATTTCTTACCTACTAGTCGAGAGTCAAGTTTCTTGACTTCGTTGTCGTGAGAAGCAGCATTCTTTATGCACTGTCCCTCCCATGACTTCATGCTCTTGTCTTTTTCTTTGTTGATACGGATAAGCTCGCTAATCACCAAAGTCTTTGATTCGACCTCGGTTTTGAGTTTACCCATATCGACCTCTTTTTCTACAAAGAACAAAGAGTGAGAAAGAGAGGAAAGTCATCAAAGTAAACAATTTTAAGGTACCGAACTTACTGTTTATTTCACTCTACAACTCACAAGTTGCAGAGTTCGTTTCCTGAAGTTTCTTCAGCATGTCTTCTTTTTCTCCCCTTAGCTTCTGCGTCTCGATTTTTTTCATAGTCGAGTGCATCAGCCAGGGTCTTTTCGTCACTTTTGAACCCACAAAGGGTAAAGTAGACATGAGAACTAGACAAGTAGTCGAAATACAAAAGACTACATATGACAGTAACTTATCATCTCTCTGCTTGCTCGCAGAGTTAAGCTTTTTGTTGTCTTAATAGCACGAGTTGTCTGTGGTATTCACCAACAGTGACAACTTGTTCCAAAGCTCTCTGAATGAAGAAAGACAGTGAGATGCAAGAAAAAACCATATATGTAAGTGTTTGGCATCAAGTACTTACATTGATGGTCGATCAAGCAAAACTAGCGTACACCCTCTGGGAATCTTTAAGTTCATCGATATTTTTGACTTTGTCCCATCATATTTCTTGAAGACGCTCGTCATAAAAAATATTCCCCTATTAGGAATGTCATTAGGGTGTGGGATTCAGTTGCGAGATCTGAATGAAGAGGATCCCACGATGGATGCTGGGCCAAAGAACTCGAAGAAGAAATTGAAGTACTCTTCATCTTCTTCATTGCTTGCATCAACAACTCTTCCTTGAGGGCTGGGAGGAACGCCTTCCACGACTTCTTTCTCGGCACGGTGGTCGGAGGTTCCTCATTTGTCTTGATTGGAAGTTTCCGGTGATCGAAGGACCAAGTTCCTTGTTTGAATATTGATACCATCAATAACCGGTTCGATCATCATAGCAACCGGATCTTCCGCTGTCTTCACCTCTGCATCTACGACCACTTCGGTTGTCATAGTTGCTTCAATGGTAGTGCCCTCCTCCACCACAGAGACAATGGTCGATCCCTCGACCACCTCCACTGTTATCCCTTCGATTGCAGGAGAAATAACAACAGGCCTTTCGATAGAAGTGTCCTTGGGGGTTGGAGATGCAGGACTACAATTGCAGAAAAGCAAATATGTCAAGATTGTCAAAAACAGAAGGTAAATGTTATCCTTATGCTTATGATTTTTACATACCTTGGCTTTCTGGCTTTAATTGTGAATCCAGAAGAGACCTTCTCTAAGAAAAGTCTCTTTCTCTTCCTTCTCTTCGACCGCCTCAATCTTCGCGACACTTTCAGCTTTTTGGGGGCTCTTGGTGCCAAGAGATTGAGAGGTTGGGGGCTTCTTTGACCACGTCTAGTCGAAGACCTTGTTGAGGGTTTGGGATCTCTACGACCATGTCCGGTCGTAGGTCTTGAACGAGCTAAAGCTCCATGACTTCCGCCCTCTTGGTGGTCGAATTTGTTTCGATCACCGAGGCGATACTACGCCTCGGCGTGGTTTCTGCCGATCGATGAGTGTTCTTCATAAAAGACACAAAACTCTTCCAGTTCTCCTTTTCTAGTTACTTGACAAAGCCATGAGAAGTAGAAACTGAAAAAGTCTTGTTGTCATAGTAGAATGGTATCTTGGTCTTGGGGGCTTTTGGAGCAAGCAATTCGACTGGTCCCCTTTTCTCTGCAGCGACCACGTCTGTAAAGAATTTCTTGACGTGACTGGTCGGAGGAGAAGCAGAGCTTGAGCCTTTGACTTTTTTTGTTGACGGCCCTCACAAGGTAACGCCTTTTGGCCAGAGTAACTTTGTTTTCCTCTGGCCCTATTTTGATAGTCTTCGATTCAACCTCTTAGTTGTCTCGACGATCTGCCATGCCTACTTTCTGTAATAAACAGAAAAAGAACATCACTCGATGGTCAAAATCTACGACAACAGAATCCTAAAGAAGAAATCAACTCTTGATTACCTTTAGGCGTTCTTCCCTTTCCTTTGCGGACACGACCGCTAGGATTCGAGGAACCCCTGTCAATGTGGGTGTCGTAGCAAAAAGACTTGACAGTGGGTACATGGTACCCTTTGTCTTAGGAGAAGACCGAAGGGGAGGAGCCAAAGATACAAGATGTGTTCATACTGTATTGGATGTGTGAATGAGAGGGAGCCCCCCTTCCTTACAAGCCCATGGGGCCATATATATAGGGGGCAACATTTCCCTTCTTGCCCTCACTTTACATTGAGAGAGAGAGAGGGGCATTTAGGTACATTGCCATGAATTTACTACCTAGACCTAGTCTACATATGTACAGTATTCCTTGACGGCACACTAGTATTCCTGACGACTCAGTGTGCGAGACACCCCTTGGTACCTGCTTTCTGACGGTGGGTCTTAGAGTTTCTGCAAATGAGTTTGACTCGGGCGTCAATCTCTTTTTGTGGAAGATCTACAATGGCAAAGGAACTACTCAACATTCAAGCTCGAAATTAATCAAAAGAGCTGGGTTGAAAGATTATTTACCTTCCTCGAAATCTCTGGTTGAATCTTTAGCCCCAGAGTACATTCACATAGGATGTGCCCCTTTCTTCAAAGGGCTGATGCGGCGTGCGATGGAATCTCTCACCACGTGCCATCCGGTAAGCCCCACTTCTCTCAAGTCTTTTATGGCTTGAATGAAGGGAGCAATCCGGCCGAACTCGCTTGGAACTGAATCCCAAGAGGAATTCTTCTCAGCTTCTTTCCCTATGAAGAAGAGGCTGTCGTCATTGGTTGTCGTCCAGTAGAACCACCTCTTCTTCCATCCCGGCCATGATGACCGGGTGAACATCTGAATGTACTCCTTCGACTCCCCGTCGGGGAGCTTCAGACCACAGCTACCTACAATTCCGGCCTATCTACTCATCCCGTTGTAGTACCGGAAGAGCTCCAAGTCCGGTCGAATCCCCATGTATGCTTCACACAAGTACACGAATACACTGAACATTGTGATGGAATTGGGAACAAGATTCACCAATTCCATCCCAAAGTTTATGAGTACAGCCGTAAGAAAAGGGTGAGCGGGCAATTGAAAGTCACATTCACAGTATGCTTGAAATACTAGAATGGTGTCTTTCTCACCCGAGGGCCAATGCTGCCCAGCAACTTCAGCCCACTTCACATACTCCTTCTCTGGGATTTTTTCGGTGGCAACCAAAGCCTTCATCTTCGTTGTATCCATATCTGCTATCACCCACTGAGAAGTGGTTCCGGCCATTTTCTCTAAGTGCAAATGATTTGGATTTGGAAGGAGTTTGATTTCGTTGGCGGCGGAGAGAACAAGAGCTCAAAGAACAGGTGAAGCGAATGGGGAAAGTAAAAACCCTAAGTCACGCCTACTGTGGATTTTTATAGCTGCACGCTTGAGTTAGAGATCGTGGGAACTCAACGGTTGCCACCTCTTCAGGAACCGCATCAACAGATAGGTCTGTGAGAGTCGATTGTGATTCTTTAATTTGTCTGTTCGGAAAAACCGATTATGTCTTTACAACTCAAGTAAAATTACCTTCTTAACCAAGTCAATTTCTGGTCAAATGAAATACCAGTCGGAAGTGTTCTACTTTCGACCACCATTCTACAACCCCTGTACCAAGTAAATTATTTTCACTTGAAGCTGGGGGGGTAGATGATGAGGATATAATAATCCTCATTTAGTTGTTTATATGTAATTCTCATTATAGATAGCAATATCTTTATATTACTCGCAAGTATACCCCTTACTACGACCACCCCTAGTTGTAAGCCTCTTCTACGACTAGTCTCTAGTTGTAAGCTTTTCTACGACTCATCTCTGGTTGTGAGCCTTTTCTACAAGCACATTGTGGTCGTAAGTCTCTCCACAACCTGATCGGCTACGACTACCCTATACTTGATTGAGTCTACACATATGTGGGCCTAATCGATTAGCGAGTCTTATACGCCGTGTTCGACACACGAGATAGTTAATATGCACTGTTATTCTCTAGAATAACTACATGTTTTATATCTCTGTCTCTAACAATAACTACCTGGCGACGTGGGGGAGTTATCTTTCCGACAATAACCTCCACCAGCGATTCATCATTTGGAACGTTGGGACGTCTCTTGGTTTGAAGGAACTGCCACCTCTTCACACGCTATATAAAGGGTGAAGTCAGAAGGTAGAAGGGGCGATCGAGAGATAGAGGCAATCTGGAGCACTAGACATTAGGCTTTAGTCTTCATCTTGATTGTAAATAGCACACTCAATACAGTACGACAGGAGTAGGGTTGTTATTCTCTCTAGAGAAGACCTGAACCTGTATAAAATCTCTGTGTCATTCTCTGCATGGATTTAAATCTAGGAGACCCCCTAAACACTCATTTATTAGTAAGATCGATAGTAAAACATCGACAAGGTTGTTCTGAGAAAGATCTATCAGTTTGATGCCTCTCAAGCCCATCAAGGACTGAGGAGTACTTCCTTCAAGTAGGAGGTATACCAACTTTTATAACATACGGGCCGACTGGCCAAATAGTTCACATAGCATAAAGTTTGCAACGGAAATAATGATAAAAGGGTCACCAAAATCCAGCAAGTATGCCTTAGCCCTCCCACATGCAACTAATTGGGGTTAGGCCCTAGTAATCGGCACCAACATCGCCAAAACCTACAACATAAAAGTATCCGATCGACGGGTCGTCATCCACATCTTCTGAATTTGTTCTAAGAGCAATCGTGAATACAAAGTTGTACTCCGCAAGACTTTTAAGCAAATATTATATAGTATGCAAGATGAGACAAAGGTGGCTAGCCTATCTGATTTATTTTGCACAAAGCGAGTTTCCATTTGCAATAGAGAGTAATTTATTTTGCACAAAGCAAGTTTCCATTTACAATAGAGAGTAATAGATTGCAATCGTCAAGTGTAAAATCATTTGACATTGATAACCAAATAATAGTAAAACATAAATAACATAAGTAAAACAAGTGACTTCCTGCTATAAAGTCAAAATAGTGGCAAAATCCTTTTGCCGAACACACTATGCATGGATTTCCTATCCATGCATTACCCAAAATATTTTGCAAAACATAACACTACTTATTGTGGGATATAACCAAGTGGTGTTCATAACTTGGGGCACGGCTATTTGAATAGACCTACACTCTGCAGAGGTTGTACAACTTTTCCACACGTCATAAACATCCCACGACGTCGACCATGTCACGCGATACCAAAGCTACCTGATTTGAGAGTTCATGACAAAGTTTTTACATTACCAGTCCTGATAACAAACCACGCTATGATACCTTCTTAAGATATGGAGAGCTCTCCAAAATCCTAAGAACTCATACGTTGTGTTGGAAATCTTTGCGGTCCTAGCAAAGCCCCTACGAACATAGAGATCCTCTACCATGCTCGCACTAGCCCAATTTTAAACTACAATCTACCACCTATGGTTTGATTGTCAGAACATGATAAATTATTATGCTAGGGCCTCCCCATATGAGGCATGTGTGGTTATATGAATTTACTTAGGTCTATGGCACAATAGATCGATCCTTAGCGACCCGGGCAAAACAACCACAAACCACAATTTTGTGCACCAGCACCGGTCTCAACATACACTCGACCAAGTTGAAAACAAGTTTTTAATTTTCATTTGTTAATCAAAATAACAGACGTACCTCCTCTGAACATATATACAAGTGTTTCCCATAATTGATCAATTATCAAGTTTTTTTCGACGTAGTAGAACTAGTATCGATATGCATGGCTAAGTATGAACTATTCCACTTCATCTATAATTCCACAATATACTAACGGTGGATAACAATACTAGGGTGACAATAGCAAGGGCATCAATTTATAAAGGTAGGATCAATGCAACAATTGGGTATAACTACCAATATAGCAATTTTACCGAAATTACGTGCATGCCTAATAATTTTTCAACAAAATAGACATAACAGTGAAAATATGGGATAAACATGGTCAAAGGGGGTGTTTGCCTTGCTTATTGAACTCTTGGTCTTTCTCGGGGTCGATCTCAGAGATTTCTGGAACGTCGGTATCTAATTGGTAAAATCCAAGTAGCACAAATCAGAGCCAAATAAATTCAAACAGAGAGAATTGAAATATTTTTTTGCAGATTACAAGAGTTTATGATTTTTCAAAAATTTAGAAAGAAGTTCCACTCAATTTGGAGTTCAAATGCAAAAGTTATTAGTATTTGTAGTTGGTTCGGTTATGAAAATACAGAAAAAGAAAAGAGAAAACATTGAGCATTCATTTTTTTTAGTTTCCATTCTTCTTTCTAAAGGAAAATATGGATTTATTGCTTCATTAGGCTAAAAGGTGGGGTCGGGTGCACAGTGAACCGAGTTCACGGGTGAGTTTACAGACTGGTGGGTCTCGTGTGTCAGTGACCCAGATTTTAAAACCAGTTCAAATTAAAATATGATTAATTATTCTACCGGTCCCACATGGTGGCGGGGCGGCAACAGCACGGGCCTGGGAAGTAGCAAAATGGGACTGCGGCACTACGACGAAGGTAAAGGTGGTGACGGCGACGCTTGGCGACCATTAAAGCACTGGTGACGGTGTCGGTAGGCGGCGGGCGGCAGGCGGCCCAGGCTGCGATGGCTTCTGCGAAAGGAGTGGGTTCCCGCCTAGGGGCTAGGCGCGTAGGGTTCAGCAGGTGAACACGATGCTAACTAGTTTGGCACAGGAACCAATGGTCATTGGAGTCAAGTCGGCAACATGTAGCCACGACGGCGCCATGGATGGCCACGGTGAAGTCTGGGCAAACGACGCTAAGTCCAAAATCTAACTAGCGCATTAGCACTAGGGGACTACCAGAGGCTCACCACTGTGGTCGACGACAATGAAGACGGTCGGAGGTGGTGCAATGACAGTGAACAAGGGCGGCGGCGACAGGCTACGACAAGGAAGAAGCTACGAGAAGATGCACGTTAGCTTGCATGTCTGCATAAGATGGTTAAAACAGAAGGAAATCGATGACGATGTGTGGTCTCGATGACTTGCTACGGAAACAAGGACATCGAGTGAGGGGCTTGCACAAGTGGGAGATGGAACACGATGTGATGTGGATGGCTTGAACCAAACTTGCCGGAAAGGAGAGAACGCGACGGCATGGAACATGCATGCCTGCTGGAGAGAAAGAAGATGACGGCGATGCAACTTTTTCGCGGCTCCTATTGCAAGAACAAGCACGAGAAAGGGATGAGTGAATCGCTAGAAGGAAAAGGACGCACATGTTGAGCAAGGAAGCTCACCATGGCAGCAATGGCATGGTGGCATGCTCATCGACCCTGACGAGGATCTAAGTCCCTGAGTATACCCCTTAATTTTATAAGGGAGGAGCCTACTAGGTGGTAGTAAGTTATTCTACGACCACCCCCATAGTCGTAAGTCATGCTACGACTACCCCATAGTCGTAAGTCTTGCTACGACTACCTGATGGTCGTAAGTTCTTCTACGACCAGTGTCACCACGACCACCTTATGATCAATTAAACCTCTGACGAGTGGGTCCAATTGATTAAGGAATTCAAGCGATCATCATACTAATCGTTATTCTCGAAGTAATAGCATGTAATGCTCCATTATCTCGATATATAGGTGCCGGTCGGCGTGGAGGAGTTATCTGCCGGTGATTCTGCCAACATGCGCCTGACATGAGGATGTGATGAGCGCCATTTCACCCGGAGAAACGGCCACTCCTTCACGGACTATATAAAGGCGGCAATCGAGAGAAGGAAAGGACGATTGAATCAAGGCGTAGACACATGCCAATCAAGGACAATCAGAAGACAAGCACTATCATCTGTAATAGTCTTAGTTTTCTCCGATTGTTCGAATACCATACACACACAGAGTAGGGTTGTTATTCTCTCCGGAGAAGGCTGAACACGTATAAAAATTCCCATGTCAATCTCTGCGTGATTCCATTCTAGGAGACCTCCGAATCAAACAATCTTTCGTAAGATCGGTTCTAAAACATCAACGAGTTGGCGCCGACCGGGGGATCTTCCTAATCTCTTGTCAACATACTCTCTTTTCCCAAATCTCATGCACTCATGGCGGGAGAATGGAACGAGGAGAACTGGTTCGACTTGGCGGTCTGTGACGTCGACATGGATGCGGTTTGATTCTGAGCCGAGTATTGACTCATCCAATGGTATCTACCTCAGGATCTTCCCCAGATCCAGAGACAATCTTCTTGATGGAGTTGAGGAGGATCCTTATCCCCACAACAAGACGCGTCCAAGGAGGAATATACCTCTCAAAGGACAAGAGTCAATCGACCAGACTACACCCAGTGGACTCACAACACGACGAGTTTTTTTCCTCCAAGTGTCACGAGTCCCCTAAGGCGGTCCGACTTGGTGAGGCAAGTTCTGAAGTCACAATTCCAGGACTCCACTAAAGATCTCTGGTGATCCTCTCTCTCCGGATGACGCTTGAGAGGGGATCAAGCATGCTTTTCTGCAAATTCGACCATCTCTCCGCAGATCACATCTGCATGACGGAGATTAAGATAACCCGAGTTCCCTACCTAGAGGGGATTACTCCAAGTCGCCAGATGGTGTCTCTCGACTACTCCTCAAGCGGGGAGGCCTCGAGCGCAAGTGAGAATCATCAACGGGAGGTCTTCGTCCTTCCCTCGGATCAAGATCACTCTCCTAGAGACCGAGCTAGGGACCCTCCCCGAAGATCACGCACTGCGCCCCCTCGTGGCAGTGGCAAGGGCACCACCGATGGCGGACACGACCAACACCTTCATGAACGCGAGGGAAATCCTCGATATACTTGCACTCCATTGAGGCAGTCTCAAGAGTCCAACATGGAAGGTCTCGAGGCTATTCGACAAAAGAAGATTGCAGCCCAGAAGAATTTGCCTGGGCGCATCCAATATCAGTCAGAGGAAGCTCAAGAACTCCAGTACATCAATGACTTGCTCGAGAATCCAACTAGAGAGCTCGCCCGAGCGCCAGGATACGATCTCTTCGTCGAGGAGATCGCACAAAGGCTTCGGTCCACAATGGCAAGACTGGAAGCACCTCGTCGACATTATTCGAGAAGTCGTAGTAATACAACTTCTTCAAAGAACTACCGATCGAACATATCACCACGGAGGAATCGACGAATAAGAAGTCGCATCGATCCCCTACTCGGAGAAATGTTTTTCGAACGACTAATGATCAACAAACTCCTCGGAGAGGTGATCGCTCACCATTCCGGCATGGAAATCAACAGCAGATGAACTACGAGGAGTATTCCCCTCGTAGGGTCGAGACCTATTATGTGTCGTCAACTCGTTATTGGGTATCGCCGAAAGCGACCACCGATGATATCAACCCTTCTTTTTTGCAAAGGAGGCATCAAGAAGTTATTCTCGGATGCTCCGGCATTCTCGCCGATCTTGAGCTTTGTCACCTCCACCTGCTGACATCAAAGTGAACAGGAAAAGTTCGATGGCTCCCAAAATCCCATCAATTCCTTCAAATCTACTACAACAGTCCGAAGCGGCGGAGGAGGAGAACATGCGATTGCAAATTACCTTCCAAGCTGTGCTCAAGGATTCGCTTCGATCGTGGTTCTTGAACCAACCACTCGAGTCGATCTATTCTTGGCAACACCTCTGCGACCTTCTCTCGGGCGAATTTCAAGGCACTTACAATCGCCTCGGAAGGAGGACGACTTGCACCGAATCGAGTAATCTACAACGAGACCTTGCGCCAATTCATCAAACGCTTTAGTCGGTTCGTAATTTAATTCGAAAGTTTCGATTCATCTCACATCGTGGCTTTCAAGCAAGGAGTCCGTAGTAGAAGGATAACGAAGATATTGCTTTAAATCCGCCTACCACCATCATCAACTCTTTGAGATGGTCGATCGATATCGATCGCCTCTGAGGCTCGAGTGGAACAACACAATCGATCGAGAAGACAATACCTCTCGAGAGCCAAAGCGACATTGGTAAGAAGAAAGATAAGAAAGCAAAAGGTCCAAGAACAAGGCGAAGGGTCAAAACTCCAAGCCGCCGGTTCCAAGGAGGTTTTGGTCAGAATGATAAAGAGCCACGCACCTCAAGCCGCCTCCGACCGAGGCAAAGGTAAGTGCCCCGATCGGAAAAATGATAAGCCTAGGTGGTGTCCTTTCCATAAAAAGGAAGGACATGACCTTCGCAACTGCCGGGTCTTTCAACGAAAGCTTGAAGACTACTACAACGGCAAAGGACCACTTCCCACTCTCGAGCAGGTAGGACAAACGAGTGGTCATAAGTCCTCAGATGACGAGGAGGAGATGCTGTTCTAGGATTCGCAACACACCGTCGAGCACATCTACGGGGGATCATCGGTATATGAATCAAAGCGACAGCTTAAGGCTGCTGAACGTGAGGTAAACTCCATAGATCCTCCTCTCGTCAATAAATTACCGAAGTGGTCGGAAGTCACCATCTCCTTTGAGAAGGGTGATCGCCGATTCCTTCAACTCGACGGTCGGTATCCGATCGTGGTCGAACCCACCATCAACAATTGTCGGGTCAATCGAGTTTTGGTTGATGGTGGCACTCGTTAAATATTTTATTTACGAAAGTGCCTGGGACGAGATGCAAGTACCGGACTAAGGTAAGACCGGTGCAATACTCTTTCCATGGATCGTCTCGATCTTCACCAAACCAATTGGCCAAGTTTCTCTTCCTTTAACATTTGGTTCACCAAGTAATTTCGAGACGAGAAAATCTCCTTTGATGTGGTCGATTTCGATCTGAAGATATAACGCCATACTCGGACGACCAACTTTGGCAAAATTCTAATGGCTACTCATTATGGATATCAATGTATTAAGATGCGGTCCCAAAGGAGTAATCACAATTCATTGTGACAAGAAGATGGCGATACCGCGATCGTCGATCCTCGAGATGGTTGGACAAATACCAACTCGAGAAGAAAGTCGACCTTTGACTAGCAAGTCGAAGCCTCAAAGCTGCACCAAAGCCGAACGACAAGGTCAAAGAGGTTCCTCTCGACGCAGGGAGCCTCAAGATCGCTCAGACGGGATACTTCCGACCCCAAGTAGGAAGATGCCCTCATCACCTTCCTCCGAGCTAACGCAGAAGTTTTGCGTGGCAAGCATCCGACATGCCCGAGTCCCGGTGGAGGTGATCGAGCCGAGAGCTAGCTTTTACTACCGACAAAGTACCGTAAAACAAAAATTACGAGATTTGCCCTCGATTGGCGAGATGCTATCAAATCGAAATTGGATAAGCTACTAAAAGCATGCTTTATAAGAGAGGTCAACCACCCGTAATGGTTGGCTAATCTGTAATAGTTAGAAAGTCAAGCGGCAAATGGCGTATGTGCGTAGACTTTCTTGATCTTAATAAAGCTTGTCCAAAAGGCGATTTTCCTTTACCTCGCATCGATCGGTTGGTTGATTCTCTGCGGTTGTGAAATGTTAAGTTTTTACATGCATATGCGGATACCACCGAGATCAATATGTGTCTAGACGATGAAGAAAAGACCACATTTATTACACCATTTGGTATATTTTGCTATGTCAAAATGCCATTTGGTCTAAAAATGCCGCGCTTCTTTTCAACGCTTGATGCAAGCGACTTTTTTCATCTCAACTAGGTCAAAATCTAGAGGCTTATGTTGATGATCTAGTCGTCAAAAGCATGAAGAGACTTAATCATATTACTGACCTACAAGAAATATTCGACAACCTCAGAAAACATCGCTTAAAACTTAATCTTGAGAAGTGTGTGTTTGGAATCTCTTCAGGAAAATTGCTTGGTTTTCTAGTATCTATACGAGGAATCGAAGCAAATCCCGAAAAGATAAAGGCCATTCTCCAAATACGCCCTCCAACCACAAGGAAAGAAGTCCAGAAACTCACGGGGTGCATGGCGGCTTTAAGTCGTTTCATCGCACGACCTTTCTTTAAACTTCTAAGGAAACATGAAGATTTTGAGTGATCGAAAGAGGAAAACGCTACCTTTGAGGATGGCAAGAGGTACCTTACGAGTGCTCCTATTCTGGTCTCTCCAAGGCCAGAAGAAACGCTCTTAATTTACCTAGCTGCCACGCCACAGCAAGAAGCGCAGATTAGTCGTAGAGCGTGAAAACGCATAACAACAACGGTTTACTACGTAAGTGAAGTTTTACACGGCCTAAGGAGCGTTACCCTCAGGTCCAAAAGCTTCTATATGCCCTCCTCATGTCTTCGAGGAAGCTGCGGTATTATTTTCAGCGCACAAAATAGTGTGTCTGTCGAGTTTCCCTTAGGGAGCGATCCTCGAGATTAGGAAACAATGGGGCGCATGGCAAAATGGTCGGTCGAACTTGGGGAGTTCGACATCCATTTCGTGTCGAACGGCCGTTAAATCCCAGATCTTGGCAGACTTTGTCGCCGAATGGACAAATCCTGAACCTGTTTAGGATCCCCAGTACGATTCCCATGATCAGTGGATGATGTACTTTGACGGGTCGCTTACTTTAAGTGGCTCGAAATCAGGGGTGGTCTGGTATCTCCTCGGAGAGACCTTAAAGTATGCCGTACAATTAAACTTTCAGGCCACTAACAACGTGGCGAGAATCACGAAGGTTTGCTAGGCGGCATACGAGCGTGAAAGCGCTCTCGATTCGCCGACTACTCGTGAGAGAGACTCTCAACTAGTCGGGAAAAGTACCAAAGGTCTAACCCAACAATGTCTCGAAGATTTATCGGAAGTCGTAAGCTAGAAAAGCATTTTTAGGTTTGAGGCACAATTCATCCCTCGAAAGGATAATTTTCTCGCAGACCCGACTTGCTCGAATAGCTTCTTCCCGATCTGTAGTACCAAAAGTCTTCTTGGAACAACTCGAAGCCGTCACTGGTCGACGAACCAGAGACACCTCCTATTGAGACGGCCTCTCTAGAATACGAGGATATATGGATGGCGCCCATCTATGAGTATCTTGTAGGGTTACATGCGAAGATGATCTCGAGGTAGATCGCTTATCCCAAAAAGCCAAAATGTATACTTTGGTTGAAGGAGTCCTCTATAAACGAGGTACTCAAGGGGTGCTCATGCGTTGCATTCCGCAGAGCGAATGATTAACACTCCTTCACGACATACATGGTGGCATATGTGGAAATCATGCTTCCTCTGAGAACTCCGGTCGGTAAGGCCTTTTGACAAGGTTTTCTTGTATGACCCTTCTGATGCTAAAGAGTTGGTTAAAAGTGTGTCCAATGCCAATTTCATAGCGAGCAAATACACCAACCAAAGACAGGCATTACAAATGATACCTCTATCTTGGCCTTTTGCAACTTTGGGTCTCGATATCCTAGGACCGTTCCCCAAAGCTCCGGAGGTTTGAGTTCCTTTTGTGGCTATTGATCGTTCACAAAATGGATTGAAGCGAACTCGGTGGTTGATAACAACGAAGCGGCAAAGCGGTTTATGATGAGATCGTAATTACTCGATTTGGAGTACCGAGTCGAATAATTACGAGATAATGGTAAGCAATTTTAAATCGCAAAATTTCGTGAATTTTCTGACGAGTTGGGCACCAAGTTGTGTTATGCTACGTGGCCCATCCCCAAAGTAATGGGGCGGTCGAGCGTGCAAGCGGCCAAATAATGAGAGGAATTAAGACCGAGTCTTGACCACTCATCAAGCGCTCGGGGCTTGGGTACAAGAGTTACCCTCGAAGATATGGGCGGTTAAATGACGACTACGATCAAGCTCTGGTGAAACACCATTTTTACGGTCTTGGAGTCGAAACCATGCTTCCTCGGGCGAAGATACGATCAACACGAGTCGAAACTTTCAAAGACTCCAACCAGAACAACTTCGAGCGGATGATATTAATCTACTCGAAGAAAGGATAAATTAGGCCTTAATTCGTTCAGCAGTCTACCAACAAGCCCTGCGTAGATACTACGATCGTAGGTCCAACCTCACGCCTTCTTTGTAGGTGACTTAGTATTGAGGCTCTGCCAATCCAAGTCTAATCGGAACAAACTTTCTCCCAAGTGGGAAGGTCCTTACACGTTGGTCGGTTACTCGGCGAGTGGTCTCAGACGATTGGCAATGGAAGACACCGGAGTTCTCCCGAATTCTTGGAACATCGACCAGTTACGCAAGTTTTATGTATAACTAACCGTTCAGACAATAAAGACTCATGTTCTTTCTACCTCTATTGTCTTAATTTTGAGTAGTGCTTTCATAATCTTTCGACTACATTCCAAACACCCAGTTGCCTTTACACTAGTCGAAAGGAAGGTAACATCATCTAGTCGAAGTCTCTCCTCTCTGCACGTGGTCTTGCCCACTAGAAGGAGCTTCCTAGTGTTGACTCGTTACTCACTTTTGCCATAAATACGAAGAGCTCGGGTTTTATTTAGTCGAAATATTTTTAAAAGCCAATTTTTTTTCACCTTAGATTATTTCTTCAGTTCTTTTGAAAAGTATTCTAAGCAGAGTGTACTTTTTTAGATTTATTCAACTGCCTTTGGTGTATTCGATTCGTCTCAACTGGTCGAGGAAGAGGCCCATCTAGTCAAGTCTTTCCTCTCTCGCATGTGGTTCCGCCCACTAGAAGGAACTTCCTAGCATTGTTCGCCTCCTACTTTTGCTACCGGGAGACTTATTGAGTCCACCAAGGAAGGGCTAACAATTTTTAAAGTCCTCTAGATGTTTGCTTAACTCAAGTTGCCATTCTCAATTCGATTAAACTGGTCGGAGATGTTAACATTACCTAGTCGAAGCCTATCCTCTCTGCACGTGGTCCTGCCCACTAGAAGGAACTTCCTAGTGTCAATTCGTTACCACTCTTTCAACCAGTGCATGACAATTGTGACCAAAAACTACAAGTTAAACAAACCTCTCTGTTTTCAGAAACTCTTTTTAATACTATTTACCTAGTTTGTCTAAACAAACTAAGCAAATAGTCGGGGGCTAGGATAAAGTTATTAATTTGACTTCAATTGTTAGTCTTTCATTCATTAATTATCTTTTGAGTTACTAACTACTCGACAAGATGATTTGCGAGAAACAAGATGGATTATATAATACATCAACAAAAGCTTGTTTTTCACGTGGTTTGTTACAAACTACTCAAGAGGGAGAGCCCAACAGATCTTCTCGAAACCTTCCGCCAACCGATTGCATTTCTTCCATCGACGACTTGCTACGCCTCAGGCGATCGAACTTCGGCCGATGGGTTGCACATTAAGGTCGGGGTCATGAGCTTTAAGTTTTGCCAATGCATAACTTCTCGCAGATTCGACCGCCCTTTATCGACTCGGCTTTTGGTTGACCTTGAGTGGTCACCAGCTCTTGCAAAGTCGACATGTTCCCCAATAGTACTTACGTGAGCAGCTATCGTATCATCTCGAGGAGCTTTTCCCTCGGTGCGTAGCTCACCAAGTACATTGTTCAGGAGCGTGATATTACCTTGAAGATTAATCTTCATCGCCTCCATCTCTTGTTGGGTACGAGTTGAAGCCTCGCGGAGTTGTTTGTTTTCGACCACTTGTTCTGAAAAGAATAAGACTGGTCAAGCAAAAATAAACTCCTAGAGGAAGAGAAAACCAAAATAATCACAGGTAAAAGATTTCCTTACCTGCTAGTCGAGAATCTAACTTCTCGATTTCTTCATCATAGGAAGTAATGGTCTCAGCATGCCTCTTCTCCTATGATTTGATGTCCTCTGCATTTTCTTAGCAATGCGAGACGGTCTCAAGATAGATCAAGGTTTTATCCTCGACTTCAGCCGAGCCTTCCTAGGTTCAAGGTCCATTTCTAGAAAAGAAATGGGAGTAAGAAAAGGGAAAGAACTTCAGAAGGACTGCAGTAAAGAATTGCTTACGATAGTCGGGATTTTAACCTCGTAATTTCTTGATCTTTATCTTTGGAATACGAGAAATCTCGTGAATAACCACAGCTTTATCTTTGACTTCATTCAGAGTTTTCTCATATCATCTTCTTTTTCTAAAAAAAGCAACAATCGGTAAAGATCAATAACATAAGCGATCTTAAGTTCAAGACTTCTTCGTTTATCCTTTCTCGCACTTTTTCAGATTCTTGAGAGTTGGCTTCTTTAAGCTTCCTCAAGAGGAATTCTACTTTTCCCATAGCTTTCTCGACTCCTCTTTTTCATAATCGAACGAGTCGGCGGGGTCTTTTAAATAAGCTATTTAACCCGTAAAGGTTAAAAGTGGACATGAACATTATTAAATTGGTCGTAAGTGTGGATGTCATGAGGACATTGTGGATATCATGTGGACATGCTCATGATCTTAGGTGATGAGACAATTGGCAATTGCTTTGAAAGTTTGTTGAATTCGTGGTTTTCAAATAAGTGTCGTTTTACGGTAGTACTGCGTTATGGTCATGGTAGTACCGCTTATGGATCGGCCGCAAGTTTGTTGGCGGTTTGAATTTTCCGAAGCCTTGTGTTTGGTTTCTTAGGTTTTTCGAGGAGCGGTAGTACCGGTTTTTGGTTGCCGGTAGTACCGCATGTCGGTGAGTCCGAATTTTGTGTGTCGGTTGCAAAATTCCAGAGAAGGTGTCTCTGATGTTTTGGAGTGTGGATTTTCTCCTGGAGCGGTATGACCGTGCTTTGGTTGTTTGTGAGTACCAAGATGGCGAATGACCGCATGTGTGCGGTATGGTTTTTCCGAGAGGTTGTTGTTGGAGATTTTGGGATTTCTCCGAGGTGCGATGCGACCTTGATTGATTAATGATGATCGCAATGCGGTATCTACCGGGTTTAGTTGGCTATATACGCTTGTGGAATGAATTGAGCGAATGTTGTTTCATTTGGAGATTTGATTTTGGATTAGGTCTTGTTCATGTTCATCGGTGCATATGTGTTGCATGATGCATGTTTTAGGCTAATGTGGGTCAAGTTGTGAAGAACTTGTTTCCTAAATGGTTTCTTGGTCTATTCTTTGTCGCGGTGGCTTGCGTGTCTATGATGGTCGGTGGCGAGGTGGATCGGGACTAAGCTTGGAGAGCCGAGGTCCGAAACGATCAATGATGCCGGGTGAGGTCGAGGACTCAAGCGAAGCAGGATGGACAAGGGTGACCGAACGGGCGGTTGGTCTTGTTGGTTGGATCAAGTGGCGCGGGAGTCGTTGCAAGTGCTTAGTGGTGCCGGTGGGATCCAGACGGGAGAGACTTGACGACATGGAGCCGTTGATCAACCTACACGTGGCGAAGCATGGGATTGCTTCACGATCTGTGGACTCGGTCTTTTGGAGAAGGATCGAGAAGGGGTATTTTGGTAATTTCACCAAATACCATCTTGGTGACCTTTTGGCTAAACCGCGGCGCGGGTCGGCGCATGGTGAAGCGGTTTAGGTCAATCGACGATGAAGACTGGCGCTTTGAGATGCGTATGTGTGTTAACCCATTGTGTGTTAGGGTTTAATGGGTGCCCTAATGGAATATACCTAGATGCTTAGCCTCCACATAAATAGGGGTGTTGGTGGCTGCTTGGGGCTTTGGAAGCCAAGGAGACAGCCATCCCAAAACCCTTGTGGTTGCCCTATTTTGGTTTAGGGTTTTGAGGAGAAAAATGAGAGCTAGGTTCTAGGGTTTGGATTGAGAGTGTGTGCTCACGTGGTGAGCTTTGCCCTCCATGTGGAGTGGCTGTAAGCAACAATCATTCATCTCAAATCAATCCATCCAAATCTCTTGAGATGAGTCCTTTTGTGTTCTTCCTTTCTATTTGATGATTTTGGGGCTTTTCTTTGATCCGCGAGTTTTTGCTTGGTTTTTCTTCTTGATCTTGCTTGCTGGGATATGTGGGAACCCATCTAAGGTCATCTTGATCATCATCCACCCACGAGCAAGTTTTGGATCAAGTTTTACGTTTTTGCTCGGTTTTGAACCCTCCTTCGGCAAAATAGAAAAAGATCAAAACTTTGACGTGGATCTTCTCGATCGTCACTTGGAATAGGTTCCTGACATCCTTAGAAAGATGTGTTTCAAATTTGGTGGAGTTTGGCCAAGCGGATCAAAAGTTACGTCTATTTTTGTTTTCGTTTTTTAGGTTGTTTACTGTTCATTCGCCTGATTTCACTGTTCATCCGGCTGTACCGGAAACCGGAACGACCGGCACTGTTCATCTGGTTCGACCGGTACTGTTCATCAGCACTGTTCATCAAGCTGATTTTTGTGTTTTTGGTCGTTTCTTTTGGGGATTTGAAGGGGATTCAATACAAGACTTCCGATACGCTTATATATATTGATCTTCATAGTTCTCATAGCTATTGGAGTCAATATCTTGTTTGAATCCGATCAGCAAAGCAAAAAAATAGATAGTGCTCCTATTCACCCCTCTAGTCGCCTTTCCTGGTCCTCAAGAAGTTCTTCTACAACCATTGATCCAACAGAAGTTCTTCTCGACCATAGATCTAGTCGTAAGTTCTCCTACGACAAAGCATCTGGTCGTAAGCCTTTTCGACTAGTACCTAGTCGTGAGTTTTTCCACGACAAACCCCGTAAGCACTATATAAGTAGTCAAGTCGAAAACAACTACGAAAAATAGCGACTTACCACCTCTCTGCTGCTTTGCGAGTTCCTCTTTTCTGTCGTAGCTCTAGAAGTTGCCGGTGATATTCACCAACAACGGCAATTTGTTCTAGAGCTTTACAAAAAAGAAAGATAGTAAGAAATAAGGGAAGACCACATGTATAAGTATCATTAAATACTTACACTCATGGTTGATCGAGCAAATATCGAGTAAACCAGCTCTGGATTCTTCAGCTTGTCCACTCTCTCGACTTGATCCCACCAAACCTTCTCAAGGCGCTCATTGTCAAAAGTTTCCCCTCTATTGGGAATGTCTTTGGGATGAGGGACTCGATGGCGAGATCTAAAAGCGAAGACCCCACTATGGAAGCAGTTAAAGAAATCGAGCATGTTGAAGTATTCCTCATCTTGATTCAAATTGCGATTCTCTTTGGATACCGGGAAGGAGGTCTGCTGCGATTTCCTTTCCGCGCGGTGGTCGGTACATCACCACCTTGGGCAGAGGCCTGCGCGATCTCTGCTGGTTCCACGACCATTTCGATGTCGTATCAGTAACCTCGGTGGTAGTGGTCGCTACCTCGATGGCGTAGCTCGACTACGACTTCACGGTTGTGGTAACCACTTCAGAGCCACGACTTCTTCCACAACCCGGTGTGGGCGATCCTTCGACCACCTGCGACACCTCTCCAATTCTTTGGAGAGGCGCAATGGGCTTCTCGATAGAAGCCTCCTCGGTCAAGGAGTCGCTAAAACCAACAAAAGCGAAAGCAAGTCAAATTGTGAAAAGCAAAAGGTAAATGCTGTTCTTACACTTTAGTTCATTTCACATACCTCTGCATCTGGACTTGATCGAAACTTAGGAGCTATCTTCCGGCGGAAGATTTCTTCGACTTCTTTTCTACGATCACGTCGATCGTAGCTCAAGTGGGAGAATAGGCTCACCACGACCACGTCCGTCGTGGATCTTGAGCAGGACCATCTCTCGGTCTCTGACTTTCGAAGGGCGAGATCGGTCTCGACCTCTCCAAGAGCGGCGCTACCCTCAAGGGTAGGCTCGATCGATCGGCGTTGTCCTTCACAAAGACATAAACTCCTTCCGCCTCCTTTTCTAGTTGCTTGACAAAAGTAGGAGTGGCAGAAACTGTGAAAGTTTTCTTGTCATAATAAAAAGGTACCTTGGCCTTGTGGGCTTTACGCCTAAGAGGTTCTTCGACCTCCTCGGCCTCCTCAGCTGTAGCTGCTTCAGCCTCGGCTTCTGCTGTAGTCGTGTCCTTGGCCTTGCGGGCCTTGCACCTCAGAGGTTCTTCAGCCTCCTCAACTTCAGTTGTTTCAACCTCGGCTTCTGTTGCAACCGTGCGTGCCGCAGACTTTGCCGAGGACCTGGTCGAAATGAAGGAACTTGAGCTTGGTCCTCCCTTGTCGGTGACTTTTGTAAGTCGACGCTTTTTAGTCGGAGGAGATGAGCCCTTGTCCTTTGTCATCTCTGCGCCGATGGTTATCAGTTCGACCTCTTCGTCGTCCTGACGGTTTTCCATACCTACCTTCTGTAAAGAAAAACAGAAGAAGAAGAATCACTGACCAATCGTAAGATTTTCTCGACCAAGATCCAAATGTAAGCTTTTCTACGACATCTCCTTGATTGTAAGATTTTCTACGATCACTACCTAGTCGTAAGTTTTTTCTACGACTATGAAGTCCTAAGGAAAAAATCAACTTTCGATTACCTTTAGGCGCTCCATCTTTTCCTCTGTAGATAAAACCGCAAGAATTTGAGGAACCGCAACTCCAAGTGGCGGAGACCTCTCACAAATGAGTTTGACTCGACGTCAATCTCCACTGCGAAAGATCTAGGTAAACAAATAAAGATATTCATTAGAAATTTTTTGAAGAAGACCAAATTGAGAAGTTAAGTCGTAAAACTACTTACCCTCCTCATAGTCCCTGGTCGGGTCCCTTGGCCCCGTGTACCTCCACATAGGAGGTAGTCGTTTCTTCAAAGGGCTAATTCGACGTGTGATGAAATCCTTCACCACATGCCATCTAGTTAAACCCTCCTCTTTCAAATCCTTGATGGCTTGAATGTATGGGGCAATTCGGCTGATATCCTGGGGAGTCGAATCCCACAAAGGCTTCTTTTTGGCAGCCTTCCCCTCGAAAGTAAGGCTGTCTTCTAAGGTGACTTTCCAGTAAAACCACCTCTTTCTCCATCCCGGCCACGAAGACCGAGTAAACATCTGAATATATTCCTTTGACTTCCCGTCATGGAGCTTCAGACCACAACTTCCAGCAATCCCAGTTTGTCGAGCCATTCCATAGAAGTATTGAAAGAGCTCAAGGTCTGCTGGAATTCCCAAGTATGCCTCACACAAATACACGAATACACTTAGCATTGTGATGGAATTGGGACCAAGATTCACCAATTCCACCCCAAAGCACTCGAGTATAAGTGTGAGAAAGGGGTGAACAGGCAATCGAAGGCCACACTCATAATACGCCTGGAAGACGGGGATTTGCTCATCCTTCCCCGATGGCCAATGCTGCTTATACGCCGCGAACCACTTCACGAGGATCTTCTCTGGAATCTTCCCGGCGTCAACCAGGGCTTGAATCTTCACCGCATCCATCTCCGACTCGGCCCACTCGGAGACTCTCCCGGCCATTTCTCTCAGAAAAGGGAGATTTTTGTTTGAGTTGGTGGCGGAGAAGACAAGAACTCGACGAACAGTGGAACGATTTGGGGAAAAGTATAAATCTAAGTCTTACCCCCGGTAAGTATTTATAACCGCGTATCTTGGGCCGGAGGCGTGGCATTCCAAAGGTTGCCACCGCCTCGAACTGCTCCAACGAACATGACTAACGGAGTCGTTTGAAATTCCCTAATTTGTCCGCTTCAGAAAATCAGTTTGTTTTACACCTCAAGCGAAATTACTTCCTTGGTCAGATCTTTTTGACCAAAGAAAATGTTAATCGGAAAGGTTTTTCTTCCGATCACCATACTACGACCACCTCGTGATCGTAGGAGTGTTCTATGACTATTTGATAGTCGTAAGCAATCTTCTTAACCAAGCATATTTCTGGTCAAAATAGTACATAAATATCGAAGAGTTTTTCCTTCGACTATCTTTCTACAACCCTCTCGTGGCCGTAAGACCATTTATAACTCCTTTACCAAGTAAGTTGCTTTCACTTGAAGCTGGGGGGCTAGATGACGAGGATCTAATAATCCTCATTTTATCTTTTATCTATAATTCTTATTATAAGTAAATGTGACGTCATATGGTCCCTGAGTATACCCCTTAATTTTATAAGGGAGGAGCCTACTAGGTGGTAGTAAGTTATTCTACGACCACCCCATAGTCGTAAGTCATGCTACGACTACCCCATAGTCGTAAGTCTTGCTACGACTACCGATGGTCGTAAGTTCTTCTACGACCGTGTCACCACGACCACCTTATGATCAATTAAACCTCTGCATTTGTGGGTCCAATTGATTAAGAATTCAAGCGATCATCATACAATCGTTATTCTACTGAAGTAATAGCATATAATGCTCCATTATCTCGATATATAGGCTGTCAGCGGCGTGGAGGAGTTATCGCCGGTGATTATCGCCAACATGCGCTGAATTCTGAGGATGTGATGAGGCGCCATTTCACCCGGAGAAACGGCCACTCCTTCACAGACTATATAAAGGCGGCAATCAGAGAAGGAAAGGACGATCGAATCAAGGCGTAGACACACGCCAATCAAGGACCATTAGGAAGACAAGCACTATCATCTGTAATAGTCTTAGTTTTTCTCCTGATTGTTCAGAATACCATACACACACAGGAGTAGGGTTGTTATTCTCTCCGGAGAAGGCCTGAACCTGTATAAAAATTCCCGTGTCAATCTCTCTGCGTGATTCCATTCTAGGAGACCCCCCGAATCAAACAATCTTTACGTAAGATCGGTTCTAAAACACCGACATGCCCCGAGGAAGACAACGTCGTTCCCAACAAATCCAACCCCTCAAGATCTGGTTCTTGGAGGGGATGCTAGAAATGGTGAGCTAAGTGAGATGACACACACGACTCGACTGAAATAGGGAGGAGAAGAACGAGAGAGCGCAATTTCTCGTAGGCACAACGCGATAGAATGGACAAAGTGGCATGCTCTGCTAAGTGAGGTGAAACGGCGGGCGGCATGGTCAAAAACCATGGGCGCACGTGCGATCTCGCCACGGTGTGCGTGCGGTCGGGCGGGAGGTGGAAAAAGACTCCTGTGACTGGGCTCGGGGATCCACCAGTCAGCGGCACGGCGAGTCGAGGGCGACAGACGAAGAACGTTTACGCGTTGGCGTGCGCGGACACGCGAGCGAAGGAAACAACACGAGGTGGAAGACTACCACCCACAGGTGGTGCCTGGGCCCACTGGTCAGTGACAACAAAGGAAGGCAGCGGAGAGAATGCATAATCGGCAGAAAGACGATTTCGCACGAAGGAAACAAGATTTGGGGAGAAGGGAGACGGTTTCGGCCGGGGACGGTGCGTTGGCCGGAAATAGACCTAAAGGGACGATGGGTTGGGCCGATGCTAGTGTTATTGGCCAAGAAGGATAATCAAATTTTATTGTTTTCCTAATTAATATTATTTAGGAAACGTGTTTCAATTTTTAAAAGTAGAAAACTAACTCCAAAAAATATGAAACTTTTGGGAGAGGCCCCTGATACCATCTAGTATTTAGAAAAAATATTTCCAAGATTTTACCATCTTTTAATTGTTCTAAAAAAATTCAATTGTTGCTGTTTTTAATAGAGAATTGTTTCAATAAATAGCCAAAAAAAAAATACAGAGAGCAGCCCAGAAATGCACAACTTAATATTTTAAACATAAATAACAGAGAAATTTTTTTTTGGCTGTTACAATGAGTGTCAACCACTCGACCAGATATGTACCAATCTTTGAGGAAATTCCAGTAGTCTACTAAGCGTACTTCTATGGTGTGCATAGATTGCGTAATGTCATACATTGTGTGGCATGCAGAAATTGGAGTTTTTTTTTTGCCGTATTGGCGCAAATTCATCTCGTATTTACAAGAATGACCATCTTCACGCGAAATTTGCAAAAATGACGCCCTACCATACGTACAACCACCGCACTGTCGCACGGCCACTGTGCGGTTAAGGCGCAGGAGGCGACACTTGCCCACCACTGCATGGCCACCGTGCGGTGGAGGGCCTCCCGCACGACCACCGTGCGGTGGCGCACTGTAGCGGCTAAAACCGCATGGTGTTCACTATTGTAGCAATCTGATCTATTTAGGTATGTTTTTGTAAGAATTTTTTAAATATAGAAAATGAGCTCAAAAAATTATGAAAGTTTTTGTAGAGTCTTCCGACACAGTGTACTTGCTTGTGTAATTTTAAAAAATTTATCCATTCTGATTTTTTCTCGAAAATTCATTCAAATATACTATTTGTAAGAATTTTCTAATATGGAAAATGAGGTCCAAACATTATGAATTTTTTTTTGCAGGCTCCTTACATAGTGGACTTGATTTTGTAATTTTTCTAGAATTTTATATGTTCTGAAATTGTCTCGAAAATTAATGGTTTAGGTATTGAAAATTAGGACGAAAGGTTTCAAAATTAGGGTTTAGGCCACCGTCTGGCCTCTCTCCTCCGCACTTCTTTCGCTGCAAGGGGGACAGCAGCGACGGGGTGAAAGATGTGCGGAGGAGGGAGGCCAGGTGGTGGCCTAAACCTTTAATGAGTCTCTTAAGAGTGTCTCTTACTTAGAGTAGTCACGTGGTACTAAACTTCCCACATTCCAAGTCACATGAAATTATGAAACCATAATTTTTGAAACCTTTCGTCCTAATTTTTGAGACAAATTCAGAACATATAAAATTATGAAAAAATTACATAATCAAGTCCACTGTGTAAGGAGCCTGCAAAAAAAAAACATAATGTTTGGACCTAATTTTCTATATTAGAAAATTCCTACAAACAGTATACTTAAATGAATTTTCGAGAAAAATTCAAAACGGATAAAATTGTGAAAAAATTACACAAGCAAGTAAACTGTGTCGAGAGGCTCTACAAAAAAATCCATAATTTCTTGAGCTCATTTTATATATTTAAAAATTCTGACAAAAAATGTATGTAAATGAATCAAATTGCTACAGTAGTAAACAGTGGTGCCATGCGGTTTTAGCTGCTACAGTGCGCCCCCACGCGGTGCCCGTGTTCCAGTGGCCTGGTGTCACCTTCACCGCACGGTGGCCGTGCGGGAGGACGTCATTTTTTCAAATTTCGCGTGAAGACATTCTTGCAAATACAGGATAAATTTGTGCCAATATGGCAAAAAAAAACTCCGGTATTGTTGTGCATTGACCGCATGGTGCCGTTTTAGGCTGTTAGGGTTGGTAGGAATAGGAAAAATTCAAATGTCAATGTTGTGGTAGGCATACTTCCACGGTGTAAATTGTATAGGGGTATGCAGTATGCAGGACTTGGAATATTGACTTCAAAGATGATGCCACTCCGGTGCAGGCTTTTCAGAAATGGATAGCTATGGTGCAATTGCGTGCATCGACTACAAGATGACATTTTAGTTTGTGGGTTCACATAGGAATTGGATTTTTCTGAAAGTTTCAGTTTCTCTAGTGGAGTACTTCAATGGCGTGCATTGACTGCAGGATGTAATTTTCCAGAAATGTACAACTACGGTTGCAATTGTTTGCATTGACTACAAGTCTACAAGATGTCATTTTTGTCTGTGGGTTATGCATGAATTGTAACCTTGTGGAGATTTTAAATCTCTAGTACTTCCATGGTGTGCATGTAGGGTGTCATTTTAACTTGGAAAAAGCCCAACTTACCTCCTACTTCCACAAAAGTTCATATTGGACTGTTTACTATAAAACCGGTTTTTTAATCCTTAACACCGAAAGTCGGTACAAATCACCCCTCAACGGTGGTTTTCAAACCGGTTTTGCAATGTTGGCCACCTGTGCATGTGGCATCCTAATCAGTGTTTAAGTCAGCAAATCAAAGTGAGACCCACCAGACAGGATAGAAGAGAGAGAGGAGGAAGAGAGGAGAGGAAGAAAAATAATTTTTGCCTTTTATTTTTAATTAGGAACAAGCCTATTTTACATCCCTCAACTATTGACAGATTCCAGAAAACAGCCTTCAACTCCAATAGGCAAGTCTATACTTTGATTTGGACACCTCGGATTGAATCTCTTTAGATGGATGGATTTGATAATTTCGAAGTAGTGAAGGGCAAAGTGTTTTTTTTTGCTAAGTGTGCTTCTCTGGTCCACGTGGATGCTCCTTGTCAGCGAAACTTGAACACGCAGATGCCATTTTGCATTAGGTTTAATAGTTGGAGGGTGAAAAGTGAATGATTTTATAATTGAATGTTGTTTTCTGGACTTGGGCTATAATTGAGGGATGTAAAACGGACTTATTCCTTTTAATTAACATGTTGACTTACTGTGTGAGGTGGCTTGCTGACATGGCTTATTGGTTTGATTAAGGAAATCGAGTCAGCCAGATGTGAAGTAAGCAATGCCACTAACAAGCCTAGCTCAGCTGGGTGGAGACGTGGATGTACAATTCCATCACCAAGTTCGAGTCATTCTTGGCTCAAATTTGGATGACTTTTCCTACTTTATTACTAAGTCCTGTAGTTCATCCTATATGTGTTTTATTTTTACTTGTTAAAAAAAACCACTAACAATACC
This sequence comes from Phyllostachys edulis, assembly GCA_036346405.1. Taxonomy (NCBI): domain Eukaryota; kingdom Viridiplantae; phylum Streptophyta; class Magnoliopsida; order Poales; family Poaceae; genus Phyllostachys; species Phyllostachys edulis. Next base: position 35,012,990 of record CM070555.1, on the reverse strand, counting down.
ACCGTCAAGTAAGTAAAAGGATGAAATTGCACCAGAGGGCCCTAGCTAGCGTTGCGCCGTGGTTGCCACCGTTCGCAGCAATACCGTTGTATTACTTGTATCCGTGTGTCACAGGCAATGAAGAACCAGTGGCCTCAAATTAGATGTCCCGTGGTGAGTTTTTGGCGCATTTGGCATTGATGACATGTGAATTAGCAATTTAACTCTCTATGCACATCAAATACAAAAATAGTATCGCGGAGCCGCAGGGACACGATACGTGTCGAGTCAGTGCCTTGCCTTGTCCGTGCCCCTAGGACCGGACGTCGTCTGGTCAATGCACCAGAGGCACAGACAAGTGTATTTCATGTGAAAAAAAATAAAATGAAAATGAAAATATTTTTTGGAATCATAATTTTGTGATTTCATATCATAATAGAGCGTATGATAACATAGCGAAATGGCATCCTCAATACATACGCACATAATGTATACAAAGTTAGATTTTTTTTTATAAATAATAATCAATGTTTGGTTTGGTGGGATCGAACAGCAGGCTTCGGTCTTGACTCTGCTCTAGTTTGAATGTTTGATTAGGCGAATTTCGTGTTGGAGTCATGTCCGAATCCGACGTTTATTCCCCCTGGAACCCCCCAACCTAATCCAAAATCAGCTTCTACAAACGAAAATGGCATTGAATGGACACCAATTGCACGATTAGGGTAATGCTCCTGTTGGAGCATCCGAATCGAGAAGAAGAGATCGGACGCTGCATCACCCACGTGACTCTCCATACGACTCACTGTTATGACTGACTCCAATCATGTCACCACCGCTCAATCCACTTTCCCGACCACATCGTCTTCTCCACCTCATCTTTTCTTCTCTCCCGTGTCTCTCTTCCACTCTCTTTTCATCTCTTGCTCGCTCTAAAGCTTCGTCCCTGCAATCTTACTGTCCAAGGAGCCAGAGGCTGTCGACGGTGGCGCGGCGGTCGGGCTGCACGAGTTCCAGTTCTTCGGCCATGACCAGGGGCGGAGCCAGAGCCGGCCCAAGCCTCAGGCCGGCCCAGCACTTTTCAGCCCAAGTACATATTCCAGCTAATCTTTTCACCTTGCAATTTTTTACTTTCACCTGTATGTTTACGCTGGGCCTCGGGTCATTGCTCGAGAGGCCCGAGGTCCAGCTCCGTCTCTGGCCACGACAACCACGAGAGCGTGGCGTGGCTGTTCAACGACCCGGTGCCAGCAGGCGGGGACCACCACCTGGACTACCCGGCTGCGGCCAGAAAAGGGGCAGCGCCCGAGCAGCAGCGGCAGGCATTCAACGCATACTCGCAGTACCAGCTGAGGCACGGGCTCACGTTCGACGTGCGGCTGAGATGGGGCGAGGCAGCCGCGGTGCTCAAGGCCAGCGTGGGGCTCGGCGGCGGTAGCAATCCGGCAGCGTCTAGCGCCACAATTGTGAGTGGTTCGGTTCTCTTGATCCCCTGAAAATAAATGTATCAAATTCTTTAATTTGCATTCGGTAGCAAATTAGGACTCTGAAGCTTCAGTTTTTTTTATGTTGCAACAATTGGTTCAAAAGGTTGCAGGGAGTGTTTTTTATTGTTACGATGTTATTGCATCAAATATTGCGGCAAGATGTATTTTTTGTTGCAATAGTGTGGTTGATTTGTTGGCCAAGAGTAAACTTTTTGTTGCAAACCTTTTCCAAATGTTTCCTCGTTTTGTTTTGATTCTGTGATTTTTGAGATGTTCTATCATCTTCTTTGAAATGTTGGATTCTGAGATGTTGCATCTTCTTTTTTATATGTTGCATCAAGTCTTTTTTGTTGCGACTGTTGGATTTTGGATTTTTTTTTCACACGTTCTTCCTTTTGTTGCATCGGAGCGTTCGATCGAAGCCTCCCATCGTGCCTCCAATCGTACGTCCGAGCATTAGTTGCTCCCAATCGATTAACCTATAATCACTAGAGTTGTGCTTGTAGAAATATTCAATTTGGAAAATTAAAAGAAAAATGAAACGAAATGCTAATGCCAAAAAGAATGTTACTTCTGCAAATGCCACTGACTGAATTAAAAAAGCAAAAGTAGAAAATACATAAGATGTACATTAGTATTCTTCTATGCAAGTGTATCTTTGTCATTAGCTACCATCCTTCCACATGTTTGCTTTATCTGACCAGCATGTTTGAGGCGACATGCTTGATTCTGAGGATCTCGGTAGAAACTTGTCCCATTTCGGGTCGCTCTTTGGGCGATGTGATGGAGCAAGAGAGACCTACTCTAACCAATGGAATGACACAGTTTTCCATCACGTCGGTTGTATTGCTGTCATATTGTAGCATTGTGGGATCAACAACCTCATAAATATTCTTTGGAAATGCTCTATCAACAAATTTATGGAGGCTTGTACCATCATTAAATTTTTCATCAGTTGGACTACACCCTGTAATCACTTGTAGCAGAAGCACTCCAAAACTGTAGACATCGCCCTTGGTTGATATCTCCTCACTCATGCCATACTCTGCATTTACATTTATAAACGTAATAAAATTAGAGAATAGTCACTATTTGTACAACCCTATAAAAAACAAACAGAACCAACATCTTACGAATAAGTTTATCTCACCTGGGGGGATATATCCGATGGATCCTTGGGGGCGAACTAAACTTGTCGAACTATCTTGATGTGCATTTGATGTAGTGTATAGAAATCTTGCTAGGCCAAAGTCACTCACATACGCAGTCATGTCCAGATCCAAAAGAATATTGCTTGGCTTCAAGTCACAATGTATCAGCGGAGCTGCACATTGGTTATGAAGATAATCCAAAGCAAATGATATATCCAAGGCTATATTAATTCTTTGGATTAAAGTCAGAATCTTTCTTTGACCATGTTCATGGGCCTTCGGATGTATCCACATTTCTAGGTTCCCATTCTGCATGTATTGGAACACCAGGGCCTTGAAGTCTGCCCCAGTAGAATCCACTGAAGAGCATAAAGAAATGATTTTTACAAGATTTCGATGGCGGACATTTCGTAGGGCTTCACACTCTGCAATGAAGCTCCTATGTGCTCCATATGTGTCCAAGTTAAAAATCTTGATGGCAATTTGATCTTCCTGAATCCCCAGATTACCCTTATAAACCATTCCAAATGATCCTGACCCAATTAAGTTAGCAGAAGAGAACCTATTTGTGGCCCTCACAACGTCTTCATATGTTATATTCTTCATGCGCTCATTGAATTGTTGTAAGTGTGGCTTTGCTTGCATTCTCTTCCTCCAAAGAATTGTCACAAGACATAACGAAGTGGTAGCAATAGCAACAATTGGTATTACCATCTTTAGGGCTAGAACCAAGGACTTGTTTTTCCTTTTCCTGTCAACCATTGCTGAACAAAGAGGCATACCTTCCTTTGGATCAGTTGTACACAAACGATCATTTCCTTCAATTGATACCACACTAGCATTGCCAAAAAAGCCGCCCCTCGGAACTGCTCCATCAAAATTGTTGAAGGATAAATTGAGATCATATAAATAACTGAAGGATGTGAGGAACTCTGGAATTTTTCCGGACAAATTGTTCTGAGAAATATCTATCTTCTTGATGCCTACCAAGTTCGCAAAAGATTGTGGAATGCTTCCTACAAAGAAGTTGCTTTGCATCTCAAGTGACTCTAGAAGCACACATTGACCGAGAGTGGATGGGATGTTGCCAGACAACCTGTTGTTTGAGATGCTAAGTTTATTCAGACTAATGAGGTTGCCAACTTCCTCTGGTATTCGTCCAGACAAGTAATTGTGTGACAAATCCAAAACTTGAGAAAGCGAAGAAATTCTGAAGATGTTACTTGGTATACTCCCATCCAATAAGTTGTGAGCAAGGTTGAGTATTTGGAGTTGAGTACAGTGCCCTATACTCGTAGGTATGCTTCCACTCAAGTTGTTCCTATCCAGTTTCAGATCATTCAGCTGAACAAGGTTGCCGATTGTATCAGGGATTTGACCTGAGAGTCTGTTTTGCGCAAAGGCTAGAACGACCAATTTGTGCAAATTTCCGACTGTTGATGGTATATTACCAGTGAAAAGATTGTAGTCCATGTACAACATATTGAGGCTCTTAAGATTGCCTATCTCTGGTGGTATAGGCCCAGAAATTTTGTTGTTTCTTAGCCACAGCCACTCAAGACTACTGGAAAGATTGCCGATAGAACTTGGCAAATTCCCTTGTAGATTGTTTCCATCCAACATCAGTTTAGTCAATTGGGAGCAATTCGATAGTGAGGAGACAAAGCTCCAGTCATCTGCTTCTAGCATGTTGTATCCCACATCAAGTTCCTTCAAATTTGGCAGTGATCCGAAGAATGGCATGGACCCAGTTAACCCGTTGTTAGCCAGGTAAAGCATTTCTAGGTTGTAAGCGTTAAGAAGAGAAGCTGGGATTGGGCCATCGAACTTGTTGTTAGACAGGATTAATCGCTGAATATTTGGGAGTGTGTAGCCGATGTCGGAGGGTAATCTTCCAATGAGCGAGTTATTTCCCATGGCAAGAAATATCAAGGATGATATGTTGAAGAGAGATGGAGGAACTGGCCCAGACAAGTTGTTTACATTCAAGGTCAGTAACTGTAGTGTTGGAATAAGACCTAAGCTCTCTGGGATTCTCCCAACTAAATAGTTCTGTGTAAGACGAAGATTTAGTAGGGAGGAAAGGTTCCCTAGTGAGGAAGGTATTGTTCCTGAGAGATGGTTCCCCTCTAAATTGAGATATTTAACAGGGAGAAAGGTGCCAGTAACAGGTGGTATAGAACCAACAAAGTTGTTATTTTGGAGGCAAATGGCAGCAAGTGATGAGGTGTTGAAGAGAGCCTTTGGGAGTTCTCCACTAAGGGTGTTGCTCATGAGCCTAAGTACTTGTAGAGATGAACTGTTTGCCAAGGACTCTGGGATCCTCCCTGTGAGAGCATTGCTCCCAAGATCGACATATGTGAGAGAAAAGCTGCTGCCCAAATATGATGGTATGTCACCGGTAAGCCTGTTGCTAGCGAGGACTAATCTTCGCAGCTCAGGGAGATTCCCAAAACCAGAAGGGATCCTTCCTTGGAGCTTGTTGTTGCTAAGGTTAATCTCTTTAAGATGCACACATTGACTTAGGCTAGTTGGGATCTCACCTTGGAGCGAATTTTTCCACAAACCAAGGACTTGAAGTTGGGAACATGAGGAGAGTTCAGATGGGATGTTACCTCCTAAAGAGTTCATGCTGAGGTTGAGGTTGCTGAGTTGGCTCAGGAGGCCGAGCTCGGATGGTATGCCGCCATGGAAGCTGTTGTTTGACAGTTGGAGCCTTGTAAGAGAGGTGAGGTTGGCAATGCAAGGTGATATGGAGCCTGTGATGCCTTCGGACACAAGGTCTATTGCAATGACACGGCGTGGAGATCGCGCACTGCAAGTGACCCCATGCCAATTGCAGAATTCCATGGATGCGCTACTCCATGAGGCAAAAAGTCCGGCTGGACCTGAGAGCTGGGACTTGAAGCAAAGGAGGGCTTGTCGATCATTTTCGGTTTGATCGCTGATGCCTAATTGTAGGCAGCAAAAGAAGGTGAAGAGAAAAAGAAGCGAAACAAGACCTGGAGACAAGACACCCAAAGAGGCCATTGCTGTTAATTACACACTATGGTGACAGGACAGAGGGTATTTATGTATGGCGTAGCACTTTACTGTTCTACATGGCACACGGACTTGCTAGGAAGATGCATGAACGCATGCTGCTTTTGGAATGCAGCTTCGGTGGTGTTTATTCAAACATTTTGCTACCACTTGAATTATTTGGAAGTACAATATAAACTCGCGAGTTGTTGTCAGGAAGGCGCCTTGCAATCGAGGTGCTTGGAAGGTTGTGCAAATAAGGTGCAGGATGCATTGGAACTGGACACTGGACCATCTGGTCTGCAAATAGAAGAGTTGCTACTTGATACGCCTCGATCAGTTGAAACTTTGTTTGGTTGGCATATGACCAGGATAACAAAATCTAATTTATCCAAAACTCAAATTATCAGTTTTATATATATCAAAAATCTTGTGCCCTGATTTCACAAGAACTCAATATAGAAATAGTAGAATAACCAAAAACCAGCTTTAGCAAGACAATGTTTTCACTAATAAATTTTATCATAACCGAATAGCATAAAATCCGTATTGCTAAACTTGCAGAAAAAACTGTTCTCACGAAATGAACTAACAAAACCGGGATACAATTTACAAAGGACCGTTAAGATGTTCTTTTCATTATTTTTATCTCGCATTTTTTTTTGGGTTATAAGGTAGAGACTTCTCTACCTTGTTACGTCAAAAAAAAAGAGAAAAATATCTCGCATTTTGACTAAGATAGTGAGATGCCACGAACCTCTGCGTACGCGCATTGACCAGGCCAGCGGCAGAGCACTTTGCCTGAAGACTGAAGTACAGTCTCCTAGAAAAATGACCCTGGCATGGTTTTTTTTCTTTTCTGAAACAAGGGATAGTCGCATGGTATGTACACACGCCTTGCCCTTGAAGAAAGGTATGAACGCACGTGATTCTTCGAGTCGCCGGGGCAGGCAGCTCGGTGAGCATATCTGGTATCTAAACCCTTACAAGTGACTGGTCTGGAGCTGGAGGCAGCCATCCCTCGTCAACTTGTGCTCTTTTTTTTATTAACAATGCTAAAACCCAGCTTTTATAGAAAGCTAATAATAATGGTTACAACAATGTCTGACACAAAAGAAATAAGCTGAGGATTCCAGCTAACAAAGTAGCACACTCTGGAAAAGCCTCCCCTCCAGGCCCAGAATTACAGCACAAAACAACAGTCTAAAGGCTCAAAGCAAAAGTCTAACGGACTAACACAGAGAAACAGCAACAAAAGCAGTTAGATACTACCGAAAGCCCGAAAATTTCTTAACCAGTCTTCCACCGAAGCCAGCAATCCTTCTAACTTCATTTGATCATCTTTTTTGGTTAGAATGCGCCAGCGCTGCAAACACGACACAAATTTGAATACGAGTGTCAGCGGCCACCACCTTGGCTGTGCCGACGTCATAGGTTTTCAAGGATGGGGTGTGCGGCCATATACCACCGTGAAGGGTGTATCGCGAAGCGCCGTATGGTAGGAGATGTTGTAGCAATATTCGGCCCACGGCAACCACTCGAGCCATTGGCGTGGGCGATCCCTAGTCAAGCAACGGAGATACATGGCGATGGCCTTGTTGACCGCCTCGGCAAGACGAAACAATTCCTGCCAGAAATTGCTAGTGAAGACTAGGTTGCGGTCGCTGACAATCGAATGAGAGATCCCATGGAGCCGTACTATCTCACGGAAGAAGATACACGCGACCGAGACTGCAGTGTATGGATGCCCCAACGGAAGGAAGTGTGCGTATTTGGAAAAACAATCGATGACTAAGAGAATGACTAATTTCCCGTGTACGCAAGGCAGTCCCTCAACGAAGTCCATAGATATATCCACCCATACCGTTGTTCGGATCTCCAGAGGTTGAAGCAACCTAGCCGGATGAAGATGCTCTGTTTTGTTACGCTGACAGACCAAGCAAACGCATACAAAATCTTGAACCTCCTGGTGGGCGCGAGGGATATAAAAATACATGCACGGGCGATGAAGGGTCTTCTGGATGCCCTCGTGATCGGCGTGTGCAGCAGCCAAGATCGTTGGTACAGACGGCGAGGAGGTCGGCACAAAAATGCATCCACTCCGGAGGATCAGGCCGTCGGCAAGGGACCATTGTTCACCGAGTGCGCCGGCCTTAGACCTGTGTGCAAATGGCTTGCAATTCGGCTGATGTGGCGACCTCCGTATGCAGATCATCAAATAGTGAGAAGGATGGCCCTGTCAGTGCACAGGACGCGGCAAGAGCAGCGTCGCGGCGAGATGAGGCGTTGGCCACTGTGTTGAGATGACCGGGCGGTACTCGACCGTGAAGTTGTAGCCAAACAACTTACTCACCCATTGATGCTGAGGTATGGTAGATAGTCGTTGATCCAACAAGAACTTCAAACTATAGTGGTCGGTACGTACGGTGAAGGTGCAGCCCCAAAGATAGGGATGGAATGGCGGACGGCTTGCACCAAGCCAATGAGCTCTCGTTCGAATGCGGCCAATTTAGCATGACGCGCCGCAATTGGTTTGCTGAACAAGGCCAGTGGACCAACACCCTGTTGGAGGACCGCGCCGAATCTCGTACTAGAGGCGTTGCATTCAACGATGAATGCCGCAGTGAAGTCCAGTAGTTGTAGTACCGGTGCTGTGGAGAGGGCTGCCTTGAGGGCTTGAAAAAGCTTGGTCTGCCTCCTGCGGCCAGTGGAAGGACTCCTTGAGGAGTTTGGTGAGTGGTACTGCGATGATGCTGAAGTCGTGGATGAATTTGCGGCAGTTCCCGCGTAATCCTTGAGCCGCCAAAGGTGCCGGCCAAGTCTTGACGACAGCGACCTTGTCTTCATCCATGGCGACCCCATCCGCAGATATGACGTGGCCGAGGTAAATGGTAAACCCGGTGCAATCCAGGGGAGAAATACCGGTATGAAAAACATCCGAATTGAAATGTCAAGTAAAAGATTGTTTGTGTTTTGTCCAAATGCAAAGATTATCAAGTGTTATGCAAAGTAAACAACTAGCGGAATGGCTAAATATTATGGTACAATTTTACTTGTTGTGCACAGCTGCGATATCTATGATTGAAAATACACTTGTATTTGTTTTACAACTCTAATATCTATATCTGATTAATCTGATAATATAGCTAAACCAAAATAAGCAACGTAGATCATTCTTTTTTCTCTCGGATGATGAGACAATTACTAGTCTTTTTTCATTTCATCCGCTGCCTGTTCGCTAGATTTTTTAGGCTGATTTTGGAACACAGGAATTTGACAGAACTTGAGAGTAACAAGTGGCTGTCAGGACTCAGACTGAGTCAGACACCACAACACCAACCTCTGCTGCACGCGTTGCGCTGACCCCGGGAGCACTTGACCGAAGACTGTGAGTCTGTGACACCCGCTCGAGTCGCCGGGGCTGGTAGCCTCGTGGCATCTCCACTATCTAAACTGAACGCATAAATACCCTTACAAGCGACTGCACCGGAGGCAATCGGCACCATTACCCATCAACTTGTGCTCTGCAGGTGCAGGCGTGCAGACATGCTGCCTTCCCCTTCTCGCGCCCGGCTGCCGGCCATCCTCTTCGCGCTGCTCTGCATGGCACTTGTGAGCAGCTCCTTGGGCCCCGCCGACCCGCCAACCGCTCCGGGAAGCTACTCTCCGGCTACTCCGGCCGTGAGCCTCCAGCGGCTCCACCTGAAAACCGGTAACAAAATGTTAAGATAGGGCCGGTTTGGCCGAAAATCAAATCAAACTTTGAATTTTTTTAAAAAAAAATCAGCCGGAAATCGGTGATAATATCGGTGAAATTTTTTGAAAATAAATTTTGGCATAAATTTCTTCTAATATAACCCCTACGACTACTACACGTCGCTCGTTTTTGCTTTATTTTCCCGGCTAATTAACTAGTTGCACCTTGGCGTTGCAGTTTCACCGCTTAATCCAATTGCCGAACCAATGGGCGGTCCAATTCACAACCCTCCCAATGGTCCGCCACCCAAGCACACCCTTGGTCCTGTCTTGGAGGAGGAAGCCCCCGCCGGGCACCCACGGGACGAGCTGTAAACTCTCCTCTCATCGGTCCTCCGCGAACGCCAACTCTTTACTTGCTCCCGTGATATTTACTAGTGGCTGGTGCACGTAGAAGAAGAAAGGGCGGAAGTATATGCAAGTACAGGCGCTAAATCGAAGAGTAACGACCAAACAAAAATATATTGGGTGTTAAGAAAAGTGAGTTTTGTGGCACAGATAGATGTGTTATAACATTAAATAAGCACATTACATGTACCATAGATAATTGGGGCCGACTACACCACAGGTGATTGAAATTTTAATAAATCATAGTCACTTTTTTTTAGCCTTTAGATTATCATCTAGTGGCTCATGTGAGTTGTTTTAGTTGTTGTCCTGTTTCAATTTGTGGGATGTTTTTGTTCCTTGGCCCTTCAATATGAAATTTCAACTAGTTAATGGTTTGTTCCATCATGGGCTGGCCCATGTAGACTAAGTTTTATCTCTATTGTGCTGAATTATTTTCAGATTTGTTAAACAATTTTTTGCTGCTTATCGAATCTGTATTTCTACACATTATCCTCTTTTGAGTCCACAAATTTGTATGTAGACCAGTTTACGAATATTGGGCTGAGCTCCCTGGACCGTTTGCAAAAAAAGAATGATTTGTATTAATTGAACGACAAAACCTATAAGTTATTTCAACTAACAGAAGCAATTTAGAATCTTGGATAAAGTTTAGCAAGAAAATATGATGAGCTGTGGATCAAAATAAGATAGATTGAGGATATTATAGACTAGATGCCATCCAAGTTGAGAAACGCATAGTTATTTTTAAACTAGACAAATCTAAGATAATGTTTAGATGACTCACAAATGGCAGTGTCATAAAATAAACAAAAACTTGACTTTATTAGATAGAGATAACAAATGTTAGGCTTGGTGTACCCTTATAGATACCAAAAAAAAAATCTAACCTAGACAAAAATATTGGGAACAGTGAACCCCTTTAGAATCAAAAAAAATATAAAGACAATAATTTTTTCTTGACTAGAAAAAAATAAAGTTTAAGTTGCGTAACAAATACAAAATACATAAGCAAGCCAGAAAATATAGACAAAAAATCCTATACTTGGTGAACCCTACACAATACAGAAGCAAAAAAACTTAATTCTAAAATAGGGTAGCTACATACATTCAACAAGATGTATGCAATATGAATATGCCTCTTGCTAAATTGAAATACTAGATACCAGTACCAACAAAAGTGTATTAAAATCTTACAACATTAGAATTTGCAGTCAGTTTGCACTGAAATTGCATGGCACGTGGTACTGCAGATGTAGTTTAAAAGATATGCAACTTTTAAGAATGTTTATATGTTCTTTGGCATTTGTAATAGCCATAAATATTTAATGAAAGATACAGACGTATTACAAAAAATAACAAGTACTTACAAAATTGCGCGCAAATAACTAATAAACTACACATGACTCCACCATGCAAAAAATATTAACCACTGGTATAAGTTTTTTAAAATGCACATATCTAAGTAGAAGAAATTTTTAAGTAGAAGAAGGGCTGGGGCTACATAGGCCCCTAAGAAGCACTGCCTCTGTGTAGTAGTGACAACTAGAACGTGAAGCGCGCTACGCTGCGCATCGTGCTAGTCCTGTCAGGGGCGGCTGAGCATTCTGTTGGTACGGGTAGAGAGGCGCAGATGTACAGAGAACAACGTTTCTGGTAGGTTCATAAATGACAACCGTTCAGTACTGGTATGTAGTAGTCATAGCACATAGGTATGATAGGATTAGTTATGTATAGGGGACTGGGAATTGCTATGACGGACGCTAGATGACAAGATAGATCTAGCACTAATACAACCGAGAAGTGTGCTCGGCGACAAAAAAATGCTGTCTATTCAATGTAACTACATGTTTGCCAATCAGTCACGATGCTCTGTTCGCAGAAGCATGGTAGTCCGATCTTAGGGCAATGGTTGCACAGTAGCGAGCTGTAGAAATGGAGATAGAACTTGATTAACATAGTAGATAGCGAAGATTAGAGGCAGTCTAAGGTATTGTATAGTGTAGCGGTATCACCTGTTGTTTAATTGGCCTCTAGCTTCGCCAACGTTAAGTTTCCTAATGGACCTTTTCCTTTGTAGCTTCGTTGCACTAAGAATTGGATGGGCGATGATGGAATTAGACGGAAGCAAGTAGCTGCCAGTACCAACTTTGACAACAAATTCCATAAAAATGTCAAATGCACCACGATACAGCTTGACTCCAGACTTAAAAAATCTTGCAATCCCATCTATCAGCATCATAGCAGATGCCGCATAGTACAATACAAATCCATGAAAGTAACAACCGAAAAGGAGCATGGAATCTTGAAACTGAAGAATGGATCAAGGAAAATTGGAATACAAATCAAAACCATAACAAACTCTGAGATGCCATTTATGTAAGATTTGCACAATTAATGATACTTATGGGCTATTGTGTAGGATGCATAATTAATAGCCTACTAAGATAACATTATGAGGTTTTAATTGGTGTTAAAAAAAAGAAGGCAAAGCTAGGCAGAAGTATCATGCAAAACAGACATGACTGATATGATGCAGTCAAACACCGAAACTGATTTTAATCTCTCTAATGAGCTAATTGTATTTTTCACATTAATCTAGAAGGGTAGAAGGTCCTTTTCCCGTTTAGCTCCGTTGCACTAAGAATTGGATGGGTGATGATGGCATTAGGCGGAAGCAAGCATTGCCGATACCAACTTTGATAGCAAATTCCATGAAAATGTTAAATGCAATACAATGCGACTTGACCCACCTAACAAATCTTGCGGCATATTTCGAGAGTAAAGCCCATCTCGCAACATTATAGCGAGATCTTTGCATAGTACAATACAAATCCATGAAATTAATAACCTAAAAGGAGCGTGGAATCTTGAAATCAAGAATAAATCAAGGAAAATCGGAATGGAAATCAAAATCATAACATAATTTGAGATAGCATTTCTGTAAGATCGACCCCGATACTTATGGGCTATTGTGTACGATGCATAATTAATAGCCTACTAAGATAGCATTATGAGGTTTTATTTGGTTTTTTAAAAAAGAAGGCAAAGTTAGTCCGAAATATCATGCAAAACAGACATGACTGATATGACACAGTCAAACACTAAAATTGATTTTAATCTCTCTAATGAGCTAATTTTATTTTTCACATTAAACTAAAAGGGTAGAAGTTGGTGTACTACAAAATGGAAACATTTAAACTTTAAAAGAAACGAACAGTATACATTGGTAAATAGCAATCTAGAACAGATAAACATACTTGAAGACTATATCAACAGTGCATGGTTGCAATGGCAAATAATTTCTCCGAAGGACTTGCATTGTCCTCTCCATTAGTTCAGTATCGTTGTGCTCTTTAGCATGTTGCTGCAGAAAGACAAAATCATTACCAAGCAACTTGGAAAGTGATGAGAAAGTTTATATTCACCGAATACCAATAGATAATGGGTAGAACTAATGGAAACAAGCACACGATCCATCAGCCAAGGTAACAAAAAAACAATTGATGTTTTAGATCTCTAAATAGGATCATACCAGAGTCAAGGGAACCCACACGAACAAAAGCGTCTGACACTTTCATACAGAGATGACCATTGAAGCTTGCATTGATGTGAAGATTTGATAGTCTCTGTATCAACGAAGTGTTAGTTTAAGATAGGTCCTAGCGACAGAACAATATAAAGAACACTCTTGACCATCTATTAATTTATTTAAACATAACAACTAAATGAAAACTACTAACTATACGAAATACTAATGAGACTATTCTACCTTGGCTCTTGGGGAGTGGTTTGGTGGGAGGCCTGACGTTGCGATTGCCCTCCTTATGCTGCTGCTGCTCTCTGCTCGCGAGAAGCGACTCTGTAAATTGTACAAACCCAAATACTACAAAGGAAATCAAACACGGGGGAGACAAAGATTTGAGGGCAAAGAAAAGGCGAGAGAAGGGGGAGGGGGTGGGAGGGAGGGAGAGAGAGAGAGAGAGAGAGAGAGAGAGAGAGAGAGGGGCTGCATCGATGGAGGAGGGTGGCTTGGGCTCGGAGGGGAGGTCCAGGGGCTCCTTGCTCGGCTGAGGCTCCCCCATGGCGTCTAGTCCACCCATGCGGCACGGTCTTCCGAACCGAATGGAGCCTCCTAGCTCCCTAGCTTTGCTGTTGCAGTGGGCGATGCGAGCACGCGGTGAATAGACGATGTAGTGGCGACTGGTGGTAGGGCTCAGTGCTGCGGATGGAGGTCAGCCTTCGCTTACGCAGCAAGAAGAACAGAAGGTACAACCTGCTGAAGTGCAGTAAAATTAGTGACGACATGCCAGATCGACGGTCGTGGCGAAGGTAGGTCTGCAGGCGAGGAGACCGACGGTCCGACGGTGGCAGAGCAGGTCCGGGCAGACGAGTGAAGGAGGCAGCGATGCAGATGAGTATTGTATACGGAAGAGGCCTCAGGCTGTAGCTAGGGGGGCGCATGCGAAGGGGAGGATGGGTGTGGCGTGGGCGAAGGGGAGGAGGCAGGAGGCACAAGCTAAGGGGAGGAGGCGGGCGGCATGGGTGAAGGGGCAGGGCGCCATGAGCGAAAGGTGGAGGGGGCGCCGTGGGCGGGGAATGGTGGCCTTGAGCGAAGGAAAGGAGGCGAACGGTGGGTCCGTGTCATGCCTCCACCAGGTCAGATGAATGAAGGTGAAGGCGGCCACAGGAAAGATGACAGGGCAAGTCGTGCTGGCAGTGGAGCCCAGCTGTAAGGGTGTGTGGGTGGAGTCATTAGGAAAGGGTGTGAGTGGATTTGTGTTTTCGGTTTCTTGGGTGAAGCCTGAATGAGTTTAAAAGGACTGTAGCACATACGACAAGGGACATTCAGAAAAGAATGAACTCAGTTTTCCCATCTCCTTCATCTCCATTTTCTCATCTCCTGCTTCTTCAATCCTACGATCCCAACTACCAATACTATCAAAGTTTGTGAGTTCCGTTCGGCATCGATCGAGACACCACAATTTGGTATTAGAGCCCTTCTTCGCCTCCGCTGCAAGATCGGTAGTCTGAGGAGATGGTGAGCACGACAGTGCCACTGAAGATCAACGTGCAAACTTGCCAAGTACTCACGGCGATGGACGATCAGATGAAACAGATGTAGGAGAAACTCTCGGAGATCTTGGCGCAGTTCGACCAGCAATCGACGCAGATTGACAAACTGGGACAAGATATGCGAAAACTTGGGTAGCAAGTGGAGATCACCCAAGAGGCAATGGATGAAGTGAAGAAGAAGCAATCGGAGGGGAATATGGCTCCACATCCACCTACTTTACCGCCTCTATGGCCTACGGCATCGCACCCAGGCTTACCGCCAGAAGGGGATCTGATGCCCACTACGGTTACTTTAGGTATGTTGGCAAACCTCCGGCCCCCATTGCTTGCGCAACCCCTTGCTCCAAATCCTACCTATCAGGTGATGAATGCCCCAGCCACAGTCATGGAGGAAGAGAGATTCTCCAGGCCGCCTCGGCATGATTTTTCGAAGTTTCAAGGAGAGAACCCAATGCTATGGTTGGATCGCTATCGGACTTATTTTGAGATGTGTCGTGTACCCATAACACAATGGGTCTCCACGGTGACACTATACATGGAAGGTAATGCTACTCTTTGGCTACAAGCTTTCAAGAGACATCGTGTACTAGGGGGGATGGGATATGTTTTGTCAAGCTATTGAAGAAGAGTTTGGGCTGGATGAATATGATGCTCAGATGAACCGGTTGTTGTTGCTCAAATAAACAGGATCAATAGCAGAATACCGTATGATATTTGAAGCATGTATGTATCATCTGCTGACATTGGACGCAGCACTGAATAGTAAATTTTTTGTTACTCAATTTGTCCTTGGGTTGAGGGATGATATCCAAGCGGTAGTGCACTTACAAGCTCCTACTAGTGTGACTCGAGCAGTTGTCCTGGCCCGCATTTAGTAAGAAGAGATGGAGACCACCCGCCCAAAACAACGAGCCAGCCCGATGACGAAGACATACCATTCTTCATTACATGCACCTCTAGCAATAGCAGCTCCAGCAGGGCGAACCGAGGGTTCCAAGTGCCCTATGACTGATGAATTGTGGTGTGAGCGTCAGTTAAAGGAGTATCGGCGTTCCAATGGTCTTTGTTTTCGATGTGGGGATAAGTACAGTAAGGACCATCAATGCAAGAAACATGTTCAATTGTTGACAATTGAGATGGACGAATTTGGAGAATTGTTATCGAAGACACCCTAACTGCATTGGAAGGGGGTGAAGTACCAGCTCAACCACAACCTCAACAAGAATGTTTTCGACTGTCTGTACATGTTGTATCTGGCACTGAGGAAGTCGAGACAGTTCGGCTCCAAGCATTGATGGGAAATCAGATCATGTTGCTCTTGGTAGACTCAGGTAGTACTCACAGTTTTGTTAAAAAACAATTTGTCAATCGTGCCCACTACAAGACAGAATTCATTCCTTCTGTTTCTGTCAAGATTGCGAATAGAGAAATTATGCACCGCTCTAGTCAGGTCCCCAAGTTGAATTGGTGGATTCAAGGAGTGACGTTTCAAACTGATATGCGCATTCTTGATTTAGGGGCTTATGATGCAATTCTAGGAATGGATTGGTTGGAAAAATTCAGCCCCATGGACTGCCATTAGACTAATAAGACGATGGCATTTGAGTATGAAGGTCGTCGGGTTTGTTTACAAGGAGTACAAACTTGCCACCTGAACCAACTGACCGAAATATCGGTGGATCAACTACACAAATGGTACACCGGAAATGATGTTTGGGCTTTTGCAATTGTGAAGACTTAGCCGCTGGCAATCTCAGTAGACAGTTCCGAGTAGTGGCCTGAAGCAGTTCAGGATTTGATTAACAAATATCAAGATGTGTTTGCTGAACCCACAACACTGCCGCCACATCGTCAGTATGATCATGCGATTACTTTGCATTCTGGGGCGAATCCAGTCAATTCTATTGTTACTCTCCTCTTCAAAAGGATGAGATCGAACGGCAGGTGGCTGACATGCTGAACGCCAGATTGATTACACCAAGCATGAGTCCTTATGCTTCTCTGGTGCTATTAGTTCAGAAAAAGGATGGAGGATGGCGATTTTGTATTGATTACTGTCGGTTGAATACACTGACAGTGAAGAATAAGTTTCCTCTTCCCGTTATTGATGAGCTTCTGGACGAACTTGCTGGCACCAAGTTTTTCTCCAAAGTAGACTTACGAGCTAGTTATCATCAAATCCGGATGCGTCCAGAAGATGAGGAAAAGACAGCTTTCAAGACACATCATGGGCATTTTCAATTCAAAGTTATGCCATTTGGGCTCTCCAATGCGCCGACAACTTTTCAGTGTTTGATGAACTCAGTGTTTGCATCATACATTCGTAAGTTTGTCATTGTCTTCTTGGATGATATTTTGGTATATAGCAGAGATTTGCAAGAACATCTCACTCACTTGCAGTTGGTTCTGGACATCCTAAGAAGTAACACCTTGTATGCGAAAATGTCCAAATGCTCTTTTGCCAGAGAAAGCATTCAGTATTTGGGCCACAACATCTCACACACTGGAGTTGCCACTGATCCGGACAAAACATCAGTTATGGAAAAGTGGCCATGACCGACTACAGTGACTGAATTGCGGGGCTTTCAGGGTCTCACGGGCTACTACCGAAAATTTGTGCGTCATTATGGTATTATTGCAAAGCCACTGACTAATCTACTGAAGAAGAAGGGTTTCGATTGGACAGATATCGCTTCTCAAGCGTTTGAACAATTGATACATGCAATGGTCAGTACACCAGTCTTAGCATTGCCTGACTTTAACATGCCTTTCATGATTGAAACTGACGCTTGTGACACCGGTGTCAGAGTAGTCCTTATGCAAAAGGGACATCCCATTGCGTATCTGAGCAAAGCCTTAGGAGTAAACAATCAGCGACTATCTATTTATGAGAAGGAGTTTTTGGTTGTCATGATGGCCATTGATCGGTGGCGGGTTTACTTACAGCGGGGTCCTTTTCTCATCTTGACCGATCACAAGAGTTTGTGCCATTTGGAAGATCGGCATTTGACTTCAGATCTCCAACGGAAGGTTATGTCCAAATTGTTGGTCTCTAGTTTACATTTCAATACAAACGGGGTGTCGACAATGGAGTTGTTGATGCTTTGTCCCGAGTCAGTCATTTGTTAACTCTTCAAGCTGTTTCTATTTGTCAGCCGGTTTGGGTGAAAGAAGTCTTGAATTCGTATGAAATGGATTTGGCAGCACATGAATTGTTTGCTCGTTTAGCTGTGACAAGCACAGATGAGAAGGGTTTTGCTCTGGAACATGGCTTGATCAAATACAAAGGAAAAATATGGATTAGTACCAATACGACCTTACAGACTAAACTCATCATTGCCTTGCATGACAGTGCCATTGGAGGTCACTGGGCATTCAAGCTACTTATCATCGAGTTAAGAAGCTATTCTCTTGGTCGGGTATCAAGTCGGCCGTGGAACACTTCATCCAACAATGTCCTACCTATCAACAAGCGAAGCATATCAATCAGAAACTAGCCAGGTTCCTTCAGCCATTGCCTATTCCTGAGGGTTCTTGGCAAGATCTTACTATGGATTTCATAGAAGGACTTCCTAAATCAGAGGGGTATGATGTGATTATGGTGATTGTTGATCGTCTCACAAAGTATGCTCATTTTGTAGCCCTCAAACACCCATTCACAGCTGCCCAAGTGGCTCGGGTTTTCCTGGAACAGGTGGTCAAACTCCATGGTGTTCCTCGCTCCATCGTCTCTGATCATGACAAACTGTTCGCCAGTACATTCTGGAAGGAGTTGTTTACAGCAGTAGGGACTTGATTGCTCTATAGCACGGCCTATCACCCCCAGACAGATGGTCAAAGTGAGCGAGTAAATCAATGTTTGGAGATGTATCTCCGTTGTGCCTATCACCTCCTCGCCTCGTCCCCTCGGTAGGCGCCTCCGTGCCTCCCTCTCTCTCTGTGCTGCTTGCTTGGCCAAGGCACCCCACCAGAACCTCTACACTACCGCCTGCGCTCGCACGCCACCTCCAGCTCCCTCTGGCGCGCACGCCACCCCTCTGACACCCCTCGCTGCACCGCCACCTACCCTTCACCCCGTCGCCTCAAGACGAGTCTGCCGCGCCGCGCCGCACCCTCGGGACCATGGCGCCCTCTAACGGCTCCGAGCCTCCCTCCTGTTGGCTCACCCCCTCCCCCATGGCCTATAAAGCCTCCCCTGTACCCCTTGCTCACCCTCACACCGCCCTCGAGCTCCCGATAAGAGCCACCGAGCAAAGCCACCTATTTCCCATTTTCGGCCGCCGCCGCCCCCACCGGCGTCTAACCGCTCCGACCATCTTTCGGCACCACCGACCCCGTCACCGTGCGCCACTCACCACCAGGAGGTTTTCCCCTCAAACCCCCTCGAAGATCCGCCGCCACAGCCGTCGTATTTGAGCTTCTTCACCACCTCTGGCCATCGCCTTCCCTAGCATCTGCCGCTGTCTACAACCCCTCTCCGGCCTCCCCGTTGAGCCCAATGGCTTCGCCTCGCCAAGGGCTACACCGTGCTCACCCTCCCCGTCCCGAACCACTACCGGACCTCCCCTTCCATCGTGGTCAAGCCACCACCGCCGCCTAGCTCCACCAGCCGCCGGCCACATCCCTCCTCCAGGCGCCGCCACCCCGTCACCGGTTCCACCTCCCCACCAGCTCCCCGTGCCTACCCTTGGTTGGCTCCGCACGCCCCTAGCCCGGGCGTTGAGCCCAAGAAGACCTGCCACCATGTGTCTTTGGCGCAAGATTCGACCATGCTGCAAATAGGGCAAATCCCGTTCGGGATTTGGGTTAAGGCAGCCCTAATCAAGTCATTAGCCGAAAAGTGTAATCATTAATTGCTAATGATTGGCCCTAGACCCCCTTTTGTTTCACTGCCATGCGGGCCCCGCACACAGTGAACCGCTCGGTCCTCCCTTGCTTTCACTACCCAGTGGGCCCCATTGCGCACTGCTCCCATGGACCAGCGCTCCTATGCGCATGGACCCGGTCCACACTGTGTTGTGCACCGAATTTTCTCTCTCTCTCTCTCTCTCTCTCTTAATTCAAATTAATCTTCGTAAATTCCGTTCTCCTCCGTTATAGCTCCAAAAATTATGAAATTAGTTTCTAAAATTTTGTAAATTCAAGATCTTGCTAATGGTATAGGTCTTGTTCAATTTGGAGTTCATTTGTTAATTCTTGTGTATTTATTTGCTCTCTTTGCTGTTGTGCCTTTTCCGGTACATTCTTCCAAATAGGATTTGAAGACGCGGGAGACCACTAGGTTGATCAAGCCCAAGAATATCAAGATCCTCTTGCCTATAACCAAGGCGAGTCAATGCTTTGATTATTTTGATCCTACATTTTATGTAAATTATATTCATTTAAATTAACCAAAATTGCATGCCTTAATTCTTTAATCAATTGTATGTTAAAGCTTAAGGTAGTTAAACACCCATTTGATGACTAATTAATTAATATGTCATCCAGTGATATTTGAATCCCTTATTCCATGTCACCCTAGTAAATATATGGTAATACTAGCTATAGGTTGTACTTAAGTGACATGCTAGACTTGCTTAAGGTACCGGGGTATTAAAATACCCCAAATATCATTCTTCAAACATGAAATGATTTGGACAGTCATTGGTGGTCCATTGACTGAAAGGAATGAAATAATTTGGTTTTACTCCTCAAAAACCCTAATAATTGCTAGTACCACATCTAGGCGGATGGCAAGGCGGTGGGTGCTCAAGGAGCATGAGAGTGGTTGGTATGTGGAAAGAACCACCCGGATGGATTAAGGACTTAATCTTGTCACGACCTCCCGTGTTAAACAAGTACAACTACAAGTTTGCAAAATGCAACTTGGCTTAGTAAAATTATTAAACCCTGAATGTGTCTCACGAGATGGAGAAAGGGAATGCGCAAGCTTGCGGTACATCCAGCTTGAATGGGTGAAGTTGCCAGCTGTTGTGGGTAGTCCAACTATGCCCAACGCTATGGTACAACGATCCCGCACAACGTATGGGCGTAACCCCACATGGGTGAGATGACGAAAAGGGCAAGGTAGTTTGAAAGGTTACTATGACGGTCGCTCAACTACATGACTGCGGAATCATGTGGGGTAACGAGTATGACTATCTCTTGTGGGTACAGTGTACAACCTCTGCAGAGTCTAAACTGTTTAAACAGCCGCGCCTACGGTCAAAGGCGGACATAGGAACTTAACTTGAGTTAATTCTATTTCAAAAACTTTGTGGTTGGTATGAAAAATGTGGAGGGCTCACCTAGCCCTATGTTGGATTTTACCTGAGTCTTCAAGCTCAGTGGTGGTAGTAATTGGAGGTAGCTCCAATCAAAAGATGCATAGTGTAGAGTTTCCGATGGAGGGAACCCCTACTGAAATAAATATTGCACAATTACTCTCTTTAATAACATGCAATTTGTTAAAATGCTAAGTGATAGGAATTTGTAATTATGATTAATTGAAAAGATTGCTTTAGCAAATAAAAGAACCTGAGCCATCCTTGTTTCGCCTTGCATTTATATATTATTGCATTGTGTGTTGGCTCGCGAGCACGGAAGTTGTGCTCATTCTCGCCCCTCCCCCCCAAACCCTTCAGACAATGAAGACCAAGGAGACTACACTTTCTACGAAGGCCCAGAAGCTGATGGACAAGGAAACGACGAGGAGTAGTATAGATCTGTAGTCTAGGTCTCGTCCCAATCTAAGTGGACTCGTTGGTACTCGCGTACAACCGATATTATCCAGCTCTTGATTAATATCCGTCGTACACAGGTTGCCTTAGTCGCTTGTCTGTGGTGAGATGAGCCCTACCTCCCCTTTTGCTTCCACTGTAGATTTCGTTATCTTCATGTAATGTAATCAAGTTGGCCTTGTTCAGCCCCTTTTGTAAAACTTGACCCGACGTGGTCTATGTCACTCTGTGTTGTAATATATTTGTTTTAGTTCACGACATGTATGATTGATTCAGCAATGTGCCTGTGAGTGCTATCTACTGATCCAGAGAATAGCACAGTGTTTTCACAGAGGATTTGGATTCTCGGAATCCGGGTCTGACACATATACTAGTCTATTCATATATGTTCTCATATGTTTCCGACTAGGAAATATTTAAGAATAATTATCGCAGAAATATAGAGTTTCACAATCAAGTCACATACTTGATAATAAATATTAACAATATTATTCTAGGAACAAGATAACATATTATCTAATGTTATGATCATAACGAAATATAATCATCTCTATGATTGCCTTTAGAGCATATTTCCAACAAAAACAAATACAAAAAAAGCTAGACAAAGAAATGACCTAACAATGGTGAACCTGTAGAAAAACCCACACACCGTAACAAGATATCGTTCTAAAAATAACATAAGTTTAGAGACTTGTGCACCCTAAAATTACCCAATGACATTAGTTTCATACTGAAAATTAAAATTGCAGTACAAAGAAATAGAAATTGTATAAAGTTCAAAATTGTAATTTATAAACAATTAGCCTACAATTCTTGAACTAGCTAGTAAAATATCATAATACAGCATATTTACTACCCAGAAGTTAGCAATAATTTATATATAGGTCTGAAAAATTAAGTTCACAACACACTTCAGATAAGCTAATCAGCTCAAAAGTAGAACAACACCATCTCGCCCACCGCGCCCGCCGTGCCAATCCCCCCCTTCTCCATTCCCCTGCCCCTCTCTCTCAGAATACACGATATAGAGATAGGCGTGAGTACCAATAAAAACAATAAAAAATTTGGTACGAGCTAACTGGAGTGGATTGGGCTTGGAGACAAAACCCGTAACCACCACCAACAAATCCCAGCCCGAAAACGCACAAATCTTAACACAAATTGGACGGATAGAAAATTGCCTGTGATATTACCAGAAACCAGGCGCCTTTGCGCTAGCAAAAGCGTAACTAATTATACTACATAAGCGAAGTACACCATTTACATAGCGGCAGAGTTGGATAGTTTACAATAGGAAATGTTGTCTGCGACGATCTACTGGTTGCATGCGCGAACAGAGTGCCTCTGCTCATGTTTTTCATGGTCCCTTCCATCTCCTTCGTAGTGGCTTTGAGCCTGCGCGTATCAGCTCGCAATCGAATGTTTTCAGCTGCAGTTTTCTTGTTTCTTTCATAGCTGTAGTCTTGCAGGTGGATTTCCTTGTTCTTCTCCATGAAGCATATGGCGGCAATGGCCTCAAGTGTTGCACTCTCCTCTGCTTGTACCACAGTTGCCGACTTGCCGCTGGTGGTCCAGAAAGCTTCGTAGTGCGTGGCTGCTTATCTTGTTTTGGTAACTCCGGAGAGAATGTCACGTATGGCTGATACTCGCTTGAAACCTGATATAAGCTACGAACAGTTACTCCATACCTGTACGCAGGCTCACCGAGTCCGAGCTCCAGCATCTCGGCAAACATGAGCTTGGAAGAAAGCTCGACCGTGTCCATGGAACCCTACACTAAGCAACAGAGCGTGCTGAAAATGTACTCATTAAAATGGAATTGGTTAAAGGTGCTGAAGATTTGACCTGTCAGCAGTGAACTAATCGCGTTCCTATTAAGAGGACATTTATAGAGCATAGCATTTTTTTATTAGATATTGTCGTAGGGGTAGTCCATCAGCCTCACCGACTTGACGAAGTCTACAAGCAAGAGCACCCCTCGATCTTAACAAACGGTACCATGTACCCCTTCATACAGAGCGAATGGTACAGAAAATGTCAACACGGCTGCCCTGGATGATAGGTAGAACACACCCAGGAGCGAAGGGGGTTCAAGAAGCCTTCGCTCCAGGGCATCTCATACGAAGGTAACCCCCAGCCCACGGATGTGCGAGGAGTGTTAAAGTAAGTAGGTAACCCCAGCCCACGGATGTGCGAGGAGTGTTAAAGCGTTCTCTTTGCTGTGTTTTTTCAAGGTGGTGTATTCGCCGAGGTGGAGATTTATTGTGTATGGTTTATATATGACAAGCTAAAAGGAAGGGGCTGTGTCCGGAAAGCGGGAGCGCAACGTACCCTTTCCGGACACAGCCCTACAGGGGGAGACGCAGTTGCATGGGGTTACGAAATATTATGAGTTGGAGGGTACAGAGGGCGAAGCCCCCGCAGTTCGGACTATGAGTCCAAGTCGAACATGTAATCGGAGTATAAATATATACCGTCAACCTCTTGTAACCCTAATCAGAAGAAAAAAACTCCTCATACGGACGGAGCCGCCGCAATTCAGCTTCCGGAGACGTAGGCTTTGCCGAACCTCGTAAACAAATTATTGTGTCTCTTGTGTACTTGCTGTGATTGTTTTCTCTCGCAAAGAGCTGTCGCCGGTTCCAACAAAAAGGTTGAGGATAAAAGCATGCATAATTCAAATCACACATTTAGGTTGGAGAAGTCTGCCAAATTTTAGGCACAGGCTATGCCAGGAAGGGAAAACTTTTTTCTGACTGCTGGTGAGGCCGGTATGACCGCTGGCTGAAAGCCAGCATGATGATGGATCCATAAATCGATCTAACTTTTGACCTAGTGTTCAAAATCACTTAAGATTTTAGACATAGTTCAACAAGAAGGTCAGCAACTGTAACATCCTAAAATTTGAAGTTCTTTAGAAGCCTTTAAAAATAAAAAGTTAGGTCGATTTGGACTTCCAAATGTTTGCTTTATCTGACCTACATGTTTGAGGCCACATGCTTGATTCTGAGGATCTCGGTTGAAACTTGTCCCATTTCGGGTCGCTCTTTGGGCGATGTGATGGAGCAAGAGAGACCTACTCTAACCAATGGAATTACACAGTTTTCCATCACGTCGGTGGCATTGCTATCATCTTGTAGCATTGTGGGATCAACAACCTCATAAATATTATTTGGAAATGCTCTATCAACAAATTCATGGAGGCTTGTACCATCTTTAAATTTTTCATCAGTTGGACTACACCCTGTAATCACTTGTAGCAGAAGCACTCCAAAACTGTAGACATCGCCCTTGGTTGATATCTCCTCACTCATGCCATACTCTGCATTTACATTTATAAACGTAATAAAATTAGAGAATAATCACTATTTGTACAACCCTATAAAAACAAACAGAACCAACATCTTACAAATAAGCTTATCTCACCTGGTGGGATGTATCCGATGGATCCTTGGAGGCGAGCCAAACTTGTCGAACTATCTTGATGTGCATTTGATGTAGTTGATAAAAGTGATTGGGGGAATTCTTGTTACATTACCATGAATAGTCAGCGTACATATATATAGGCATTGTGGACAGGCCCACTTGCCATATTACATTCCAACACTCTCCCGCAGTCTAAACTGGGAGCACTGCGAACATTGAGACTGGACCTAAACTCCGTGAACACGGACGTCGGCAAACCTTTGGTGAAGATGTCGGCGTACTGGGACGTAGTGGGAACGTGCAGGACGCGGACTTCACCAAGGGCGACTCGTTCTCTGACGAAGTGCAAGTCGATCTCAATATGCTTGGTTCGCTGATGCTGAACCGGGTTGGTGGAGAGATAAACGGCGCTGACATTATCACAGTAGACCACTGTAGCACGACGGAGAGGGCAGCGAAGCTCTGTCAAGAGTTGGCGCAACCAGCAAGCTTCGGCGACTCCATTCGCGACAGCTCGATATTCCGCCTCTGCACTGGACCGGGACACTGTAGGCTGACGCTTGGACGACCAAGAGATGAGATTGTCCCCGAGAAATACCGCATAACCCGAGGTGGATTTGCGTGTATCAGGACAACCTGCCCAATCTGCATCGGTGTAGACAGTGAGGTCAGCTGGAGAGGTCCGGTGAAGGTGCAATCCGAGGTCCAAGGTGCCCTGAAGGTACCGGAGAATGCGCTTCAGAGCGCTCAGATGGGGCTCCCGGGGGTCATGCATATACAAGCAAACCTGCTGAACTGCATAGGCAATATCTGGCCTGGTGAAGGTGAGATACTGAAGAGCCCCAGCAAGACTGCGGTACTGACTAGGATCTGGAGCAGAGGCACCATCAGCAGGGAGCTTGGAGTGAGTGTCCACAGGAGTGCTACTCGGCTTGCAGTTACTCATACCAGCTCGCTCCAGAATATCCAGCATGTACTGTCGCTGAGAGAGAAATAAGCTGTCACCTTGGCGCTGAACACTGACACCCAGAAAATGGTGAAGAGGCCCCATGTCTGTCATAGAAAATTCCCGGCGAAGAGCGGCGATAATCCGGTGAAGGAAACTCGGAGAAGACGCAGTGAGAACAATATCATCAACATATAGTAGAAGGAAGGCCATGTCAGCACCTCTGCAGTAGATGAACAATGACGTGTCAGACTTGGCCTCAACAAACCCAAGGGATGTGATGTGAGAGGCGAAGCGACTGTGCCAGGCGCGAGGAGCTTGCTTCAATCCATAGAGTGACTTGTTCAGGCGACAGACATGATTGGGTTTGGAAGAGTCAACAAACCCAGTAGGCTGCACACAGTAGACTGTCTCGTTCAGGGTGCCATGGAGAAATGCATTCTTCACATCAAGCTGGTGAATTGGCCAGGAGCGAGACAGTGCCAAAGTGAGGACCACCCTGATGGTGGCTGGCTTGACAACGGGACTGAAAGTTTCATCATAGTCGATGCGGGACGCTGTGAAACCATGGAGCACCCACCGGCTTTATAGCGGTCAAGAGAGCCATCCGACTTGAACTTATGATTTAAAAACCCACTTGCCGGTGACAAGGTTGGCGCTTGGGGCGAGGCACGAGTCAGTGTCGTTGCCTGCGAAGCGTCGAACTTCGGCTGCATGGCGAGTGCGGGCCGGGTCCGAGAGAAGCGGGCGGACGGACGGCGGCAGGGAGAGGTGGCATGCGCGGCCGTCGTGTGGAGGTTGAGGCGATCCATGGGTTGCCGAAAACCGTCCTTGCCACGGGTGCGCATGTTGTGCGCATTAGTGACAGGAACGATCGCCTCTGGAGCTGTGGCGGTGGTCCGTCGGCGCCACGGCAACGACTGGGACACTATGTCGCGAAGCAGCAAGCACCACCGGACCGGTGGAGAAGCGGCGCCACAGGGCGCCAGCCTAGGCCGCTGTGGGGCGTGTACAGGGCGCCAGCCTAGGCTGCTGTGGCGTGGCAACCCTTTAGGCTTTGTGGCCGGCCGCTTGGCTTGTGGGTTTGGCAGCAAGCGCCAGAAGGAGGGGCGCTGAAGTGTCCCGGCGGCATCCATGCCCCGGGAAGACCAGTACTGCGATCCTGACTCTTGGCCAAATAGGCGAAGAGGAATCATCAGCATCGTCCAAAAAGGCTAGTGTGTCAGGATCCTGGGGAGTGGAGGACATCTCGGAGAACGGAAACAACGTCTCGTCGAACACAACGTGACGGGAGACGATGATCCGATTGGAGTGGAGGTCGAGACATCGATATCCTTTATGATCGGAGGAGTACCCGAGGAAGACACACAAGGTGGAGCGAGGAGATAATTTGTGGGGAGCTGTGGACGAGAGGTTGGGATAGCACGCACAGCCAAAAACTCGAAGATGAGCGTAGGAGGGCTGTGTGCCGTGGAGAGCAAAAAAAGGTGTGCGGCCGTCTAGAGTCTTGGTTGGGTGACGATTGAGGAGGTAGGTGGCAGTGTGAAGTGAGTCAGCCCAATAGACAGGAGGAAGACTGGCCTGGAACAGAAGGGACCGCACGATGTTGTTGACGGTGCGAAGAGTGCGTTCAGCACGTCCGTTCTGTTGAGAGGTGTAGGGACACGACATTCGAAGAACGACTCCATGAGTGAGGAAGAGCGTCGCGGGCGAGGAGTGGTCAAACTTCGCGCCGTTATCGCATTGAATCGCCTTGATGGAGAGTCGAATCTAAGCGCTTTATAGGAAAAAAGTTAGAGATAACACCGAAAGTGTCGATTTAGGCGTAATGGAAGCGTCCGGTGTAGTGAGTGCAATCATCAAGAATGACTAAATAATATTTATAGCCTGACATACTGACAACTGGAGACGTCCAAAGATCACAATGTATTAAATCGAAAGGATGAGTGGCACGCGAGTTTGACACACTAAAGGGTAGGCGCACATGGCGACCTAGCTGACAGGCATGACAAACATGGTCTATATTGTGCTTAGTACATGAAATTGCATTGGAGCTAATGAGCTGGGATAAAGCCGCATGTCCAAGATGACCGAGGCGACGATGCCAGAGGGAGGTGGACGATGAGGCGGTAGCGAGGGCAGCAGTGGTGCTGGAAGGTGCTGGGAAGAACGGGTAGAGATCACCCGTGCTATTGCACCTGGCGATCACGCTCCGTGTCTGAAGGTCCTTCACAGAGAGGCCAAATGGGTCAAACTCAATGGAACAATTATTATCAGTAGTGAAACGACGTACAGAAATCAAATTCTTAATAATGTTAGGGGACACTAAGACATTAGAAAGAACAAGTGGACGTTGGATAGTGGAAAAAGAGTGTGACCCAGTAGATGTAACGGGAAGCGAAGCTCCGTTACCAACAATGATAGATGAAGGACTAGATGACGATGGAGGGTGAAGGGTGGAGAGAATACCAGCGTTGTTGACCATGTGAGCACCCGCACCGGAGTCAGCATACCATTCGGCTGGTGGAGGAGGCGTCAGCGTCATGGTGTTGAAGTTGCTGACGAGAGCGGACGGGTCCCAGGACACGCCCTGCATGGGGTTCCAGGGCTGCTGCTGCTGCTGTGGCGCTGATGGTCCTCCGTAGCCGAAGCCTGGAGGGGGACCGAGGGTGTACGCTTCTTCTTTGCCGCACGCACGGCTTGCATGTCTTCTTCTTCTTCTTCTTGAGAACAATGATGAAAGGCGGCCGTGGAGGTCGAAACGGTGTCCCCGGAGCACTCGGCGAACACGGCCAGAGCTGCACGGTGCCCGTCCACGGGTTGTAGAACGGTGCCGGGGGACGAGAACCGCCTCCAGCATTGGAGGCTTCTTCTTGTGTCTTCTTGATTCTGGCCATGACCGCCGACGGCCGGCAAGGCCGAGAGCCGCCACAGCAAGATGCCCGCCAGCGCCGCCTGGTTGTGGCCGGCGTACCGGACCGTGTGACATGGCCGCCTGCCCCCGACCGGCGAGGAGTGCGCCTGGGGCGCTGGCGGCGGCAATGCGATCGACGCGGAGGATGTCGGCGGGTCCGATGCCCCGGCGGCTTCGCTTGCAGCGACGTCGTCGATGTCGATCTCCTCGAGCAGGAGGAGCGTGCGAGCCTCCTCGAAGGTGGGAAAAGGTTGCCGCATCTTGAGGTTGGAGACCATGGGCCGAAACTTGCCGTTGAGCCCGCGGAGTAGAGTGAGGACCAGGGTCCGATCCCCGATCGGATCGCCGTAGTCGCTGAGGGTTGCCGCCATCGTCTCGAGACGACGACAGAAGTCGGTGATGGAGGCCGACCCCTGTTTCGCCGTCGCGAACTCCGCCAAGAGCGGCGAAGTAGCGTGTGATTCGCTGGCCGAAAACTTCGTTCTCAAGGTAGAGCCATGCGCCGCGCGTCGCGTTAAACTGCGGTGCATCGTCGATCGCTTGGAGGTCGGCGTGGATCGTCTGCATAGATCGGTGAGCACGGTGCGATTCATACGCACCCACGCGGTCGTCGGCGTTAGCGGCGTCGGAGAGCACATGGTCCGTTAGGGCATACTTGCCCAGACGGCGAGGAACATGGACCGCCACCGGTTGTAGTTATCGGCGCGCGATCCGGAGACTAGAGGCACGAGACCTTGATGTTGAGGACGGCGATGGCGGCGGCGTGGGCCAGCGGCGTAGTTGGCCTCATGCGCGCCGAGCCGCATGGCGCGATCACCGCCGCCTTGCGGCGAGCCTCCTCGGCGTCGCGTTAGCGGCTTTCGCGAACTGGCGCTTCGGCGTCGGTTTGACCATCGGATCGAGGCGGGCGGCGACGTAAACGATGTAGACGTTCACCGGAAGCGGATGGCGTGCACTGCCGATCCGCGATGAAGGCTGGAGCAACGTAGTCTGGCTGATCACTGTCACGTGGATGCAGGCGGTCGCATGCACTGCCAATCGACGATCGCGAGCACGTCGGATGGCGATACGTCGGAGATGGCGGGCGGGTGTCGCGGATCTTGCGATGTCGCGATCCGTCGCGAAAGCCAGTCCGTCATGAGTCTTGATCCGTCAGCGGGAAGGAGTAGGGCGCGCGAGACGGACGACAGCGTCAGCGCTTGGCGCCGTGGTATGCGGTCATGAGGTGAGGCCGCCGACGAGATCGCAGCGGCGGCGCGGCCTTCGTGAAAAACAGCGGCGCTGGCGCTAATTGCGAAGCGAGAGGAACGGAGATCGTTACCGTCTCGTGATACCATGATAAAAGTGATTGGGGGAATTCTTGTTACATTACCATGAATAGTCAGCGTACATATATATAGGCATTGTGGACAGGCCCACTTGCCATATTACATTCCAACAGTAGTGTATAGAAATCTTGCTAGGCCGAAGTCACTCACATACGCAGCCATGTCAAGATCCAAAAGAATATTGCTTGGTTTTAAGTCACAATGTATCAGCGGAGCAGGAGCTGCACATTGGTTATGAAGATAATCCAAAGCAAATGATATATCCAAAGCTATATTAATTCTTTGGATTAAAGTCAGAACCTTTCTTTGACTATGTTCATGGGCCTTCGGATGTATCCACATTTCTAGGTTCCCATTCTGCATGTATTGGAACACCAGGGCCTTGAAGTCTGCCCCAGTAGAATCCACTGAAGAGCATACAGTAATGATTTTTACAAGATTTCGATGGCGGACATTTCGTAGGGCTTCACACTCTGCAATGAAGCTCCTATGTGCCCCATATATGTCAAGGTTGAAAATCTTGATGGCAACTTGATCTTCCTGAAGCTCCAGTCTACCCTTATAGACCTTTCCAAATGATCCTGAGCCAATTAAGTTAGCAGAGGAGAACCTATCTGTTGCCTTTACAATGTCTTTATATGTTATCTTCTTCACGTCCTCATTCAACTGTTGCAAGTGTGGATTTGCTTGCATTCTCTTCCTCCAATGAATTGTCGCAATACAAGACAAAGTGATTAGAACAACACCAACAATTGGTATTACTATCTCTAAGACTAGAACCAACGACTTGTATTTCCTTTTCCTGTCAACCAGTGCAGAACAAAGAGGCATACCTCCTGTTGGAACACTTGTGCACAACTGATCATTTCCTTCAATTGACACAGCACCAGCATTGTCAAAAACACCGCCTCTCGGAACTGTTCCATCAAAATTGTTGAAGGATAAATTGAGATTATGCAGAGAAGTCAAGGTTGTGAGGAACTCTGGGATTTTTCCGGACAAATTGTTCCAAGAAATATCCATCTCCTTGATGCCTACTAAGTTCACTAAAGATTGTGGAATGCTTCCTACAAAGAAGTTGCTTTGCATCTCAAGATACTCCAAAACCACACACTGGCCGAGAGTGGATGGGATGTTGCCGGACAACCTGTTATTTGAGATGCTAAGTTTATTCAGATTAATGAGATTGCCAACTTCTTCTGGTATTACTCCAGACAAGTAATTGTGTGACAAGTCAAACTCTTCAGAAAGCGAAGAAATTCTGAAGATGTTACTTGGTATACTCCCATCCAATAAGTTGTGAGCAAGGTTGAGTATTTGGAGTTGAGTACAGTGCCCTATACTCGTAGGTATGCTTCCACTCAAGTTGTTCCTATCCAGTTTCAGATCATTCAGCTGAACAAGGTTGCCGATTGTATCAGGGATTTGACCTGAGAGTCTGTTTTGTGCAAAGGCTAGAACAACCAAGTTGTGCAAATTTCCAATTGTTGGAGGTATAATACCAGTCAGAAGATTGTAATCCACGTACAACATATTCAGGCTCTTGAGATTACCTATCTCTGGTGGTATAGGCCCAGAAATTTTGTTGTTTCTTAGCCACAACCACTCAAGACTACCGGAAAGATTGCCAATTGAACTTGGCAATTTCCCTCGGAGATTGTTCCCAGCCAGCTGCAGTTTAGTCAATCTGGAACAATTCGAGAGTGAAGAGACAAAACCCCAGTCGCCTGCTTCTAGCATGTTGTATGACAAATTAAGTTCCTCCAAATTTGGTAAGGATCCGAAGAATGGCATCAACCCAGTTAGTCTGTTGTTAGTCAGGTAAAGCCTTTTTAGGTGGTAAACGTTGAGAAGAGAAGCTGGGATTGGACCATCGAACTTGTTTGTTGAGAGGATTAAGTCCTTAATATTTGGAAGTGTGTAGCCTATGTTGGCGGGCAATCTCCCAATGAGTGAGTTATTTCCCATGGCAAGAAATGTCAGGGATGACATGTTGAAAACAGATGGTGGAACTGGCCCAGAAAAGTTGTTTAAATTCAAGTTCAGTACTTGGAGTGTTTGAACATGGCCTAAGCTCTCTGGGATCCCCCCAAATAAATTGTTCCGTGTAAGATAAAGATCAAGTAGGGAGGAAAGGTTCCCTAGTGAGGAAGGTATTGTTCCTGAGAGATAGTTACCCCCTAAATTGAGATATTTAACAGGGGGAGAGGTGGCAGTAACAGGTGGTATAAAACCAACAAAGTGGTTCTCTTGGAGGCAAATGGCAATAAGTGATGAGGTATTGAAGAGAGCCTTTGGGAGTTCTCCACTAAGGGTGTTGCTCATGAGCCTAAGTACTTGTAGAGATGAACTGTTTGCTATGTATTCTGGGATCCTCCCTGTGAGAACATTGCTCCCGAGATCGACATATGTGAGAAAAAGGTTGCTTCCCAAAGATGGTGGTATGTCACCGGTAAGCCTGTTGCTAGCGAGGACTAGTATTTGCAGCTCAGGGAGATTCCCAATAGCAGAAGGGATGCTCCCTCGGAGCTTGTTGTTGCTAAGGTTAATCTCTCTAAGATGCACACATTGACTTAGGCTAGGTGGGATCTCACCTTGGAGCGAATTTTTCGACAAACCAAGGACTTGAAGTTGGGAACATGAAGAGAGTTCGGATGGGATGTTACCTCCTAAAGAGTTCATGCTGAGGTTGAGGTTGCTGAGTTGGCTCAGGAGGCCGAGCTCGGATGGTATGCCGCCATGGAAGCTGTTGTTTGACAGTTGGAGCCTTGTAAGAGAGGTGAGGTTGGCAATGCAAGGCGATATGGAGCCTGTGATGCCTTCGGACACAAGGTCTATTGCAATGACACGGCGGGGAGATCGCGCACTGCAAGTGACCCCATGCCAATCGCAGAATTCCATGGATGCGTTACTCCATGAGGCAAAAAGTCCGGCTGGACCTGAGAGCTGGGACTTGAAGCAAAGGAGGGCTTGTCGATCATTTTCGGTTTGATCGCTGATGCCTAATGGTAGGCAGCAAAAGAAGGTGAAGAGATAAAGAAGCGAAACAAGGCCTGGAGACAAGACAACCAAAGAGGCCATTGCTGTTAATTACAACTATTGTGATCAAAGTTCTGCTTTGCAAGACAGGATATTTATGTATGGCACACGGTGGGTCTGGTGGGAACTAGGAAGATGCATGAACGCATGCTGCTTTTGGAATGCAGCTTCGCTGGTGTTTATTCAAACCTTTTGCTACCGCTTGAATTATTTGGAAGTAGTTGTTGAAGTCTACTTGTACAATATACACTCGCGGGTTGTTGTCAGGAAGGCGCCTTGCAATCGAGTTGCTTGGAAGGTCGTGCAAATAAGGCGCAGGATGCATTGGAACTGGACACTGGACCATCTGGTCTGCAAATAGAAGAGTTGCTACTTGATACGCCTCGATCAGTTGAAACTTTGTTTGGTTGGCATATGACCAGGATAACAAAATCTAATTTATCCGAAACTCAAATTATCAGTTATATATATATATATATATATATATATATATATATATATATATATATATATATATATATATATATATATATTTGTACCCTGATTTCACAAGAACTCAATATAGAAATAGTAGAAGAACTAAAACCAGCTTTAGCAAGACAATGTTTTCACTAATAAATTTTATCATAACCGAATAGCATAAAATCCGTATAGCTAAACTTGCAGAAAAAACTGTTCTCACGAAATGAACTAACAAAACCGGGATACAATTTACAAAGGACCGTTAAGATGTTCTTTTCATTATTTTGATCTCGCATTTTGACTCTAAGATAGTGAGATGCCACCAACCTCTGCATACGTCTCATTGACCAGGCATTTCGAGTAGTTTAGTCGTAAAAATCTCCGTCGACTTTTTGTCGTTCGTAAATTCTTTAGAAAAAAGTCTGGTTTACTCATCTGAACTATCAGAAAAGTCTGTTTACCCTTTAAACTACAAAACCGATTTTTTAACCTCCTGAATTTATCAAATCCGGTCAAATAACCCCCCGTAGCGGTTTGGAGCAGTGGTTTTGCACACGTGGCTATCCATGTCAGCATACAACACACGGGATGACACATGGCTGTCCATGTCAGCATACAACACGCCATGTCATTCTTTGCTTTCTTCTTCCTCATTCTTTCCCCAACTCCTCTCTCCTTTGCTTGCTACTCCGGCCAAGAAAAGTGCGCATGAGCGCCACCCGCCGCCGCCTCACTTGACCGCCTCCAGCGCCTCTCTCTCGATCGCCCGTGCCATGCCCTCACGTGTCGTGCCCCACCGCGACCGACCACCGGATCCAGGCAGATGGAGCACGCCGCGCCCCCAGCCGCCTCACGGCGACCTCTCCAGATCCATCGCCTCCCCCCAGCGCCCAAGCCCCCCCCACTCCGCCAGCCTCTCTCGCGTCGCGCTCGTGAGGGCCGGGAGCTTGCACGGGAGGGAGGATAGAGAGGGGAGGTGTGGAATCACATACAGAAAATTCATTCCAGAACTAGCTTGAACTCAAGATGTATGAAACAATCAGAAGATACAAAAGCTTAATCCACAAATAATCCTAATGCAGAAACTATATGCCGCAAACAATCTGATGGTTTTCTTGAAGCCTGAGGGGCGGCGCAAGGAGGGCGGTGGCCGCACAGGCGGGAAGCTCAAAGGGCGCTCGGCGCATGCTGAGTCGACGGAAGCTTGAGGGGTGAGCAGCCGCACGCGGAGGCGACGGGAGCCCGAACCGGCATGCGGCGATGTGGAGGCAACGGAAGCCCGAGCGCGGAGAGGCGGCGGAAACTTGAGGTCGCTCGGTGCACGCGAAATCAGCGGAAGCTTGAGGGGCGAGCAGCCGCACGCGGAGGCGACGGGAGCCCGAACCGGCGTGCGGCGACGTGGAGGCGGAGCTAGCGAAACCCGAAGAGCTCGTCGAACCGGAGACGGCGAGGGCCTGATGGGGGGGGAGCTCCAGAGAGAGTTTATGAGGGAGAGAGAGAACCATGGGAATGAGAGGAGATTGGGGAAGAAAGAAAGCAAATGAAGAAGATGATGGATTTCACGTCTCTCTCTCCTAGTCAGCAAAACCACTGCCACGTGTGCAAAACCACCGCTCCAAACAGCTACGGGGGGTTATTTGACCGGATTTGACAAATTCAGGGGGTTAAAAAGCCGGTTTTGTAGTTCAGGGGGTAAACCAGACTTTTCTGATAGTTTAGGGGAGTAAACCGGACTTTTTCCAATTCTTTATTAATTGCGTACTTGAGTAGTTGTAATTTTCTAGGCGCGCCTATTATAGGCATTTTGAAATTTTCGTAGGAATTTTTAAGTGGATGCGTACTTACGTAGTTGTAATTTTGCACGTATTTACTTAGTTTGACGATGTTAGTCCTATGTAATTAGTGTTCGTAGATTTTCGTATGCTAGGTATTCAAGCATGCATACACCACGCAATGAACACGCACATATGCAATTATTTTTTAAGCAAAGGGAAAGAACATGGATTAACATGTATAATTATTGAGGCGAGGTTAATTAGTTACGAAATAATTAGTCTTAATTAATTAGTTTTAAACAATTAGTTGAAGTTCATAATGACATCAAATAGAAAAATAAGAAAAATAAAGTTGCTATTCATGCATGCACTGCTGGCCATTCGTGGTAATCAGTTAGCCCTAATTAATTTAGTCATGTTTAAATAGTTGTATTTAATTTTGTACTACTAAATTAGTGTACATTAATTTGTAGTTAGTTTCATCGTAATATTTAATTTGCAGTATTTTATGGATATTATCAATCTCCTCACTAATAATCCGTCTAATCCATGTGTTGCAAGCCATGTCTCTACGGACGCTTCTGGAACACTTCTACGATGAGGACCACCGGTGCAAGCTATGGATCGCTGGTGACACGGATGGCCCTGCGCCCCTATTGCTTCGGTCGGGGAGGGATTACTAGGAGCTGGACGATCACTACGTCCCGATCCTCCGGGACACGGGCTTGTTGCTCCTTGCGAGGCAGGTCTCCATCGGACGTTAGTTCACCCTAGACGCCAGCCTGCTGTCGGCACTTATCAACAAGTGGAGGTCCGAGACGCACACCTTCCACTTTTGGTGGGGGTGAGATGATGGTCACTCTGCAGGATGTCCCGTTCTTGACTAGTCTTCCGATCCGGGGTGAGCCACTTGTTCCGGGCCCTCTAGGGCCTGATTGGAAGGTCAGGCTGGAGCAGCGGTTCAACCTAGCTGTCCCAGAGTGTGCACGTGCTGTTTCCCAGACTTGACTGAGGCAGTTCAATCATTGCCCGCAGGGTGCACCTAACGAGGTCATTAGGACGCACCTTGTTGCTTACCTTCTTTAGCTCTTTAGTTGAGTCCTATTTCTAACCACACAGGGGCGATTGGTGCTACCCTAGATTCGTTCGCATCAACGAGTCTTTGGTTGATACGGAGGCTGGGCCGATGTCTTAGTATAGCTAGGGATCAGCCATCCTTTGCGCCACATACCGGGGGTTGTGTGACACTTCGCGGCGCAGTACCGGTGGTACCCCCAACCTGGTCATCTGCTATGTGCTCCTGTATTTGTGGAGTTGGGAGCACTTCCCTGTTGGGCGACAATCCATCGAGAGAGCGGTGCACCCGTACGCCGAACCGATTGACCCGATAGATGGGCCCACCATGAGCTTAAAGTGGACTGCTGCCCATCTGCGCTGGGCCAAGGACAGACCGGCGAAGTGCTACTCGTTGTTCCACAACAAGTTCGAGAGCGACATCATATGGACTCTATGGTATCCAGAGTTCGTGCACACGATAGCGCCGCACGGACTGTCCGTGCAATGCATCCGGGATGCAGGACTGTGGACGACGACCTGTCACTTGGTGTTCGCACATGTGGTGGAGCCTTACACGCTGCAGCGCGTAATACGATAGTTTGGTGTTGTCGTAGGCGTGGCCCATCGGCCCCACGGCACAGGCAGCGCTCTAGGGGACCTCCGAAGGACTCGGCGATGCTTCAGGGGGGCTCCGTAGGCAACCCTGAAGGAGGGCCTCCGGAGGGGCCCCGAGGCCCCTGGAGGTGCTTTCGAAGGCTCCGAAGGATAACCCAAAGGCAACTTGCGAAGGTGCTCCGAAGGCTCCGGGGGATCCCCGAGGTCTCCGGAGGGATCCCCGAGGCCCCAGAAGGCAGGGTCGAAGACATCCCCCGAGGGGACCCCGCAAGCCCCCTCCAAAGGGGGCCCCGAAGGGGCCTCGTAACCGTCAGCAAGGGCGCAATGAAGGTGGACCAAGCCCAGCATCCGAGTGGGCTAGGTCCAGGAAGGTCCACCGTGCGCCAAGGGTTACTCCTAGACTAGGAGATGCCCCTGCTACCCCTAGGATAGGTGTACCTTTGTAGGGGTGTGAGTGTAATTTCATATACCCGGTTGGAAAGGCTATAAATAGCATCCTTCCCCCACTGTGTAAGAGAGAAGGAAAAAAATCTCTAGCAATAAACACAAGCATACTTTTGCATTTCCAGTCCGAACCTCTCACTCGGGACCCTTCGGCCCCTCGTCCCGAAGCTAGGGGTCCCCCTTTATTCACTGTCTGGTTCTTTTTACTACGACATGTGTGTACCAGGTCATGCCCCTCGACGGCACACTCCTGCCGCGAGCCGTACACCTGTGAGTCAAACTTCATCCGAGTAATATTTACAGTTCTTACGTCTTCTTTTCTAACATCAATTCTTCCGAAATACAGGCAATCGAGGGCGAATGTCCTCTAAGGGCGACTAGTCTAGCATGAGCAACGTCCGTACGACGTTCGGACGTACGGTGAGTACATAAAGTGATACATGCCACGGACGCGCGCAAAACTCGCCTTTCCTCCACCGGAGCGCCCGGAGCAAGTCATGCACCAGCAGAGCCTACGCCGGTCGTTCGATGCATGAACGCATGCTGCTTTTGGAATGCACTTTTCTGTTCTACATGGCACACGGACTTGTGCAGTCCAAGATACGGTGGGTCTGGTGGGAACTAGGAAGATGCATGAACGCATGCTGCTTTTGGAATGCAGCTTCGCTGGTGTTTATTCAAACCTTTTGCTACCGCTTGAATTATTTGGAAGTAGTTGTTGAAGTCTACTTGGACAATATAAACTCGCGAGTTGTTGTCAGGAAGGCGCCTTGCGATCGAGTTGCTTGGAAGGTCGTGCAAATAAGGCGCAGGATGCATTGGAACTGGACACTGGACCATCTGGTCTGCAAATAGAAGAGTTGCTACTTGATACGCCTCGATCAGTTGAAACTTTGTTTGGTTGGCATATGACCAGGATAACAAAATCTAATTTATCCGAAACTCAAATTATCAGTTATATATATATATATATATATATATATATATATATATATATATAATCTTGTACCCTGATTTCACAAGAACTCAATATAGAAATAGTAGAAGAACTAAAAACCAGCTTTAGCAAGACGATGTTTTCACTAATAAATTTTATCATAACCGAATAGCATAAAATCCGTATAGCTAAACTTGCAGAAAAAACTGTTCTCACGAAATGAACTAACAAAACCGGGATACAATTTACAAAAGGACCGATAAGATGTTCTTTTCATTATTTTGATCTCGCATTTTGACTCTAAGATAGTGAGATGCCACCAACCTCTGCATACGTCGCATTGACCAGGCCAGCGGCAGAGCACTTTGCCTGAAGTACAGTCTCCTAGAAAAATGACCCTGGCATGGTTTTTTCTTTCCTGAAACAAGGGATACTCGCAGGGTATGTACACACGCCTTGCTCTTGAAGAAAGGTATGAACGCACGTGATTCTTCGAGTCGCCGGGGCAGGCAGCTCGGTGAGCATATCTGGTATCTAAACGCATATATAAATACCCTTACAAGTGACTGGTCTGGAGCTGGAGGCAGCCATCCCTCATCAACTTGTGCTCTGCCTATAACATATGGCGCTTGCTAACAGCTGCAGCTCTCCAGCCGCCGATCCTCCGGCAGCTCCAGCCATTAGGTCTCCAACCGCTCCAGGCAACGATCCTCCGGTTACTCCGGCAGTTAAACCACCGGCTGGTCCAGGTAGTGATCCTCCGGCACCTTCGGCTGCTCCAGGTAGCGATCCTCTTGCTATCGCACTGCACGAATGCTTATGTTTGTGTCTGTTGATTTCCGCTAATTTGTTTCTCCTTGGCGTTGCAGCTGCGCCGCCGGTTGGTCCAAGTCCGAAACGTCGCAACCCTCAGCACGAGAGCGGAGTTTTTGATTCATTTCCTGATAAACCAAGCCCACCAGGAACCAAGCCCACCTAGCTGACGCAACGCTGTCATGGAGAAGCCATCGCGGGCCACCGACGAGACGAGATGCCAAAATCGTTCTCCTCTTTCGGTACAAGATTGAATTGCCAGGGGTCGACGCGCTACGTGCAGGAGCGGGGCGCCGGCCTTCTCTTAATTACTTCTTCTTGTGTATGATGATACTCATTATCTATTTGAGTATACTTCAATAATGATTATAGGGCGCGACTAGTGCTCAGACGTATAGCCCGAGCGCTATATATGATGATACCTCTTTATCTATTTGAGTATACTTCAATAATGATTATAGGGCGCGGCTAGTGCTCAGACATACGGTCCGAGCACTAGCGCCGTACGGTCCGAGCGCAACATCTTGTTATGCTAGATGCAACAAAATTCAGAAATGCGTGCAACATATTAAAAATTCATATGCATCATTTCAAAAAACATCACCGTGAGCGTTAACATCATTCTCAAAGAACATCACCGTGAAACATCATCTAAGCTTAGAGTCAAAACAAAGCATCTGGAAAGAAAGAAAAAACGTGTTGAAAAATCTTGTAACATCGCCATAAATAGTATGTAACATTTTTTCCCTACATATGCAACATTTTTTTTACGAGTTGCAATATCTCAAAAAACAATATGCAACATTTTTTTCAACGGACCGTAACATCACAACAATTCACCCTGTTTGTAACATTAGACTCAAAAACACGCAGAGAATAAGATCAAGTGAAGTCTGAACCATGCGTCACCTTTAGGAAGTTCCTGATGATGACAACACTGTCCTCGGGCTTGCTCTGCATGGCCTCCTTGAGCGTGGCCTGCTTCAGCCTCAGCAGCTGGCTCAACGTCCTTGTCCGGAATGTGAAGCTCTGCGATCGGCCGCTCAGCGTGCTCACCTCGCCGAAGATGTCCCTCGTCCCCAGCGTGGCCACCACTTGCTCCCCATCGCCGTTGAAGTAGATGACCTCCACCTCACCGCGCGCGAAGGCTCTTCTTCTCCGGT
This sequence comes from Phyllostachys edulis, assembly GCA_036346405.1. Taxonomy (NCBI): domain Eukaryota; kingdom Viridiplantae; phylum Streptophyta; class Magnoliopsida; order Poales; family Poaceae; genus Phyllostachys; species Phyllostachys edulis. The sequence continues at coordinate 34,972,535 of CM070555.1, read as the reverse complement.
TTGGTATGTGGAAAGAGAGAGAGAGAGAGAGAGAGAGAGAGAGAGAGGTATGAGATACGAGCTCTGGATGGAGCAGATGAGAGTGGAGAGAGAAGAGGAATGAGTGGTTGCAACGTTTGGGGATGTGGCGCAGTGATAAGATAGCATGTGGTGGGAAGTAGATGAGAGCGTGGGGCCGAGAATCGTCCGATTTTTCTCTCGCTACGTACGTATGTCTAGTACTGTTTCCCATGATTATAACATACTCCAAAGTGAGTTATGTTAAAAAATTCGTTAAATTCCACCTTTTATAGCAAAATTTGTGTATATACTTCTTTTATATATGAAAAATGGTATATAGCTAAAATAAAGGACTCCTATGAAAATGTTTCAATCAAGTCGCATTGGAGTATCTTATATTTGTTATTTAAGTATATTGAAAATGATAAAGAAGAATAATATATTCATTTAAGTGGTATATTCGAAGTGGAAGTATGTACTCTTAGGAGTACGAAACGGGCGTCCTATACACACACAGCGCAAATCTGTAATTTTGTTCCTATGTATCCTGATGTTTTTTAAGGTTTATGTATCATGATGTTGTCCGGTAAATTTCCTGGTCCGAAATACATCAAATTTATAATTTAAATTTTGAATTAGAATTATAAAATAGACTAGTTATCAACCCGTGCATAGCATGGGCTAGGCATATTTTCAATATCTTTTTGTTATTGAAGAAATTATACAAATCCAAATCAAATTAGGCTCAATATCACATATTTTGAACAGTTATATTTCTTTAATTGGCATGATGGACTTCCAACACAGCACTAAAGTAATCTATAATTTTAAACATTTTTCCATAACTTTTGAATTTTAAAAGTTCTATAATATTCTTATCTATACAGTAACTGACATCAATTCAAATAAGTGCATATGACTTCAAAGCTCAAGCGTATTTATTTTTAGAATTTTTATTCCAAATTTGTATGAATTAGATAGAATTTTAGTTTCTAAATTTAATTTGATATATGATAAATTCCAAATTTAATTTTTTGGAGCTAATTTTCTGTACGCGTACTATGAAGGTGAACTTTCACTCCATGTTTGCTAATGCCCAAGCACCGCATAGTCGTGCACTTGTGCATATACGTAAAAAAACATACTTGAGCATGTGTAATTTTAACTAACTTCCAAGCAAATTATTTAAGCATTTGCTTAGTCGGTTTTCCATCAGGGATCAATTAAATTTGTGTCCGAGCTATTTACGGCTATTTGCATGTACGCTATAACTCACCGAAGAGGACTTGTGTTTGGCAGGCTATTAGCATATGGGCATGCTATATAAATAGAACACTTATTATTTTCTTGCCGATGCATGACACCTAGCAGATAAATCTATGATGTAGGTTGCATATGTTACATAAATCAGACGACTGCGATCTTTACCTTTTCTCCGATTAATGTGAGAATCTTTAGCCTTTTACCTCTTAGGATTAGGATTAATGTAGTGCCTTTTACGATAGCCTCCAATTAGTAATAGTAAAAAGATTAATATAGGAATTTCTAGCCTTTTACCTTTTAGGATTAATATGGTGGCTTTTATGGAGCCTCAGATTAGTAATACTAAAGATGGTTATGGTACGCACAACTTCTAGTTAGAAAGGTTTTAAAAATTGTCCCCCATTTTTTTTTCCCATTCGCACTCGTAGGTTTATTGGTGGATGGTGGAAAAAGCCCATGTAAAGTGGATAAATTACATACACATGTAACAAACCCATTCTCTTATAGAATTTTTTTCTTCCATTTTTATTTGATATGCAACTAAATTCACATCTCTGCTCTCCTTTTCTTATTCTCTCTCAAATACATGATGTAAACATATCTTTGTTTTCTTTAAAAAATACTATTTTAATTAATAATTACAAAATTAAATAGTCATTTTTTTTTGCAAAAATAGCATCCTGTCGCCATTGCAAATAGTGAACAGGGAACCTATCGCTATTTCAAATAGCGGCAAGTTCCCTTTTTTGTAATTAAAGTAAATTTACAATTTTGGTATATCTATAATTGTCCACGCTACCGACAATTTTTGAAAAGATAAGGAAATATAAGGTAGAGAAAAATTTATGAGTTTTGATGTGACCAAATATTTGGAATGCGTTTTAGGTGGGGCAATATAAAAAATAGCTCCCTTCGGCGGCGCAATGTCGAAAATAGCCCCGTTCGGCGACACAATATTATAAATAGCCTCCTACGATGGCGCAATGTCGAAAATAGCCCGGTTCGGCGATGCAATATTATAAATAGCCTCCTTTGGCGGCACAATGTTGAAAATGGCCCCATTCGGTGACGCAATATGAAAAATGTGCGACGTACTTTGCGAACAGGGTGTAGTCATTTCATGTACGAAAATGCTAGAACTATGGTGGTGTGGGGTGTCACCTCTCCAGTTCCGTTTTAATAAATTATCCTTAGTCAGAGTAACCCCTCTACAAAGATACCACAAGAAAAATTTTATCTTAAGGGGTACTTTAACTTTCCATAACTTTTGACATCGAAAACGACAATTGGTAGCACCCAAAACATCATACATAGATTTGATGGAAAATTATCCATTCCTATGCAAATTCCAACGAATCGTATCCTTATCCTTGGTAAGATGAGCATTGGCTATTCTCACCATAAGATTATTGAAAGCAAGCAAATTTGATCCAATAATTGCTCTCCTAAAACTCAAGATTAAAGGCATAGTTCCTAAAATATCTATAACCAAAGCATGTTTCTTCAGGACTACCTCAAACAAAGTTGGATAAAGTTCATAAAGAGGTCGATGCCCAACCCAAATGTCCTTCCAAAATTTAATTTGTTTCCCATCCCCAAGATTAAAAGAACATCATTGAATAAAATCATGCTTTACCTTCATCAATCCCTTCCAAAGATGGCAATCCCCAGGTTTACTCTCAACTTGAGATACAGACTTATCATTCAAATATTTATTTTCAAGCAATTGCTGCCAAACTCATTCCTCATTCAAAAGTTTAAGCAACCATTTAGCTAAAAGACACTTATTTTTTATTTCGAGATGTTGAATTCCCAGGCCACCTGTTCTTTGGGCCTACAAAGAATATTCTATTTAGCCAACCTATACTTTTTTTTTATGGTTGTCACTCTGCCAATAAAATCTGGATCTAAAAAAGTCCAATCTTTTAAGGACCCCTCAAAGTGGTTCTCTTGGAGGCAAATGGCAGTAAGTGACGAGGTATTGAAGAGAGCCTTTGGGAGTTCTCCACTAAGGGTGTTGCTCATGAGCCTAAGTACTTGTAGAGATGAACTGTTTGCTAAGTATTCTGGGATCCTCCCTGTGAGAACATTGCTCCCGAGATCGACATATGTGAGAAAAAGGTTGCTTCCCAAAGATGGTGGTATGTCACCGGTAAGCCTGTTGCTAGCGAGGACTAATCTTCGCAGCTCAGGGAGATTCCCAATAGCAGAAGGGATGCTCCCTCGGAGCTTCTTGTTGCTAAGGTTAATCTCTTTAAGACGCACACATTGACTTGGGCTAGGTGGGATCTCACCTTGGAGGAAATTTTTCCACAAACCAAGGACTTGAAGTTGGGAACATGAAGAGAGTTCAGATGGTGTTGGAACTAATCTTGTTGTTTATGTGTTCTTTGTTTATTTATGATTGAGTGTAACATGTATAGTGGCTAAGTTAGTTGAAACGTGTAGCATGGCGTAGCGGGTGATTGGCAGTGCGTAGTGAGCTGATCAGCAGCCAGCAGTTGAGTGCACGTATGTGTTACTTGGAATTAGCCATACATGTTATTTGTTGGCCTAGTAGTTGGCCGAGTCTTCGGTGGTGAGTGCTAGACTACGCGAGTGGAGATGAGGAGTCTTCAACGCAGGAAGATGAGGAGTTTTCAGCGCAGGAAGATGAGGAGTCTGCATGCAAAGTAGTTAAGTGTATATGTGAGTATTTGTTTGCATGGCTGCTGCATGTAACCGCATTAAATGCATGCATGGAGTAGTGGCGTAGTGCTTGCATGTGTGTGTTAGTGGCAGATATATGAAGAAGTGGCTTGCATGTGTGCGAGTGTGGCTATATAAAGCCTATTTGATCAATAGTTAAGGTGAGGTTGTTACTCCTGTCACAAAAAATTCTGTGCGTACTGTGTTCTTCTTCCTTATACTTGAGTGTGTGTGTGTGTGAAGAACACAAGTCCAAAAGAAAAAGCAAGCCATGAGTGAGTTTTCTCCTGGAAAATCCCAACAGATGGGATGTTACCTCCTAAAGAGTTCATGCTGAGGCTGAGGTTACTGATTTGGCTCAGGAGGCCGAGCTCGGATGGTATGCCGCCATGGAAGCTGTTGTTTGACAGTTGGAGCCTTCTAAGAGAGGTGAGGTTGGCAATGCAAGGTGATATGGAGCCTGTGATGCCTTCGGACACAAGGTCTATTTCAGTGACACGGCGGGGAGATCGCGCACTGCAAGTGACCCCATGCCAATTGCAGAATTCCATGGATGCCTTACTCCATGAGGCAAAAAGTTCGGCTGGACCTGAGAGCTGGGACTTGAAGCAATGGAGCGCTTGTGGATCATTTTCAGTTTGATCGCTGATGCCTAATGGTAGGCAGCAAAAGAAGGTGAAGAGATAAAGAAGCGAAACAAGACCTGGAGACAAGACACCCAGAGAGGCCATTGCTGTTAATTTGTGACATCCGGTTTTTGGATGTTGAATAGTAATTTCTCCGTTTGTCATTTTGGTTTTCAAAACTATTTCAAATTATTGTTTATTTGCAAAATTCTCTAGCCTTCAACCTCATTTCAAATTTCAGCTTCAATTCAAATCTCATTTTGAATTCCGGTTTCTTTTCCCCCTTTGGGCCTGGCCCATCTCCTCTCCCGGCTCAGCCCATCCTCTCCCCCAGCCCATCTGGCCAGCCTCCCCCTCCTGCCTTTTTCCCCTACCCGGCTCAGTCCTGCCACCCAGGGCGTGCCCCTGACGTGCCATGCGCGCCCACACCGCCCTCTGCGCCTACCTGCTCCCCTTGACTCCGGCGTCCCCTCCTCCTCGCATGGTCTTGTCGCCCAGAGCACCGCGGTGTCATCCCCGCGCCAGCGCCTCAGCGTCCGATCTGCGCCCTGCTCCGCGTGTTGCGTTGCGCCGACGTCGCCAAATCAACCTCCCACCTGATCTTGTCGCTCGCCAGGCGCAGAGAACTTCTCGTGCCGCTCGCGTCAGCCGAATCGTATGCCCATTGCCGCCTCACCTACCGCCCACGCAAAGTCTTTGCCGCGCCAAAGCGCACCTGCCCCATCCTCGCCGCTCTGCTATCGCCTCGGGGCCGTGCGCCTCCACCGCGCCCCCAACGGTTCCCTCGCCTTCCCTCTCCTCTGGTGGCTATAAGAAGAGCCAAGGCCTCACTACCAGAAACAGGATTTTTCCCGAGTGCCAAAAACACTCGGGAAGGGGATACACACTCGGAAAAAGCACTCGGGATAGATTAGTCGGGATAAACGGTTTCCGAGTGTTACACTCGAATCAGACCTTTCCCGAGTGCATCTGTAGACACTCGGGAAAGTTAGACACTCGGGAAAAACCTGTGAGCGGCTTCTCCACCAGACGAAGTATTCCCGAGTGTGAACACTGAATACGCTTAAAAACACTCGGAATGTTCCTACCGTTTGACCGATTTAACCGGGAAAATTGACACCTAGCGCTCTTTCCGAGTGCATGGCGGAAAAGACACTCGGAAAGCTTCCGACGGATCCGACAAATTGCCACGGGTCACGTTTTCCAGAGTGTCGACACTCGGAAAGTTTTTGTCGCTTTCGAGTGTCACTTTACCGAAATGTCGACACTCGGGAAAGTTTTGTCTATTTCTCGAGTGCCAAACACTGGGGAAAGCAAGAAGACACTCAGAAATCGACAAACCAAATTTGAACCCCAATTTTCACAAATTCATTTAAAATCCATTCCACAACAATCAAATAATCCATCTATCCATTCCACAACAATCAAATAATCCATCCATCCATCCATCCATTCCACAGCAATCAAATAATCCATCCATCCATCCATTCCACAATATATGTATATATATATATATATATATATATATATATATATGATAGATCAAAAGACATCATAACAGTTCTCGAGCTCACAACATTCAAGTTCAAGTTCAAAAATGTAAGCATAAGGCATTATTATACATATGACAATTCCAAATAGCAAGTATCACTACAACCATTTGCATGCACAGAATTTCTTGCTTCAATCTTCCGTGCATGAGAGCATCATTTTCAAAGTTCTGCAGATAGAGCAAAACTTAATATTAGTGCCATGTTACAACAAAAGTTATGAATTGATGCATGAAAAGATAATTAACCAAACTATTGAGAAAGCAAAAAAATTCCTTTAAATCATGATGAGCAACCTAATAACATGGCAAATCAGTTAAGGGCATGCTTGGGGTGTGGGCCAGCTAGCTTGTGGCCTAATTGATCATTTACTTATGTCATCTACAAAGACATGCAAGAGAAATTTGAGTATAATGATGTACTCTTGTAAAAGGAATGAGTGAAACTATATATGGACTTAATTAAGAGGTGCGAGGAGTGATATTTTGTTAGATATATAATTACATGCATGGTATCCACTTGTATGATGTACCTTTTAAAAGCTCGGCAAATTCATATGTTGGCGTGCTTATTAGTACCTAACAATATAGAACATGAAAAGCACAAAGCTAAAAATGTTAAACTCCAACTCTTAATATTTTGTCATTGTGAACTCTTGATCAACATTTATGTCTCAAGCACTTATCATCAAATTCATAGAAAGAAGTGTACATACAAATTATTATATGTTGACACATTTCAAAAGAATTTATGATATAGATATAGAGAATTAGTTATATATGAAGCCATTTTTATCCATTTTTTAGCAATCACCTGATTGTGAATGTTTTCTAATATTGGTATCCTTTCGTAGATCATGAAAATAGCAAGCACTGGTGGTGGCCTCTCGGCGATGGACGTCGTGTGAACATTAGGACCAAGATCTTGACTTGACATTAGCGATAGAAGCAACTGATCCCGCCGTTCCCTACATTTTCATAAGAAATTGCATTATAAGAAATTTGCGATGGCGACCAATAATTACATTGCATGTCATTTCAATGTCTTCGAATCAAGCGGTCATAAGAGACTAACAATATAATAATCAATATGCGCGTTACTAACCGGAGCGAGATAAGTGAGGCGATGGTTCCCCGACGGAGAGACATTAAGTCGAGTCCGGTCCCGAGTGCTCGCATATTTGTTTGCACATTGCCATACATTAGCCAAGTATGAATATATATATATATATATATATATATATATATATATATATATATATATATGCATATTACTTTGTTATTATACTACCACGCTCAACTAACTTGCAGGAGCATTTGCTCCAACCGCCGCCTAGCCTCAATTTCTGTCAGCAATAATGCGCTGAAGCTCGTAAAACGGAGATCGGGAAACATGTGATGGTTCTTGTCGACTTTGAAGGTGTACTTCATCCGTTGATGCAAAGACTCGTGGATCGGACCTCCGAGAGGGTTGTCGGTGTGCTAATGTACGGCACCCATGAAGAAACGACCATGTTTCTTCCCCTTCGACCTTTTGTACACACTTCGCGTCTAGTGGTGAATTCATGACGTCGTAGTCCGGCCATGAATCTCCTTAGCGACATCAAGATATGCACTGTTGGACAAAATCATCGAGGAGCGAAAATCATCGGGGACAAAATGATCAAAAATCGTACCAAGTTCTCTCATCATACCGGTCGCACAAGGTGCCCTCTAATCACCCTCCTAGTTGCTACATATGCCTCCATATCGGAGACAGGCCTCTGTTCGCTTTCCTACACCCAAAAAACCACGGCGGTCAATAAATATATATCGCAACATACAATCAATATGAACATGTTGACCTACCAGTTCTTCTTGTAACGTGCCATGGAGGAGCCGCCTTGACGATGTCTTGTCCGTCCATCAACAATCTTCGCTCCCTAGCAAAGACGAGAGTCCTGTAGCCATTGTTCGTTGCACCACTGCCTTGGGCAATCCGCCGCCATGCATTTTCACACTTAAGGGCCCACCAAGGTATTGCCTAAAATTAACCAAGTGTTAAATATGAATAAACTAGAGTTGATTGTAATCAAAAGGACATCGTTTGTTCGGTTGGTTACCCGCATGTACTCGCCCAAAGTGATATCGTTTGTGGCGTCGGCCCTCTGAATTTGTTTGCCAAGGACTTGTGTGTAGTAACAGATGACCGCTTGGATGCGTGCTTCAGAGAACATCTGTGGGATCGACTTCTTAACACAATTACGCAAAGACTCTCCTAGAATCGACTTCCGTCCCTCAAATTTCATCGAAACCACCACTACAATCCAAGAATAAAGAATTGATAAAGAATAAGATGATTAAGTTAGTTGATGAAAGCGAAAAGGAATTGATAAAGAATAAGATGATTAAGTTACTTGATGAAAGCGAAAAGGAATTGATAAAGAATACGATGATTAAGTTAGTTGATGAAAGCGAAAAGGAATTGATAAAGAATAAGATGATTAAGTTAGTTGACATTTATTACTTGGCTACTAAACATCCAAAAGAGGTAAATTAAACATGTCGACTACTTGAAGTTTTAGTACCAAACAAGTGAGATTAGCGAGTTAGGTTTGCATAAAAACACAAAATATCGACTTTGTCCTCAAATGGCTTACAGGTTCTTCAAAATGTTAGTAGTCCTTGTGCAATTTTATCCTCAGGATGTCTTCCACACAGATCTTTACATTGCTTTAGTGATACATCTACCATTACTTTAATATCAACACTTCTATGAGCAAAAGGTTAGTGTGTTGGAAGTCAGAATTTAGATAGGTGATTGAACATTGGGGCCATTGTTTTACCCAAACATTTATGCCTCATCTAGTCATCTAGTCACTAAATTGAGACTCGAGAGTTGTGACCTAATCAACCCTAACATGCATAGGAACACATAGAAGCAGATTTGAATATTCAGTCACTTACCCAAAAACTTTCCTCCACCACAGCAAACAAATTGTCAAATGGAACCTCTCCTTCAAAGAATGCAGTATCTTCAAGACCTGTAGTGGCACCATGTCCATGCAGGCTCCCGCCTTCCTCTGTAGGTGACCAAGCCAGGGAAGTGCCATCGAATCAACACGCCAATTATGCCATTCGGAAGTCTACATTTGTCACCCCCGCCTTCTTCTCGCCATTGCTGCATATTAGTTTTTTGAGGTATGCAATTAAGTGGGCTAAATTAGTGAAAGTGTAAATGTTTCTTACGTGTCGCCAACAGAACGATGATGATCTTCTCCTCCTCTCGGATTGGTCGTCGTGGCGAGTTCGCAGTCCTCGCATCCAAAATTCTTGTGCCTCATGGTGCTCATCCTCCTCACCTCCGCCGCCTCGGGTGCTCTTCCTCCTCACCCTCCGCCTCACGGTGCTCATACTCCACATCATCAAGCCGCGAGGGTGCAGGTCACAGGCTGATCTACTAGAGGTAGACCCCACGCCCCTCGAGGCCGTGGCTGCCCTCCGCCTCCTCGAGGGGCCATGGCTGCCCTCCGCCTCGTCGACCGCCACGACCGCCTCAGGCCTGCCTCTGGAGGGGCCGAGGCTGCCTCAGTGCCTCCTGGAGGGCAGCGCTGCCTCAGCCTCTGGAGGGCCGAGGCTGCCTCGATCCTCTGGAGGGGCCGCGCCCTCTGCCTCTGGAGGGGCCGTGGCTGCCCTCTGCCTCCTCGAGTGGCCGCGGTGGCCCCTCTGCCTCCTCGAGTGGAAAACAAGCGTCTGCCTCGACTAGAGTATCTTGCCTCGCCACTCATATTTTGGTGTCTGAAATGAAATGAAATAAAATAAATCAATTAATATAGCGTAATCAAGTAAGCTCATAGAAAAATGTAATATAACGTAATCAAGTAAGCTCATACAAAAAATTAAAACATGCGACAAATAAATGGAAGACATACAAGATCATGCTCAGAAGTAGTCATCTACAATGGGATCCTCCGCGGATAGGCCCTCCAAAATGTCATCGTCACTATCATGAGGTGTTGACTCAACCTCATCCCCTTGTTGCCATCAATGTCTAAGCGATTAAGTAGTTCCAAGTCCTCTTGGTTTACAACCTCATCGGCATCGATTTGAATATCATCCATGTGATCGTCCTCTTCCCCAATTATTATTTCAAAAGTCCATGGTAGCCCATCTTCTTGAAAGAATAGGTCAACACCATTGTTGGTCTCCATGTTGTAGTCCTGCTCACTAGGGGTAGGTAGTTTACCATATGGTTGCACCTTATGTACTACCCACCAATCCACTAGACTACTCATAGTTTTGCATGGGTACGGGATGTAGTATACTTGGGTGGCTTGTCGAGCCACAATAAATGGGTCATTGCTCGGTAGGATTGATTGATGTGCAACTTCAACCAGCCCAAGTGATGTATCCCGTCTGACTCCCCTAAACGGATGGAACCAATGACATTTGAATAACATAAGTTTGAGAGGTTTGCTACCATGAAAATATAGTTCAATTATTTCTTCAATTACTCCATAGTATTCAACAGGTGTATCGCTCCCATCTTGTCCTATAGTCACCAATCCACTGTTAATTGTTGTTGCATTAGGCCGTTCCCTCTCATGTGTGGATGTTCGGAAGCGGTACCCATTCACATCGTAGGTACTATAGGACAGCACCCGAGTGTGGCATCCTTGAGCAACTTGCTTCAATTCGCTGCTCATAGACTTGTCCTTCAAACTCTACAGCATAAATAGAATGGGTTTCATGTATTAGTTCCTCTTTACTTAGTAAATATTACGTGCAAGGGGAGTAGCTAATAGAGAAGTTACTCGATAGAACCAAGTCGGAAATTCGGTTTACAATTCCCAAAGACCCTTCCTAAGAAGGGTCTCAACTTGTTTTTCGGATGGGTCTCGACGTTGCTTCCACTCGCTCTAACAAATTCCTATAGACAACAAGACAAGTAGATTAAAACACTCATGCATAAATTATTGGGAAAAATAATTGTTGCATACCTAATGTAATCATCCGCTTCGGAGAGGTTGGTAAAGACATACAACATCGCAGATCAACCACTCCTCCCGCGATAAAACTTTGGGAGTACCACCGCTGAAGTGTCACCACTTTCGGTGAAGAGGCTAAGTTGGCAATTATTTTGAGGGATGCCAATATTGTATCGTGAGGTTTGATTGTGCACCGTGCGAACATTGTCAGCAAAGTATATTGATGTGAAATGGGAAATTTCCTCAATTATGTATGCCTCCGCTATGGATGCTTCAACACGCGATCGATTTTTTGCTTTGCCTCGTAGTTCCTTTTGTTCCCTCTCAATTGGATACATCCACCGGTTTTGCACTGGTCCCCCCATCCTAGCTTCATAGGGTAGATGGAGAATTAAATGTTGCATTGGATTGAAGAAACCAGGTGGAAAGATCTTTTCCAACTTACAAAGCAACACATGTACTTCACGCTCCATAGTTGACATTACCATGGGATCTATCTCTTTTGCACATAGCTGTCGATAAAAGGAGCTCAACTCCGCCATCACTTGCCAAACACACTCGGGGACGTAGCCACGGATCATCACAGGTAAAAGGCGTTCCATGAATATGTGTTAGTCATGGCTCTTTAGGCCATTGATGCGCATGGTAACTAAATTCACTCCTCTCCTTAGATTTGCTGCATACCCATCAGGAAACTTTAGGGTCTGAAACCATTCCAAAATCTCCTTCCTCTGAACCCTAGTTAGGCAATAACTAGCTCTTGGCTTCTCCCACTTGCCAAGAGTCGGCTTATGGATCATATTCAGTGAGGGCCTGTTGCAAAGCTCCTCCTGATCAAGGCGAGCCTTCACATTGTCCTTCATCTTGTCTGGAATGTCAAAGAATGTGGTAAATATGGCCTCTGCAACATTCTTCTCATTATGCATTACATCTATGTTATGAGGAAGAATGAGCTTATGGAAGTATGGCAGCCGCCACAAACTTGAAATGTGAGTCCAATTGTGCTCCTCACCATATTTCTCAAACCCATCACCATCATCAAGAGGCTTCAAAGCATCTAGCCGTGCACGAACCTCCTCACCTGCCAGACGACGTGGTGGTCCACTGCGGACAGCAATATTGGCCCTAAATCCAGTTGTGTCACTTCTGAATTCGTGGTCAATTGGAAGGAATTGACGATGACAATCGAAGAAGGAGTGCTTGCGACCATGCTTTAGCCAATAACCACGCAACGCGTCTCCCTACAGATTGGGCATGGCATCTTCCCATGTCAGACCACCCACGTAATATCCCGTGACGCCGAAGTCATGCATGGATGTGTGGTACGCGACCCGCATGGTGAAGTTCTGCTTCAATGCCCGATCATATGTCACTATGCCTTGTTCCCAAGCATGTAACAATTCATCCACCACCGCTCCATTAATACACTCATATTCTTCCCCGGTACTCGTGACCGTGGATTATCAAGGAAAGGAATATGTACTACTTCGCATGCAAACGCCAGTGGGAGGTTAAGGGAATGACAAACACAGCCAACAAATTGTATGGCACAACCCCATACCAAATGGGTTAAACCCATCGATTGCAATTGCAATTGAGCGTTAGAGGCTCATGACAAACTCTACATAGTCTCCGTCAAATTGCTTCCATGCTTCACCATCGATGGGTGGACCATCTTGTCATTATGGTACCGACGACCATACTTGTGCCATACCATTTGTTTGACAGAAACCTCAGACATGTATAACCGTTGGATTCGTGGCACAAATGGTAGATAGCGAAGTATTTTTCTGCCAATAGGAAGCTGCCTCTTCTGACCATCACCGGAGTCAACCTCAACAAACCTAGACTCACCACACTTATCACAGTGATCTTTCTCCACATTCTCATTCCTAAATAGCATGCAATGATTTGGACACACATCTATCTTCTCATATGGCATATTTAGTGCGCTTATCAATTTCTTGGCCTCATACAAGTTAGCGGGCAGTTTGTGACCATCTGGGAGAAGAGTGCTAAACACGCTTAAGAATGCATCAAAGCAAGCAATGCTTGTGCTGAACTGAGACTTGACAGCAAGTAGTCGTGTGATGGCATCTAGTTGGGACACCTGTGTGTGCCCATGAAGTGGTTGACTCGCTGTGGACAACATATCAAAGAAAGCCCTTGTTGCAGGCTCCGGTTCTTCCTCAGCAGGTGGCCCATATGCATGACGCACATCATCTAGCATGTCTTCTTTCCTACTCTCATTGTGGCCGCCATTGTCCGTTTCTTCCCTTAGCACATCTGATCTGCTATGTTGTGACTCGCCGTGATACACCCACACGGTATAGCCTACCCTAAATCCGATTTGCACAGTGTGCGATCATTGTTGCCCTCATTTGTGGCCGTGTGTTGAACAACGAGAACAAGGGCACAACACACCCCATCCATTATGCCTAGCAAATGCTCGATCCACAAAATCATGTCGACTTTTCCATCCATTCTTGGGTGCAGTCACCCATCGCTCTCGCCCCAAAGGTGTACATCCAACTACGATCCTCGGCCATCCTAGTGTACAAAACATAATGCATATTTTAATCCAACTTTTATTTATGTCAAAATTACAACTACTGAGCTAGCTAGAAGCTACCCTATGATGCATGCCCTATATATGTACACTAAAACAGATTGACATGAAGACAATATACATGATCAACTGACATAAAAACACTTTCTTTCAAGCAATATGAATACCTTTATTTATTAACACGTTAATGTAGCATTGTAATGACAAAGATATCAATCCACCATAAATGGACAACACAAAAGAAAATAAGCAAACTTTATTTCTTTTTGCACTTATCCATTACCTTACAGTACTTCTTGGAGCTGAGGGAGACGAGGGAGCTGCGGTGGGGAAGATGGCTGCAGCTGTGTGTCGGTGGAGGCAGTCGGCGAGGGGAGGCGGCAGCACTGTATTGAAAACCATGAGCTATATTAGGACAGAATCGGTACTTAAGCATTGAAATTTAGACAAAACAAAAAAAATCGCTACACACAAACTAATTAAGTTTGCACAGGGAATGTGTACGTTGAAAGTGCTACACAACCAATCGTTGTTTCATGTTTGTCCATATTGATATAGCTCAACAAATTGTACGGCAATATCATTTTCTAGTACTATACCCATTAATAACCCGAAAGGGAAGAAAATATCACTCATGAGTACTTAACTTTCTATCTATATTCCAATTCCTACTCAAGTGATCTTTTTCCCTAGAAGAAGATCATGTACAATGCATACTTATTTACTTGGTACACTATAACTTTGCTACAAGTGCTAGAAAAGGTCTACCTAACATTAAAACTATCTAAATCATCATTTGATCAAAATGATAAAAATAATAATATCGAAGCTCACACGATGCTAGTTTCAATTAACATGACAGTCTCAAAGGAAACTAGAATGGATAATGACTAATGAGTTAATCAATTGCCGTGCCATTTAAAACATTGAGAGAAAATATCAATCCTAAGTCGCCCTTTGCCTCTCCACGATCATCAAAATCAAGAACTATGACCCAACCAATAACAACAAATTTTGGACCAACCACATTGAGACATTCCTACAAAGATAATTTCAGACCAGACAACAAGCCCAAATCATTTGTTTATAAACCGGCAAGTCAAACAATGCCCTATGCAGATAACAAAAATTCCATCTAAACCACTCAAGAAACCAAAACATAATAGCAATCAAGCACACATAAAACAAAGAAATAATCAAAACATTACATTAAGTAATAGAGTACTGAGTCATCTATCATAACAACTCCAAATTCAAAACAAGAACATACGTGCATAGCCATGCATAGATACAACTGGATGCTAAGTCCTACCAAGTAAGCTAAAACAAGCGAATCCACTAAAATCTATGGCCATCCAACAAAACTATATTAGGACAGAATCGGCACTTAAGCATCGAAATTTAGACAAAACAAAAAATTTTATTGAAGTGAAGTGTAGATGTAAGTACTGTTGGACAGACTTAATCTTATGGACCTTATACAATTACATATAATACAAGAAAACCCTAGAGCTCATTCTCTCAAGGAACCAAAGGAGGAAATTAGGAAGAAGAATATTGTTAATTCTTGTGAGGTATCGATTAACTATATTGCACCCTTTCTATACGCTCTTTTCATATGATTCGTGGTGTGTTTCTACTTTCTACTAATAGGCAAAGTGAGAGGCCTTCTTTTTGTGTTGAGTGTTGAGTTTGTCCCCATCCATCTACATTAATTCCCTTTAGGATCGGGCAAAGTGGGAGAATATTTGATAGCATGGCAGAACAGGACAGATGAGGAGATGGCAAAGAAGAGGCCAAACAAACTCATGGCATGCAATGAGAATATCGTTCATTATGGGGAGGGAAGGCGACAAGGAGGCGACCAAGGCGTGTGAATTTTGTTCTCATTGCAGATTTCAGGAATTATATTCATTGATCAAGTCTCCTCTGTAACACACACACACACACACACACACACACACACACACACACACACATATATATATATATATATATATATATATATATATATATATGCAAGAATTTGATTTCTTACAAATTATTTCTCTTCAAATATTTTCTTGCCTTGGATCAAGAATTTTCAAAATGGTTAAATGTTGTGGTGCATGTCAAAAAACAAGGGCATGGCATGGGCACACCAAAATCCAAAAGAGAGGACTGAAAAAAAGAAGAGGAAGAAGAAGAAGAAGCGAAAGAAAGTACATACTATATACTTGTCTCTTGAAAAAGAAACAATTGGAGTATGTATACGTACTAATCTCAAATAAAAATCCAAAAGGAGAACATATGTACTGCTCTCTCAACAAAATGGAATATATATACCATGAAAAAACAATACATACTAATCAATGTTTATTACATTAAGTAGAAACGTAAAATCCTTTGTCATTAGAAAATTCCATTGGAGTTTTTTAAAAAACATTACATACTACATACTTGTTTCTTGAAAAAGAACCAATTGGAGTATGTATACTAATCTCAAATAAAAATCCAAAAGGAGTACATATGTATTGCTCTCTCAAGAAAATGAAGGATATATACCATGAAAACAATACGTACTACATACTTGTGTACATCTAAAAAACCGAATATATCTAGAAAAATAGGAGTATCACTGAAAAAACAGAAATACTACATACTTGTCGCTTGGAAAGAACCTATTGGAGTGTGTATACCATGAAAAAATAGTGCATACTACATACTACATACTTGTTTCTTGAAAACGAACCAAGTGAAGTATGTATACGTACTAATCTCAAATAAAAATCTAAAAGGAGTACATATGTACTGCTCTCTTAAGAAAATGAAGGATATATACCATGAAAAACAGTACGTACTACATACTTATGTACATCTGAAAAAACAGGGAGTATCTCTGAAAAAACAGGAAATACTACATACTTGTTGCTTGAAAAAGTACCAATTGGAGTGTGTATACCATGAAAAAACAGTGCATACTACATACTTAATATAATGTATTAGAAAGATGTATTATTTACAAGCAGTTTGTAAAAGCTGTATTAGAAAGCGAAATTTAGTTTGTATTTCCTTAAGCTTTGAAGTAGTATGATACCTTAAGCTTTCCATATGTAGGGAACAATACTAAGAACAACCAGGGGGAAAAAATCTCAGTGCGTAAGATAAGAATCGCAGTGGAGGGGAGAGAAGAGGCAGAGGCAAAGCTGTCCCTTGACCTTGTTGCAGCGGTAGAGTGGAGGGGAGAGAAGAATCGCAGAGAGGCAGAGTCCAACTTACCTATCCCAACCTATACATGCACCACCCACAGAGAGCAGCTACAATATTGACAACTACTTCACTGCCTCCCCTCATTGACAACTACACAAATAACCAACACAACCTATGATTGGTCACAGCCAGAAATACAAGGTACCTCACCGCTAGGCTATCCTACTGTTGGCATGCAAGAGTGTATTTCGAATAACAGCTATAATGCTTTTTCATCACATAATAAGCAGGATATACGTACGCGTACTCATTCATGGTTTTTTGTTTTTAATATATGGAGGGCATGGATCCTATTCCTAGCTAGCTGTTCAGTGGCAAATATCAGTCAGGATAGATTGATATTGTTAGCAGCTAGATACATCAGTTTCAGGAGCATTTGTTGGTCCTGTCATGTATGGAAACATACCTTTATTTCTCGATTCATATAAACTGTAATAATCTGATTATGTATTTGCCTTAGCTTGAATGCCCGATTAGCTTTGATTATACCACTAGCATCATGATTGTTCGTCCTTATCTTTCCACTCATTTTGGTTACATTAATCAGCAGAAAATGAATGCCACCATTCTTGTACACTCATATGCATTATTTGAATCTAGAATAATATCAAGGATAACGAATCGACGGAGGAGGCGGAGCCGGAGGCGGACAATCGAAGCAAGGCCAGGAGGAGGAGCCCGAGGTGGAGTCGGGGGCAGTGGCCGGAGGCGGAGCCGGGAGGCGGAGTCAGAGGCGCCAGGAGGCGGGAGCCCGGGAGGCGAGTCGGGGAGCCCAAGGAGGAGGGGCCTGGAGGTGGGGAGGCGGAGCGAGGAGCCTGGGGAGGCGGAGTTTGGGGGCGCCATGGAGGAGGGAGCTCGGGAGGCGGAGTCGGGCAAGGCCCGTGGAGGAGGAGAGCTGGGGAGGTGGAGTCTGTGGCAGGCAAGTGCAGAGGATGGGAGGAGGGCGTGGGGATTAGGGGTGAGCAAAGAATGCGCAAGGGGTGGGGGTTTGGGGAACTGGATAGGAACAGGCCATGGGGAGGAAATTGGCGCTGCCGTTATTTTAGCTCCGAGTGTCTCATGTGAACGACACTCGGGAGCTAATTTTTCCCCGTTGCTCCCGTCAAAATTTCCCGAGTGTCCGATCGGACACTCGGGAAAGTTTAATTTGCCGAGTGTTTTTCTAGGTTCCCGAGTGTTTCATGAGGCACTCGGGAAGTTCCCGAGTGTATTATTCAAAACACTCGGAAAACTTCCTAGCACTCGGGAACTTCGACGATTCTGGTAGTGCCTCCCATTGCCTCCCCACTTCACCCCTCTCTCCGGTAAGTCTACCCGAAGAAAACTGTCGCTCTCGCTGGCGTTTCGCCATTTCGGCGACCTCCTTGCCGCGCCACCTCCATCACCTCACGCCCCAGGAACCAAGGAAGCCATCCCCCCAAACCAATCGTGTTTTGGTCCACCATCGCGCCCGCGTTTGGCCTTCTCCTCTAACTCCGGCCACCTCCTTCTCCTTCGTCGATCTCCTTCCACCATTCATCTCCACCGCTCATTCTTGGCTTGGTAAGTCCCCTGAGCTCCCCTCTAGCCCGTGCTCCCTTGATCATTCGCAGTGCATCGCCGGATCGCCGTTGTCGGATTTTGGCTGAACGCCGCTGCCGCCCCCTGTTGTCGCGCTGCCGCTTCGGCAACTCTCCGGCATTGCCACCACTGCCATCGGTTTCGCCTCGCCAAGAGCTTCCCATCCCCACCCTTGCCCAGCTCATGCGCCCCTCCTCACTTGCGTAGCTCAAACCGCCGCCTCCCTCGTCTCAAAATCGGACAAAGACTATTCCTAGGTCATTAGGGCAAATCCTCTTCATTTAACGCTAAAGCAATAATTAACCGGGTTAAATGGCGCTCTAATGATTGCATTAACTCACTGTCATGTGGACCGACGGGAATAATGATGACAGCCATTAACTCCCGATTTTCCTCTCCTGCGGCTGACAAGTGGGCCCCACCGCAGTGCTGCTCCATGCACCCGTGGACCACATGCACAGTGCATGTTGACCTCCGGTCCATGCACTATACATGTGAGCCATGCTACTGTTCACCAGGACCCACGTGTCAGACAGAGCCTCTCTCTCTCTCTCCTCTTTTATTTTCTTTTTGATTTAATTCAAATCCAACTTTGGAAGCTCCGTTCTCCTTCGTTATATCTCCAAAAATTATGAAATTTGTTTCTAAACTTGTCTAAATTCAAGATCTTGCTAATAGCACCGGTCTTATTTAATTTAGAGTTTATTTATTATTTATTATGTATTTATTTATTCTCTTTGCTTGTTTGTTCTTTTCCCGGTACTTTCATCCGCGTAGAGTTCGAAGAAGCGAGGGATCTCTATTTCGATCAAGCACAAGATTTCCAAGTCTCTCTTGCCTTGAATCCAGGTGAGTCAATACTTTGATCATCTTGAGCCTACATTTTATGCAAATTATATTCCTTTAAATTACCAAAATTGCATGCTTTAATTCTTCAAGCAAATGTATGTTAAATCTTAAGGTAGTTAAATACTCATTTGATGATTAATTAATTATTATACCATCCTTTGACAATTGAATCCATTATTCCATGTCACCCTAGTAACTATGTGGTAATTACTAGTTATAGGTTGCACTTAAGCAGCATGCTAGTCTTGCTTAAATACCGGTGCATTAAATGCCCTAATCATCATCTCTTAACATCATGAAATGATTTTGGACGGTCATTGGATGTACATGACTGAAGTATTTGAGAAAATTTTGGTTTTACTCCTTAAAACCCTAATAAATTGCTATTGTCATATCTGGGCGAATGGTATGATGGTGGGTGCTAATGTAGCACTAGAATGGTGGGTATGTCGTATGAACCGTCCAGATGATATTAAGGACTTAATTCGGTGATGACCTCCCATTGTAAAACAAGTACAACCACAAGTCTGTAAAATACAACTTGGCTAAGTAAATTTATTATACCTTGAAAGTTATCTCGCTGGAGGGGATCGAGGTAGTGCAAACGTTGGATGCGTTCCGGCTTGATTAGGACACCGATGTAAGGTGAAGTTGTCAGCTGTGCTAGTCGTTGTGGTGTAGACCAGCTATACTAGTCGCTGTGGTGAACATCCCGCACAACTTATTGGTGCAACCCATATGGGTGAGATGACGGAAGGGGCGATATAATTTGATAGGTTACTGTGATAATCTCTCAACTACATGACCAAGGAATCATCTGGAGCAACGAGTTGATTATCTCTTGTGGGTACAGTGTACAACCTGTGCAGAGTATAAACGATTTAAATAGTTGTGCCTACAATCAAAGGCGGATATGGGAACTTACTAGAGTTAGTTCTATTTCAAAAACCTTTGTGGATAGGATAAAAACTTGTCAGGCTGATGTAACTCTGATTTTGGATTTTTACTGGGTCGTCGTGCTCCGTGATGTTAAATGGTGGATGTAACCACAATCAAAATACGCATAGGTGGAGGTAACCTTTGCTGTATTTAATATTGCATAATTATTCTCTTTAATAAAATACAATTTGGTTAAAATGCTAAGTGATAGGAGTTACTAATATTGATAATTGAAAACATTGCTTTAGCAAATAAAAGAACCCGAGTCACCCTTGTTAAGCCTTGCATATATATTATTGCATCTTGTGTGTTGGCTCGCGAGCACGGAAATTATGCTCATTCTCACTCTTTCTCCTAAACCCTCAGAACCTGCGGATCATGGAAATTATGCATACTTCAAGGACAAAGGTGTCGATGGACAAGTCAACGATGAAGAGTAGTCTATTTCTTTTAGTCTAGGTCTCGCCTCAGTATAGCTAGCTTGTTCGGTACTTGTGTACAACCGATATTATCCAAGTCCTTGGTTAATATCGGTCGTACACAGGTTACACTAGTCGCTTGCCTGTGGAGAGTGGTGCTCTATCCCTTTTGCTTCTGCTGTAGTTTCCGCTGCTTTTGTGTTGTAATCAGTTTGGCATGTTCGGCCCTTATTGTAAAACCTGAGCCGACGCGGTCTATGTCACTCTGATATTTGTAATATATTGAGTGGTTTAGTTCACGCTATGTATGAAATGATTCAGCAATGTGTCTATGAGAGCTATTTACTGATCCAGGAAATAACATAGTGTTTTCACAGAGAATTTGAATTTGCGAAATTCGGGTCCGACATAATTACAACTATTGTGATTAAAGTTCTGCTTTGCAAGACAGAGGATATTTATGTATGGCGTCGCACTTTTCTGTTCTACATGGCACACGGACTTGTGCAGTCCGAGATACGGTGGGTCTGGTGGGAACTAGGAAGATGGATGAACGCATGCTGCTTTTGGAATGCAGCTTCGCTGGTGTTTATTCAAACCTTTTGCTACCGCTTGAATTATTTGGAAGTAGTTGTTGAAGTCTACTTGGACAATATAAACTCGCGAGTTGTTGTCAGGAAGGCGCCTTGCGATCGAGTTGCTTGGAAGGTCGTGCAAATAAGGCGCAGGATGCATTGAACTGGACACTGGACCATCTGGTCTGCAAATAGAAGAGTTGCTACTTGATACGCCTCGATCAGTTGAAACTTTGTTTGGTTGGCATATGACCAGGATAACAAAATCTAATTTATCCGAAACTCAAATTATCAGTTATATATATATATATATATATATATATATATATATATATATATATATATATATATATATATATATCTTGTACCCTGATTTCACAAGAACTCAATATAGAAATAGTAGAAGAACTAAAACCAGCTTTAGCAAGACGATGTTTTCACTAATAAATTTTATCATAACCGAATAGCATAAAATCCGTATAGCTAAACTTGCAGAAAAAACTGTTCTCACGAAATGAACTAACAAAACCGGGATACAATTTACAAAAGGACCGATAAGATGTTCTTTTCATTATTTTGATCTCGCATTTTGACTCTAAGATAGTGAGATGCCACCAACCTCTGCATACGTCGCATTGACCAGGCCAGCGGCAGAGCACTTTGCCTGAAGTACAGTCTCCTAGAAAAATGACCCTGGCATGGTTTTTTTTTTTTCTGAAACAAGGATACTCGCAGGGTATGTACACACGCCTTGCTCTTGAAGAAAGGTATGAACGCACGTGATTCTTCGAGTCGCCGGGGCAGGCAGCTCGGTGAGCATATCTGGTATCTAAACGCATATATAAATACCCTTACAAGTGACTGGTCTGGAGCTGGAGGCAGCCATCCCTCATCAACTTGTGCTCTGCCTATAACATATGGCGCTTGCTAACAGCTGCGGCTCTCCACCGCCGATCGTCCGGCAGCACCAGCCATTAGGCCTCCAACCGCTCCAGGCAACGATCCTCCGGCTACTCCGGCAGTTAAACCACCAGCAGTTAAAAATAGAAAGATCTACATCATCAATTATGTTTGGTTCAGATTATAACAGTCTAAATTGAAAGAAAGAGTTCATATCAAATACAATGAAACCAAAATTCGATTTTTTTTTTAAAAAAAATCAGCAATTTGATTTCCACACGTATTTCTAAGTGAAAGAGTTTATAATAAAACTGAATTTCGGAATAAAAATAAAATAAAACTGGCAATTTAATTTTCATACGAATCCGTAAGTAAAATCCCTAAATAATTATAATTCGGAATAAAAAATAAATAAAAATAGGAAATTACATTTGTATACGAAATCCGACAAAAAAACTGAAATTCGGAATAAAAATAAAATTGGCAATTTGATTTCGATACGAATTCCAATAATTGTAATTAGGAGAAAAAAATTAAACAATAATTGGCACTTAGATTTGTATACAAAATACAACAAAAAAAAACAACTGAAATTTGGAATACAAAATAAAATAAAATTTGGAATTTGATTTCCATAATAATTCCAAAGTAAAAGCCCTAAATAAGTAAAATTTGGAATAAATTAAATAAATTTAGAAATTCGATTTGTATACGAACTCCAAAAATAATTGAAATGTTGAATAAAAATAAAATTTATAACGAGGATGGCACAAATGATGTCACAGGAGACACAAAAAAGTCACAATGTTCGCTCTCAAGGTCACGTGTTTCTATTGTTGCTTCTTATGGAATAAAAAATAATAACTAAAATTTTGATTATAAAATACAAGTTATAACGAGAATAGCACGAATGGTGTCGGAGGAGATCACGAAAGAGTGCAACGGCATTGATCTATCCTGCAAGAAGACATTGACATATGGGGAAAAGAAGAGCCAAGGTGGCAACAACGGAGATGGGTGATGAACCCTAAGGTTCTATTTGTTGGCCCGATCTTTCGATGAGAACGATAAGTCCGGTAGGCGTCGCTCAACCCTGGCGATCTTGGCTACGAACACGCAAGGCTCAAAACCACGCAATCGCTGAACGATTGACTAGTCGTTATCAACCGTGCACGAATACCCTGGTTGACTCGACCACGAAGGTCGATTCCTGCATACACCGAAGAAGCACGCAAGAACAAGGTAAAGCAATCTGAAATTGCGAATAAAGATTGAAACACTTGATAAATTGGGATTCTGAATAAGGATCTTAATTGGGTGGTCTAGTCGACACACGCAAAAGATACAAGTTGCGACGAAGGCTAACTTTTAACATAAACAAAATCCAAAGAAAACTAAAGGGGTGCGGCTTCCTTAAATAGGGAACGAGGAGCCACAAAACTAACGAACTAGCGAGGTGGTACTAACGGTCGCGCATTACTGTTCACGTGAACAGTGATGGCGCCCCTGGGTGGGCCGCCGGCAGATGGGCCAAGTTCAGTATGATTACAAAACCCAGTTTGGCCCAAACAAGTGATATGACGCCTTCTTTTGATGATTGCAATCAGTCCAGAAGGATTTTGGAGGTGAGGCAAGATCCGTTGGAAAGAGGACGAAATTATCTTTCCATCAAGTACTCGTGGACCTCCAACGGACATCGTATGTGAAAGTTATGGGCGTTTAAAGTCAGTGCTGTCAGACTGATTCCGGAGGCCGAACTGGATTCCAAAACGGGTCCGCTCAAACTGCTTGTTTGTCTTGGACCAAAAGTGACATGGTGCTGCACATATAGATATTCCATCATTAGGTAGCATCATATAGTTCATATAATATAAAGACACTCCTAAAAACGAGCTCACCTGATAAGTTAAGTGAAGCGTACGAGCTCTTGTACTTGGAACAGCAAGCATAGCAAATATGGTTGTATCCATAGGAGTCATGTCCTCATCATCCTCCCTTTCTTGAAAACAAAGCCGTCCTCGGCTTTTGATAAGCTGAAAATAGGGTAACAAAGAAGCCAAGGTGTATGCATGGTATATGTATATGTCATCTGCTTTTAACGGTTCTTCGTTGTTGCACACTTAATGTTAGAAGACAGCAGCGATCATAAAAGATCATTGTATTATTAATCCAAGAGTAATCATATATGTGAATGATCAAAACAAAATTTCTCACACAACAATTATTGCAACTAGTTTTGCAAATGTAAGTGAAGCGTTTATGCAATTCAAATCTCTGAAATTGTAAACTTGCAGTGGTAGTACATATGGGCAAATCTACAACTTTTGGAATCAAACAACATTCATCCATATAATCAGATTTCAATCGAGCAATAGCAAATTCATCTAGCAATGGTGAAAAGAAATGTAAGCTCTTCCATAATTCAACATTTTTATTCAGATTGTCCATACTAGATGGTGCAATATAAGGTGAACACATAGGCATTGGATGAGCACTAAATTTTATTTTCCTCTCAGATTGAACAAGGTTCAGCACATAAGAATTGTTATCCAAAATAACAAGTTTCAATTCATCCATATGAGCACAAGTTATGCATATTCGATAAACCAGAAATTGGTTGTCTATACCATAATCTCCAATTAATTTAAAATAGTAGGTGGAGGTGCTAGAAAAAGAATTTAGAGATGAAAGTTCAAAAACTTTTTCCCTAGCATATTCCAAACTAATGGGCTCATTAAGCATGATATAGCACAAAGTATCAGCAGGGGATATTCTATCAAGTACTTCCTTATGTGTAATTAATTCGATATGTGCACAATTATGAGATTTAAGAGCAGCACATGGTTTGTTCAAGTCAACATAAGAAAATTCACAAGATTGCACTACAGTAGGTATATACTCACAAGGTGGCTCTATATCTTGCTTTAGCACCAAATCATCGTTCATCTCTTCAAGCGTCTCGGTAGTATATGGAGATGGAGTAGGAGCTAAAACAATGTTAGCATTTTTAGTTACCTTAGGTTGCACTTCACTTGTGACTGTGGGTAGTGGAGGTACAAAACGACGTTGCAATTTCTTCTTCATCTGCTCCCATGTGTACATGAAGTGGTACTCCAGATTCGACCACCAATGTTGAACATCACCGATCAGTGCCGTCCTTGCCATGCTCATCTTCTCATAAGGATCAAGGTCCTGTCTTTCAAAGTAGATATCCAACATATTAACCCATATAAAGTAGTCCAACGACGTACTCTCGTGTGAGTGGAAACATGTATGCAGTAGTTGTTTCCTTTGAGTTCAAATCTGCCCGTGATGACATCGTAATCGCCATCTTCAACCAATCTGTCATTATTAGTAGAAAACAAGAAAACAAATCACAAGTATATGTTCCTATCAACTACTAGGATCTGGAGGCTCAAGTCACACACGCTCAAGCTCTTATCAAGCTCTTGCAAGTTCTTACCAATGCAGCAAGGAAGTGGTACAACCGGTGGCTGGTTCGTGATAATCTCACTTGCGATCAGCCCAACGATTGCGAGGAACGGCACCTGCTGAGTAAGTAGGAAGTGGAGCTCGGAAGGCTAGTATGGTAGCAAGGATCAGCAATAATCAAATCAGTAATGCAAGTTGAAAAATTGTTCAATGTACTAGTCCAAGTTGCTGATCCTAGCCTAATCAAAGTGAGCTAATCAAGCCCTACTAATACATGTGTAGAAACACACACACAAGGATAAATGTGACCTAATGCAACCAATGGACTGAGCTTTCAAGAACAATCTGTAATTGCAAAAATAACAAGCTCGTGTTGCACTAAGTACTGGAAAGAGACGCTAGCCAATTGCAAAGAAAGAAGGGCACAAGATTGCTCAAAAATATGAAATACACAATCTGAAAATATGGACTAGGGTTCCCACTTTCCAAGTTTCGGCCACAAAATTTTATTTTCTCTTTTCTTTCTCAAACCGTATGCACAAGATTTGGTATGTGCGGTTTGTGCTCTTTCCCCTTTTTTATATATATACTTTTGTCAAAAACCGTGGCTTTTTCTCACGTCGGTTGCCTCTTCTTTTTTTCTTTTTTTTTTCTGCAATGGCCGAACTTCTGGATTCACCCGTGATTAGTCAGTCCAAAAAATTTCAGACGTGTAAATACAATGAGAAAAGCAGCCCAAAAGCAATATTTAAATGCTAGTCTCAAAGATGACAAAGGTACACGTGGAGTTCAGATTACCAAAAATGTCGGCTGATCTTAGGGCTTGTTTGGATGCTAGGGAGCAAAATCCCAGGGAAGAGAATCCCTTGAGGGGATTTTGATGGTACATGAAATCCCCCTCAACATCAGGGGATTTTTTCCCGGCCGGGAAAAAAATCCCTGTTGCCATTTGGGGACAATAGGGATAAAAATCCCGGCCATGAAAAAAAAAATCAAAAATAAAAATAAAAAAATTCTGTAAATTCCAGGAACATCGATCGTACGTAAAAAAGACATATATCATTAGCTGCGCGCAGATCGACCATTAACACATATATTTCAGGCTAGCTAGTATTATCAGTACTACTAGTTTAGAAATGGGGCACCATCATCCCAGCAGCAGCATCAAGAACAAGGCCAACACAATTAAAAAACTTTCAGAACATCAAAAAACTGCACAACAATCCAGCCAGGGCAGGAGCGAATACCAGCAATGGACCAACACAATCTGATAATGCAAGATAGATACTTGGGCTGACAAAGTGCCTTGCTGAAAATAAACTTCAACATAACAGCAACATCAAGTCTACTAGACTAGAAAGCAGCCACAAGATGCATAAGATCCCTCAAGTGTTTGTCGCCCTGGTGTAAATCTGTTGGCTGCAGTGAACCGACACCGTCCCCTCGCCATCAGGTCCTTGATAGCCCTCCGAGCCAGAGACCCATTGATCTGCAGGTAAATAAATACAAGCGGTGTTACTCATGCTGGCTGAGATGATATGAGAATTTTATTCCCACGATGTTGGTTAGATGCATTACGGTGAAAAGTATGTGCAGAGCCTTTCGACTTATCCAAGCTGACATACAAACACACACTAAACATCTCAATCCAGATCTACTAAGTAGGAGGAGAATAGGCAAATCATACAGTGAACTGGTCTGGTCGGCTCTGCAGCAAGAAAGTGCAACCTCATGGTAGCAATTATTTCATACTCCTTCAGTAGTACATAGCAGGTCCAAAAGGTAAATGCATAAGCCCTAAGCACTTGTATGTACTGTTAAACTAATCATATTCAACAAGCCAAATTACAGGACGAATCCAAGTTAGACCAGACATGTCTCTGGAATCGAAGACGGCTCTATATGTAACCTCTTGTAGTCCTGTTGCTAAAAAATGCAGTTAGGTGCAGTTCAGTTTATTTTACACTACTTCACAATGCTGCAGGAGAACAGGAGTCAAGAGACACATTGGCCAAAAGATTAAACAACACAAATCAAGACAGACAAAGCCCCATCAGGATAATGCAATGCTTGCTTGTTTTTATTTGCTGTGAGCCTTTGTCTGCATAACTAGCAGGATGTGCAAGAATTACAATGAACTTTGACCATGAGAAATGATGAATGCAGAAGTGATATGGAACTACAAGTGTCTACTACAGGAGAAGAAGCAATATCAAACTACAATGCAGTGGAAGTCTGAAACTACAAAAAGCCACCAATATCAAACTACAATGCAGTGGAAGTCTGAAACTACAAAAAGCCACAAATATCAAACTACATTCAAACTGCAGAAGACATCAGAGACTACACTTGCTGATGCACTGATGACTGAACTCACAGTACAGACAAACATTTAGCAAACATGTATCAAACTATATTGGAAGTCTGAAACTACAAAAAGCCACCAATACTCCTGAATGCAGTGGAAGAAAAGATTTACTATCACAATACCTGTCTAACATGTATCAAACTAGCCAATGCCTTAAGTTGCAGCTTTGGTTACAAGTTACTATAGTTTTTTATCAGCAACAAACTAAGCTGAAGAAAACAACACCATTGCATAAATCTGAAATCTCTACAGACATCCGAACAAATAGACTGGTATTGCAATCAAACTTGTGCACAAGAAACCGAGATCTATCATCATGCAGCACAAACTTGTGCACAAGAAACCAGATCGGGTTGCATCAGATCATCATAAGCATCAGATCATCGGATCGGGTTGCAATGATACCAGATCTCATGCCAAAACTCAAAACCAAACAGAGAAGAGGAGGGGTACGATTCGAACCTGGTAGGAAGTTCTCAAACCCTATCCATGCCTCGTGTGTTCTTCCCACAAATCACAACCCACCTCCACCTCCAGCCTTCCCTCCAGTCGCCGTCTCCCACCGAGATCTACGAGAAAAAGAAGATGAGGTGCGGAACCCTAGTGGGAGGAGGAGAGGAAGCAGGGGACATTACCAGTGAGCTCCCGTCGCTGGAGTGGGAGGAGGAAGAACGCGGTGGAGGCGACGGTCGGGAGGGAGGCGATCGGACTCGGGAGCGAGATCAAAGGCGATGGGAGAAAGAAACTGGGACTCGGGAGCGAGATCGAAGACGACGAGGAGAACGAACCCGACCTCAGGTGACGGCGCTTTTCTCCCCCGTGGATTCGCCCGGATTGGGCCGAAATATCCACGTCCCGGTGTCACCCAAATGGCGCTACAGGACGGACGGGGAAAATTTATCACCGGGTGAATTTTCCCTGGGAATCGCCTGGGATCCCGGCCGGGATCAACGTTCCCAAACAAGCCCTTAAAGGCAAACTCCAAGCCGATGCAAACTCCAAACCGAGAAAGAAGCCGATTGCAACAAGATCGTGCTGTCGGTTGCGGTTTGTTATTTAAATGCTAGTTGTTGTGGTACACCGTTGCTCCTACTCGGCGCAGATTGGTTTAGCCAAAAGAAATAAAAAAGGACAGCACCATCGGCAATAACAGATCTGCTTTCAAGGAAATTTCAATCTTTGGGCCGCACTAATAGCAGATTGAATGCGCAATAATCTTCGGCCACAGTACGAAACCACCGCAGGGAAAACAGGAACTGATTGTAATCAAGATCAAGTTACGCGAAAGAACACGAGATAAACTAGACTCTAACTAGAACTAGAAATCAGCAACGAGACATGACGATGCAACCAAAAATTCAACAAGTAAAAACTGAAAAGAAAAATTGCAAGGCACAGATTGGTTTGGACGATGAACTAACCCTTTTTTTTTGGCTATGTGGACTGTAGGGAAAAAAATTCTCACCGATAAACTGTAGCTCTGATACCACCTGATGAACCCTAAGGTTCTATTTGTTGGCCCGATCTTTCGATGAGAACGATAAGTCCGGTAGGCGTCGCTCAACCCTGGCGATCCTGGCTACGAACACGCAAGGCTCGAAACCACGCAATCGCTGAACTGATTGACTAGTCGTTATCAACCGTGCACGAATACCCGGTTGACCTGACCACGAAGGTCGATTCCTGCATACACCGAAGAAGCACACAAGAACAAGGTAAAGCAATCTAAAATTGCGAGTAAAGATTGAAACACTTGATAAATTGGGATTCTGAATAAGGATCTTAATTGGGTGGTCTAGTCGACACACGCAAAAGATACAAGTTTCGACGAAGACTAACTTTTAACATAAACAAAATCCAAGGAAAACTAAAGGGGTGCGGCTTCCTTAAATAGGGAACGAGGAGCCACAAAACTAACGAACTAGTGAGGTGGTACTAACGGTCGCGCATTACTGTTCACGTGAACAGTGACGGCGCCCCTGGGTGGGCCGCCGGCAGATGGGCCAAGTTCAGTATGATTACAAAACCCAGTTTGGCCTAAACAAGTGATATGACGCCTTCTTTTGATGATTGCGATCAGTCTAGAAGGATTTTGGAGGTGAGGCAAGATCCGTTGGAAAGAGGACGAAATTATCTTTCCATCAAGTACTCGTGGACCTCCAACGGACATCGTATGTGAAAGTTATGGGCGTTTAAAGTCAGTGCTGTCAGGCTGATTCCGGAGGCCGAACTGGATTCCAAAACGGGTCCCGCTCAAACTGCTTGTTTGTCTTGGACCAAAAGTGACATGGTGCTGCACATATAGATATTCCATCATTAGGTAGCATCATATAGTTCATATAATATAAAGACACTCCTAAAAACGAGCTCACCTGATAAGTTAAGTGAAGCGTACGAGCTCTTGTACTTGGAACAGCAAGCATAGCAAATATGGTTGTATCCATAGGAGTCATGTCCTCATCAATGGGGACAATGTCGTGCTGCTTGCCGGAGCCATTGAAGAGAAAGTTTAGTGTTGAAGGAGCCAAGAGCCATGATGACAAGTGGTGAGCGTCGACATTATTGAAGAAGTTAGTAGCCAAAGAAACTCGATGATGGGAAGTCCTAGCAGATAAAAGATGAAGCTTTGCGTTGAATACGAGTCATGAACGATATGTGGCTATCGAGTAGCTTGGAGCGTGCTATCACTAGTGAGGGGTATGTCATCGCCGGCGATAGTAAAAAGATTCTCTATATCGTTAGACAACGATTGAAGTAGACATGCTGATATTAGTGACGATAGGAGGCCGCCGCAGTTAGTGAGGAAGACACAACGTTGAATTCACCAACGTAGAAGAAGAGGAGCGACTGACATGAGAGAAAAGGACGTCGAGCATGTATAACATCATGCATGTGTATGCATATACATACATCCGTACGAATAAAAGCGGACATACGGAGGCAGATGAGCAAAAAACTTGGAGATGGCGCAACCGTAGGGAATATACTTGGGGTCACCGAAGAAAGCGTGACACGTGTCCCCAGCTAGGATCGGCAACGGTTGCATGTGTATGCGTGTTGATGTCACAATGGTTAGTATTAAGCAATAATTGAGAGAAGTAGAGTATAACTATGTGGTAAAGTATTGCATTGGAAGGGGTGATAACTGAGAGGGATCGATTAAGATTTGGGCTTACTATTGAAGGTTGAAGAAAAAAAAACTGTGATGACGAGAAGAGATAGAAGCCACACGGTTTGGTGGGGTAACCGGCGTGTTAAGGAAGATAAATTCAAGGTAGGTCGCCCATGGTGCATTGGTGTATGTGTATGTAAATTAATAAGATAATTTGCCGTACACATAATCCATGTATTGCTTGAGATTAAATAGAGATACATGTGCATGCATACAATTTGGAAGAAAAAAAGTAATAGAGTAAGAATATAGGCATGCAGCTACATAATCTATGCATTGGTCCTGAGCCACCGCCAATAGCATCTTAGTAAACCCCTAGAGCCAGTGTGCACCACCTTTCGTCGACGATTAGCTCCAATCGTGAAATCCACTTCGGACTCGAGGAGCTCCGCCGTTTCTCGTCGGCATAGCACTGCCTCCGGCCATCTCTCTGGCCCTCCACCACCACCCGGTGGCATCGCCATCCAGAGAACAACCCATTTTCCCCCTAACCTTGACCTCCTCATGCCTACCTCGCCACTAACGAACTCGCCATGGCCCTCGGCCAGGCGCGCAGCTCTACTGCCTTTCTCTCTCTCTGCCAGTGGGACCCGTAGGTTTAAAATGTTAGTTAGCGCATAATGATAGAGATTAAAAGAGTTAAGTCAATGACAGGTGTTGGGACCCGAAAATACATCCCAAGAACCCTCTGTGTATGCTGAACTAGTCCCAGATCAGTAGCTAGCTCACACAGGAAACAGTGATGAAATACCATCCATTTATTCGATTTAACTAAAAAGATCTCAGAGTATAAGTAATAATAATAACTAGACCTTATGGTCAACGTTTAATTAACTTATCACGCAGGGCTAAAGAAATAAATAAACTCTCACAGCGGAATAAAACTTCTTCAAAAGGCCAATCAACATGTCCACAGGCAATCGAGTGGAGAACACATCCTAATCCGTAAAACCTTCATGGTCTTCCTGCTGAAAGAAATCCTGAGAAGCTTGGTATTCTTCAACTGCTGATCAACCAGAGGGCACAAGCCATAAGTACTTTTGAATGTACTCAGCAAACCGTAGGGAAATGTATGCAAATAGTATTCATGCATGGCTTGACAGGTTAGTTGTATGGTTCTTTTGCATAAAGCAGCATTTATGATAAATACAATAAATAGATTGAAATGCGTAGTTGAAAACAATAATAAATAAATAAATAATTTCTTTGAAACAACTAGTGAACTCCCATTCACTTCCCGACCAAACCAATGATAAGTGAATCCACTATTCACCCATCGACACAAACCACTAAGTGAATTACCTATTCACCAAACAAACATTATATTCATCAAGTGAACATCTCATTCACACTCCGACTCATTTTAGAAGAAACTCTATCTCCTGTGTGAAATCCCCGGACATGTCCATAATCGAGGACGCGGCTATTCGAATAGATTAATTAACACTCTGCAGAGGTTGTACACTTTACCCACAAGATATAACTAGTGTAGCAAGTACTAATCATAACAAAACCTTTCAAAGGTTTCATTTCAATAATTGACACTCCCGTTGTACCTACAGCCACCAAAACCTCATCGTGGTTGACGTACAACGTTGGACAGGGATGCGGCGAACCGTCTCTCGATGTGGCCTTAGAAAAGGATACACACCTCCACCCAAATATGGCCTGAGTGGTTAAAAGCCAAAACTCAACAACCTACTAGATCAGGCCCGTCCCAAACCAGGCATGTGGTTGTACGAAAAGGCTCAGTTCAATGGCGCACAAGATTAAGTCCTTAACAAGCTACTCAGGCGAGAACTACTACCACAAACCCATAGTGTGTAGAAACACAACCACTATCCACCAACCACTCGCCCGAGCGAAAACCATTTAGTTTAACCAAGACCAATGACACACCTAGTCATGGTACACAAATTTTAACAACAGTGGCATACCACCACGATTCTATATATCATTAAGTCAAGATTAATCATTATGACACATGTGATGATGAACCCATCGTAACTAAGCTTGACTAAGCATCTATACGATACCCATGCTGGTGATATAAATATATCCACCTAAAATTATCCAGGCTAGGGTGACAAGGGATTCATGGCATTCAATTAATCAAATGAGGCATAATGACAACAGGTAATAACTAAACCCAAAGCAATTTATATAAAGATAGCATGCAATTGTATAAAACAATATACTTTTGAAATCATAGGTTCAATATGATCAAAGGACTATGGCTTGCCTTGGAATAAATCTTGAGATTGATCTTGATCTTGGTAGACTCCTCCTTGCTCAAAGCTTCCCGAAGTATCAACGTCTAATCGCAAACAAGGCAATTAACCCAAATAAATAAATAACAGAGAGCAAACAAACTCTAAAAATTAAATAAAAATCTCAAATAAATAGATCTTGAATTTAGATGTATTTAGGAATTTGACTGGACTCAATCGAAGTTCGGATGCAAAAGATATGGGCTTTGGAAGTTGAATCTAAAAGAAACCCTAATTTCAGAATAATCCGAATTATTTCTTAATAGAAAAATCTGGATTTACGACGTGGCACTGACGTTAGTGAGGGACGATCGGACCGGGAGAAACAACCTGACTGGTGGGGCCCACGAGTCGGTGGCTAGGCTCACGGTGGACCGCGTTCACCGAGCCGGGTGGTTGGGATTGGATCTGGATCACCACGCGGCAGCGCTGACTAGGCTCCACGCGGGCGACACGGGGGCGCAGGGGTGAGATGGCGGCTGAGCTGGCAGATGACGCGGTGTTGGCAGCGGGGCTGGTGGCGCTCGGATCCTGATAGTCCCGGCGAACGGCGGCTTGCCAGCGGCGACGGATGGCACGGGGAGGTAGAGGGCGAGATGGGGATTACAACGGTGGGCTCACGGGTTCTCGCAGACAATCGTGGTAGCCAGCGACGATTATTAGGCGGAGGTTGGGCCATGGGCGCGATGGATCTGGGGCTCTGGTGGGCTTCCGGTGAAACCAAGGTCACCGAGAGGTAGCCCTCGACCTTGCAAACTCGAGGGAGGCGGTGGCGAGGCTTGAGCGGCTTCGACGGCGATGCACGAGCTCATCGAAGTTGAAGGCGGCGAAGAACTCCTTCGGCGGAACCTGGCGGCTAGGGCTTCGCTCCGGGGTCGAGGCGGCCGCGTATGGGATGCGGAGGGTGTGGGCTCCCAATCCCCTTTTAAAGCCCTGGCCGGGAGAGTCCGGGGTGGCTACGTGAGGAACGCGGCGCGACGGCGAGGTAGCTTCGACTCGGACTCAGGAGTCCTAGAGGTTTACCACGCTGACGTGGCTAGGCGGTCCCACAAGGCAAATGACAACTACCGGGAGTGAACGAAGTCGCGACGCAGCAAGAAATGACCGGTAGCAGTGGGGCCTCACACACGCGTCTTGTGACAGGAGGAAAAGAGCGAGCGAGCCAGCGAGGAGTGGACTGAAGAAGGAAAACGGGCCGCATAGGAGTGGGCCGGTTTAGAACAGGAAGCGGGTTTTGGCCCGAAGAGAACTGAGATTTATTAATAGTTTTTATTTTTAAAAAATAGCTGAAAATCCAAATAAGACTTAAAAAATAGCAAATGACCTCGAAAAAATTCTA
The DNA here is from genome assembly GCA_036346405.1 of Phyllostachys edulis. Classification (NCBI taxonomy): domain Eukaryota; kingdom Viridiplantae; phylum Streptophyta; class Magnoliopsida; order Poales; family Poaceae; genus Phyllostachys; species Phyllostachys edulis. The sequence goes on along the minus strand of CM070555.1, from coordinate 34,937,801 downwards.
GAAGATTCTAGAAAATATATCCAAGCTCATAAAATCCAAATAAAATAATTTTGATAATAGTTGATGTTGACATTAATCACATTAAATTGTTTTTGAACTCTGAAAATTTCAATTAAGCTTTAACTTTACCAGGAAAATTCAAATGGTTATTTTTCTTTTAAAACTTTAAAACAGACCAAATTTTTGCAATGTTACAACAGGTGGGACCAGCCGAAAAAGTTAAAGAAAATATAATTCTAACCGTTTTTAGTAAACGAGTAACTAACAAGTAGGCCCCACATATAAGATAATAAAAATCCAGAAAAATGAGAGTTGCATTAGTTCTGAGGTAAATACACTTTCTCTATTAGAAAGCGTAAATGTTGGTAGAACTCAGAGAAGAATATGTTTTCTCTATTGTAAAGCGTAAACCTCAGAGAATACGCCTTCGACGTTAGTGTTTTCTGATTTTTTGGAATTTTTAAACCGTAGCAAATTAAAACGTTAATAACTTTTGCATACAAATTCCAAATTAGATTAATCTTTTTTCTAAATTCATAAAAAATCATGTTCTACCGAAATAAAAAAATTATTTGGATTTTGTTGCTGTTGAAATTATTTTACTATATTTAATTTGGTCCCGGCTCTTTTAATTAGACGTCGATTATTTGGACGATTTTTACGACGATATTCCATCCTCATATTTAGAGCAAGAACCTCCTTTGACCATGTTGATCCTACTATTTTAATTATTGTACTTCTTTTTGCAAAAATCTATTTTGCATGCATGTATGTTGATATAAAATTGCTATGTTTGGGATAACTGTAGTTGTAAATCCTATTCTATGCATGAACCTCCTTAAAATATTGATGTTCTTGCTGTTGTAGCCATTAGAATTATGGTTTAGACAATGAATGATGTCAACTTGGGTTTTTCGAATGCGAATCTCGCATAACTGCTTAGTCAAGCATTAGTCTTTACTAAAATTTGCTAAAATGGATGACATATAACTATGAGTTTGGGAGTTTTGAAATGATGATCCAGAGGGGTTTACATCTGTTATTTTGTATAAAAATAAAAATAAAAAACTTAGTTTGCGACGTGGACGAGTTATATTATATTCTGAGGAGTGTGGGAGGTGTATCTCACAAGTAGATAGTGGGAGATTTTTGCTTGGGTCAATTATGGACCGAACACCGGTATATCCGACCTAAGCGTAAGCGTGCAACCACATGTGCCGGTATGAAACGGTCTTAGCTAATTAAATCATTGTAAACTAGCCTTACATGTTTGTAGGTTGTAGTAGTGCGAGCATGACCGGTGTAGGCATGTTCGAAGGTGCTCCCTTCACCACGGTGTTGGGCACAAAGCTTACCGACACAACGGTGAATCCCTCACTTGACGGGAGTGTACCCGGGTGATGTGAGGGTGTTCATTCACCGGGCTAGTGCTAGGATAGGACTAGATGATGTAAAGGCTTCGACGCGTGCTCTAGACTGCGCGCTTACCAAAGGTAGTGAGCGGTGGTATCGACGGATGTCAAACAAGCTAGAGAATTTGTGTGCTATGGGTAAAGTTGTACCCCGCTGCAGAGTGTAAATATATTTAAATAGCCGTGCTCGCGGTGATGAGCGTGCTAAGTGTAGTATTACGGGTATAGTCTTGATTTTTATAAAAATAGTTTTGTTGAAAAATGTGGGAAATGGTTTGTTGGTTTATATTTGAGTTAAGTGCCACATTTATGGTTGAAAATAAAATATTGCTCACAGCCGAGGAGGGTTGCACTTTGTTATTTATTCAATTAATTACTCGTTGTCTTTTATCTATTTAACAGTTCTTAAAATTTCCGTTGCAAAATACTACATATTGATATTGCAACTAAAATTTGCTTAATGCAAAATAACTTGTAGCATAGAGTCTCATCTCTTGATTAGCCATCCATTTATATATATTTTGTGATACACTATAAGTCTTGCTGAGTACGCAATCCAGATACGGCCCGAGAATCGGCATTATGCGAAGAGGTGCAAGGCTGATTCAGGGGTGTGTCTACAGAGGGGACAAAAACGATGGTTTGGCCACCCCCTTGCAGCCAGCCTGTCTGAGGTTGTAACGACTGTTCTTGGCTTACCTCCAAGCCCCCCCTGGCGTTCTTCCTTTTCCTTCTTTTCCGTGGCAGCGACGCCATCGCCGGCCTTCGCTCATCCTCTCGACGCGTCACCACGGGGCGCGCCATGGAGACCAGCGCCGCTCGGGTCAAGCGGCGATCAGCAGCGAGCAGATCAACTCCGCTCCGCGTGCTCGCCTTATCACGTCGCCGCACCAACCCGTCCTCTCAGCGGCGTCCGTCGCGTCGCTGCCATCTCGCCGCCACTTGCCGCTCTGTGCCGCCGCACCGCTGCTGCTCCAGCCAAGACGCCCGCCCGACGCGTCGCCGCCGCAGCAATGCTCCGGACCGGCCCCCCCTCCTCCTCCGCGCCATGGCTCCTATAAAGCTCCTCCTCCCTGCGTGAGCTCCACGCCGCCAGAGCTCCGGTAAGTCGAAACCAAGCCAGGCCGCGCTCCGTGGGCGACCGCGCGCCTCCGCGCCTCCTCGTCGCTCCGGTGAGCCCGCCCTCGCGTCACCGGTCTTGTGCCCCCCTCGCCAGGCGCCGCTGGCCCGCCCAGGCGCTCGTCGCCGCCGGCCTCCCTCGCCGGTCTTGTGCCGCCATCCGCTCCACCCACCGCCGCCCGTCTTGCCGCCATCCGCTCCCCCTCCGCCTCCGCCCTTCCTCGAGCCGCCGCCACCTCCGCCCGAGCCGCCTCCCCCATGACCCAGCCCACTGCCTCCCGGCATGCACCCATGGCGCCACCTTCACCCGTGCTCCTCTGTGCTTTTTCCTGTGTAGCCAAGAGCAGAGCAAGAATGGGGAATTAGGATTTGATTTGGGGATTTTATTAGAAAATGTGGTGGCCCACTTGTCAGTTGCTTGCCCCTCCCTCCTTGGGCTGCCTTGTGGGCCCCACCCGCCAGCCCATTTCTCCTTTTTCTTTTTTCTGGTTTTTCTTTTTGGGGTTTAACTCAAAAGAGAACTTCTAAAATCCATATCTTTTCCATTTCAACTCCAAAAATTATGAAGTAAATTTCTAAAAATTTGTTAAATCAAGATCTTGCTAATGGCATAGGACTTGATTAATTTGGAGTTTATTTACTGTTCCTTATTTATTTATTTGCTCTCTTTGCCGTTGTGTCTTTTCCTAGTATTGACGCCGATTAGGATTTGAAGACGCCGACCATAAGTGATCAAGATCAAGATCCCTAGCCTTTAACCAAGGCGAGTCAATACTTTGATCATATTGCCCCTACATTTTATGCAAATTATGTTCTTTTAAATTAGCAAAATGCATGCTTTAATTCTTAATCAAATGTATGTTAAAGCTTAAGGTAGTTAAATGCCCATTTGAAGTTTAAATAATTATTATGCCATCCTTGATAACTTGAATCCATTAATTCTTTGTCACCCTAGTAACTATATGGTAATACTAGTTATAGGTTGTATAGCGACATGCTAGTCTTGCTTAAATCTTACCGGATATTACAATATCCCAATCATCATTTTCTTAAACATAAAATGTTTTGGGGTAGTCATTGGTGGTCCATTGGCTAAAGGATTGTGAAAATAAATTGGTTTCCTCCTCAAAACCCTAATGCTAGCTTTGTCTGCAGGCGGATGGTGAGGTGGTGGGTGCTCGAGGAGCACATGGTTGGTTGGCTTGTGGAATGAACCGCCCGAGATAACCCTAAGGACTTAATCTTGTCACGACCTCCGTGTTAAACAAAGTACAACCACAAGTCTCGCAAAGTGCAACTTGGCTTAGTAAAGTTATTAAACCTTGGAAGTCATCTCACCGAGGAGAAACGAAGAACGTACAAGTCTTGAGACACTCCGGCTTGGAAGGACACCAAAAGGTGAAGTTACACAATGCGCTAGACGTTGTGGCGGGGCCAACAAGGCTAGTCGTTGTGGTGAACATCCCGCACAACATATGGGCGAACCCGTATGGGTGGATTGACTGAAAGGGCTAGATAGCTAGAAAGGTTATCTTGTGATTTGCCGCCCAACTACATGACTACGGAATCATGTGGGGTAATGGGTAGACTATCTCTTGTGGGTAAAGTGTGCAACCTCTGCAGAGTCTAAAAGCTGTTTAAATGTAGTGCCTACGGTCAAAAGCGGACATGGGAATCATAACTTGAGTTAGTTCTATTTCAAACAACTTTGTGGGTGGTATGGAAAATGGTGGAAGGGCTCACCTAGCCCTGTTTTGGATTTTTGCCTGAGTCGTCGAGCTCAGTGGTTGTGGTTATTGGAGGCCGCTCCAATTAAAAGGATGCATTGGTAGAGTTTCCGCCGGATGGAATCTCTACTAAATAATTATTGCACATGCTCTCTTTATTAAAATGCAATTTGTTCAAAATGCTAAGTGATAGGACTTTGTGATTATGATATTTAAAAAGTTGCTTTCGCAAATAAAAGAACCCGAGCCATCCTTGTTAAGCCTTGCATGTATAAAATTGCATTGTGTGTTGGCTCGCGAGCACGGTAGTAGTGCTCATTCTCGCTTCTCCCCCAACCCTTCAGATAATGAAGACGATGGAGACTACGCCTTCTACGACGGCCCAGAAGATGATGGACAAGGCTATGACGAGGAGTAGTATAGTCTGTAGTCTAGGTCTCGCCCAGTCTAAGTAGACTCGTTGGTATTCGCGTACAACTGATATTATCCAACCCATGGTTAATATCCGTCGTACACGGGTTACCCCAGTCGCTTGCCTGTGTGAGATGAGCCCTACCTCGCCTTTTGCTTCCGCTATAGTTCACGTTACTCTTTTGTGATGTAATCCATTTGGCCCGCTTCGGCCCTTTTGTAAACTTCGACCGACGTGGTCTATGTTACTCAGCTTGGTTGTAATATTTTAATATTTCAGTTTACGCTTGTATGAATGATTCAATGAATGTCTTGTGAAGTGCTAGCTACCGATCCAGGAATAGCACGAGAATTTCACAGAGGATTTGGATTCACGAAATCCGGGTCCGACAGAGTGGGTATCGAGCATCTGATCAGAGGACCCTAGTTAGATTGGTCGATTGCCTTAAGGACTTGGATCTTATTTTAAAATCTAAGAAAATTTTTATCAAAATATAGAGTACTTATTGCTTCTACTCATCATTCCTAGTTCCTTACTCATCTCTATTCTCATTAAGTGTTACTAACCCTTCTCTTGTTTCAAAATTTGTAGATGGCTTCCTCTCCATTTCCGCCGCCCATGGGACCATAGCTCACATGGAGAGCATGACGGCGGATTCGCCGAGCTCCTTCGCCAACTAATGGTGGAACTTGGTTTCATCCACCCTCCGATCTACAGAGGCCGGGGACGAGGGTCATGGCTCACGAGTCACGGGAGATGGAGGTCTTCCTCTATCCTAGGATCGGCGAGTTCAGTAGCTCATACCTTCCAAAGCCGAGGCCCTCGTCATGAAGATCCCCGACGCCATCCAGACGCAGCCCGTGTCGCCATCACCCGCTTTGTCTTTGGATACACGAGGACCTCTGCGCGATCACCATTCTCCTTCTTCCGTACCTCCCGACGGACAGCGCTTCCGAGTCCTTTGTCGCCATCGACAACGAGCCCCGCCGACCCACTGTGCGGTGACCCAGCGATGGTTTACAAGATCCACTCCTTCACGACGAGGTCCGCCACCGGGCGCTTCTCGGCCGGCGGCTCACTCCGACACCCTCCGCGCCAACCGACCGAAGTGATGAAGCCCTCTTTGTGCTAGATGGGAGAGAGACACCGTCACTACGGAGAGATGCCGCGACTTTTCGCGAGGTGCACGCCTCACCGCCGCCCTTGCGGCGCCGCCGGCTCCAACTCCAGCTCGGCTCCACCCGACTCGGCTCGGTTCCTCCCGGCCTTCCCTTCCAAAGAATGGGGCGCGCAACCAACCTCTTCGCCCCGTGGAGCTCGCAGACCGGATGATCACGCGTAAGCGTCTGACGCCCGATCCGCCGCCTTCGACGACCTTCAAGCGTTCAGCGTGGGCGCAGCCTCACCGTTCTCCGCCGTCGGCCGAGTCATTCGGCTCGTCGAGCTTGACGAGCCGCTCCGCTCCCGAGTCCCGTTGGAGTAGTTAGGATGGTCTAGGTTAGCCGGTAGTGCTTGCTAAGCGAGATTTTGGGTTGCAAGCACTTTTGTTTTTCTTTTGTAGACGAGATGCATGTATCTGTGTCATGACTTGGCTTAGCATATAAGCTTTGTTTGTTAGTCATGTAACACCTAACCCCATAATATAATGCAGCCATTCTAGGCTTTGTATTGTACTTATTTGATCTTCTCGTTTGGTTTATGTTCTTACGTGTGTGCCTTAGAGGGCTAGTGAACCCTCATATACCCCTCCTGGTTCTCTCTAGTTCTAAATCTCGGTTTTTCCTCGGGATGCCGCCAAGAAGAGCCTCCGCCCACCGTGGAGCCTTTGCAATCGGTCGAGGCCGTGGTCGTGGCCGTGGTCGTGGACAAGGACAAGAGCTACCTCCCCACCACCACCTCACCCGACCATGGCACAAGTAATCTTGCAACAGACTCAGATTCTCGGGCCTTGCTCAACAATCAAGATTCAGGACTGGCCGCCACACTCCAAACTCGTGACTTCCTAAGAACAAGACCTCTCACATTTGAAGCGACTAATGAACCTCTTGAAGCGAAGATTGGCTCGGGGACACCGAAAAAAGCTTCGACTTGCCCGTTGTCCGATCGCGGATAAGGTGGACTTTGCTACCCACCACTAAAGGTGCCGCCACATGGTGGGAGAATTACCTTCGCTAGAAGAAATGAAGGACCGAAGATGAAGAAGAAGATGCAAAGAATGTAACTGAAGTAGTGGGATCCACGAATGGAGAACCAAGCATGACCCATTGGCGGCCAGTAGAAGAAGAAGTTGTTGAAACGCCTCTTGTGGAAAATGAACCAGCTTGGCAGCCGATTCCTTGGTCAGAATTCAAAACCGCCTTCAGAACCAATTTTGTGCGAGCCGGTACCATGAGACTGAAGAAGAACGAGTTCAGAACTCTTAAACAAGGACATATGACGGTCAACGAGTATGTCACTAAGTTTACCACTTGCCCGCCGCGCCCCAATGACGAGGTGATGAGGAAGAAAAGATAGACCGCTTTGTGGAAGGTATGCGTAGTGACATGCGTGGAAAGCTTATCCTCCATGACTATGCCAACTTCCATCGGTTGATCAACAAGGCCCTCTTCACTGGAAAATGAGAATAAGTTAGCGTAAACTAGCCGCAAGAGGAAGATGCCTTTCCGAAATCACAAGGCAACTTTTCCCGTAAGTCAACCTTTCAGGCGCTTCTTCCTTTAGATCTTCTGCGCCACACCTCGAAAAAGTTCATCTCCAAGGCCCCAAGGAAGTGGATTCCGCACTCTCGCCCTCTTGGACACCTGCCCACACCAACCCAAAGAGCTAACCTCCTTTGCTTTTGCTTGCGGAGAAAAAGGACACTTTGCCAATCGGTGCCCTCATCGCAAAACCACGCCCCAAAGAACAACCCAGAGCAGCTGCAATTCAAGGTCGGACCTCGGCTCAAGTAAGAGCCACCAGACTTCTCAAGCTTCAAGGTCTACCCCATCGTAAAGTCGTGGCCGTGTGAATCATGTCATCGGAGGAGGCACAAGATGCCGCAAGAGTGCTAATGGAGTGCGTTCTCTGTTAATTCAAGACCGCACAAGTTTTGTTTGATTCGGAGCTTCGCACTCTTTTGTTTCAAGAAAGTTTGTTGAAAGGCTTAAGTTGCCGACCTATAAGTTAAAGAAACCCGTGGTACTTAGTTCACCCGGGACCCCTATATGCTACCTCGCTTAGTCCCGAGTAGAGATTGCTTTGGAAGACTCGGATTCCTAGCCTCCTTCTTGTGCTAGAATCTCAAACATTGGATATCATCCTAGGGATGGATTGGTTGGCAGCGTATCATGGACTAATAGATTGCGCCAACAGAAAGTGGTACTTGCCAAAGACCACGGAACCACAATAAGGATTAGTGTGGATCGTTCCTCTCCTTTGGTTGAACAATCCACCATCTTGGAGAGATGTCCCTAGAGACGACGCTCAGAGTCCAAGCTTACCCCGAGGTTTTCCTGGAAGAATTGCTGGCATGCCCCAGCGGAGATATCGAGTTTGTGATCAACTTGAAGCCGTGGACGGCCCCAATTGCCAAGAGACCGTCATGAATGGCGGTGATTTAACTCGAAGAGTTGAAGACACAACTTGAAGACTTGCAAGAAAAAGATTCATTAGACCTAGTTCTTCTCCCAGGGTTCACCAGTTCTCTTTGTGAAGAAGAAAGATGGTTCCGCCAGATTGTGTGTGGATTCTGAGCCCTCAACGAAGTGACCATAAAGAACAAGTATCCCTTGCCCCGCATTGATGACTGTTCGATCGGTTGACAGAGCTTCAGTTTTCTCCAAGATAGACCTACGATCGAGGATACCACCAACTCAAGATCGGGAATGAGGATATTCCTAAGACGACCTTCACCACCCTAATGGCTTGTTTGAGTTCACAAATATGTCATTTGGCTTGACCAATGCCCCACCTACTTCATGAATCGATGAACAAGGTATTTATGGAATACTGGACAAGTTTGTAGTCGTGTTCATAGATCGACATCTTGATCTATTCCAAGACCAAGAAAGAACATCTTGAACACCTACAATTGGTCCTGGAAAAGCTTAAAGAGCATGAGCTCTATGCCAAGTCTGATAAATGTGAATTTTGGCTTCAGAAATCAGCTTCCTCGGACATATTGTATCCACAGGAGGAATAGCGATTGATCCGCCAAGGTAGAAGCCGTGATGGATTGGAAACTTGACCTACATCGATAATGAAGTTCGTAGTTTTCTCGGTCTAGCGGATACTATAGGCGCTTCATAGAAGGATTCTCAAAGCTCTCCAAACCAATGACCTACCTGCTTAAAAAGGAAAAGAAGTATGAATGGACTGAGGCTTGTGAGAAAAGTTTCCAGGAATTGAAGAAGAAATTAACTTCTGCACCAGTATTGACCCTGCCAGATATTCATCAAGACTTTGAAGTCTATTGCGATGCATCACGCCAAGGTTTAGGATGTGTGCTTATGCAAGGAGGAAAAGTTGTAGCTTATGCATCCAGACAACTTCGCCCTCATGAAGACAACTATCCAACTCATGACACAGGTTAGCGGCGATGAGTGCACGCCCTCAAGATTTGGCGGCATTATTTGATTGGAAATCATTGTAATATTTACACGGACCACAAGAGTCTCAAGTACATCTTCACCCAATCCGATCTCAACCTTCGGCAAAGAAGATGGTTAGAGTTAATAAAGGATTACAACTTGGATGTTCATTATCATCCCGGAAAGGCTAATGTGGTTGCCGATGCATTAAGCCGCAAGTCATACTGCAATAATGTTATGATTCAAGAACACCAACCTGAGCTCTATAAGGAATTGAAGCCCTCAACCTTTGTTTGATAGAGCAAGGTAACCCGAGACGCCATGGAAGCACATCCAACTTTGGAAGAGCAAATCAAGATCGCTCAAAAGGAACATCCGGAGTCCAAAGATTCAAGCGCCTCATGGCTAAAGGAAAAGCCCCAAGATGATTGAAGACCAGCAAGGAATTCTATGGTATGGGACACGTCTCTTTGTCCCCACCAAAAGGAACTCAAGGATTTAATTTCGAAGAAGCCCACACAACAACATACCCTACATCCAGCGGTACAAAGATGTATCAAGACATGAAGATTTTGTACTGGTGGCCACGCATGAAAAGAGATATCGCCGAGTATGTAGCCTGTTGTGATGTATGTCAACGAATCAAAGCCGAACATCAGAAGCCAGCAGGATTGCTTCAACCCCTGCAAATTCCCGAGTGGAAATGGGAAGAAATTGGAATGGATTTCATTACGGTCTACCACTTAACCAAGTCCGGATGTGACTCAAGATGGGTTATGGGTTATAGTTGATAGATGACCAAAGTAGCCCATTTCATCGATAAAGACAGACAACAAAAGGGAGACAAGTTAGCCGAGCTATACATGGCTCGTATTGTGTGTTTACATGGAGTACCCAAGAGGATAGTCTCTGATCGAGGATCTCAATTCACCTCACATTTCTGGGCTAGTTTGCATGATGCCCTTGGGACACACCTTGATTTCAAAGACATATCATCCATGCAGACCGATGGTCGACGTAAAGGACAAACCAGATTTTGGAAGACATGCTTGAGCTTGTGCTTTGGAATTCTGATGAGATCGAGAAATGTCTGCCGTATGCCGAGTTTGCCTACAATAACAGTTATCAGTCAAGTCTAAAAATGTCCCCATTTGAAGCACTTTATGGTAGAAAATGCAGAACCCCTCTGCATTGGTCAGAATCAGGTGAAGGATATATATTTGGACCGGATACCCTCAAGCAAGCTGAAGAGAAAGTTCGACTAATCAGAGATCGCCTTCAAGCCGCTCGACCAAGGCAAAGAGTTATGCCGACAACCGTCGAAGGAAATTAACTTTTGAAGTTAGAGACGCTGTATACCTCAAGGTATCCCCACTTCGTGGAACTCGAAGATTCAAAGTAAAGGGCAAGCTCGCCCCAAGATATATAGGACCGTTTCCGATTACCGCCAAGCGTGGAGAAGTAGCCTATCAGCTAGAGCTACCGGAACATCTGTCAGAGGTTCACAACGTGTTTCACGTCTCCCAGCTCAAGAAGTGTCTCGAGTACCAAGAAGCGGGACGCCGTTGAAGCCATCGCCCTTCAGCAAGATCTAACCTATCCAGAGCACCCGATCAAGATCCTCGACGTCATCGAGAAGCGAACAAGACGCCAAGTCTTCCGCCTTTGCAAGGTCCAGTGGAGTCACCACTCGACCAAGGAAGCCACACAGGAACGCTAAGATCAATCAAGCAGGACTACCGTTCTCGTTCATGGGGCGACCGAATCTCGAGGTCGAGATTCCGTTTAAGGTGGGTAGGATTTGTAACGACTGTTCTTGGCTTACCTCCAAGCCCCCTGGCATTCTTCCTTTTCCTTCTTTTCCGTGGCCGCGCCATCGCCGCTTCGCTCGTCCTCTCCTCGACGTCACCACGGTGGCGCGCCATGGAGACCACGCCGCTTTCGGGTCGGCGGCAGCAGCAGCAGACGCAGCCAACTCTGCTCCAGCGTGCTTTCGCCTTGTCACGTCGCCGCACCAACCCCGCCTCTCTGCGGCGGCGTCCGTCGCGTCGCTGCCATCTCATCGCCACTTGCCGCTTCGTGCGCGCCTGCCGCTTCCCTGCTCCGCGCCGCGCCGCCTGCAGACGCGACGCCGCCACAGTGCAATGCTCGGACCGGACCCCCCCTCCTCCTCCCGCCATGGCTCCTATAAAGCTCCTCCTCCCTGCGTGAGCTCCACGCCGCCCGAGCTCCGGTAAGTCGAGAATCGAGCCCGGCCGCGCTCCGTGGGCGACCGCACCGCCTCGCGCCTCCTCGTCGCTCGGTGAGCCCTGCCCCTCGCGTCACCAGTCTTGTGCAGCCCCCCCCTGCCGCCATGGCGCCGCCTCCGCCGGCGCGCTGCGTCTTGCCGGCCTCCCCTCGCCGGTCTGCCGCGCCGCCCCTTCCGCTCCGCCGCCCGCCGCCGCCGCCGCCGCCATCCGCTCCCCGCCGCCGCCCCTCCCGAGCCGCCACCACCTCCGGAGCCGCCTGACCAGCCGCCGCCTCGCCCGCCCAGCCACGCTGCCCATGCGCCACCTTCACCTCGTGCTCCTCTGTGCTTTTTCTGTGTAGCCAAGAGCGAGCAAGAATGGGGAATTAGGATTTGATTTGGGGATTTTATTAGAAAATGTGGTGGCCCACTTGTCGGCTTGCTTGCCCCTCCTCCTTGGCTGCCTTGTGGGCCCCACCCGCCAAATGACCCATTTCTCCTTTTTTTTTTTCTGTTTTTCTTTTTGGGGTTTAACTCAAAAGAGAACTTCTAAAATCCATATCTTTTCCATTTCAACTCCAAAATTATGAAGTAAATTTCTAAAATTTGTTAAATCAAGATCTTGCTAATGGCATAGGACTTGATTAATTTGGAGTTTATTTACTGTTCCTTATTTATTTATTTGCTCTCTTTGCCGTTGTGTCTTTTCCCAGATTGACGCCGATTAGGATTTGAAGACGCATGGCGACCATAAGTGATCAAGATCAAGATCCCTAGCCTTTAACCAAGGCGAGTCAATACTTTGATCATATTGCCCCTACATTTTATGCAAATTATGTTCTTTTAAATTAGCAAAATGCATGCTTTAATTCTTAATCAAATGTATGTTAAAGCTTAAGGTAGTTAAATGCCCATTTGAAGTTTAAATAATTATTATGCCATCCTTGATAACTTGAATCCATTAATTCTTTGTCACCCTAGTAACTATATGGTAATACTAGTTATAGGTTGTACTTAAGCGACATGCTAGTCTTGCTTAAGTACCGGGATATTACAATATCCCAATCATCATTTTCTTAAACATAAAATGTTTTGGGGTAGTCATTGGTGGTCCATTGGCTAAAGGATTGTGAAAATAAATTGGTTTCCCTCCTCAAAACCCTAATGCTAGCTTTGTGCAGGCGGATGGTGAGGTGGTGGGTGCTCGAGGAGCACATGGTTGGTTGGCTTGTGGAATGAACCGCCCGGATAACCCTAAGGACTTAATCTTGTCACGACCTCCGTGTTAAACAAAGTACAACCACAAGTCTCGCAAAGTGCAACTTGGCTTAGTAAAGTTATTAAACCTTGGAAGTCATCTCACTTTGGAGGAAACGAAGAACGTACAAGTCTTGGAGACACTCGGCTTGGAAGGACACCAAAAGGTGAAGTTACAATTGCGCTAGACGTTGTGGTAGGGGCACCGCGCTAGTCGTTGTGGTGAACATCCCGCACAACATATGGGCGTAACCCGTATGGGTGGATTGACTAAAGGGCAAGATAGCTAGAAAGGTTCTTGTGATTGTCGCCCAACTACATGACTACGGAATCATGTGGGGTAACGGGTAGACTATCTCTTGTGGGTAAAGTGTGCAACCTCTGCGAGTCTAAAATCTGTTTAAGCAGTAGTGCCTACTGGTCAAAAGGCGGACATGGGAATCATAACTTGAGTTAGTTCTATTTCAAACAACTTTGTGGGTGGTATGGAAAATGGTGGAAGGGCTCACCTAGCCCTGTTTTGGATTTTTGCCCGAGTCGTCGAGCTCGATGGTTGTGGTTATTGGAGGCCGCTCCAATTAAAGGATGCATTGGTAGAGTTTCATGGATGGAATCTCTACTAAATAATTATTGCACATGCTCTCTTTATTAAAATGCAATTTGTTCAAAATGCTAAGTGATAGGACTTTGTGATTATGATATTTAAAAGTTGCTTTCATAAATAAAAGAACCCGAGCCATCCTTGTTAAGCCTTGCATGTATAAAATTGCATTGTGTGTTGGCTCATGAGCACGGTAGTAGTGCTCATTCTCGCTTCTCCCCAACCCTTGAGATAATGAAGACGATGGAGACTACGCCTTCTCGACGGCCCGAAGATGATGGACAAGGCTATGACGAGGAGTAGTATAGTCACGTAGTCTAGGTCTCGCCACCTAAGTAGACTCGTTGGTATTCACAGACAACCGATATTATCCAACCCATGGTTAATATCCGTCAGACACGGTTACCCGATCGCTTTCGTGTGAGATGAGCCCTACTCGCCTTTTTGCTTCCGCTTATAGTTCACGTTACTCTTTTGTGATGTAATCCATTTGGCCTTTCGCCCCTTTTGTAAACTTCGACCCGACGTGGTCTATGTTACTCGCTTGGTTGTAATATTTTAATATTTCAGTTTACGCTTGTATGAATGATTCAAAAATGTGTCTTTGTGAAGTGCTAGCTACTGATCCAGGGAATAGCACAGTAATTTCACAAAGGATTTGGATTCACGAAATCCGGGTCCGACAGAGGTCCAGAGTTTGTTTTGAATAGCTAGCCAAGCAAAAAGTTTTCCTTTTGGGGGGGCTTGAGTTCGCCAAATTAAAGGTTTGAGGTTGGTCGCTATGGAACCCAGAAAATGGAGAGCATAGGCTGACCTAGAAGAGTAGGTTCCATTGTGGCTTTGTTTCCAGGAGATTACGTCAGGGGTCCCCGGAGTCAGATGAATTTGGTTGATTTTTGTCCACAGGCGAACGAATTGATCAATGTGTAGGGCTGAAAAACCAGAACTGAGGTTGATGTCCTGCACCCATCGCCTGTTCTGCAAGGCGAAGAACACGGTCTGATTTTTGCGGGAAGAAGAGGCGAAGATCAAGGGGCTAAGTCTTTGGGAGCCTCTCCGAATAACCACGCCAAAAGCCGACTTGGTCAAGTTTTCCCATCTCAGGGATATCTTGGTTCTTTGCCGCAAAAGGTTCGATCTGAGTCGAATAGGAGCTCCATACCAACCCAAGGTTTGGAAGAGTTCTGCCATTCTTGCCAAAGCCAGCGCAGTCTTATTGCCGAGGAGAATTGTGGTAGACTGAGGATGCCTAAGCCGCCCAGGTGGGTTGGACGACACACTCTCGCCCAGTTGATCTTGCACTTAGCACCCGATAAGTTGTCATGACCAGACCAAAGAAAATGTCTCCTTAGTTTATCTATGGAATGGAGAATCGCTTTGGGGATTTTGAAAACTGTGAGGAAGTAGATTGGGATCGAGGTGAGGACCGATTTAACTAAGGTGGCCCTCCCTGCCAGAGTTAGGAGGTGCCCCTGCCAGCCAGCTAGCCTTCCAGCCACCTTGTCAAGAAGCGGTTGAAAGTCCACTCTACGGAGCCTTCTGTAGGTAAGCGGGAGTCCCAGATACTTGATTGGGAAGGTTGATCGGATAGCCGAGCAGTCAAGGAGGACCGAGTTGAGGTCTAAGTGGTCACAGCTGATGGGGAGCACTGTGCTTTTCTGGAAGTTGGTGTGCAGACCAGTGGCCTTCCCGAAGTTGAGGATTATCTGAGTGGTAATGGACACTTCACTTGGGTTAGGATTGACGAAGATTGCCGCATCATCCGCGTAAATTGAGGTTCTGATTGTGGCAAGATGATCGCGCAGGGGGGCCAGGAAGCCCAAGTCTGTAGCCTTCTCAAGGAGACTTTGGATAGGGTCGATGGCCAGGATAAAAAGAAAGGGTGAGAGGGGGTCTCCTTATCTCAGTCCTCGCCCATGGATAATTGCATTGCCAGGGATGCCGTTGAGAAGAACTTTTGACGAGGCGGACTTTAAAAGGGTTGCCACCCAGTTTGTCCATCTTAGGGGAAAACCTCTCTTGTGCAGCAGATCCAGAAGGTAGTCCCAACGGACCGAATCGAAGGCCTTGGCTATGTCTAATTTAAGAAAAAGCGAGGGGGTTTTGGAGCGGTGGAGTCTTGTGATCAAATTGCGGACATAAAGGAAATTGTCATGAATGCTTCATGTCTTGATGAAGGCGCTCTGAGCTCGCGAGACCAAACTATTTAGGAACGACGCCAACCGCTGCGCTAGCGTTTTAGCGATCCACTTGCCAATTCCATGAATGAGACTGATAGGTCTATAGTCTTGAACTTTATCAGCTTCCTCCTTTTTTGGAATCAGTACAATGTTAGCTGTATTGAGAAGGTGAAGGTGCGACATGCGGAGGGAGTGAAAACTAAAGAAAACTGCCATAATATCTTCTTTAATGATTGACCAACAGGATTTGTAGAAGTTTGTTGAGAAACCTTCGGGCCCCGGAGCTTTATCTCCCGGCAGTTGGTCTAGAGCGAAGCGCACTTCGGATTCCGTGAAGGCTTCCTGCAGAATGTGCAGATCAAGAGCTGAGGGGTGGAGGGACTCCCAGTTAAGGTCCGAATCACGCAGAGCAGGCCTGGCCAGCGCTTCTTGGAAGTGCTGGAGGATGATGTCTTCTTTCTCTGAGTGCGAGATCCCCCAGCCGTGGCCATTTTGAAGTTTAAGGATGTAGTTCTTCCTTTTGCGACCGTTAGCTTTAATGTGGAAGAATTTAGTGTTTGCGTCACTTACTCTAAGGTTGGTGAGCCTAGAACACTGGCGTTTCCTCGTTCGCTCAATCACTGCAAGACCCAGGACTCTCTTCTTAAGGCTGGCCCTGAAAATCAGTTCAGGAGGAGACAAGTCCCTGCACTCTTGGGCCACGTCAAGCCGGAGGATAAGCTCTAAGGCCATATAGAGAAAAAGCTTTGGCCGAGGAAAGAGGGAAGAACTCCACGATTTAAGGGCGGAAGCCGTTGACGCTAGCTTGTGGTGCAGTCTATGCATGGGTTTGGTGTGTATGCAGGGTGCTAGCCAAGCGTTTTTGACCGTCTCAAGGAAGCCTGGCATCTTAATCCAGAAGTTTTTGAAGCGGAAAGTTTTGGGGCGAGCGGGTCCGGAGAAGTTTGAAAGGAGAAGGGGGCAGTGGTCGGAGATCGAAGAAGACAGGGCCTGAAGAAAGTGGTTGTCGAAAAGGGTGTCCCAGCTTGCATTAGAGAAGACTCTGTCCAGCTTGACCAGGGTGGGTCTCTGACGTTCACTACTCCAAGTGAACTTTCTGTTTTGGAGGTGGATTTCTTTTAGCTCGCAGGCGTTGAGAGTGTTGCGGAAAAGCGCCATACGACGGGGGTTGATGTTGGAGTTATTTTTGTCTTGCGCACGGTAGATGAGGTTGGAATCTCCTAAGACCAGCCAATTGGTGCCGATGGCTGGCTTTAAGGAGGCGATTTCTTGAAGGAAAAGCGCCTTGTTGCTGTTTTGGGAAGGCCCGTAAACTATCGTGAGGCGGAAGGAAGAGAGGCACTCTTATAGGATCACTGTCGCCGTCAGGCTAAAGACTGAGTTGAGCACGTCGGCTACCTCGACGTACTCGCTGTTCCAAAGCAGGAGAATGCCTCCCCTCGTGCCCTCCGCCGGGTTATGGGCGAAGTTCCGCAGGTTGTATCCCCCTAGGGAGAAAGCAAGGCTTTGGTCTACCGTTGCGAGTTTGGTTTCCTGCAGGCAAACTAGGTGGCACGTTGTGGAAAAAAGGGTCTCCTGGACAAGCGATTTTCTAGCATGGTTGTTGAGACCCCACACGTTCCAACAAAGGATGTTAAGGTTTGGTGAAGACATTATTGGGGGCAGCGAACACTGGGGCGGCCTGGTCGGTTACTCTGGCCTGGTCGGTTGCTCTGGAAGACAAAGGAAGGGTGCTAGCTGCTGGTGAGATGTGCTGAGCTAGCTGCAATTGGATTGGGCTGCAAGCTAACCCACAGCGGGAGCACTGCGACCGCGGCCGCGGCCTCCAGGAGTGGCCACGGCCTCCAGGAGTGGAAAGCGCGCTTGTGACAGGTAGTAGGGGCTGGCTGTGAAGGGCAGTGGCGATCGACATCAGCCACAGTGCAGAGTGAACCCAGGCAGCTGGAAAGGGACCCGGCAGAGCGACGGGCAAGCAGTGGCAGAGAGAAGAGATGAGCTTCTGAGGGAGCTAGCTCGGCCCACCGCCTCCCAAATCCCGCGGTCCCTTGCAGCCGCAGACCATCGGATAACACACCGCGCAGAGGGGACATGGGGAAGGAACACAGGGAGTGGACTTCAGAAGAGCAAAAGAGCAGCAGACCACCACAAGGCTCTAATAGCTTCATTGGCGATACACGAGCACAAGCAAAAAGGGCATTCTGAAGATGTTGCTCTTCCTCAGATTGCCGGAGAACAAACATTATAGCAACGGTGTTCCTCTCAATGCAGAAGTAACCGAACTCAAAAAACAACGCCTCAACATGGTACAACCGAAGACTGAAACGGAACTGGCTTCCACTCAAACAAACCATCTCACAGAGAATAGCAGCTTTGACAATAAAAGCTTCCATTATTGTGAACCTACGTTCTAAGGCTGGTCCTAATGGGTGGTTTCTTACTACAGTTTCTTATTGCATGAAAAGCATTTAGATACCACCTTTCCAATGCATGGTATCCTAGAGTGTGGTATCCTAGGCCTTTGATATAGAGTATTTACTAGTATTTCTACCTAGGATACTGTGTATAAGTGGTATCTAAATAAGATACCAGTCTATTCTCTCTTTTCCTTAATTACAGTCCACATCGACTTTTTATCATGTGGCGGTATAAAAAGAACTTTAAGGTGGAGCATTGGGACCAGCCTAACGCTTTGAAATTTTGTACATTAGGTTTCAGACTTGGATAGTGAGATGGACCAACCTGAATGCATGCATTTCATTGACCCGGCCGAGAGCAGAGGGTTTGACGGAAGCGTTTATTTCTTCTAGGAAAAATCACCTATGACTGTGGTATAGTAGTCCGGGTGATGTGAATGCTCGTCGTTCTTCGAGTCGCCGGGGCAGGTAGCTCGGTGACATATCTGATATCTGGACGCATAAATACCCGTACAAGAAACTGGTCTGGAGGCGATCATCACTCATCAACTTGTGCCCTTCGCCTCTGCCTACAGCGAATGGCACTTGTTAGCAGCTCCCCCACTGCTGTTCCGGCGCCCGCTGCAGACGGCGATGCTCCGGCCACTAATAAGCCTCCAGCCGCTCCAGGCGGTGATCCTCCGGCTACTCCGGCCGTTCAGCCTCCAGCAGCTCCAGGTAGAGATCCTCCTCCAACCCCACGAATGTTTCCTTGTGTGAGTAGATATCTGCTAATTGGGCTCTCCTTGGCATTACAGTTGCGCCGGGTGCTCCAAGTCACAAACCACGTCCGGGTCCGGGTCCAGAAAACGAACCTCGTGACCCACCCCCTGATCGTCCACGTAACAAACTTAACGCTTCCATGGAGAAGCCATCGGCGGGCACCGACGGGACGAAATGTAAATATCGTCCGCCTCCTCCGATAGAAGATTGATGCGCCAAGCGTCAACGCGCTACAAGCAAGCGCGGGCGCCTTTTCTTACTTCCTCACGTCGTGTGTACTGCAAATTATGTAGTTTTGTTCTGTCAAACCTAGTGTTGTGCCCGGGGGTAAAAGTCACGGCGGTAAATGGTAATCCAGGTGCAGTCCAGGGGAGAAATACCGGTATGAAAAATATCCAAATTCAAATGTCAAGTAAAATATTGTTTGTGTTTTGTCCAAATCCAAAGAATATCAAGTGTTATGCGAAGTTATTGTTGTAAACAACTAGCGGACGTACCCGCTCAATTGCATGGCTAAATATTATGGTACAGTTTTACTTCTTGTGCACAGCTGCAATATCTATGATTGAAAATACACTTGTATTTGTTATACAACTCTAATACCTATATCTGATTAATCTGATGATATAGCTACACCAAAATAAGCAACATAGATCATTCTTTTTTCTCTCGAATAATGAGACAATTACTAGTCTTTTTTCAAATCATCCGCTGCCTGTTTGCTAGATTTTTAGGCTGCCTTTTGGAACACATGAATTTGACAGAAAACTTGAGAGTAGCAAGTTGCTGTCAGAAAACTTGATTGGAAAGTTTCAAATGAGGTAAGATGCATGGAATTAGACTGGACCGTTTCGTTTGCATACAGAGTTATTACTTGCTAGGCCTCGATCAGCACACGGAGACTTGAGCCGCTATGGCCTGAGTCATGTACATGCTGCTTCAGGACTCAGACTAAGATAGTCAGTATATGCTGCTTCAGGACTCAGACTAAGATAGTCAGACACCGCCAACCTCTGCTGCACGCGTTGCGCTGACCCCGGGAGCACTTGACCGAAGACTGTGAGTCTGTGACACCCGCTGCTACCAGCCCGTGGCATCTCCACTATCTAAAATGAACGCATAAATACCCTCCCGATATCCTCACTTGGAGGAGGAAGCCCCCGCCGGGCACCCACGGGACGAGCTGTAGACTCTCCTCTCAACGGTCCTCCGCGAGCGCCAACTCTTTACTTGCTCCCGTGATATTTACTAGTGGCTGGTGCGCGTCGAAGAAGAAAGGGCGGAAGTATATGTAAGTACAGGCACTAAATCGAAGAGTAACGACCGAACAAAGTATCTTGGGCATAGATAGATGGGTTATGACATTAAATAAGCACATTAAATGTACCATAGATAATTATACTACATAAGCGAAGTACACCATTTACATAGCGGCAGAGTTGGATAGTTTACAACAGGAAAAGTTGTCCGTGACGATCTACTGGTTGCTTGCGCGAACATAGAGCCTCTGCTCATGTTTTTCATCGTCCCTTCCATCTCCTTCGTAGTGGCTTTGAGCCTGCACGTATCAGCTCGCAATCGAATGTTTTCAGCTGCAGTTTTCTTGTTTCTTTCATAGTTGTAGTCTTGCAGGTGGATTTCCTTGTTCTTCTCCATGAAGCATATGGCGGCTATGGCCTCAAGTGTTGCACTCTCTTCTGCTTGTACCACAGTTGCCGACTTGCCGCTGGTGGTCCAGAAACATTCATAGTGCGTGGTTGCTTATCTTGTTTTGGTAACTCCGGAGAGATCATCGTATGGCTGATACTCGCTTGAAACCTGATATAACCTACGAACAGTTACTCCCACTGCTATAGAAAAGGTCTTTACAGACGATTCAAAAACGTCATCACAAACGGTTTCATGAGTCGTCTAAGTTTATGGGCCAATAATGATATGAGGTCATTACAGACAATTTCGTTTGTGATACGTACTATCACAGACGGTTATTAACTCAAAACCGTCTATGATAGTCGACTATCACAAACGGTTTTTATGTCAAACCGTCTGTGATGACTTTTCTCTATAAAGTATCTAAGTAGTGGCTACTTGTGCCTTTAAAACCGGCTTCATATTATATATATATATATATATATATCGTTGTCCTCGGCCACTTTAGGCGTCAAGCGACATGAGGAGGATTGGTCGTGACCACGAGGCAACTTTAACGAGCCCTTGCAATTTCAAGAAGCATGGATGCCAGGAGACCGCGTGGACATCAAATTACCTCGATGTCGTCGCTAGGTAATTGGACGTCGCTATGTTCAGAAAGTGACGTGGGCCTCGAGAACTCCGGTGAGGCGGCATCATGTATCAGTAACCAACCATTCCGTGATGTCAAGTCGTGACTTGCAAGGGCTCGACTTGACATCAAGGAATGGTTGGTTCCTGATATATAATGCCACTTCCCAGTCAGAGTACCTGCGCGTCCACGTCACTTTCTGAATATAGCGACGTCCAATTACCTATCGACGACATCGAGGTAATTTGATGTCGACACGGTCTCTTGGCAGCCATGCTTCTTGAACTTGCACGGACTCGTTAAAGTTGCCCGTGGCTGCTGACCAATCCTCCTCATGCTGCTTGGACGATCCCTCGAAAGTGGCTGAGGGACAGCGATCAATATATATATATATATATATATGAAGCAAGTTTTAAAAGCACAAGCAGCCACTGTTTGGATACTTTATAGAGAAGAGCTTAGGAATGGAATTGTAGGATGTACCTGGGCCGCAAGGGATGAGAACTTGACCGGCATGAATACGGTCACACAGACAATGGTGAAATGAATGGCGAGAGGCAGGTGAAGAGGTGTTGTAGTAGTTTTTAACTCATTTGGTCTTGTTTTGGAAGGGAATATCAAATTTAAAAGGCATAATTGACATATAAACAGGTGAATCAATAGCAAACACACTTGACACTTTTGAGTAAGTCATAACTCATAACAATATAACATATCAACAGACAACAACCCATACATATCAACAACCCAATAAGTCATAACATACAACAACCCATACATATTAATAGCAGAGACAACACTTGACACTTCTGAATAAGTCATAACTCATAACAATATAACATATCAACAGACAACAGCCCAGCATCTGCATGGATCATTGCATTCATTTATATTTATGATTTCTCTACTTCTCTCTACATGTATGTATTACACATTTACACTTCTCTAAAATGATGCACTTCTCTTTATGTATGTATGTATGTATTACACAGTTAGAAGTCTTCTGGAAGCCATCGGCGCCCAACACCATCTGGGCTCTGGCCAATGGCCATCACCATCAGCATCAACCAACAACTAGACAACATCAAGAAGACAAGAAGGGACTTACTGGCGTTAGTGGGAGGCCGGAGAGGTTAGAGCGCGAGGAGGTCCTAGGTGGCGCAAAGATGCCGACGGCGAGAGGAAGGAGGAGCTGGAGCTGCGGCGTGGGAGGAGGAGCTAGGGCGGCCTTGCAGCCGAGGAGGACCAGGAGCTTGATCTGGCGGGCAGGGAGGAGGGAGCTTGATCTAGAGGTACGGGAGCTGGCGGCGAGAGGGAGGAGGAGCTCGGTTCACACGAATACCAACAGCACAAACCAATAGGTGATAGATCTGTTTTACCTCGACATCGCCGGTGGAGAGGTAGCCGAGGTCGCACACGGCGGGGAAAGGAGGAAGAGGGGAAGGCAGCGTCACCGTAGTTGTGGCACGAGCGGCAGCGTTGAGGTCGGGGGCACTCGGGTGGGGAGGGGAATGGACGAGAGTTAGGGCGCAAACCCTAGCGGCCGGGCTCGTACTTATAGAGACATTATCACAGACGGTTATAATTAAAAAGCTGTCTGTGAAGTCTGTAATTATCACAGATCGAACCGTCTGTGATATTTCACAAACGGTTTTCAATACGAACCGTCTGTGAAGTTTACAATTATCACAGACGGTTCGTGTTTAGAACCGCTCGTGATATTACCTCTTCCTGAGCGGTTTTAGCACATACATGATTACATTTGGTCTCTAAACAAAAACCGTCTGTGATTGTGTTTAGTATAGACAGTTTCGATCAACCATATGTGATCTGACGTCCAGTATTAGCATTTTTGTAGTAGTATCCATACCTATACGCAGGCTCACCAAGTTCGAGGTCCAGCATCTCGGCAAGGATGAGCTTGGAAGAAAGCTCGACCTTGTCCATGGAACCCTACACTAAGCAACAGTGTGTGCTGAAAATGTACTCGTTAAAATGGAATTGGTTAAAGATGCTGAAGATTTGACTTGTCTTACAATCAGGACAACGGTGAACTAATCGCGTTCCTACTAAGAGGACATTTATAGAGCATAGCATTTTTTATTAGATATTGTCGTAGAGGCGGTTCATCAGCCCTACCGACCTGACGAAGTCTACAAGCAAGAGCACCCCTCGACCTGAACAAACGGTACCATGTACCCCTTCGTAGGGAGCGAATGGTACAGGAAATGTCAACGCAACTGTCCTGGATGATAGGTAGAACACACCCAGAAGCGAAAGGGTTCAAAAAGCCTTCGCTCTAGGGCATCTCGTACGGAGAAAAGGGGTCTAGGAAGCCTTTGCTCCGGGTCCGCCTCGCATGGATCAAAGGGAGTCAAGGCTACCTATGAACCAGGAGTAAAGGCATGGTGGACAGGGTCCATGAAGGTTTACCGTGCAACAAGGCTACGAATAGAAGGGTGCAAAGACCCTCAAGCCTCGATAGTCATATGGTCCTTTTTAATGGTAGCATTGTAATCTCTCGTACTCTTGATGTAACACTATAAATAGCTCCTCATTCCTTTTGTAGAGGGAAGAGCATTATTGTAAATAAAAACAAAGACACGTTTACTCTATCTGTACTCTTTCCCTATTTTTGAGAACCACGGGGCTTCGCCCCATCGCATTGTGGGAACCCGAGTGTGGCACCCCGTGTTATTACCCCGAAGGGTAATCACACTTAAGCATACAGATTATTATTCGTCTGCCCGGTAGGACACCGCTACAATGAATAATAAGTCTTACCAAAGTTAATGCAGCAGAACAATAAGATAGAAACTGTACTTTATTACAGCGGTTAGCCACGCAAGACTATGGTCTTTAATACAAATATTTAATTACAACCGCAAAACGGAGCAAAAACCCTCATACTCGCCTGCTCTGCTCCACCGGACGTCTATTTGTTCCACTCGCCAAATAGGGTGTCCACCTCACCCTGTTCCTCGTAGTAAGTGCCCTCGCCTCCTCGGCACCAGCGTATCCTTTATCTCACTCGGGATAGTTCCCGACCGGACTAGGATCTAACAAAAGAAGATAATAGCAAGAATGAGTACTAGTGTACTCAGCAAGCATTTATTAGCAAAGATGCACTGTTTGACTCTTCTCTGTTGGTTATCACATTTGCTAGCTCATCTCTTTCTTTGGAAAATACTTCATCAAAATCTAAGTGGCAAAATTTAATACTGAAAAGATTACCTATCACTCGATAAGAAGATAGACCCCTAGCGGTCACTGTAGACTCCAACCCAGGAGACAGGCATGAATTCATAGTTTTATATAGCACTACGCAGGCTTTGTACCACTTTACCCATAGCTACTCTGAGCCATCTTGAAGATAGGTCTCCCGTATTCCCTTTGATGTGGTGTCAAGTTCAGAGTACGGAACGTTTTTCAAGTTACATGATTAAGTCTCTACCTATTATTTTTCGTCGGTGTCCTAGGGCGCTCACCCAGTCCACCGAGTTCCAATAGTGTTGGTTGAGCCGGTTATCCCCACACCCAACACTCCACCTGCACTACTATAGCGCCTTAGATCCCCTATTTCCGAACTTTTCCTATCGATCTTGGGTTCCTCCATCCACTACTACAAAAATGCTAATACTGGATGCCTGATCACAGACGGTTCATCGAAACCATCTGTATTAAACACAATCACAGATGGTTTTTGTTTAGCGAACGTCTGTGTTAATTTCCGCGCTAAAAATCGTCTATGAAGAGGTAATATCACAAATGATTCATATTGAAAACCGTCTGTGAATTATCACAGATGGTTCTGACAAAAAACCGTCTGTGATATTACCCAACATCATAGACGATTGTTTGTCAGAACCGTCTGTGATAATTCACAGATGGTTTTTAATATGAACCATCTGTGATATTACTACATATCACATACGGTTTTTGTTGAAAACCATCTGTGATAATTAGTGACTGTGCAGTGGACATATATAGCTCTCTAACAGAGTCTTCGATCTTGATCTCCATCTCTGGCGCTACTGTAACCGCGGGAGATCTCCAAGCCTGGTGAGTCCATCGCCAGTCCGTGCACTGTTTGAGTATCACCTCACCTCACTGAGCCCGCTCGTGTGGTCCATTAATTTCAGCTATTGTCGCCCACGCGCCGAGCTGCCACGCCGTGGACCTCTCTCTCTCTCTCTCCGCCACTGCCATCGACGCCAACTCTTCTCCGGTGAGTCCTCAACCCCAGCCACCAAGGTCTATTTTCCCACCTATATGTCCCCCTAAAGCTGTGCATGTGCTTGGTTTCAATTTATTTCTACCGAGAAGACCTGTCACCGACGACCAGCCTAATTTGAGCTTCAAATCCTACTGTTTTTAATCATTTAGTTAATAAACTAACCAGTCTATGACATGTGGGACCGCCATAGATTTTATGAATAAAATCATGAAATAAAAAAAATGAGTCACTAATAAGTAGGGCCCACATGTAAGTTAATAAAATTCTAAAAAAATGTAAAAATAAGAAAAACCACCTTTAGTTTAGAGAAAAATACGCTCTCTATTGGAAAGCGTAATTAAGCCTCAGAAAAGACGCTTTCGAAGTCACCCTTTTATTTATTTTCAGGGTTTTCAATACGAACCGTGTGATGGACCGAAGTTGGATGTACGGTGAGAACCGTGTGAGTGAAGAGTACATTAATGGCGTGTCTGCTTTTACAAGAGCTGCCGAGGAGGATACGTTGAATAAGGGGGTAGAATATATGTACTGTCTATGCATTGACTGTGAGAATCTGAAGATGTTTAAGAACTGAGCGCAAATCGAAGCACACTTGATTCGAAGGGGTTTCAAAAAGGGTTATACACGTTGGACCAGTCACGGTGAAGAGCATATTATACAGGAAGGTAGTAATAACGACATCGCCGACGAAGTCAACGATATGCCGCCGGATGATGTCGATTGTGGTTCCGATTCGGATAGGTTGCACGATGACAATCTAGATCAGATGCTTCGCGATGCAGAAGGGAACTGTGATGAGAGGAAGTATGTTAAATTTTGGGGCTTGATGGAGGACTCAGAGAAACCATTGTTCCCGGGCTGCAAGCCGGAATACACAAGGTTGTCATCCGTGCTTCAACTGCTGAAATTGAAGGCAAGCAACGGTTGGTCCAACAAAAGTTTCACAGGGCTGTTAGGTCTCTTAGCGGACATGCTTCAAGAGGGAAACGAGTTGCCCAAAACCACCTAGAAAGCCAAGAAAGTTCTTTGTCCATTGGGAATGGAAGTAGAAAGAATACATACATGTCCGAACGACTGTATCCTCTATCGTAACGAGTATGCAAACATGCATGTATGTTCGGTGTGCAACACATCCCGATACAAGCGTAAGAATCAATCAGATGACGACGAGAGAATCGAGATGAAGAAAGGACCTCCTGCTAAGGTGGCGTGGTATCTTCTTGTAATTCCCCGTTTGATGCAGTTTTTTGCGAACCCAAAGAATGCAAAACTACTGCATTGGCACTCAAAGGAGCGTAAGAATGACGGAAAGCTAAGACACCCTGCTGATTCCGCCCAGTGGAGAAACATCAATAGGAGGTTTGCAGACTTTGGTGTAGAACCGAGGAATATAAGATTTGGATTGAGTATAGATGGAATGAATCCTTTCAGTAACATGAGCAACCGACATAGCACTTGGCCCGTGACGCTCTGTATCTACAACCTTCCTCTTTGGTTGTGTATGAAGCGGAAGTATATTTTGCTATCGATACTTATCCAAGGGTCGAAGCAACCTGGGAATGATACTGATGTGTACCTAGCACCATTGATGGAAGATCTAAAAATACTATGGATTGAAGGGGTACAAGTATGGGATGCGTACAAACGAGAGAACTTCACTTTACGTTCCTTGTTATTCTGCACCATAAATGATTATCCTGCCCTTGCTAACCTGTCGGGCCAGAGTACAAAAGGGGCCAAAGCCTGTACTCACTGCTTAGATGATACCGAGAGTGTGTGGTTGAATCACTCGCACAAAACCGTGTACATGCGTCACCGTAGGTTTTTTCGTAGGGCTCACCCATACCGCAGGATGAAGAAACAATTCGACAGAGAGAAGGAGGACAGTTCAGCTCCAAGGCATTTAAGCGGAAAAGAGGTCTATGATATGGTTAAGGATTTGGATGTTGTGCTCGAAAAGGGACGTAAATCGAGGACCCGTCAGAAGATCATCTGGAAGAAGAGATCAATATTCGGGACTTACCTTATTAGGATCACCTAGAAGTTCGTCACTGTATCGACGTCATGCACGTAGAGAAGAATGTATGTGACAGCTTGATTGATCTCTTACTGAACATTCGTGACAAAACAAATGATGGTGTCAACGCACGGCTTGACTTGGTTGATATGGGCATTAGACCTGAGTTAGCACCAACAAAGACCGATAAAGGACGAATGTACCTTCCCCTTGCTTGTTACACTCTATCCAAGGCCGAGAGAATTGAACTGTGCCAGTGCTTGCATGGTGTGAAAGTTCCGTTCGGTTACTCCGCCAACATAAAGAAATTTGTTTCGATGGAAGATTTGAAGTTATTTGGCATAAAGTCTCATGATTGTCATGTGCTGATGACACAAATGCTCCCTATTGCAATTAGAAGTATTTTACCGATCAAGATCCGAGAGACAATCATGAGGTTGTGTTATTTCTTTAACACAATTGCTTAGAAGGTTATCGATCCCGAAGGACTAGATGCACTACAGGACGAGGTGGTGACCACTCTATGTGATCTTGAGATGTATTTCCCTCCGTCGTTTTTCGATATCATGGTCCATCTCATTGTTCACATTGTGAGGAGATAAATATGTGAACTGTGTTCCTCGTAGCATGTACCCGTTCGAGAGGTTTATAGAATTCTCAAGTCCTATGTATGGAATCGATCTCGTAGGAGGGCGATATTGTCGAAGGTTATGCAACCAAGAGGTCATTGAGTTACGCATCGATTACATGGCTCAGTCGAACCGATAGGTGTGCCTCGATCTCGCCATGAGGGGAGGCTCGAGGGTATCAGGACCATCGGAAGGAAAGCAATCACTCCAGATATGGATGTGTATGCTCAAGCCTATTTCACGATCTTGCAACACATGACTGAAGTGTCCCCGTATATCGACCAGCACAAGGACGTGCTTCGGCAATAAAATCCAGAGCGGTCGGATGTTTGGATCACGAGACAACACAATAGTCGGTTCAACCAATGGTTGAAGGAGCAACTCGCTAGGAACTCGTTAAGTGATATGCTAACATGGTTGGCAAAAGGGCCAACATTTATAGTTGTGACATGGCGAGGATACGACATAAATGGGTACACATTCTATACGTAGGCTCAAGATATAAAGAGCACTAACCAGAACAGCGGTGTCCATATAGACGCCTTCAGTACCGATGGGCTGAGGAACTCCTACTATGGGATCATAGAGGAGATATGGGAGCTCGACTACGTGCTTTTCAAGATCCCCCTATTTCGGTGCCGTTGGGTCCATCTCCCAAATGTGAAGGTCGACAAGTACGGTGTCACTACCGTGGACCTCGAACGTGTCGGATACAAAGATGAACCATTCGTACTCACTAACCAAGTTGTTCAAGTCTTCTATGTAACCGACCAGGCAAATAAGAAGCGCCACGTAGGTCTTCATGGAAAAAGGAGGATTGTTGGAGTTGAGAATGTAGTAGACGAGGAAGAATACAATCAATTTGACGAGTTGCCTCCTTTCGGAAACGGCATAAGGGTCGAGGAAGAACAACGTGACGAAACTAGCTACATACGCATCGATCATCATGAAGGGCTAATTTTTAAAGATTAATTGAACAATG
Source organism: Phyllostachys edulis (assembly GCA_036346405.1). Taxonomy (NCBI): domain Eukaryota; kingdom Viridiplantae; phylum Streptophyta; class Magnoliopsida; order Poales; family Poaceae; genus Phyllostachys; species Phyllostachys edulis. The sequence continues at coordinate 34,908,973 of CM070555.1, read as the reverse complement.
TGTGTATATATATGTACGTTCTGATGAATGGTTAATTTTAGTACATTTGTATTAATTGATTTGTACTGTGAAATGGATGTGCATGTTTCTGAAATGAATGTGAGAATTGGATGTATATCCATGTACTTGTTGTATTTTCTGCTTGTTTCAGAGGGCATGGCTAGTATTTCCTGAGGCTAGCCAATAAACAGAACTAGATTAACCAATACCAAATAATATCACAGACGGTTATTTATTGGAACCATCTGTGATACATAATATATCACAGACGATTATTCATTGGAACTGTCTGTGATACATCATACATCACAGAACTGTGATACATAATACATCACAGACGGTTCTAATTTGGAACCGTCTGTGATATTATTTAGCACAGACGGTTCTACTTTAAAACCGTCTGTGATGTACATCCCTATTTATACTCCAATTCTAGGGTTTTCCCGCGCCCCCACCTCAAACGATTAAGTTTATCAACTCCTCCCTCCTCCCCCGAGCCCGTCGCCTCAACTCCTCCTTCCTCCCCTGAGCCCATCGCTGCCGTCCTCGACGCCGCCTCCTCCTTGAGCCCAATGCGACTCCTCCCCCGAGCCCGTCGCCGCTGTCCTCGACGCCGCCTCCTCCTCGAGCCCGGCACGCCTCCTCCCCCGAGCCCGTCTCGTCCTCCCCTCCCCCAAGCCCGGCGCGCCTCCCCTTCAACACCGCCCTGCTGCTCCAGTACTGCTCCCTGCTCGTCCTTCTCCTCGACACCCAAAGGTAACCAATGCCGAATTACCGACCCCGACGTCCCTTTCCCTCACTCTTTCTGTCAATAATCTGTCATGCTGTCATATGGTATTTGTTTTAATTTTATATTGCTACTGGAATATATTGTAATGTGGTGTTGTGGGTCTGAGATGAATACACTGTGATGATAATAGTCTTGTACTGAAATTTTTTATATGTCAATTATGTCATTGTATTGGTCCTAATTTCTTCCCTACATATCCCAATTTCTTGTGAAGATGTCTTCCGCTCATTCTTCGTCATCGTCGCCTGATCATGTGTCTGATGCACTGTCCTTTGTAATATCCAAGAGTGGTAGAAGAAGAGGAATATCGAAAAGGCCCGCGGGCCGATTTACCATCACGGAGGTCGATGAGTCTAGGACCCCTATCAATCCTCGCCGAGCAGTGTCCGCATTCCGGAGAAGGGTCGGAATAGTTGCACAGGAACAGGTCAACATCACCTACGATTCGTGGAAGGAGTTGACCAAAGATTAAAAAAAGTCAGTTGCTGATGGATATTTTCCGATCGTTCGAGATCCTGAAACAACACAAGAACTCCGTGCGATGACACGCGTTGCTACAGGCATGCAAAGCGTGGAAGAACTTCGAGAGCACGCTTGTCAAGAAATACATGGAGAAGGATCTGAGGCTGCCCTTCCACAAGTATCTGTTCTTAAGAGAGTGCTGGGAAGACTTTGTGGCGAAGAAGGCGACAGATGATTTTAGGAGTGAAAGTGCGACGCACAAAGCCCTTTAGGCAAAAAAACAAGTACCCCCACAGACTCGGCACCGCTGGGTATGTGGGTAAAATCCTGATATGGAGGGATCAGGACCAACAGTTCAAATGTCTCCCCGCCATTTGCCGAGATCACTGATGAGCGCGCCCGACACTGGTTAATGGCGAGGTCACGTATCCTGTCTAAGGGGGAAATCTCCTTTCCAAACCCCGAAGACGAGGAAGTGTCCCGGCGCTTGGTAAGATATCAAACTACCTAGTTTGTAATTACTCCATAACTTCATAGGAAGTGAAATGACATGTCAAGCTATTGCAGGTAACACTGAGTGCACAATCTTCCCAAGGCTCATTCTAGGCAGTCAGGGAGAGAGATATGCTCTCCGAGGCCCTAGGAAATGATGAGCACCCGGGTCGCACGAGAGGCATTGGTCTTTATGTTACATGGAAAGATGGATTCAAAAAGGACTCCGAATTGTATTGGAGTAGGAAGAGAGCCAAAGCCGAGCGCCATGCAAAGCTAAGAGAGGAGATTCGTGAATCCCTCAAAGATGAGATCACTGAATCCATCAGAGATCAGATCGAGGATCGCATCAGAGCTGCGACGCAACGACAGATGGAGAGCTTTGAGGAAAGGCTTAGGGAAGTTCAGTTGCAAATCCCAAATCAGTTGCAAGCCCTGCCCTTACTGTGCTAGCCACCGCCCCAAACTTTCGAGTAGCTACGTGTCCAACCCTAACCCTACCCCAATAGGCGACGACAGATTTCCTGTCGATGACATCCAGGTAATAATTATTATCTCTGGAATGCTCGATACATTGATAGGCCTGTTGGAGTAGCTAATTTTGTATCCTTATGTAGGTGGCTATGAAGTGCAAGCTCCAAGTGAGATATGCCTCTGTTGCCCTAGATGCTGCTTGGGGCTAGGTGTATCCATCCGGTGTCGGGGCTTTGGTGCACAGTGTAAATCCAACGCCGGGTTTTGTAAAAGTGAATGTGGACTGTGTTTATGCCAATTTCGCGGCTATCCCACTGCATATTCCCCCAAACGACGAGGTCATGACTCTAGAGCAAGCCATTGGAGCATTCATCCAGTGGCCCAAGAGGGACATCTGCCTGGAGCTACCTGCTTCGGTGTCAACTTCATGGGAATGTCCTGCAACGGTGTCAAGTCCACGGGAGCTGACTGCACCAGAGCTACGTGCATCGAAGCGGCAAGGGCCCGGTGCATCAGATGCATCTACACCTAGTTCTCGGTCGACTCTTGTGAAGTCGACCTCTACAAAGCGAGGCAGCAAGGGCAAATCGAAGACGGTTGATTCCTGTTCCGATGTCCCCTTCTTGTCGTTGGCCCGAAAATTCGTGCTAGGCCAGCCGTTGGTCGAGAGGTTAGACAACCCTACCCTAGGATGGGCTTGCACGATATTGTATACATGGTACATAGAACATGCCAACAAGACGGATGAACAACGATGCTCGGGTGTCACCGTCAAGTTCAAGAAGGTTCATTTTAAGCACAAGGCTCAAAACTGTATCTTCACAGTGACCTTCGAGGACTTGTTCAATCTCTTCAACCTCGCCTCCCTCGATGCCTCACTCATGCGATGCTGGGCACTGTAAGTTTGTATAATCACGGTCATTGTTTGTGTAATATCGATAAATGTTATATATAACTCCTTGCTTATGTATATATATATATATATATACATGATTTCTGAAGCCGAATTAAGGAATTCACCGGTAGGTTTCCTCGACCCACACATGGTCTCCGACCAAACCATCAAGGAGAATGCAAAATTCATCGAGGATTACATTACAGCGTCATTGCTGGCTCACCGCGACAAGGATTTCATACTTTTGCCCTACAACTAGGAGTAAGTGTTGCACTAGTGGCTATACTTGTTGATTTGTACTTTATAAGCAACACGAACTTAGGTTTAATGACAATGGTGACGTACCTGTGTAGGAACCACTGGATTCTAATTGTAATTATACCAAAACAGAACATGGTAATATACCTAGATTCCATGCGGAGGACCAAACACGACTTCACAGTTGTCCGGCATTTAATCGACAGGTAAACACATTTCCTTCACAGAAACTGTATTGTAGTCTTTCATTCCTTTGCAATGGCTAAGGCTAACTTTTTGGAATCACGTAGTGCGTTCATCGGGTTCTATGCTTCTGGAGGGAAATGCAAGGGAGCGACCTTGTGACACGATCTAAAATTCCCAGTATTCGCTAGCTAGTACACATTAATCCTACATAGCACTTCGTAGTAATGCCTCTCGACTAACCAATTATATTTTTGCAGTGCCACCAGCAGCCACCGGCTTGCAACCTCTATGGATACTATGTTTGCCATAACATGGAACTACTCGTCAGTTCCGCGATAACCAATGATCCTCAGGTTTGTCAATCTTGCAACAATTATTTCATACTTACCAATTTATATAAGCACGAATTTCATCTTCCTAGCGATAGGTTACGAGCATCGCTGAAACTGCGTTGGAACAGAGCCAGCTCATAAAGATTCGAGGACTAATTGCGTCATTCTTGAACAGTCAGGTCATAAAACCAGATGAGAAGTTCCACAACCACAATGTAGATTGAACTTAACTGGGATAAAATTGAACTTAATGGTACATGTGTGTAAATGTACATGAATGGTTAATTTTAGTTAATTGATTTGTGAATTGCATATATGTGCTTGTTTCTGAAATAAATACGAATTGGATGTGCTTGTTTCTAAAATGAATGTGAATTGGATGTATATATACAACTTGTTGTGTTTCAGCTTGTTTCAGAGGGCATGGCTAGCATTTCCTGTGGCTAGCTAATAAACAGAAATAGATTTAGTAATACAAAAGAATATCACAGACGGTTCCTTAGGGAATACCGTTTGTGATGCATCATCTACCATAGACGGTTTCATCTGTGAACCGTCTGTGATGCGTCACCTACCATAGACGGTTTCATCTGTGAACCGTCTGTGATGCGTCACCTACCACAGACGGTTTCATCTGTGATCTGTGGACCGTCTGTGATGCGTCACCTACCACAGACGGTTTCATCTGCAAACCGTCTGTGATAGTATACTACCACAGACGGTTTCATCGACAAACCGTCTGTGATATTCGCCTATCACAGACGGTTGCAACTAAAAACCGTCTGTGATAGTAGACTATCACATACGGTTTTGAGTTAATAACCGTCTGTGATAGTATGTATCACAGACGGTTCAAAAACCGTATGTGATGGCCTCATGTCATTACTGACCCATAAACTCAGACGGCTCACGAAACCGTCTGTGATGACGATTTTGAACCGTCTGTGAAGACCTTTTCTGTAGTAGTGATCACACTCACACTATATTACTTACCCAATGTGGAGAGTATAATTATGTAACAAGGTAGCATTTTCTGTCCGCCGAAACGAGAAAATGGTTGGCACTTAAATACAACCTCTTATCCGAGTGTGAGTTTTATTGGTCCTTATATATTATCCATATGTAAAGGGTCCCACCTCTTCCCTCTTCTCTTTTCTGCCAAGGCCCCCTTTACCATCGTACTGTTTCTCTTACAGTACAGCTACTCATCTAAGCTATATTGCTCATTTTCTCATTTCTCATCTCTTTTCTCTTTATCTCTTTTATCCGATTTGAGTTTTGAGAGATAGTTTTGATGCGCGCGCGCGCCCACATACACACACACACACACACACACACACACACACACATATATATATATATATGATACATAAAGGTAGCTTTTATATTTAATATAACTTGGTTGATGTTCAAGAGAATAAGCTTGTCTTCGTATTCATAGTAAAGATCGACACTAACGAATCCTGGATCAGCTACTCCTGCCTGACCCGGTTCGTGTTCTGCGATTATACGGCAAACACGTATAACAGAAACACTTAGTTGCTTTTGATGCTACTATGTGTATATTAATCAGTTGATCTTCTTCTTCAGCAGATTTTAATTTAATAAACTTTCAGATCTCTGTTAGGTTAGTACTCCCCAACAGCAGTTGTTCCTTGGCTTGACTGCTCTTGAACTGTCAATTGCCTACTTTTCCATTCTACCGCCCACAAATACTACAAGCACTTGCATGAGCGCATCCACTCAAACATCCTAAAACATTAAACCCACTCACACCTCTCTACACAACACCACACCACACACATACAACCTCACTCCCACTGCCGCATAACACTACACACGCACACACTACACTCACGCCCCTCCCTCTCTCCCGTGCTTCCTCACTCAGATCTGGTGCTGCCGTGATGAAGCTATTTCCCTCCCTACTGCTGCCTCTACTTTGGGTCTATGTCGCCGCTGGCCTCCGACCACTGCGTCGCCCCACGGTGTCCGCTCCTCCGGCGTCTCTTCCAACCCTTCTTCGGCTTCGGCTCCCCACCCCCCCCTCTGGGCCAGCCCTCAAACCCCAGCACCTCCAGCTCGGCTCCAACCATCGTCATGCCGCCACCCGGGCAATCCCCCTGCAGCTCGGCCTCTTGCGCCGGCCTGGCCTCTGGCCTCCCCTCCCTACTAATTTCTTCCCCTCCCAACCCCTTTACGAATGTACTTCTTTATGCCTTTTGTATGCTTTTAGTTATTTTCGATTTGTGGGTTTGATTTGTTGCTTGCTGTGGATATCATGGGGATATGCCCATGATCTTAGGATGATGAAACAATTGGCAATGTGGCTTTTGGTTTGTAGTTTCACGTGTTTTCGGCAAAGTTTCAGATCTGTCAGGTCAGCGGCTGTCTGACCGGCTTTTGTGCTGATTGTTGATTTTAGTTATGGATTGTTTTTGGGATAGGTCATATCCATGTGTGTTAATGCATATGTGTTGCATGTTGCATGTTTTCACTAACGTGGGTCAAGTTGTGAAGAACTTGTTCCTGGATTCGTGTTTGCTTGTCTATTCTTTGTGCGGTGGCTTGCGAGTCAACGACGGTCAGCGGCGAGAGGATCGGGACTAAGCTTGGAGAGTGAGGTCGAAACGATCATAGATGCCGGGTGAGATCAAGTGACTCAAGCATGGCGCAGAATGGACATGGACGACTGAACGGGCGGTTCGGTGCAACTGGTTGGATCAGCGGCGAGTCGTTAAAGTGCTTTCGATGGTGCCGGTGGGATCCGGACGGGAGAGCGTTGACGACATGGAGCCGTTGATCAACCTACACGTGGCGAAGCAGGCGATTGCTTCATGATCTGTGGACTCGGTCTTTTGGAAAAGATCGAGAAGGGGTATTTTGGTAATTTTACCAAATACCGTCTTGGTGACCTTTTGACTAAGCCGCGGCGCGGGTCGGCGCATGGTGAAGCGGTTTAGATCAATCGACGATGAAGACGGCGCTTTGAGATGCGTGCGTGTGTGTTCTGTTGATGTTGGGTCTTAACGGAAGCCCATTAGGTTTAGCTCCAATTCTAAATGGGTTTTAAGGTTAAGAGTTGCCTGTATAAAAGGAGCTGAGATGGAATATTCTGGGTGGACGCTTTTGGTACCCTGTAGTGGCGGCGTCCCCCAAATCATGCCTGTAGCTGCTGTGGAGTAGACCACAAAGAAAAAAAGAGCCGGGGGGCATTTTTTTTGGAGATGGCGGCGCCCCCTTCCAGGAAAAATCTGAGCATCCCATAGAAGAGCAGCACCTCATGGCGGCGGCTCCTGAATGTGAGCCTGTAGGGAGCCGTAGACAAGAAATCGGCAGATCGGTGTAGCGGCGCCTGTAGCGCTTTGAGTGATTTGATCGGCTGCGGTTGTGTTATCCCAGTTTTGCTTCTTGTTTGTAAGGATCTGGTACTGTGTATGATTTGATGGATTGACAGAAGTTTTGTTTGTTTATCTTGGTTGTCTTCTTGTTGCGTGTGAGCGGATTGCATTAGCCTGTAGAAATCAGAGCCCGCTGTGGCGAAAACGAGAAAGCTGTAGGCGGCGGCCGGTTCCTGCGGCAGAAAGTGTGAAACCAAATCCTTTTCTTTGTGTTTTGGTTTAGTTTTTTTTTCTGGCTGCTGTTCCTTGTTTTGCTTAGTACGGCTGCCTGTGCGCCCTGGAGAAGTCCGCAAAAATCTGGCAGCGACCTGTGCGTGCATCTGTTGAGTGCCTGCAAAAACCAAGGTGTGGCGGCGCGGCTTGAATCCTTTTTGCTGTTTTTTTTTATTTCCGTTTCTCTGCTTGATGCTGTGACCGATTCCGGGAAATCGGTGGCGTCCCCTAAGAAAAAGAAAGGGTGTCCTCCAGAATGAAAAAACTTGGTGGCAGCGCCGTGTGAACTGAGGAAAAATGGCGGCGCCGGTGTAGCACCTGAGAAAAAAAAGGTGATAGCAGCGGCCGGTCTCTAGCTGTGTTGTGAAGTCTGTAGAAGCTCTTCAGGAAAATTCTGTGCCCAATAGAAAAGTAATTGCTCAGCGGTGTGAGTTTTTTGTTCAGTGATTGCTTTGTTTATAGCAGGTTCTGTCGGCTCTAGTTGATCTCCAGTAATGATCGCCGATTTATTTTCTGGCTGCTATCAATGATCTGACAAATGGTTGATTTGGTTTTGATTATTGCAAGCTGATGCGATTGTGCGGTTTCCTGTGGATTTCTTTATTGCTTTGGAATAGCAGAGTAGGTGGCGGCACTTGTAGAATCCCAAGCTCTGTGGTGGCGCCCTGTATCCCGCAAAAACAGGCGGCTGTAATGGATCGGCAATATTTCTCTTTGTGGCGATTTGCTATTTGACTTCAGTTTCTTTGTTGCTGTTCCATGTACTGCTTGTGGGTTCTGGTTGTTTGATTGAGGCAGCTGCAGCCTGTAGTCTCTTGTAGGCAGAGGTATCTAGATTCAAGCAGTTTGCTTTTTGATTTGTGGCTGCTTAATCAAGATTTTAGTTTTCTGTTTTTGCCTCTAGCATGTAAGAGGTCTAGTACACTTTTTACTTGGGCTTTGATGTGACTTGTTTTTGGTCTGATCTTCGGGGTTTGATCGGATTCAAAGATGAGTCATCCGTTGTGCTCAGATATCTGATCTTCATAGCTTTTATAGCTATTGGAGTGAAAGTAGTGTTGAGTTTGATCGAGGTGAAAAATAGAGAAAGCGTCTATTCACCCCCCCTCTAGTCGCCTTTCCGGTCCTACACTTGCTTAGTGATTGGAAAGATGGTGGGGGTACGCAACAATGCTGGCTACGACGGGGCTCGAGGCCTTCCCGTGCGCCAGGGAGCACGGGGCGTCTTTCGAGTGTGCATTGCTTGCTGGTGACGGCATGCCATCCTACTGCAGTCTCAACTCCGGTATACTCCCCCCATGGGAAAGGGGGATTTTGGGAGCGCTTGCGGGTGCTCCTTTGTGATGTGCCTGTGCTATGTTGCCGTGATGGATAACGAGGATAAAGGGTGACTTGATATGGTTAGGCTGGGAATGGAGGGTTGACTATGGTAGGTCATGGTGGTGGTGACATGTTCCATGTGCTCTCGGTCGGCTCTTTGGTCATCACTAGGGGTGAAAACGGATCGGATGATCTAGATGGAAACGGATAGTTCCGGATCAGATTTTTCTTGGATCAGAAATAGATACAGATATTTTTTCGGAAACGGAAACGAATACGGTAGCACTGATATTCGTCGAATACGGATACGGATTATCCGGATAAAAGAGATCCGGATATTCGGCATGCAGCCCACTGCCATAGTGCTGCTGCCCGGCCCATTAGTCTTTGCTCATTAGTCATTAGGATTTAGGGTTGTGCCTCGCGCGCTATCAAAGTCGGCACTTTCGGCAGACCTCGCCTCCTACTGCCCGCCCGTATCACCTCACCGCCTTGGCTCACTCGCTCGAGCCACTCGCCTCCCGCAGCGCCACCTCACCTCGCCCTAGTGCATGTCGAATCCCGTGGCGACCGCCTCCCACCACCACCTCACCGGCCTTGTTCTCCGAAGGTAAGCAACCCACCCTGTTCTCCTAAATCCTGATTTCCTCGGATTCTTCTTCAACCGAACTGATTTCCTCATATGCGTCACAGACGTAGCCCCAAGCAAGCGCCTGGTGGAGACGACACACCTTTATTTTAAATAATGGAAGAGAAAACCTCTTCCGGCATCTGCATCCGAGGATACACAGCCCAAAATTTATTACATAAACCGAAGAATTCTTAACTAGGCAAAACAGTAGCCCAATAAACCATAATGAAGCGGTAAAACAAATGTCGCAAAAACATAAACCAACGGTAAAACAAAAGTCGTAAAAACAGTAAACATCCTTCTGAAGAGAAACAATGACATAAAAGTGTTTTAAACATCTCGAAGCCTATTATATAGCTTTCACCGATTCTTGTTGAAGATCTCCTTGTAATAACCTCCAATGCTTTGCTCCCAGCTACCAAGGCCTCTCGTCTTCCTTGGCATTGCAAAGCTGACCATGAGTGGATCCAATGGATACATCTGAATATAATCTGCAGAGGATGGTCAATAATTTTCTTGTCGAAAACGACATCATTACGACATAACCATATATACCAGCAAAGTGCCGCCGCCCTCACCAAAATAGTTGCTTTTGAATCCGAATTAAAACCTAATAACTAGTTCCCAAAGATATTGCGAATAGTATTAGGTCTGTTAAGATTAAAAGCAATTTGGACTATGCGCCAAGCAAAACGAGCAAAGCGACAATAAAAAACAAATGTTGTATGGTCTCTTTTTTTTATCACAAAACAACAATTTGTATCACCTCTCCAGTTCCGTTTTAGTAAATTATCCTTAGTAAGAGTAACTCTTCTACAAAGATACCACAAGAAAATTTTTATCTTAAGGGGTACTTTAACTTTCTATTACTTGTGACATCGAAAACGACAATTGGTATCACCCAAAACATCATACATAGATTTTGCATAAAATTGTTCATTCCTATGCAAATTCCAACGAACCTCATCCTTATCCATGGTAAGATGAGCATTGGCTATTCTCACCATAAGATTATTGAAAGCAATCAAATTTGATCCAATAATCGCTCTCCTAAAACTCAATATTAAAGGCGTAGTTCCTAAAACATCTGCAACCAAAGCCTGTTTCTTCCGGACTACCTCAAACAAAGCTGCATAAATTTCATAAAGAGGTCGATGCCCAACCCAAATGTCCTTCCAAAATCTGATTTGTTTCCCATCTCCAAGATTAAAAGAACAGCGTGAAATAAAATCATGTTTTACCTTCATCAATCCTTTCCAAAAATGGGAATCTCCAGGTTTACTCTCAACTTGAGAGACAGACTTATCATTCAAATATTTATTTTTAAGCAATTGTTGCCAAACTCCTTCCCCATTCAGAAGTTTAAACAACCATTTAGCCAAAGGACACTTATTTTTTATCTTGAGGTTTTGAATTCTCAGGCCACCTTGTTCTTTGGGCCTACAAAGAATATTCCATTTAGCCAACCTATACTTTTTTTTATGGTTGTCACTCTGCCAATAAAATCTGGACCTAAAAAAATCTAGTCTTTTAAGGACCCCTTTGGGTATCTCAAAGAAAGAAAGCATAAACAGAGGAAGGCCACTCAAAACCGAATTTATAACTATCAGTCTACCACCAGTAGATAAATTTTTCCCTTTCCAATTGCTCAACTTTTTTTCGAAGCGATCTTCCAAACCCTTCCATTCATTATTCCTTAGTTTTCTAAAATGAATCGGAATACCCAAATATTTAAAGGGAAAAAAACCCCTCTCACATCCAAATAAATCTAGGTATTGAGATTCAAAATTTTTTGCTTCTCCAAAGCAAAAGAGCTCACTTTTATGAAAATTAATCTTTAAACCAGAAAGACGCTCAAACACGCAAAGAATAAGCTTCAAATTTTTTGCTTGATCAAAATTGTGATCCATGAAAAGAATAGTATCATCAGCATATTGAATGATAGAAAGACCACCATCAACCAAATGCGGTATGATCCCACTAACCTGACCCTCATTCTTAGCCCTTCCAATCAAAATAGCTAACATATCGGCAACAATATTAAAAAGAATTGGACCTGACTGAAGAAGGTTTTTCTTCCCTTGTGGTAAATGCCAGTCATATTGTTCAAGTCTCCAAAATCATTCCCTCAATGATTTAAAAAAATGGGGAGGCACAGAAGCTCTTCTCCAGCTTTTTAGACCCATCATCATAGTAATGTATGTTTCAAGATTGACTTAAAATGAATAGCTAGCTGCTCTGTTGATCTGTTCTGTTGTGCTGCTGATGCTCCATGGAAAGAAAAATTCTTTCCAGCTAAAAAGCAAAATGTCTTGTTCCACCGTAGGAGGTTTAACACCAGTGCATATGAAATAATAAGCCAAAAGGAGAAACTTAATAACTAATATCAGTTGTGGACTGTCTGTCTGTATGTACATATGTACACTGTTTTGACTTGTACATGCACTGTTATTTGTTGACCACTGTATGTGAAGTTGTTGATTTTCCCACGTTCTGTCAACATGTAATTTTATGGATATTCTCTTCTTATGGGGTGGCATTGGCACAATGGCACCTAATTTTGCTAGAAGCTTAGAACCCTACTAATTTTAAAAGTGGACTGGATTTGTTGAAATGTTCGGATTACATATTCCAAACATCTAGCGTTGGGCATGTATGCATATTATCTTTGTAGTTTGTAGAATATGTATGCCTCATTGATATATTATGTATTCCCTCTATTATCTTGTGCTAGATTTGTGATGGATTCTACAACTGGAAATAGCAGTGCAAGTGTAAGCAATACATCTCCTACTTTGTCGGTGCCACAACCACCTTCCACTTCTACAAATGTTTCTAATCCAGCTGCTGGTGCATTGGTGCCAAGAAATGAAGTTGATTTGACTGGTGAGACTGGTACCGAGGCCGACATTCCTGCTCCTACTGCGAAGAGAGCAAAGAAGTGCAGCTCTGATGTTTGGGAGCACTATACAAAATATGAGAAAAAGAAGAAAGGATCAGATGGCAAGATGATTACATAGTATTGGGCTAAATGCAACAAGTGCAGGTATGAATCTCGTTGTGAGATCTTTGCTAGCTTTCTTTGCTTGTTAAGACATGATATATTGGATTCTTGGCATTATTGAACTATGTATACCATGAATGAACTAGGTGTGATGAGTTAAATGTGAACTAAGTTTTATGTATGTGATGAAGTAAGTTTTATGTTTGTTGACTTGTAAGTTATGACTTATGAGCTAAATGTGGTATACTAAGTGTTATGTTTGTGATGAACTAATTAATGCATCTTGTTAGTGCCAATGTTATGTGTGGTTCTTTGAAAATATGAATAATTCATGAATGTTTGCATCAAATAAACTAGTTATATATTTTTGTTAATTTATGGCATGCGATTTAAGGGGGTTTTATGTTCTAAAAAATATCCATGATCGTATTCATTTCGATTCGTATTCGTATTCGATATTATTCGCATCCGTATTCGTATCCGCATCCGGGAAATAAATATGAAAACAAATATGGCAGGGCTATTATCCATCCGTATTCGATCCGTTTTCACCCTTAGGACTCGTCACGTCACGACTTCCATCTTCACGCCGTCGGTCTTCCCCAATTCCCTTTTAGCTCCTCTCCTCCTGGTTTCCCCTCTTTAGTCCCTCTTTCTTACGATCTTTGTGTGGCCACTGGCTTAAATGGTGGGGTTCGGCTCTCTTAGGCTTTTGGTGTGGCGAGGTAGACAATGCTACGATGGTGATATGTCTTCTTTGGCACAGGGGTGGGGGATGAGTGGGATGGGAGATGGAAAGGCTTGGGTTGGCTTGCTTGTTTTCAGTGGGAAGAGAGACATACCCTCCTTGGCTTTGGTGTGGCTTGCTCTTGGTGGTGGGATGAAATGAAGGTGGGGGTTGTGCTTGGGGGCTGGTGGTTTGCTTATGGAAGAGGGGGTTTTCGGCATGCCTCTTTCTCTTGGCCTGTTCATGCCGATTTTGCCCTCCTTATCTCTTTGGCTCTCACGACCAACTATTCTGCTACGGTCCTTCGGTCCATGGAGGGCTCTTTGCACTGTTCCTTGGCTTTTCTACTGCAGACGGTAAGTCGGTAACAAGGAAAGTGGGCGCTGTGCTAAGCTTTCTGCCGAATGATGAGGCCCATTTTAGTGAGAAGATGCCGATCGGCCCTAGACGGTCTGGGAACCTTGATGAGCTTCTTACTACCTTCGGTATTTTGGATGCTGATGGGCTCTGACAACAGGGTTCCTGTACGAGCAGTACCTTCCTAGGGGTAGAACAGTAATATCATGTACCCTGTTAGGTTAGCTATAAATAGCTCCCCCTCAATGTAAGAGGGACCAGCTTTTTGAGACATTTAATACATAAGCACTTTTCCTGACACCAGCCCCCTCCCCGAGGATCCTTCGGTCACCATACTCTGAAGGTCTCTTTTTCTGTACTGTCTAGTCTTTTCTACTACGACAGTTGTAGAGAGGCATCCTATTAGGTTGTGCTAGCCTACAAAGTGTAGCAGAAAAAAGGGTTCTCGAATAACTGGAACTGGTATGTAGACAGTCTGCAAATTAGCATTTCGTCCGTCTAACAATGGCGCTGAAAGGAAGATCTAACAGAAGCAGGGTAAGTGAAGCTAGGTTTTTTTTTGGGTGGAAAAAAAAAGATGTGAGAACGAAGTATGTATGCACGCACACAGGAATGCTAGCATATTGTTTCTGGATTAGTACTGATATTCGATACAGTTTCATAGTACTGATATTCGAGATCACTTTTTTTTAATTGGAGCAGGTGCACTCTTAGGTGCTCCCAAGTTTGTGCGTAGTTCTAAACAAAAAAGCAAAACCACAAATCAGCAAGAAAAATAGGGGCCAATAGTTTTGTATGTGATAATTAAAAAAAAATTCCCTAGATCTACCTAAATGTTCTGTATGCATACATTGGTACGGAGCAAAACAAGAATATGAAGAGCGTGACATCAGATGTTTGAATTGAACCACACCATGATCATCACTCTGCTGCAGACTACATATTCTTGTAATGTATGAGAGAAAAGGTTGAGGATATAAGCATGCATAATTCATTTCACACATTTAGGTCGGAGAAGTCCGCCAAATTTTAAGCACATGTTATGCTAGGAAAGTGACAACTATTTTCTGACCGCTGGTGAGGCCGATCTAACTGTCGGCTGAAAGTCAGCACGACGATAGATCTACAAATCGATCTAATTTTTGATCTAGTGATCCAAATTACTTGAGATTTCAGACATAGTTCAACAAAAATGTCAGCAACTGTAACATTCTAAAATTTGGAGTTCTTTTGAAGCCTTTAAAAATAAAAAGTTAAGTCGATTTGGACTTCCAAATGTTTGCTTCATCTGACCTGCAAGTTTGAGGCCACATGCTTGATTCCGAGGATCTCGGTAGAAACTTGCCCCATTTCGGGTCGCTCTTTGGGCGATGTGATGGAGCAAGAGAGACCTACTCTAACCAATGGAATGACACAGTTTTCCATCACGTCGGTTCCACTGCTGTCATCTTGTAGCATTGTGGGATCAACAACCTGATAAATATTCTTTGGAAATGCTCTATCAACAAATTCATGGAGGCTTGTACCATCATTAAATTTTTCATCAGTTGGACTACACCCTGTAATCATTTGTAACAGAAGCACTCCAAAACTGTAGACATCGCCCTTGGTTGATATCTCCTCACTCATGCCATACTCTGCATTTACATTTATAAACGTAACAAATTAGAGAATAATCACTATTTATACAACCCTATTAAATACAAACAGAACCAACATCTTACAAATAAGCTTATCTCACCTGGCGGGATGTATCCGATGGATCCTTGGAGGCGAGCCAAACTTGTCGAACTATCTTGATGTGCATTTGATGTAGTGTATAGAAATCTTGCTAGGCCAAAGTCACTCACGTACGCAGCCATGTCAAGATCCAACAGAATATTGCTTGGCTTCAAGTCACAATGTATCAACGGAGCTGCACATTGGTTATGAAGATAATCCAAAGCAAATGATATATCCAAGGCTATATTAATTCTTTGGATTAAAGTCAGAACCTTTCTTTGACTATGTTCATGGGCCTTCGGATGTATCCACATTTCGAGGTTCCCATTCTGCATGTATTGGAACACCAGGGCCTTGAAGTCTGCCCCAGTAGAATCCACTGAAGAGCATAAAGTAATGATTTTTACAAGATTTCGATGGCGGACATTTCGTAGGGCTTCACACTCTGCAATGAAGCTCCTATGTGCTCCATATGTGTCCAAGTTAAAAATCTTGATGGCAATTTGATCTTCCTGAATCTCCAGATTACCCTTATAAACCACTCCAAATGATCCTGACCCAATTAAGTTAGCAGAAGAGAACCTATTTGTGGCCTTCACAACGTCTTCATATGTTATATTCTTCATGTGCTCATTGAATTGTTGTAAATGTGGCTTTGCTTCCATTCTCTTCCTCCAAAGAATTGTCACAAGACATAACGAAGTGGTAGCAATAGCAACAATTGGTATTACTATCTTTAGGGCTAGAACCAAGGACTTGTTTTTCCTTTTCCTGTCAACCATTACTGAACAAAGAGGCATACCTTCCTTTGGATCAGTTGTACACAAACGATCATTTCCTTCAATTGATACCACACTAGCATTGCCAAAAATGCCACCCCTCGGAACCATGGGTTTTTTTATCGGCCGATAATCGCCGATTAGCAATTCTATTGCCCCCCCCCATTGAAATTCAAACCGGTTCCGAATTTTCAAATTTGGATGAATATTGTCCAAACAAAAATCAAATTTCTTGAATTTTGTTCAGTTGATGAATGAGTGAAGTAATACAAGCCCATCTAAATCTTGCTACCATGCTAACTAGCTCAGTTGATGATTTTTGTTCGAATTTGACTATTTTTTGAATTTAAAATCCGAAAAATTCAAAAAAAATTTGAAAATTTCGGCCGAAATTGGCCGAAATTTTCCGATTATCGGTAATCTCGGCTGTATCGGGGGGTCCCGGTAAAAAAATCTGACCGATAAAAAAAACACTGCTCGGAACTGCTCCATCAAAATTGTTGAAGGATAAATTGAGATCATATAAATAACTGAAGGATGTGAGGAACTCTGGGATTTTTCCGGACAATTTGTTCTGAGAAATATCTATCTTCTTGATGCCTACCAACTTCTCAAAAGATTGTGGAATGCTTCCTACAAAGAAGTTGCTTTGCATCTCAAGTGACTCTAGAAGCACACATTGACCGAGAGTGGATGGGATGTTGCCAGACAACCTGTTGTTTGAGATGCTAAGTTTATTCAGACTAATGAGGTTGCCAACTTCCTCTGGTATTCGTCCAGACAAGTAATTGTGTGACAAATCCAAAACTTGAGAAAGCGAAGAAATTCTGAAGATGTTACTTGGTATACTCCCATCCAATAAGTTGTGAGCAAGGTTGAGTATTTGGAGTTGAGTACAGTGCCCTATACTCGTAGGTATGCTTCCACTCAAGATGTTCCTATCCAGTTTCAGATCATTCAGCTGAACAAGGTTGCCGATTGTATCAGGGATTTGACCTGAGAGTCTGTTTTGCGCAAAGGTTAGAACGACCAATTTGTGCAAATTTCCGACTGTTGATGGTATATTACCAGTGAAAAGATTGTAGTCCATGTACAACGTGTTGAGGCTCTTAAGATTACCTATCTCTGGTGGTATAGGCCCAGAAATTTTGTTGTTTCTTAGCAACAGCCACTCAAGACTACTGGAAAGATTGCCGATAGAACTTGGCAAATTCCCTTGAAGATTGTTTCCATCCAACATCAGTTTAGTCAATTGGGAGCAATTCGATAGTGAGGAGACAAAGCTCCAGTCATCTGCTTCTAGCATGTTGTATGACACATCAAGTTCCTTCAAATTTGGCAGTGATCCGAAGAATGGCATGAACCCAGTTAAACTGTTGTTAGCCAGGTAAAGCATTTCTAGGTTGTAAGCGTTAGAGAAATATCAAGGATGGTATTTGGGAGTGTGTAGCCGATGTCGGAGGGTAGTTTTCCAGTGAGCGAGTTATTTCCCATGGCAAGAAATATCAAGGATGGTATGTTGAAGAGAGATGGAGGAACTGGCCCAGACAAGTTGTTTACATTCAAGTTCAGTAACTGTAGTGTTGGAATAAGACCAAAGCTCTCTGGGATTCTCCCAACTAAATAGTTCTGTGTAAGACGAAGAATAAGTAGGGAGGAAAGGTTCCCTAGTGAGGAAGGTATTGTTCCTGAGAGATGGTTCCCCCCTAAATTGAGATATTTAACAGGGAGAAAGGTGCCAGTAACAGGTGGTATAGAACCAACAAAGTTGTTCTTTTGTAGGCAAATGGCAATAAGTGATGAGGTGTTGAAGAGAGCCTTTGGGAGTTCTCCACTAAGGGTGTTGCTCATGAGCCTAAGTACTTGTAGAGATGCTGTTTGCCAAGGACTCTGGGATCCTCCCTGTGAGAGCATTGCTCCCAAGATCGACATATGAGAGAGAAAAGCTGCTGCCCAAATATGATGGTATGTCGCCGGTAAGCCTGTTGCTAGCGAGGACTAGTATTTGCAGCTCAGGATGATTCCCAAAACCAGAAGGATCCTCCTTGGAGCTTGTTGTTGCTAAGGTTAATCTCTTTAAGATGCACACATTGACTTAGGCTAGTCGGGATCTCACCTTGGAGCGAATTTTTCCACAAACCAAGGACTTGAAGTTGGGAACATGAAGAGAGCTCAGATGGGATGTTACCTTCTAAAGAGTTCATGCTGAGGTTGAGGTTGCTGAGTTGGCTCAGGAGGCCGAGCTCGGATGGAATACCGCCATGGAAGCTGTTGTTTGACAGTTGGAGCCTTGTAAGAGAGGTGAGGTTGGCAATGCAAGGTGATATGGAGCCTGTGATGCCTTCGGACCCAAGGTCTATTGCAATGACACGGCAGGGAGATCGCGCACTGCAAGTGACCCCATGCCAATTGCAGAATTCCATGGATGCGTTACTCCATGAGGCAAAAAGTCCGGCTGGACCTGAGAGCTGGGACTTGAAGCAAAGGAGGGCTTGTCGATCATTTTCGGTTTGATCGCTGATGCCTAATTGTAGGTAGCAAAAGAAGGTGAAGAGATAAAGAAGCGAAACAAGGCCTGGAGACAAGACACCCAAAGAGGCCATTGCTGTTAATTACAACTATGGTGATCAAAGTTCTCCTTTGCAAGACACAGGATATTTATGTATGGCGTAGCACTTTACTGTTCTACATGGCACACGGACTTGTGCAGTCCAAGATGCGGTGGGTCTAGTGGGAACTAGGAAGATGCATGAACGCATGTTGCTTTTGGAATGCAGCTTCGCTGGTGTTTATTCAAACCTTTTGCTACCGCTTGAATTATTTGGAAGTAGTTGTTGAAGTCTACATGAACAATATAAACTCGCGAGTTGTTGTCAGGAAGGCGCCTTGCAATCGAGGTGCTTCGAAGGTTGTGCAAATAAGGTGCAGGATGCATTGGAACTAGGGATGATAATGGATTGGGTTCAAACGGGTTAAACGGGTTGGGTTTTTGATTGGGTTGGTATTGGATGGATCACAATGGGTTGAAAGAGTCAATAGGTTGGGTCGGATTAGGTTTTCTCATAGAAATGGTTGGGTTAGGGTGGGGTGGGTTTAGAAATTTGGGTTGAGAACGGGTTGAACCCGTGGGTTGCAATGGGTTCGCTCCATGGGTTTGTGGTTCTAGTGATGTTAATGGGCGGACGAGCCGACTCGGTGGAAGACATGGCCGTAGCAGAGAAGGGAGCGGAAACCTCGAAATCCACAAAACTCCTCAGGATTTGATCACACAAGGAGCGGCGATCCTTACCAAAGCTGACGAGCCTCTTGGCATGCTCCTCGACGGCCATTGCCATGCCATGCCTCGGTGGCGATGGCCTTCTTGCGTGATCGAGGGTGAGGTGGATAGCACCTTGGCGTTGCTCTTGAGGCCGACTGCTGCGGTGAGGCGCGGGGTCGTCCTTGAGCACCGGCGGCCGAAGATGAGGCCGACAGTCGGGCTCGGCGTCCCCGCCCGCGCGCCACCTCCGCCTCGCAAACATCGGCACCGTCCACGCTCCCAATTCCACCTCTAGGCGCCAACCCACGCCCGACCACACGAATTCGATCCTCGTGAGAGACCTCGTTGGGCGCCATTGGATGATTAGAATGTTAGGGGTTTTGGTTCAAGCTGGGTGGTTCGATGGTTTTGGTGTTGCTTTGGAGTCGTGAGCGGCTAGCAACAACCAACAAGGGCACAACTCATGTGGCGGCGTGGAGATGGTAGGCGATCCTCGGGACACGCGGCTAGCGCGTGGGGTGGTCGAGCGCATCTCTTCTTGGCGTAACAGCATCGGAAGAGCGGCTCGGCGGAGGCGCGGAGGAAGCGGCGAGAAGGAGAGGAGCAGCGGCGGAGGAGAAGAAGAGAGAGAGAGATGAGGAGCGAGGAGACCAAAGACGCAGACGCGACCAACAGTGCCGCCCACCGGTGGTGGTGCGCCGCCCGCCGATGTGTGGCGGACCAGTGCGCCTTGTCTGCTGTGGCTGCGCTGCAAGCCTCCATGGTGGGAAATTCCATGGAGATTGGTTCGGCTTCTTCTGGGAATCGAAGACGAAGAGATTGGATTGGTTCGGCTTTGGAATTGGGCTGATACTATAACTGGGCTGGATGGATGGGATGGGTTGAAAATGGGTGAGAAATGGGTTGAACCCATATTGAGGAATTGAGTTGGGTTAGGTTGGGTTGAGTTGGAATTGCATATGGGTTGGGTTTTGAAGTGGGAATAATGGGTTGGTCTGGGTTGGGTTGATATACTACATTGAAGTGGGTTAGGGTGGATTTGGGTTGGGTTTCAACCCATTATCACCCCTAATTGGAACTAGACACTAGACCATAGGGTCTATAAATAGAAGAGGAATTTTTGGCAGATACGGTGTTTTTGTGTCGCGATTTGCGGATCGATCATGGCCTTGGGCGCCACGACCACCATGCGCCAACACCGGATTTCATGGCTTTGGCGTTGGCCTTGACGGCCACCGTGGCGCCTACTCCGACATCGTGCCGCCACCCCCCGCCTCGATCATTTGGCGCATGGTGGCCATCGCGACCCCTTGGCGCATGCCCACCATGCGCCAAACCATATAGCCCCAATTAGTGTAGGTAATTAGAGTAGGTTAATTTGTGCGTAGGTTAGTTAGTTTTAGGCTGAAATTTAGAGAAATTTTAAAATATAGCAAATGAGTCCCAAAAAATTATGAAATTTTTTGTGGAGCCTCCTAACATCGTGTACTTGCTTGTGTAAATTTTCCATGATTTTATTCATTCAGAATTCTTATTGCTATTTCGTATAAGTGTCATGTTCGTATGAATCAATAAATGTAGAAAATGAGCTAAAAAAATTATGAATTTTATTTTTGAAGGGTCCTCACGCAATGGACTTGATTGTGTAATGTTTCGGCAATTTTATATGTGTTCTGGTATTGTCTCAAAAATTTAGGATTTACGTCGCGAAAATTTCGATTTTAGGTTTGGGAAATTAGGGTTTCATGATTTCATGTGACTTGGAATGTATAAAAAAAAAGCTACATTGCAACTCCATTAGAGATGTCAATGTACAATATAGCGCTGGAGTACGCACGTAACAACCAAAATATGCGTACAAATATAGCAAAACAAAATATGAATACAAATATATCCAAACATAATCGCATAAAACGGGATATACCACAATCTAGATAAGCTTGTGCATAAACCGGGATGAGGGAGGAGGGGTATTATCACATGTAACTCGATCAAATAGGATACTCTTTATTTATTTATTGGTTTAATGTGGATGATGTTCTTTAATACTGTGTTGTACGACATGCTAGATAAGGTTGTGCATGAACCAACTGAGGAAAATACGTGGCATGCAGATCATATAACGATATACCATAACCTACGACTTGTGTGTGTTTCGAAGGCTACGGTACATCGTTATATGATCTGCGCACCATGTATTTCTCTTAGTTGGTTCATGCACAATCTTATGACTGTGGTACAACATGTCTGAGCATCCACGACAAACCGATAATATGAGAAAGAGTCCTATTTAACAATGTGTGCAACTAGTCTTGGCGCGCCATAGCGAGTGCCCTTGTCTCGGGGCTACCCACGGTGATGGTGAGTGTAGAAGTTGTCCATGTCTGCTATTTCATGATGTAAGTGCATCGTGCAGAAGAAATGTAACAAGGATGCAAATTGTATATAACTCACGTCTTCGATCTGGAATCTTTGAGTCACTGATCACGCTTGACGTCGGCGGTACTTCATTTCCACTTATTCAATATGTCGTAATGATGACCACTAAACTAATTACAACTAATTAATTACGACTAAACTAATTCATTACTAGTGAACTAACTAATTACGACTAATTAATTGCCTCTAAACTAACTAATTATGATTGATTAATTACCACTAAAAAATTACCAGTACTTCATTTTCACTTACTTAATATGCCGTAATAATGACTACTAAACTAATTACGACTAATTAATTACCACTAAACTAATTTATTACTATTGAACTAACTAATTACGACTAATTAATTGCCCTTAAACTATCTAATTACGACTAGCTGACTAAGACTGACTAATTACGACTACGGTAATAACGGCAAAAGCATCTGACAACTTACTTGCCCTTCGGGGGAAAGTAATCAATTAAGGCCGAGCACTGAGCGACGAGAAGCAAGAAAACAGTTAACCTTCCAATAACAGTAATTATGTTACATTCTCTGAGTTCTCAGTGATGAACGCAAGAACGAGAATCCAAACGCAAATGAGATGAGCGTAGAGTGAGTGTCAGAGTTAGGTATTTATAGCCGAGTGGAGGAGGAGTCGCGGCGTTGGCGCCGAAAATTCTGTAAGCGTTGGCGCCGGAATTTCTGGACGAGGCGAGAGATGTGCGGAGGAGGGAGAAGAGATGGTGGGAAAGATGGTGACGAGGATTAAAACCTCTATGTATTAATTTAAATACATAAAAGACCATACGTCTTCATGGTCATAACCCCTAAGGCTAATGACCTCACTGGTCGTACGGATTCCAGAGGCTACACGATGGGTACCCTGGTCGGACTAGGGTTCGACCAGGTAGCTGCTCGGAAATGTTATGAACAGACACCCTTAATCGTATGATGAATGGAACACGTGCAAAACGTTCCATACCATGCAATGATATAAAAGACACTGACAATAAACCACCATACGGTTAAGGTTCTCACAAGTATTTAACCGTAAGGTAGTTAGCACATTGTTAACTACCTTAAACCTCTGACCAGTCGTAACGTTTCATCAGGGACGCCTTCTCCAGGAGTAACTGCTGCCTCTTCGGGAGTTATTTAATGGTGGAACGCAGAAGACGAGGGGACAACAACAACAGCAGACAACAGCGAACAACAGAAGGCAACTCAGAAGCCAAAGCAGTAGCATTCAATACATTCGGTGTAATTAGAGATATACCCTAGTCAGGTCTTGTAATCCCAGTTCATATTAATAAAGAGCAGCCCCCATTCTCTTCCAGGATGCTCCACGTCATTTTCCTCTTTTTATTTTCGTAAGATCGGCGACTCGATCGTCGATAGAGCCCACCGTGGGGCAGAAGACGTAAGTTTCCTGAAGAAACTCTTCGCTCATACAAATCCTCGCCCAAGTTCCTACAATCGCTAAGGCGAATATGCCCGGAGTTTGGAATGAGGAGAATTGGTTCGACTTGGCGGACTACGCCAACCTCGATATGGAAGGATGCATTCGTGCCATGGAGGAAAATGGCAGATCATCCTCCTCTTCCTCCTCCACCGGCTCGCACGTCGCCGACGATAGCGAGGTTGACCGGATGGACGAGGATGCGCCACCATTACCGGTGGTGCAATCATAGGAACCAGCCATTCCGATCAGCTCAGAATGTCAGGGGACCTCTTCAAGCCCGGTCTTTCCGACCGGCAAAACAGATGAAGAAATTTCAGCACCACCACTCGAAAATCTCTATACCCTCGATGAAATCATGGCTGAAAGATATTCTCCTACGGCTTCTGGCAATTCCAGGAGTCAACCGACATCTAGTAACAGTGTCGTTGAAGCCTCCACTAGTCGTAGGCCATGTGGGGATGATCACGCTCAGCATACAATCGGCAGTACGCCGAATCAGGTCGAGGAGACCTCAGGAGGTGCTCATTTCCGACCGCTCTCCGTCGTGGAAACTTCTGGCAGAAGCACTGAGAAGCTCTCTATTAGTTACGATGGAAGCTCATCGGAAGATCGGTGCTGGAGGCACGAAGTCAACGCGATCGGAGATGAAAATCAAGATACCCTGCACGGTCCTACATTCTCTACCACGCCATCACGTGTTGTTAGAGA
Source organism: Phyllostachys edulis (assembly GCA_036346405.1). Taxonomy (NCBI): domain Eukaryota; kingdom Viridiplantae; phylum Streptophyta; class Magnoliopsida; order Poales; family Poaceae; genus Phyllostachys; species Phyllostachys edulis. Next base: position 34,885,076 of record CM070555.1, on the reverse strand, counting down.
TGATCCGGGCCATCAGGCACCAACTTCCGGAGTCCACGGAGCGATAGGCGTCCATCGGTTAACTACTTTGGCGTTGCCCGCCTAGGGTAGCGATAGGGCGATCAAATCCGAAGGTCGGGAGGTTGGTCTGCGTACACCTCGACCAATATGAACCCCCGAGACCTTCAAGGCTATACAAAACTTGCGACGTGTTCAAGATATGTTAAATAATTCTGATCCTACTTTAGCGGGAACTCCATGTTTTGTACAGCTCGTGGGTTAAGTATCCGAAATTCTCCAACAGACCATGCAGCGCACGGAAGCGTACCGAGAACAAAGGGTTTCAGGGAGTCAAACTATGACTTCATCCCAACGTTCCTCCCTCAGCAGGGGACAGCATGGTCATGCTCGGAAACAGTCGATACCAAGGTCTCCTCGATGATTCCGACTAAGGAGTCACGAGGGGAGAAGGTTATTTCATGAAGCCACTCCCCCATCACGTCGAGAAGAACCACTGCTTGGACCTAACGATCTCCGACATCGTTTGAATCAAGTAGGCGGTCGAAGGCATCATACCAATGTCTACGACCGGATTGGCACACCGGAGTTCCAACGTTCCAACCTTAGGAACCGGTCTCCGACCGATTATAATCCGGCACCCTCCCAGAAAAGGCGCCATGAATCAATCACAGGTTGTCGAGCCTTCTCTACAGGGCTCAAAGCTGTGCGTTGGCCTAACCGGTTCTGACCGGCCAATTTGGACAAGTTTAATGGAATTCAAAATCCATTGGAATTTCTCCAAATCTATACCACCGCCATCAGAGCTGCTAGAGGCGATGAAAATGTGATAGCCAACTATCTACCCACTGTGCTCGAAGGTTCTGCCCAGTCGTGGTTGTTGAACCAACCGGTCGGATCGATCTATACTTGGGAGCAACTCTGTGACCTTCTAATTGCAAATTTCCAGGGTACGTATGACTGCCCTGGGAAGGAGGATGATCTCCACCGAATCCGGCAGGGTTCTGATGAGACTTTACGTCAATACATCAAGAGGTTCAGCCAGGTTCACAATTCTATACCCGAGGTCGCAGAGTCATCTGTTATTCAGGCTTTCAAAATAGGTCTGAGAAATCGGCGGTTTACGGAGGACATAGCAATAAACCCTCCAAGAACAACCGTTGAGCTTTTTGACATGGCCGACAAGTATGCCACCGCTAGCGAAGCAATCGAGTGGTACGAAGCCATTGATCGGAAAGATAAGATTCTCTCCGCCGGCTGGACAAACCAGAGAAAAAGAATAAGAAGTCTCTCAAGAAGAAAAAGAACCGCAGGCCGACGACAAGGAGGTCCTAGCCATTCTGATAAATTCATGAAGGGTAAGAAGGACTACACCGGTCGGGGCAAGGCGAAAGCTCCGTAGAGGATTCGAGAAAAAGAAGGGGTGTCCACTTCACTAACGAGGGCATAATCTGCGACTTTTGTCGAGTCCGCAAAAGAAACTGGAGGATTATTATGCAGGTGAAGGACTATTTCCCGCAATACAAGAACCCAGAGAAACGAACTCCAAATAGGACAAGGATGGCGACGAAGAGATGGAGTATCAGGATCCCCAACACACAGTCAACATAATTTTTGGAGGATCTTCTTCATACGAATCCAAACGTCATCTGAAGGCCATGGAGCGGGAGGTCAACCTCGTCGAATCTCCAACCATTATCAAACAATCGAAGTGGTCGGACATCGCAATTTCCTTCAGCAAAGACGACTGCCCCATTCCTTCGACTCGACCAGGTAGGTTCCCTATTGTTGTTGAACCAACCATTAATAATTGTAGGGTTAATCGAGTCTTAGTAGATGGAGGTAGTTCTTTGAATATATTATTTGCGGGAGCTTTAGAAGAAATGCAGGTCCCTATGTCAAAGGTGAAACCGGTGAAATATGCTTTTCATGGCATAGTTCCTGGCTCCACCGCTAAACTGATAGGGCAAGTTTCCCTACCGGTCACGTTCGGAAGGCCCGATAACTTTCGAATGGAAAAATTTTTGTTTGATGTGGTAAACTATGAATCTGCATACAACGGAATTCTTGGTCAACCGGCATTAGCAAAGTTCTTGATAGCCACGTGTGGCGACCCACCTTGTGATGCACCGTAAGAGGTCCGGGAGGACCATTTTTTTTTTTGCGCTGCGGAGCCACCACAGGGAAGAGTGGTAGCACCGCACGGTGCATTACCGAGGAGGTCTGCCAGGACCTCCCAGGAGGTCTTGAGGACCTCCTGGAGGTCTTGGCCGCCACCCACTCGGTAGCACCTCCAGGTACATCACTAGAGAGGTCCGATAGGACCTCCTAGGCTAAGTCCCGTAGGACCTCCTGGTGGTCCTGCCCCTGTGCATTTGAGCTAGTCCCAGGACAACAGAGCTAGCTCACACAAGAACACAAGCTAATATCACAACCACGAGGTCAAACAAAGATGGAGTAGACAAATTAAACTTAATATATAACAGGACCTTATGGTCAAGCTTGTTAACAAGAGGTCTGCCACTGAGGGCTTACAAAACCAACAAGGACTTACAACTGGCAACAAGGAGCTCTAGGGCTCCAACACCAAAAGCACGCAAAAGCCATCCAACAAGCACCACAGTGCGTCGGGTGGAGGGCGTCCTAAGCTGACTTAGTCGTCGAAGAACTCCTCCTCGAAGAGTCTGCCGCCTCGCACTTGGTCATCTTCATAATTTGCTTTGACACAGGGCTTAAGCCATGAGTACTTTGAATGTACTTAGCAAGTCACAGGGAGCAATCATGCAATGATATTCATGCAAGGGCTTACCAATGGAGAGTCAGATGGTTAGTTTGCACAAAGCCAAGTTTTGACAATAATAACAGTAATAGATTGAAAGGCAGCAAGGTAAAACAATAATACATAGTAGATTGAAGTTGAAAAAGTGGAGTGAGCACCAGCTCACATCCACAACCGAAAAGGGGGGGGGAGGTCTGGTCACACCAAGGGCTGTGTCCTCACCCAAAAACCCCTCTAGAGCACCCACTCTGGAGGTCCGAACCAGCCCCTAGACCACTACCCGAGCCAACCCTGACCCCTCTAGAGCCGGCCAAGGTCTCTTTGAGGCAAGCCAAGGCATCTCGCTGCAGTGCCCAGTGACACAAACTTTCAAAACTACTACCCCTTGCACCATTTTCACTGAGCATGTCCATGACCAAGGACTTGGCTATTCGAATAGATCTTACACTCTGCAGAGGTGTATAACTTTACCCACAATCCACGATCTCTCTAGCGGGACGGGTTCCGGTCACCCTTGCTCACTTCCTAAGGTGAGCAGTCTAGAGAGCGCGGCAAGGCCTTTACAAAGCTTTGAATTGACTCGGGCTGCCCGCTAAGGTTTCATAATCCCCTCCTGTGGTCTAGAAATCCAGAGGTTATGGGGTGCCCTCTTGCGCCAACTAATCACACGCTCAACCACAACACTCCAAGCCATCTCATTGCTAATTATTTAGCCTGACCATTCCCATAAAATGATCTTGTGGTTGCACTATTTGGCCCAGATCAATAGACACAAAGTTAAGTCCTTAATTGTGTTAAGGCAAGATCGCCACAACCAAGTGTGCCTGACACCACTACTCACTCCTGCCTTCTTGCCTTAGCAAAACAATTTGTATTAACCCATGCCAAAAGACCACCCACCTGGCACAACAATTTTCAACCAAGTGGTCTCACACCATAGTCAACACAGCTTAGGCATCCTGCCATAGCTGCTCAACAGTGGCACCACCCACGCATTCCATAAGTTATTAGTCAAGATTATTAGAGATGAAGCATGATGCGTCCGAACCACGTTTTCTAAGCAAAGCTATAAAAGACCTACGGCCCCCATGTTGGCAAATAACAAAGAACACCAACTAAATATCCACCCTAAGGCTCACAAGGTGAACATGACAACATGATAGGGACAAGGTATGAAGGAGGCATAACAGCAAGTAGGCAAGTAACTACAGCCCAAACCATTTTCTTATAAACATAGCCATGCATGATAAAGTAAAACCGAAATACATTTGCAAAACTAGGTTCAAGATGATCAAAAGGAGGTCTGTGGCTTGCCTTGGTCAAGCAGTGGAGAGCCTTCAAGCAATGAGAGTCGGGTCCAAGATCTCCTCAAACTCGTGATCTACACGTTCGCAAGAAAACCAAATAAGCAAAACCACACTAAGCCAAAGAACTTCAAAAGACTCCAAGGAACACAAACCAACTCAGCAAGAAAGGAAAACCAAGAAACTCAGCACAGCCTCAAAAGCTCCTGGGGAGCTCTCGCGCAAGGAGGAAACCAGGCGGGGGAGGCAAGGAAGAAATGAGCAACAGGTGACCAAGGCTTGCTCGCCCAGGCTATATATAGCCGGAGTTGGTAGTGTGCACCACAAGGAAAGCTTAGTGACGTGTAGGCAGTTGGGACTGCTTGGGCAGGGCTTGCCCTAAAAGAATAGAAATAAAGTACCTCAGATGTGACTGCATTTAATGTGATCCAACCCCTATTAAATGCGCACAGAGATCTGAGGCAAGAGCAATGATAACAAGGTGGAGAGGGGCTGGCAAGTGGGGCCAGTCAAAAGGGTGCACAGTTGGTCAAAGGGATGGCCCCACCGCAATGGTCGCCCCCGCAAAAGACCACAGGGGAGGTCCTGGACAGGAGGTCCAGAACACTTCAAGGGGGAGGTTCTGGAGGGGAGGTCCAAAACGCTCACAATGAGGAGGTCCTGACACTCAGATCTTCACAAGGGAGGTCTAACGGTCAAGATCTCAAAGGGGAGGACCTCAACGGTCCAGATCAAGGGGTGCAGGGAGGTCCTGACCAACAGGGATATTCAGGATTAGGAGGGTGGTCTTTACAAAAGACCAGCAAGGATCGAGGAGGTGGTCCTTGCAAAACAGCCAGGAAGAGGTCCTGGGAACAAAGGAAAACGCGCATCAACGCAGAGCCGTTCGATTGGGATCGGCGGTCCAAAAGGAAAAGAATGTTCGGTCCATCAAGCGTTACCTCGCGCTTGAGCCGTCGATCCAGATCGGATGGCGCAAAAGCGAAGCCGTTCGGACCGAGCGAACGAACCAACAAGGCTAGGCCGTCGATTTAGATCGGACGGCTAGGAGGGAAGGGCGTTGAGACCAAGGAACGCCCTAAGGATCGAACCATCTGAACAACATCGGACGGTCTGGGGTAAAGAAGGCAAAGCCTTAGCGTCTGACCACAAGAGTCAAAGAAGGTCTAAGCGCTAAGGAGGTCTTGGGCCTAAGGAGGTCCGGACCTTTGGATCCAACGAAGGAGGACACGGACGACTAAGATCTCCAAGAGGGAGGTCCTAACGGCGAGATATCAACAAGGGGAGGTGCATGCGGCTAAGATCTCGAGAGATGAGGTCCTAACGGCGAGATCTCAACATGGGGAGGTCTGCAGGCGGCTAAGATCTCTAGAGAGAGGTCCTAACGGCGAGATCTCAACAAGGGAGGTCTCAGGCGGCTAAGATCTCGAGAGAGGAGGTCCTAACACCCAGATCTCAACAAGGGGAGGTGCTGTGCGGCTAAGATCTCTAGAGAGGAGGTCCTAACGGCGAGATCTCAACAAGGGAGGTCTGTTTGAATCTGGGGAGGTCCAATTAGATAGGAGGAGGTCTAGGGAGGTCCCAAGAGGGCCTTTGGGAGGTCGGAGAAACTCTGGAGCGCCCAAGAGAACTCAGGAGGGGTTCAAAAAGAGGTGAGAGGTCCACGGGGATGGTCTGACTGGTGGGGGAGGTCTAAACCTCAAAGAGATTCAAACCAACAAAGGGAGTTAAACGAGAGAGACAAACCAGGGGCACACAGAGAGGCTTCGGAGAACCAACAGCCCAAGGGCAGCAAAGACACAACAGAGAGCCATAACCGGCAAGGAGCACCAACAAAGAGCTTAGTTAAGGTTTGATTAATTCCAGTTGAACTCTCCAAACTTTCAAAATATCAGATTATGCTTTGGATTCTCAATAAAGCCAAATGGTTACTTTTATTTTGAAAACTTGGCAAGAGCTTAAGGGAAACGGGACGTTACAAACCTTCACCCCTTAAGGGAATCTCGACCCCGAGATTCAAGCTGAGCTAGGGAATAGGTGGGGAAAGTCCTTCTTGAGGTCTTCTTCACGTTCCCATGTTGCTTCGGCTTCAATGTGGTTACTCCATTGCACTTTGCACAGCTTGGTGGTCTTGCTCCTGGTAACTCTTTCTGAAACGTCGAAGATTTTGATGGGTTGCTCTTTGTAAGTGAGGTCTTCTTGGAGGTCCACCGCTTCTAAAGGCATTTGGTCCTCTGGCACTCGCAAGCATTTCTTCAGCTGGGACACATGGAACACATCATGGACTCCAGTAAGCTGAGGAGGGAGGTCCAACTTGTAGGGCACTTCACCCCTTCGGGCAAGAATTGGAAAAGGTCCAATAAATCTTGGAGCAAGCTTCCCACTAACTCTGAACCGCTGCATACCCTTGAGAGGTGACACTTTGAGGTAGACTTAATCTCCTGGGACAAAAGTTAGGTCTCGTCGTCTAATATCTGCGTAGCTCTTTTGCCGAGTTTGAGCAGTCTTTAACTTTTCCCTTATTGATCTTACTTGATCTTCGAATTCTTTCAGTAGGTCTGGGCCAAGAACTTGGCCTTCACCCGATTCTGTCCAGTACAAGGGAGTCCTACATTTTCTTCCATAAATAGCTTCAAAAGGGAACATTTGGAGGCTCGCTTGGTAGCTGTTATTGTAGGAAAATTCTGCATAAGGTAACATCTTATCCCAACTAGATTGTCTTTCCAGAGCACAAGCTCTCAGCATGTCCTCAAGGACTTGGTTAACTCTCTCAGTTTGGCCATCTGGTTGTGGGTGGTATGCTGTACTGAAGTTGAGGTCGGTGCCCAAGGCATCGTGTAGCTTTTGCCAAAATTTGGAGGTGAACTGAGATCCTCTGTCTGAGACTATTTTCTTTGGAACACCATGAAGGCACACAACTTTTGCCATGTAGATTTCGGCCAGTTTGGCTCCAGAATAGGTAGTCTTCACAGGAATAAAGTGAGCCATTTTTGTTAACCTATCCACAATGACCCAAATGGAATCAAAACCAGCTTGGGTACGAGGTAAACCAGTTATGAAGTCCATCCCGACCTCTTCCCATTTCCACTTGAGTATGGGTAAGGGCACTAAAAGTCCTCCGGTCTTTGGTGTACTATTTTAACTTTTGGCAAGTGTCACATTTGGCCACAAAGTCTGCTATTTCCCTCTTCATTTTAGGTCACCAATACAACTCCTTGGCGTCTGGTACATTTTACGTGGCTCTGGATGTATAGAATACAATGCCTCATGGGCTTCCTTAAGTATTACATCTTTGAGCTCTATGTTATTGGGCACACAGAGCCTCTTATCAAACCAAACCGCCCCTTGGTCATCTTATGAAAACCTTGTAGCATTCCCTTTTCTTATGTTGGTCTTGATTTCTTGGATGCCAGCATCTCCAACTTGAGCTGCCTTGATCTGCTTTTGCAAGGTAGGTTGCACTTCAAGAGCTGCCAAAAACCCTTCCTCAACTAACTCAAGTCTAAGCTTCAAAAATTCCTTATGCAAAGTAGGTTGGCTCTCCTTGATCATCAAAGTATTGGCATAAACTTTCCTGCTCAAAGCATCTGCCACCACATTGGCCTTGCCTGGGTGGTAATGAATTCCCACATTGTAGTCCTTAATAAGCTCTAGCCACCTTCTCTGCCTCAAATTCAAATCTGCTTGAGTAAAGATGTACTTTAGGCTTTTGTGGTCAGTATAGATTTCACACCTATTACCTATGAGGTAATGGCGCCAAATCTTTAAAGCATGCACCACAGCAGCTAACTCTAGGTCATGAGTAGGGTAGTTTGCTTCATGAGGCTTCAACTGTCTTGAGACATAAGCCACCACCCTTCTATCTTGCATTAGAACACAGCCAAGTCCTTGTTTTGATGCATCACAATAGACCTCAAAATCTTTCCTGACATCTGGAAGAACTAAAACTGGGGCAGAGGTTAACCTTTTCTTGAGCTCTTGGAAGCTTTGATCACAATCTGAGGTCCAAAGAAACTTCTTTTCTTTCTTTAACAACTGAGTTAGAGGTCTTGCAATTCGGAAAAGCCTTAAATAAACCTTCTGTAGTAACCGGCCATGTCAAGAAAACTTCGAACTTGAGGCCACAGATCTAGGAGGTTCCCAATTGAGCACATCTTGAACCTTGCTAGGGTTGTGAGACACTCCTTCTTTTGACAAAACATGCCCCAAAAAGACTACTTCTTTTAGCCAAAACTCACACTTACTAAACTTGGTAAAGAGTTGATGAGCTCTCAGCTTCTCCAAAACCGAAAAGAGATGCCTTGCATGCTCCTCTTCACTCTTGGAATAAACTAGAATGTCATCAATAAACACAATGACAAATTTCTCTAGGTATTCCATGAACACCCTGTTCATCAAATTCATGAAATAGGCAGGGGCATTGGTCAGCCCAAAAGACATGATAGTGAACTCAAATAACCCATACCTAGTTGAAAAAGCTGTCTTAGGGATGTCTTCCTTTCAATTTTGAGTTGGTGATATCACGTCCTCAAATCTATCTTGAAAAACACAGCAGACTCCTTCAATTGATCAAACAAATCATCAATTCTTGGCAAAGGATACTTGTTCTTGATGGTGACATCATTGAGAGCTCAGTAGTCCACACATATTCTTTGAGTGCCATCCTTTTTAGGCACAAAGATCACTTTGGGGCTCCCGTGGTGAGGAGCTAGGTCTAATAAAACCCTTGCTCTGCAAGTCTTCTAACTGTTTCTTTAACTCCATATGATCGTCAACATGCAATCTATAGGGCCTTTTGGAGATGGGGAGGTCCTCGAACCAGTTAATGACAAACTCAAGGTCTCTGCATGCAGGCATTCACAGGAGCTCATTAGGGAACACATCCACAAACTCTTTAACAATAGGGACATCTTCCAACACTTGAACTTGAGCACTACAAGATAGGGCTCCTTGGAGCTTCTCGAGGAGGCCGAAAACTTCACGATGGCACCACTAGGGCTGGTCAAGGAGACACTTTGTCACTACAATCCAACATGGCATGGTGGTTAGCTAGCCAATCCATGCCCAAAATCACATCTAGGGACACGTGTCCAAAAGGATAAGGTTGGCTAGAAATTCTACTCCTTCTATGACCATTTTCACTTGTGGACAACCCGGTTAGTGCTTAACTCTGAGCAGGGATTGAACCAACAAGGTCGACTTAAGAGCGACAACACTGGCCCGGTGCTTTGCAGCAAAACTCAGAAATAAGCGAATGGGAAGCTCGAGTCAAACAAAAGCTACGGTAGCCTTGAATTTACTAGGAACATACCTAGTACCACATCGAGGAGGTCAGAGCTTCTTCCATTGCAACATGGTTCACACGGCCCTTCAAAAGACTAGGAGGTCCTAGCTTGAGGAGGTCTGTTGTGAGAGGTCTTTGCGAGGGAGGTCCTGAAGTAGAGGTCTTTGCGGCTTGCTCAGTCTTCAGTGGGCATTGATTGGCAAAATGCCCCACTTAGTGACACTTGAAGCAAGTGATCCCAGCTGTTGTGGAGGTCGTTGGGGTTGGCTTGGTGTTGCCCGATGATCTTGTTGGGGCGAGGGGCAGGTAGGCGGAGGTCTTAGTAGAGGTCTGGGAGGTCGAAGGTCCTTGGCGCTTGGGTTGGTACCGACAAATGTCTTGACTTCATTGGGAGGTCTTTATTGAGCCTTTGGAGGTGGCACCTTTCTCTTGAAAGACTCGAGAAAGTTCTCTTGGGACTCCTCAATGAGCATTGCCATGTTCACCATATGCTGGAAATCAGGATAATCGTTGCCAACAACTTGAACTTTGAGACTGGGATGGAGACCTCGCCTAAAATGCTTCTGGCGTGCATCATCTGTAGCCACATCCTCGCGAACATAACGTGACAATTGAGTGAACTTAGTGAGGTACTCACTCAGCGACATCTTGCCTTGCTTGAGCTCTCTAAACTCTTCCTTTTTCATCTCTACCTTCCCATCGAGGGACATGCGAGTGGCGAAATCATTGTGAATTCTACCCATGTGATCCTCTGGGTTGACATGTGAGGCACAAAATGTTTCCGACCATTCAATTTGCGAGTCCTTCCAGTTGGTGTGAGGCAAACAAAACCTTCTCCCTGTCTTCACAGCGAGCAATATCCAGCTTTTTCTCTGTTGATCTCGGCCAATCATCGCATCTAAGGGCTCGGGGAGCTTGAAAATGTAGTGGGCGCGTCTTCAAGAACTCGATAGCCTTGATTCTTTGGTGAGCCGGGGTGGAGGTGGTGGCCTTCTTTCTTGACTTGACTATTACGGCTCATCATGGCAAGTAAAGCATTGGTGGTGCAGCTTTGTTGAGCCATAATTTGGTTCATAATCGCATCATAGAGCTCATCATTTGGGCTTGTCTTTGCCATAAACCGCCCAAAACCCGGTGTTCTGTTGCCCTTTGGGGAGGTGGAGGAGGTGGCAAGCTGTGCAGGGGGCTCACCCGACTTGTGGATCACGAGTCTGCACCATCTGGACAAAACTCTAAAGGTTTAATAGGTAAGAAGGAAAGCATAGAGGGTAAGAGGGATAAAGCATCAAGATAAGTGAGAAGAGAGAGATAAAGATAGAGCATCTATTAGGGGTGACTTGGTTAAACCCAAGAGAGAACAAAAAGGCCGGGAGGCGAAAAAGGCTACAAAGCTTCAAAAGCAGAGGTCTTAGAGACCCAAGCTAAGCGAGACTCGAATAGGACCACTAACCCTAACCTTTCTCTGATCGGCCCTATAGAAATCATAAAGGCAAGGAGGTCAAATTAGACTTAAAATTGAGGTTCGGCCGAGGCAAGATAATGAGAACTAAAGAAGGAGTTAAGATTGAGCGAGCGAGGTAAGAAATGATTTGGACAAGTTAAGTGCAGCATAGAACCAGAACAAGGAAAGAACCTCCAAACAAATTTTAAGTTGATTTGTTTTTTAGAAAATAACCTCTGAACCGAACTAAATCGACCTTTCTACCTATGGCCACGTCCTACAGCCGACCAGGGCTCTGATACCAACTGTGGCGACCCACCTTGTGATGCACCGCAAGTGGTCCGGGAGGACCATTTTTTTTTTGCGCTGTGGAGCCACCACAGGGAAGAGTGGTAGCACCGCACAGTGCATTACCGAGGAGGTCTGCTAGGACCTCCCAGGAGGTCTTGGCCCGCCACCGACCTCCCAAGAGGTCTCAACAGACCTCCGGAGGTCTTGGCCGCCACCCACTCGGTAGCACCTCGGGTACATCACTAGAGAGGTCAAGCAGGACCTCCCAAACTAAATCAAGTAGAACCTCCTGGTGGTCCAGCCCCTGTGCATTTGAGCTAGTCCCAGGACAATAGAGCTAGCTCACACAAGAACACAAGCTAATATCACAACCATGAGGTCAAATAAAGATGGAGTAGACAAATTAAACTTAATATATAACAGGACCTTATGGTCAAGCTTGTTAACAAGAGGTCTGCCACTGAGGGCTTACAAAACCCACAAGGACTTACAACTGGCAACAAGGAGCTTTAGGGCTCCAACACCAAAAGCACGCAAAAGCCATCCAACAAGCACCACAGGCTATCGGGTGGAGGACGTCCTAGGCAGCTTAGTCGTCGAAGAACTCCTCCTCGAAGAGGTCTGCACTGCCCTGCACTTGGTCATCTTCATAATCTGCTTTGACACAGGGCTTAAGCCATGAGTACTTTGAATGTACTCAGCAAGTCACAGGGAGCAATCATGCAATGATATTCATGCAAGGGCTTACCAATGGAGAGCTGTATGGTTAGTTTGCACAAAGCCAAGTTTTGACAATAATAGCAGTAATAGATTGAAAGGCAGCAAGGTAAAACAATAATACATAGTAGATTGAAGTTGAAAAAGTGGAGTGAGCACCAGCTCACATCCACAACCGAAAAGGGGGGGGGAGGTCTGGTCACACCAGTGGCTAGGTCCTCACCCAAAAACCCCTCTAGAGCACCCACTCTGGAGGTCCGAACCAACCACGGACCACTACAGGAGCCAACCCCGACCCCTCTGGGCCGGCCAAGGTCTCTTGAGGCAAGCCAAGGCATCTCATCTGCGGTGCTCAAAGACACAAACTTTCAAAACTACTACCCCTTGCACCATTTTCACTGAGCATGTCCATGACCAAGGACTTGGCTATTCGAATAGATCTTACACTCTGCGAGAGGTGTACAACTTTAACCACAATCCACGATCTCTCTAGCGGGGCGGGTTCAGGTCACCCTTGCTCACTTCCTAAGGTGAGCGAGTCTAGAGAGCGCTGCAAGGCCTTTACAAAGCTTTGAGCCGACTTGGGCTGCCCGCTAAGGTTTATAATCCTCTCTGTGGTCTAGAAATCCATGCGGGGTTATGGGGTGCCCCCTCTTGCGCCAACGAATCACACGCTCAACCACAACAGCTCCAAGCCATCTCATTGCTAATTATTTAGCTCAGACCATTCCCATAAAATGATCTTGTGGTTGCACTATTTGGCCCAGATCAATAGACACAAAGTTAAGTCCTTAATTGTGCTAAGGCAAGACTTCCACAACCAAGTGTGCACAGCACCCACTACTCACTCCCTGCCTTCTTGCCTCAAAAAACAATTTGTATTAACCCATACCAAAAGACCACCCACCTCTGGCACAACAATTTTTCAACCAAGTGGTCTCACACCATAGTCAATCTGACTTAAGCATCCCGCCATAGTCTCCAACATGCTTTCCACCCACGCATTCCATAAGTTATTAGTCAAGATTATTAGAGATGAAGCATGATGCGTCCAGAACCACGTTTTCTAAGCAAAGCTATAAAAGACATACGCCCCCATGTTGGCAAATAACAAAGAACACCAACTAAATATCCACTCTAAGGCTCACAAGGTGAACATGACAACATGATAGGGACAAGGTATGAAGGAGGCATAACAACAAGTAGGCAAGTAACTACACCCAAACCATTTTCTTATAAACATAGCCATACATGATAAAGTAAAACGAAATACATTTGCAAAACTAGGTTCAAGATGATCAAAAAGGAGGTCGTGGCTTGCCTTGGTCAAGCGTTGGAGAGCCTTCAAAGACAGAAGAGCCGGGTCCAAGATCTCCTCAAACTCGTGATCTACGTTACAAAAGAAAACCAAATAAGCAAAACCACACTAAGCCAAGAACTTCAAAAGACTCCAAGGAACACAAACCAACTCAAGAAGAAAGGAAAACCAAGAAACTCAAGCCTGACCTCAAAAGCTCTGGGGAGGTCTCGCAAGGAGGAAACCAAAGGGGAGGCAAGGAAGAAATGAGCAACAGGTGACCAAGGCTTGCTTCGCCCGAGCTATATATAGCCGAGTTGGTAGTGTGCACCACAAGGAAAGCTTAGTGGCGTGTGGCGGTTAGGGATGCTTAGGCGAGGCTTGCCCTAAAAGAATGGAAATAAAGTACCTCGAGATGTATTTGCATTTAATGTGATCCAACACCTATTAAATGCGCACGAGATCTGAGGCAAGAGCAATGATAACAAGGTGGAGAGGGTGGCAAGTGGGGCGATCAAAAGGGTGCTGATTGGTCAAAGGATGGCCCCACAAGGGTCGCCCCATAAAAGACCACAGGGAGGTCCTAGACAGGAGGTCGAGAACACTTCAAGGGAGGTCCCGGAGGAGGTCCAAAACGCCACAACGAGGAGGTCCTAACACTCGAGATCTTCACAAGGAGGTCTAACGGTCAAGATCTCAAGGGAGGACCTCAGCGGTCCAGATCAAGGGTGCGAGGAGGTCCCACCAACAGGATATTCAGGATTAGGAGGGTGGTCTTTACAAAAGACCAAGAAGGATCGAGAGGTGGTCCTTGCAAAACAGCCAGAAGAGGTCACGGGAACAAAGGAAAACGCGCATCAACACAAGAGCCGTTCGATTGGGATCGGGCGGTCGAGAAGAAAAGGAACGTTTGGTCCATCCAAGCGTTACCTCGCTAGATTGAGCCGTTAGATCCGATCGAGATGGCGCCAAAAGCGAAGAATCGTTGGACGGCGAGCGAACCGACAAAAAGGCTAGGCCGTCGATTTAGATTGAACGACTAGGAGGAAGGGGCGTTCGGACCAAGGAGCAGCGCCCTAAGGATCAGACCATCCGAACAACATCGGACGGTCTGGGGTGAAGAAGGCAAAGCCTTAGCGATCTGACCACAAGAGTCAAAGAAGGTCCAAGCGCTAAGGAGGTCTTGGGCCTAAGGAGGTCTGGACCTTTGGATCCAACGAATGGAGGACACAGACAGCTAAGATCTCCAAGAGGGAGGTCCTAACGGCGAGATCTCAACAAGGGAGAGGTCTCAGGCGGCTAAGACCTCCAGAGAGGAGGTACTAACGGCAGATCTCAACAAGGGGAGTGCGTGCGGCTAAGATCTCGAGAGGAGGTCCTAATGGCGAGATCTCAAGAAGGGAGGTCTCAGTCGGCTAAGATCTCGAGAGAGGAGGTCCTAACGGCGAGATCTCAACAAGGGATGTCTGTGCGGCTAAGATCTCCAGAGAGGAGGTCCTAACACCAGATCTCAACAAGGGAGGTCTCAGTGCGGCTAAGATCTCGAGAGAGGAGGTCCTAACGGCCAGATCTCAACAAGGGAGGTGCAGGCGGCTAAGATCTCCAGAGAGGAGGTCCTAACGGCCGATCTCAACAAAGGGAGGTCTGTTTGAACGCAGGGAGGTCAATTAGATAAGAGGAGGTCTAGGGAGGTCCCAAGAGGGCATTGGGAGGTCGAGAAACTCTGAGCGCCCAAGAGAACTCGGGAGGGTTCAAAAAGAGGTGAGAGGTCCACGGGATGGTCGGATGGTGGGGAGGTCTAAACCTCAAAGAGATTCAAACCAATAAAGGGAGTTAAGCGAGAGAGACAAACCAGGGGCACCTGAGAGAGGCTTGAACCAACCAATTTCCAAGGCAAGAAAGACACAACAGAGAGCCACAAGGCAAGGAGCACCAACAAAGAGCTTAGTTAAGGTTTGATTAATTCGGTTGAACTCTCCAAACTTTCAAAATATCAGATTAAGCTTTGAATTCTCAATAAAGCCAAATGGTTACTTTTATTTTGAGAAATTGGCAAGAGCTTAAGGGAAACGGGACGTTACACCACGCATTACGGATATCAAAGTTTGAAAATGCCGGGGCCAAATGGAGTCATCACTATTCGGGGAGATCGAAAAATGGCTTATGTATGTGATCGAAAATCCTTTGAACTGGTCGATGAACTTCCAACTAGAGAGGCTAATCCACCATGCAGGCCAAACACTCGAGACCGAAGGTGACACTCAAACCTTCTGACCAGTCAAAAGAGGTATCACTCGACAAGGGCGCTTCTCCGGACAGCGCCAAGTCACTACCTGGGCCAGAAAATGCTGGCCCACCTGCTCGCAAGGTTCTGGTCGGAGCAAGACTCGATCCTAAATAGGAAGAGTTGCTCGTCTCCTTCCTCCGAGCAAATCAGGACGTATTCGCCTGGCAGGCGTCCGATATGCCCGGAGTCCCCCGGGAGGTGATCGAGCACAGGCTAGCTCTCCAGCCTAAAAAGAAACCGATCAAGCAGAAGCTACGGTGTTTTGCACCTGATCGGAAGGAGGCAATCCATCGAGAAATTGACAAGCTTCTCAAAATTTGGATTCATCAGTGAAGTCAACCACCCTCGGTGGCTCGCCAACCTGTAATGGTTTGGGAGAATAATGAAAAATGGCGAATGTGTATGGACTTTCTGAGATCTTAATAAAGCTTGTCCGAAGGATGACTTTTCCCTTCCACGCATTGATCAACTAGTAGATTCTACCTCGTGTGCGAATTACTAAGTTTTCTAGATCGTATTCGAGGTACCACAAGATTAGTATGTGTAAAGAGGATGAGGAGAAAACTTCCTTCATCACTCCATATGGCACTTATTGTTACGTTAAGATGCCATTTGGTCTCAAAAATGCTGGTGCAACTTTTCAAAGGTTGATGTAAAAAACCTTTAGTCCGCAAATAGGTCGGAATCTAGAATCTTACGTTGATGATCTGGTCGTAAAGACCACCAATGCTGGCAATCACATCTCTGACTTACAAGAAACTTTCAACAACTTGAGAAGGCATAACCTCAAGTTGAATCCGGAAAAGTGTGTGTTCGGAGTTTCTGCTGGAAAATTGCTCGGTTTCCTAGTCTCGGCTAGAGGTATTGAAGCAAACCCAGTAAACATAGCAGCCATCGACCAGATGTGTCCTCCAACCATGAAGAAGGAAGTCCAAAAACTAACCGGCTGTATGGCAGCGCTAAGTCGTTTCATAGCAAGGTTAGGGGAAAAAGGGTTACCATTCTTTAAACTTCTTCGGAAACATGGGAGTTTCGAGTGGACTAGAGAGGCAAACGATGCCTTTGAAGAACTTAAAAGTACCTTACAAGTGCCTGGTTTTAGTCTCTCGAGACCGGGAGAAACATTGCTAATGTGCGTGGCGAAGAACACCACAAGCGATGGCGGTGTCTTGGTGGTGAAAGGGATAATATCCAACGACCGCTTTATTACGTAAGTGAAGTCTTACATGGACCAAAGGAAATATACCCATAGGTACAAAAGTTGCTCTATGGTCTCCTTATGTCTTCAAGGAAGCTAAGGCACTACTTTCGTGCCCACAGTGGTCGTACCGACTGGATATCCCCTTGGTCAAGTCCTTGGAAATAGGGAATCATCAGGACGAATAGCAAAATGGGCGGTTGAGCTAGGGGCGTTTGACCTCCATTTTATTTCACGAACAGCAATAAAGTCCCAGGCAATAGCAGAATTCATTGCCGAATGGACAAACCCTGAACCCACCCAAGGGCCCGAGTACGAACACCACGAGGAGTGGACAATGTACTTTGATGGTTCCTTGATGTTAAAAGGGTCGGGGGCTGGAGTGATCCTGATATCCCCTACTGGCGAACACATCAAGTACGCCATCTAGTTAAATTTTCTCGCCACAAATAATGTGGCGTAATATGAAGGTTTACCGGTAGGACTCAGAGTAGCTCATTAAACTCGGGATTCGCATGACATTAGTGAAAGGTGATTCTCAACTAGTAGCGAATCAAGTAGGGAAAGAGTATCAATGCTCGAGTACCAAGATGTCATCTTATCTCGGTGGAAGTACGGAAACTTCGAAAAGCACTTCTTCGGTTTTCGGATCCAATATATTCCTAGAAAGGAAAATTTCGCGGAACCGGTTAGCACGATGGCCTCCACGAGGTCAACCGTCCCGCCTTGAGTTTTTCTCGAGCAACTCGATTCACCCTCGGTAGTCGAGCCTTCCGAGAACATACATGATTCTTCTGGTCGAACAAACCGATCAAAGGAACATGGATGCTCCACAGTCGTTGACGGTTGGCACTCATCACGATCAAGGTAGAGATTGATGACATTGATCTACAATTATCTTGACATGACATAATTCCTGGAAGATGATATAGAGGCCGATCGTATAGCACGAAAAGCCAAATCATACACTCTAATCGAGCGTACCTTGTATAAACGAGGATCTCATGGAGTGTTGATAAGATGCATATCTCAAGCGGATGGCATTAAGTTGTCGATCAAATCTATGAAGGAGTCTCAGGAGCACATCATTCCTACTGAGAACACGGGTCAGTAAAGCCTTTTAGCAAGGATACTATCGCCAACCGCCTTCATGATGCAAAAGGACTTGTGACGGCGCGTATAATGTCGGTTTATAGCCGATAAGTATATCACCAAGCACAAGCCTTACAAACAATTCCTCTTTCTTGGCCTTTTGCAACTCGGGACTAGACATTTTGGGACCCTTCCCAAGAGCACCGGGGCTTAATTCCTTTCGTCATGATTGACACGCCATACAAAATGGATCGAGGTCGAGCCGGTTGTTAAAACAACAACCGAGGCCGCTAAGAGATTCTCATGAAAAATGTGATCACACGATTTGGTGTACCCAACGATAATCACAGATAATGGCGCCAGTTCTCTAGCAAATAATTCCAAGAATTTCGCGATGAACTTGGTGTCAAAGTTCATTTTGCTTCGCTGCTCATCCGTAGAGCAATGGAGTAGTTGAACGAGCTAATGGTATTATTATGCAAGGATCAAACACCGAGTATTCGACCAGATAATCAAACGGTCGAGCTTGGGCTCAAGAACTTCCGCTCAGATTATGGGCGCTCAACCATGACCGATCATGCGATCGGTGAAACACCATTTTTTTTATTTACGGGCTGAAGCCATGCTTCCTCCGAACTCAAAATTGCTCTGCTTAAACCGATCGCTTTAACAAAAACGATCGTAATGAACGAAGACTTCGACAATATCAATTTCCTTGAAGAACGACAAAACCAAGCTCTTATACGATCAAGAATCTACCAACAAGCCATACGAAGGTACCATAGTCGTAAGGTGCAACCTCGCACCTTCTTTGTCAGAGGTGATCTGGTTCTCGAGAAAATTTAGAACCAAGCAAATCGCAATAAACTTTCTCCCAAGTGAGATGATGCTTACATGTGGTCAAAGTCACCCACCGAGTTCCGTGACGACTAGCTATGTCGATGGGCAAATTTTGTCAAATTCTTGGAACATTGATCAATTATGTAAGTTCTATGTTTAATTATTGTTTACATTCTTTCAATTCTTTCAATTTCAATAAATTCATTTATTCTTTAAAAACAAGTAACCTTGCTTATATATATATATATATATATATATATATATATATATATATATATATATACCTATAGGCCGATCGCTCATGATTGTTAATTTAAACCGCTAGTGAGAAGACAATTTTCTCTCAATATCCATTTCAAGGATCTCTGTTACTCTATGGCAACGACTTCTAAGTCTTACGCCATATTGGTCCTAGTCGTGAGCATTTTTTCCACGCGCGACAACACTCTTTTCTTAAAGAAATATATGAGTAATCAGAGCATCATACAAATAACTTTCCATACTGAATGATATGCCTAAGATTATGAAGATTATATTTCATTATTTCAAGATTCTGCTCTGCTCTTGTCTGGCTACTGGTCGGGACACGGAAAGCCTCCTAGTCGAAGTCTCTCCTTTTTCGCACGTGGTCCTGCCCACTGGAAGGAGCTTCCTAGCGACGGTTCTTTTCTTACGATCCTCGCTACCAGTCGGATAGAGAGCTTGAACATGTTTCACAAAATATGTTATATGATTTCAGATCTAAGCATTCCTTCCACCTGCATTTTAGGATAATAGATATAAACAAAGTTCACTTATAATTTGTTGCATTTATTTTTTGCATTTCTTCTTATGTCAAATAACAAGGTCTTTTTTGATTGGTATTTCGATCATGACAAACAAAGATCTATAACTAGGCTTAAGTCATAAGTCGGTTCTCGACCACAATGATTTCCTAATATTACTACGATCGCTTTTGACTTCATATCGACACATACCTTCAAAACGATGGTTTTGACTTTCATTCTCTTTTTGGCTACCGCTTGTATAGCAAAGTTCTTCTACTATAAAGCGATCGGGGCTAGGAAGTGTATGAGAATTTTTAAAAAGAGAGTCAAACAGATAAACAAAGGCATTGTTAATGACATAAAAGGTAAGTTTTATACATATTCAATATTTTTACACTTTTTGCAGAGCCTACTCTAGAAATATTCCTGCACTAATTATCGCTTGATGGGGATCCCACCTCCATCTCCTCTACAACTTTATCTCCGAGTGGCTTGAGTTCTTCCATGAACTTGAGTCGCCTCCTCGGTGGGCGTTGAAGTCATCTTCAACAACTTGGAGATCAATAGAGGGTTTGAAGCTTTCAATTTTGCCAAAGCAAAACTAACTCCACTAGCAACGCCTGCTTTCATGGCACAGGCATAGTTCTTCCGAGTAGTCTTGAGCAGAGTATTAAGATCCTCTAGAAGTTGACCCAAGTAGTTCATTTTCTCTCGGATCTCTTAAAGTAGGCGTGGCTTGATATCGATCCCATATCAAAGATCATCTTGTTCAAAAATAGAGTCTTTTCATCTAGACTTTGAACGAGAGCCGCCTCCTTGTCTTGCTCAAATTTGAGTTTTTCTACTCTGTCTAAAACTTGTTTTTGCTCGCAAGAGTCAAACAGTGATAAGCACAAAATAATTGGAGGAAGATAATAAGTCAAGTTTACGACCTATTACCTTCAATTTTCTTGTTAAGTTCTTCCTTGTTGGTCGTAAACCTGGCGATCGACCAATCCTTAGCTTTGATTTCTTCTTCAAGCGTAGCTGTCTTAGCTTTCTCGGCCGGATCTCTTCTTTATTTTCTCCAAATCTATCAAATACGATAAGGAGAATAATTAGCAAAGGCGCTAAGCATTGAAGAAAGAAAAAGGCTAAGGGAAAGTTTTTACTTTCTAATTGAGTGTTTTACGCTCCAAGTCTTTAATCCATTGGGTCGATCTCCGACCACAAAGAAAAATTCTCGACCATATCTTTGCTCAAATAGCATTTTCCTCTTTAAAAATTTTCTATAAAAGATTTTTTAGGAGAGACTATGAAATCGGTCGAGAATACTTACCCGGATCGCCAAATCATTATATCCGCCAAATATTGAATCGGGATGCATTTTGATTTGATGATCCGATATTTTCCCCCATGCCTCGTCAAGCTCCTTATCCTCGATGAATCGGGGTGAAAAGGAACTTGTCGGGTTGAGGAGAATTACCAACAATGGTCGGAACTCGTTGAGAGCCTTTAGGGGCATCTACCTCTGCGAGAAGGAGTTAGAACCACCAATGGTTCCAACTCATTGCTGGCCACCGACGCTTTGCTCGGGCTTCTCAGACCACTCTTTCCTCGAGAACTCGTCTCGGGAAATAGTCTGCTATGGACCTCTTCAAGTACCGGTCCTTAGAAGGAGTCTGTCGAAACTGATCGAACACCAAGAGGACCTATACCAAGCAAAGAAGAGA